>CM043113.1:51403551-52614214 GCA_023701765.1 Hylyphantes graminicola
AGCAGGAAATCCAACACAACTGTTAATCCAAACTGAATAGATTATTCTTCTTTTCTGAATTAAAAAAAAATTTGGACTTTCAGTTTTACTATTATTTTTGACTTTTTAATTATTTTTTTAAAACACTTTACTACTAAAAATTCAAGTAACTTAACCCTTTCAGTCCCAAAAATTTACTACACTACAGAAACATCTGATATTCACAAAATAAGCTTATTTTCAGTCAAGAATAAGAGTTCAATTTGAAAAAAAAAATCATTTAAATTTTTTCATATGTTTTTGAAATAATGCCAAAATTTTTTAACTGTGGAAAACAACAAAATAAAAATATACGTATTACCAAAAAACAATGCGAGTTATATATTTTAAGGTATCTGACCATATTATTAAAAAAAATTAGTAACTATTTTAACCGAAGTAGTTTAAATTGTGTTTTAGCTATGTGGAACTGAAGTGAACTTGTCAAAAATCAGATGAAACGCTTGTTAGCTATTTTCTAAATAAAAAAAAAATAGTAGATCTGACTTCTATTGAGATTAATGTAAAATATTGTCGAATAGGAACAAAGGGTGAAGAATCGAATGATGTGTGTTTGGATGTGGTAAGGGGACATAAACATTTGGAAAAAAACATTGAAAGTGATGATGCCAAATGGCATCACTGGGACTGAAGGTTTTAATATTCTTATTTAAAATGTAGAATGCCTTACCTACTTTTCAAATTGGTTAAAACCGAACTAAACTGATAATACAGGGTCCTAATTAAGTTACGCATAAAAATTTCACAAATATAGATAAGTAATCCAAACCTTTGAAAATAAATTGCATGATTCCGAATTAAAGTTACATGTTATGTACAGTACATGTTTCCGAAGTTTCATGCAAAGTTTTTAACGAACTTAAATGTAGTTTAATTTTATTTCCAGTTTAAATTCCGTTCAAAACTGTAATTTAAATCGCTTATGTATTTTTCTTATTTAGTTATGTTTTTCGGGATTCCTCTTTAACGGATTTCCAGAATTAAAATTCTCAATGCAGTGCATTGCATAAGGCACCATAAGTAGAAAAGTAACTATTTTGCAGTACTTACCCAGTGAGACTAGATCTACTGTTTTGCAAACAGTGCTGTTTAGTATGATTATTTTTATTATACATTAAAGATTGCATATTTAAATTGGAGTCTTACATCGTATAAAAATCCTCCAATTGTAGGCCCAGCGATTAATCCTACACCCCAAAATGTTTCAAGAGCTGCCTTCAAGAGAAATAAATACCTTTATTAGAAATATTAGTTTTGATGAATAAAAAGCGTTACAAAAGAAATGATTAAGTCATATATGGGTCATTCCTCAGAAAACGTACAATTTGAGGCAACAATTCTCGAAAAAAAATATTGCTGAAAGTTTTTGAAACTTTGGGTTTGGATAACACTTACATACTACATTGGGAAAATAAAATCGGTCCAGATTAAACAACTAATATGAATTATTCGGATGGTAAGTCTTAATCTAATAATGTGCAATTTAGAAAAGTTTAATTCTCCAAAACATAACAATATTTTATTAATGTGTTACATTAATAAAATTTCAGCATAACTTTAAAAAATTAGTTCGCGGCAAAATACAATGTAAATATAATGAATTTCACGTATATTTAATCAATTTGTTCTTATATAATTAAAACGTCATGTACGTGGACACAAAAATCATGTCCGTGAGCATGGACATGATGAAATCGTGAATAAGAACTTCCTGGCGCAAAGAAGTTTAGGCCTTAGAGAAGGAAACATCCAAACTGATACTATATCAGTTTTTTCTTTCTATAAATAACAAATTTAGTTTCAATTTTAATCCAATTTCTATAAATAACAAAAAAGCAGAAAAAGCAAAAAAAAATTAGCTTACCTTCTTATATCTTGACCACAGAAATTGCGCTATGATCTTGTCAATGGCCTATTTTTAACTTTTTACTTCCAATTACTTTTTATCTATTGCGGTATTCAAACTATCAACGTGATACAACGATTAACGTGTATTATTGAATACTAATAAGACTGAAACAGAGTACCTACAGTTATCATTTCTAGAAAGTCATGCAAGCTAAAGAATAAGTTGTACAAGAACATGAAAACAAATCTGTGGGACATTTTATTTTCATGAAATTAATGTACTTATATCTGTTTTATGATTATATTCTATGTTTTTTATGTTCTAGTAATGCTGGCAACAAAAATTGTATAAGGGGTCATCTCTGTATTAAAATGAGTATCAACTTAGAAAACTTAAATAGCAACGCCCAATTTTTAGCCTACTTTTCTTTTTTTAATTCGAAGGAATTAAAAAAAAAAGAAGAAAAAAATTATTGACATGCGGTCGATGTCCGTCTGTCCGTCCGTACCCCCCTTCCAAAATCAGTTCTATCAATCCGATCTTAAAAATTCTTTTTTGTTAACCCAACTTTCATACTTTTTGTCCGTCTGTCTGTACGATCGGCCGGACATGAATCTACTATTTGTCGACGAATTCTCCATAATTGAAATTCAATTTCGAGTCATTGAAATAGCTGCTTTCAACTCAATAATGGCATGAGAAACTTAATTCATTTAAAAAGATTATTTTTATAACAACGTGCAAAAAAGTTAACCTTTTTTTATCATATTTATTCATAAATCGTTGCGAAAGTGACACTTTACGTGCTTACGCCACAGACAGTGGCGAAAATGCGATTTTCGGCACTAGTGCGGTAAAGTAAATAAGAGAATCTGATTGGTAGAAAAACAAAATGTCATGAATATCTCCATGGAAACTGATGTCATGAAGCTCACTGATTTCAATAAATAGCTTCAATTATTTCAATAAATCGCATCAATTATTTTATACTCACTTCAAAAGCCACTTGCTTAATAAAGTATTCTTTTCGCCACTAGTTGCTTAAATAACCTATTGAGGCAAAATTTATTTTGATTATAAATCAGTTTAGAATGACGTCCGAAATGTGATTATTTATTATTTGTTTAATAAGTAAGTGGTAAGGCATATTTCTTTGCGTCCTGATTAGTATTAATTTACATTTATTATTTTAGGTGCATTTTGGAGTAGTTCCATATTTTTTGTAAAAAAATAAATATTTAATTATTCTTAGAACCACAAATAAATCAAACAGACGATAAGTATATTTATTTTATTTGCTATAGAAAATTAATGAAAATGGTCGATTTTGGCATTAAGAAGTTTAAATTATGGCTGGATGCTTGTTTAGTGAAAGTTATTCTAATGTGTATAAATGTTATGTAGAAGAGGTTGTAAATGACATTTACTGTTACGAACCTAGTTGTTTCCCGAAAAGAATTTCAGTCAGTATTTAAGTAACAGTAAACTAGGCTATTTTAGTTCTTTTAGAACTTCTTGGTTTTAAAAATGTTTATTATTATCAAAATACCCCACATTCAAAAGAAAATTAATTAATTTGCATTATTGATTGAGATAAAAAGCATTCAAATTTGAACCCCCATAACGAAAAAAAAGTTTAACACACTTTTCTTCATACCTCCACAAATAAAACGAATTAAACAATAGTTATTTATGCAACAAGTAAGAAAAGTATCGCTTTTAAAACTAGTGGATTTTATTTCACGAGCGAGTGAAATAATGACACGTGTTTTAAAAAGTTTATTTTTCGCACGTGTTTCATACTCTATTTTTTATAATTGTGCAAAAAAAATATCATTGGTCCAAAAATATTTCACGCGCATTTACGTCTTTAAATAAAAGCAGATCGATAAATATCTGGATTTTATTAATATTACGAAATAAAATTTTTAGCTTAAAATGTTGGCATCTTATGAAAATAGTGAAAAAAAAGGTCTTTTTTTCACTGCTTTTGGGTGAAAAAAAGTACTTTCTTTCACTGTTTAAAAAAGTCCAACTTTTTGCACGCGTCTGATATTGAAATTAAAATGTAAAAGTCGTATTTTTTTCAAGCAATTATAAAAAGAAAAGAAGTTTTTTCATCGATTTTTTATGTTTCATATTTTTAACCTACTTATTACCTTTTTCGTTTTTGGAGATTTCGTTTTTGGAGAACGCTTTCAAAATGAATGCTTTAATATCACAGCAAATAATGCAAAAACAAATAATTATTTTTTTTATACCTAGAGTATTTTGATGGTTCTGAACATTTTTATGTAAAAAAATGGGTGTTGTCATTGGAATTTTCAAAGTTGGTACTCATTTTATTAAGTAGACGACTCACTATACAATTTTTGTTGGCAGTAATCAATTCAGTACGCTATTTAATTAGAAATGACACCTTTCACAAAATTCCTTGACCAATAGCAACCGAAAAACAAAGGATGGATCGTTTTTCCCTTTATAATATTAGGGGTATACCTATGAAATGACCTTGTATGAACAGATGGCACTGCACCCGGGTTAATAAAAGTGTGGAATCGCCCTACTAGCATTTTGTCAGACTACTTTTAACCTTTCACCTGCCAGGGGCATTAGTTACTGCTGCGATTTTTTAATAGTCATTCTAGGCTTTGAAGATGTCATGTTTAGTGCCAACAAAGGGTCATTTGCGGGAAATTTTAATCCATTACTTTATTTTGAAAAAAACTGCTGCAAAAGCTTTTCAAATGCTTCAAAAAGCTTATGGAGACAATATTCCATCTGAATCATTTTGAAAATGATGGTTTGTTTGATTTAAAAAAGCTGATTTTGATGTGATAGACAAAGATAATTGAAAACTACCAAAAAAAATTTGAAGATGAAGAATTGCAAACAATTTTGGATAAAAATCCAAAAATGACGCTTGTTTAGGGTGTCCTAAAAGTTCCCTTACTCTAACTTTAAAAAATCATTATCCGTGTTTAATTTTTCAAATATTGAATTTTATCGTCTGCTTATTATTTCATCAAATCTTTTGTTTTTATCGCTTGGTTTTTTTCGTGCTCAAGTTGTTTTGTAATAAAATTCCATGTCATTTTGATCTTCATTGCAACGTGATTTTTCACGCATTCAAAGAATTGCGCTGCTTGAGGCTTATTTTGGATGTAAATCATAATGAAAGATGTAAAGAATTTTGGCGACATAAATATCCAGTTGATGCTATACCGAGTAAAGATACTCTATATAAACTCGTCCAGAGATTTCGTGCGACATCAGGTTCGGTAGAAGATTAACACAGAAGTGGCAGACCGAAAATTGTTAAACCAGATTTTGGGCAAGAAACTCAACGAAGGATATTGCAATCTGTTTTTCGAGTCAACTGTTGATGGAACTGTATACAGAGAACTTATCCAACAATTTGCTGCATTATTAGAAGTGAATGAATGAGATTCTTGGTTCCAACAAGGCGGGGCGGTGCAACATGCCATACAAGTAATGAAACCATGGACATGCTTCAACATTTTATTGGCGATCGACTCATCTCAAGAAATCTTGGGCCACCTCGTTCCCCTAATTTGAGTATACCTGACTTTTTTTTTCTGTGGGGATATTTAAAGAACAAAGTTTATGAAGATAATCCATAATTAATAGAGGATCTGAAAAATGCCATCATGCTAATGATACAAGAAGTCACTCCCAGCATCTTAAAACGCGTTTCTAAAAATATGCGCAAAAAGCCTTCCGGTGTGCTTCGATGAAAGGGGGCAATTTGATCATTTAATAAAAATGTAATTTCCAAATTTTTTCCTACGTTTTGTTAAAAGTGCTTTACACCATTAGAATAAAAAACAATGTTTTAAAGTTTGTTGTTTTGCGTGTAAAAAATTCACGAATCGTCAGTACGGGAACTTTTAGGACACCCTGTACATATTTCAGAAATGTTAAACGTAACTCAGAAATGTACTAGTAAACGTTTTCATGCATTGGGAATAATTTGCAAGGAAATAAAATGGGTACCACATGCTTTAACAGAGTTACAGATGGAGAACAAAAAAGTCACTTGCGAACAACTTTTGAGTCGACATCAAAGAAAGTGTTTCCTGCATCGAATTGCCACAGGTGATGAAAAATGGACATATTTTGACAATCCTGAACGAAAAAAATTGTTGGTTGATTCCAGGCCAACCCTCAACATTGACTCGAGAAAATCGCTTTGAAAGAGACAATTCTTTGTGTTTGGTGGGATCAAAAAGGCCTTCTTAAGTATGGGCTGCTTAAACCTGGTGAAAGAATTAGTTCTGATCAATATCAACAACAATTAACCGATGGAAACCGAGAATTTATCAAAAAACGGCCAGAATGGGCCCGCAGACATGGAACAGTTATTTTGCTCCATTGCAATGTGCGGCCTCGCACCACAAATAACGTTAAAATCACCTTAAAAAGCCTGTCATGGGATGTTTTATTGCCCCCGCTATATTCTCCAGAATTTGGTCTTTCAGACTATCACTTGCTCAGATCCATGGAACATGGTCTGGCTGAGCAGCACTCGCTACTTTTGATAAAGTTGAAAAATAAGCATGACAAGTTCTATCACGAAGGAATCCATAATTTACCAAAAAGATAAGCAAAAGTTACTGATTTTAATGGTACATACTTCGATTTATTACCCTCATCCAGTGATGCAAAATTCACCGGTAAGTTTTCTTTAAAAAAAAAAGGGTCATTTCATAGGTATACCCCTAATATGATTTCGAGTTTTAATATAGCTACGGCTAAAAAAAAACAGCAAGTACTGCAATTTCCCATCCTACGTTTGTATAAATTCCTTTGATTGTTTATCGACCTTTTTTAGATATTTTTTATATACTACAGGCTTCTACGATAATTAATTTGAAAACCGAGGTTAGCTAAAATATGTATTGCACTTACAAAGACTTTTCCGAGGTTGTCAGGAAATTCAGATGCAACTATAGTACAGGAAGATATACTCAATGCTGCAGTACCGACGCCTTCTACAATTCGACAGGTGAATGCCAGAGCAACGAATGTAGAGGTATCGCCAATCAGATCCAAAAACCTTCAATAAAATGAGAGGTTAATTAAAGTATGTACGCATTTATATATGAAAATATGGATTGCTATTTTTGTCTGTTTATCTGTCTATTTGTCCATGTCTCAGCTGATTTCTGTAGGAATTGCTTCAATAGTAAATTATATATATCAATATAGCGCATAAAATTCTGTACAGTGTACAGTATAATTATTTATAAATAATAAAATGTCAGTTACACCCTTTTAACAGTCAGTCACTTTGTCAAAGAAAACAAAAAAAATCAATGAAATCGCAGTTTGGAGTGAGTGACCTTTTATAAACCAATAAGCCGTTTCAACACTTTTTCAAAGAACACGAAACAACCAACGAAATCGCAGCTTAGAAAGCGTGACTTCATCTATAATAATAAAAATGAAGTTTTGTATGTATATGTGTGTGTGACTTATAGATTCAAAAACTAGACATTTGTTTGACTCGTAACTTGGCACAAATGCGTATTTTATACTTAAGTTACGAATAGGGAACTTTCAGAGCTCAAAATGTTCTATTTTTAGAGAAAATTCGAATTTCCTGAAAAAACTACACCACTTTGGCTCAAATCCGATAATATTTTTACTTTAATGATGCCATCTGCTGAAAAAAATTAAATAAAACTTTCAACGAAAATAAATAAAATTGAAAATGTTTATTATATTCTGGTTGCCACAGAAACTAAATACATTATTTGAAAATAATTGACATGTTTCAAGTGACGTAATTCCATAAGTTTCCATTCCAGGATTTATTGTGGTTTTAGTTGATGATTTCTTCATTGATGGTTCTGTTGATTGCAAATATGCATATTTAAGCAATAAATGTATAGTTAATGTGATGATTAAAAAAGGCCATCGCATTAGAGCTGCATATAAGGGTTATATGTCTTTATTTTTTTCGCCAAATATGTGGCCAATCTCGCCAAATTATTAATTAAAACTCGCCAAATAGGCAAAATGTTTGTTAAGCTATTACTGAAACTATGATGGTTAATAAAGGCCATCTCACTAGACCTGCATATAACGATATAATGTCTTTATTTCTTTCGCCAAATACGTTGCCAATATCGCCAAGTGGGCAAAATGTTTGTTGATCTATTACTGAACTGTGATGGTTAATTCAGGCCCTCGCACTACAGCTGCATATCAGGGTTTATTTTTTCGCCAAATATAATGCCTATCTCGCCAAATTATTTTTTAAAAACCCGCCAAATGGGCAAAAAAATTTTTAAAAATAATTTATAAATTGGTTGGTTATGCTGAGATCATTGTGTTAGAGCTGTGTAATGGGTGTGTTTGTAGCTATATCTATTTTCTCGCCAAATTATTTCCCAAAACATGCCAAAGGAGTTCAAAGGTTTTATGTATTTATGAGGGAATTGTGATGACATTTATGAGTGCATTTTACACCGTATTTTTGATTTTGAAATTATAAAGCAATGAAACGGGATTTCATACTTGATAACGAGCGGGAAGAATAACTTAAGTTTATGATCTTATAACAGGTTATATGGTACACATACTTGGATCGATTTGATATTTTTCTTAAATCCGTGCGAAGTACGGGTATAAATTTGCTAGTAAGAAATATTCCCATTGAAATAATAATTTTGCTAAAGAATTGCATCAGTGTCTCTTATTTATAATAAAATATTTCAAGTTATGTGTTCTTTGTATTGTATATACTATTTAAAAAAATTGATAAGAATAAAAAAATGTAAGAGATTATAATAAAAAAAAGGAATATGTTGAAATTTAAGCATTCAGATTTTATTCTTGTATTCCTTTTTCTATATTTAAATGAATATTAATATTTAAAAGAGTGATTTCGCGAATTATTTGTTAATAAATTTGCAGAATTTTAATTTATATTTAACACTATATTTAATGTTTATGAAATTTCCCAATAATATTGAGAAATTTTATCTTTACAAAAGTAATTTCATTAAATAAATAAACAAGGTAAAATTTTCTTCCTAGCTTTCTTCCTGAGCTTTAAAAAAAAGGATACTGTCTAATAAATCGAAAAGGTATTTAATTCATTAAATTAAACCGAGATAAATTTAACTACAACTTCAACCATTTTTATTACAATAATATTTTACCAAATCACATAGCAACGATTCATTTTCGTCAAAAATAGTTCCCTTAGACACAACGGGTGCGCTAGTGTCGATGTCAAATTCAATATAGAAAATCCCCAATGGCACTAAAATCAGAGTTTCAGATCTAGAGTGTCCTTAATTTATGGTGTATATCTAGGGCATAGTTTGGAAAGATAAAGAGGTGCAGTAGAAGGGGGGGGGGTCCCGTTAGCTTATGTCTTAGATGTGGAAGGTTTGACTTCTGCTCCAAAAAGGCACCACCAGTTAGGATTACTGTTAAGAAAAAGAAATATACTGTACCCAAAAAGAACCGTGGATACCCCAAGAGTCACAGCTCCAATGTTAAGTAGACACTTCGGAGAAATATATGTCACCTGAAATGAACGAACGGACCAATCAGAAAGCGTTATCAATGAATTTATTACATTTGGTTTTCTACGTACCATAGCACCTATTGGTCTCACCAAATATAATCACATAATTTTTTTTTTATAAATTGCGCTATTTCAAACTCACATCACATAACACGGTAGAATCTTCAACGCTTCCCTTGCACACACTTCAAAAACTTTATAATGAAATATATCAAACAAAGTTATTGATCGACTAATTAGCTTTGGTATTCATAAGCACCACAGAACCTTTTGGTATCACCAAACTGTAGTTTTCTGTTCATCACTGTAGTTTTTTTTGCAAGAAAATTGCAGTTTTTTTGCTGGAAAACTGCATTTTCAACCTGCTAAGAAAGAGAAACTGTTAATTTATCAGTTTTTCTCTGATAGAGTAAAATACTTTGTCACAGGCGGTTCAGTATCGTGGGGGAAGAGCTTCCTGGAAGAGGTGTGGACCAGGCCAGATTTTGATCCAGGAACCTCTTGTGTGCGAGCCCAATACTGAACCGTCTGCGACAAAGTAATTACTCGGTCACGAGGGCTAGTATTGGGCATTTGTGCTTAACGATGATCTCAATCACGTGACTCTTTGTACGTCTAATTTAACAGTTTATCTCTGCTAAAATAACACAGTTCACTCTGTTAAAGTTGCAGTTTTCCTGTTAAAAAAATTACAGTTTTCCTGTAAAAATATTGCAATTTTAAACTGTAAAATAAACAGTTATTAACTGGCGTCAAGGTTGACAGTTTTTAACTGTAAAAACAAGTTTTTTTTACAGTGCAAAGAAGATATAGATATTTAATGAGCTACATTTCTCCGGCTGAATTGAATATTTTTACAAACGTATTTTTTATATGTATCTGTACCTGATAAATATAGCTGACTTACAGGTCTCTATAATACTTTTATTAATTGATTCAAATATATATTTTTTAATTTTGAATACATAATTTTGCAACAACAGAACCAATTTCAAAAAAGGGGGATTAAAGAGACCTGTAAGTCAACTAGATTTATCCATAAAAAAACTATTTTCAAAACTATTCTATACAACGTAGAAATGAAGCTTATAACATAGTTTTTTACCATTGAAATAACACTTTGGCAAACGAGCCTTTTTAACTCAGTCTGTGAGTTAATATTCACTCCTTTCTAGTGTCGAAAATGCACTTCTCCTACAGGAGTGGATTTCACTCCTTTGTTTTAAGAGTATCACTTATGACTCTTATGCGGATGCTGTTTTATATTTCATTTTTCATTTAGGGAAAATATGGGAAAAGGTGGAACTTTTTGATTGATGTGTACTGTTTTAAAACATTAAATGTTAGAAAGTTAAAGTAAATGCTTCAGAACAAAATTTAACTTTAGTTGCATGCGCCAAATCGTTAAGCCCTGACAGTACTTATAAGTCAAAAAAAAAAAATGTTTTTTTAACTTTTCATTGCTTGTTTAAGGGAAAATAGATAGTAGCGGGGATTTTACTAATGCAGTATTCAGCTTCAAAACACTAAATACTAAAATGGTAAAACATATTCTTCAACAAAATCTCGTTGTAAGTCAAAGTAATTTAGTTATTATAAATAGATAGGTGGTAAAACGAAAATAAATATTCATTAAGTCACTTTACCTTCCAACTATTTTTTCACCCTGATTTATTATTATTAAATGCCACAAGTAGTTTTAGAATAAGCAATGGTAAAAAAAATTTAATTAAATCTCAATTTAGCGCACAATCATGTTCAGAACCCAAATTACTTTTAAAAAAAACTACGACACTTTTTCATTAAATACGATAAACAACCCAACCCTATCCGTTCTTCACGGACCTTCTCAAGGTTCTGCTTTTTAAATCTTCTTGAACGTGAACGTAATTAGTTACTTGTTGATTTAATTGATTTAGTTAATACTTATTAATTTAAGTACATTACTCACCAACCTTCCCATAATAGGGGCCGTTAGAAATATGGTTAGATGAGAAACTCCAAAAATGAATCCATATACGGTTGATGAAGCTCCTTTTGATTCTGCCTAAGAAAATTTAAAATTATTTTCAAGTTAGTGGTTGTATCAAGGTTAAGCAGTTTACAGATTAAATGGACGCTGAAGATCTGCTTACTAAATCAGACGAAACGATCGCTCCACCCGTCAATCTCAAAATGACGCCAAGGGCTGAACTGCATCTTAAGTATATATATGCTGTACACCTTTCGCTATGTTAAAGTTAAATCGATTTGATTTTTTAACAGGCAAACTAATCTTCGCAGAACAATAAAGAAAAATACCGTATAGAGAATTATTTTACAAGAAAAAGTTGGTTTTTCTAGAATTTAAAACAGAGGGAGAAAGAAATATGGAAATTTGCGAAAATTAAATATTTTAAGCAGTTTAACACACATTATTTACTTAATTTTTGCCCTGACCTACAGCCATTATTAGACCATGAATATGGAAGCGATTTTTATTAAAAGATTAAGATAGCCCTAATTGATATTCTGAATTCTGCCGTATGTTTGAAGTATCAAAAATGATTCTTTCTAATTTTAATTAACTAAAAATAGTTGATTTTTTTAAACTAGAAATTAGAAATTAAAATTTGTTAAAACAAAACACAAATTAAATTATCCATTTATAACTATTGCAATATAAAATGCAAGATTTAGTATAATTAGTAAAGGCCATCTTCTGAGAGAAAAAAGATGAATTTTAAGTAGAGCTTGTTCAGATAAGCAAACATCGACGGAAATAAAGCGAAAACTGAACTTGAACTACAGTGCTCGAACCATTCGCCGTGTTATACAAAATGCCAAACTGGTTCGATACGGAGAACTGAAGTTACGGCCCCCTCTTACAAAAACTCAAAAGAGACTGTGGATACAGTTTGCTAAAAAGTACATTTCTATGGGTGACAAATGGAATGATGTTGTCTTTTCTGATGAAAAGAAGTTCAATCTAGATGGACCTGATGGGTTTAAGTATTTTGGTATGATCTTTGCGAATAAAAGAAATTACTTTCAAAGCGTTCATATGGCAGCAGCTCAGTAATGGTGTGGGCAGGTTACGCAGCCTCTGGAACTGCAGGAGTAGTATTTCTTCAAGGGAAAATAAACTCAAAGAGTTATGTTCATTGGGTAACAATCTTTTGTCAGAAGCATCTTCGATAACAAGTGGTGACTTTTATTCCAGCTGGACAATGCATCAATACATGTGTCCACAGCTGCAATATCATGGTTTGACGCTAATTCTATAAAACTTTTGACTGATTGGTCAGCTAAAAGTGCTAAAAAGCTTTTTCCTTCTAAAAATATTTACCGTGATGAAGGTCGCATCAGAGGTGCTCCAAAGCCTATAATGCGAACTTATGACTATATTATAGTGGACTGTGCGCCCTCCTTGGGCCTGATCACCATCAATGCGCTTACCTTTTGTAGTTTATAGAGCTGTGCAATTTTAGCTCCATGGAAATGCCACAAAATCTGCTAAAGGTGATACGATCATTTAAACGGACTCGAATTTATTAAAATTTATTTTTAACGTGGATCTATTTATATAGAGCAGTAGATCGTTATGGTGATTACATAGTTTTAAAGTCATAAAATAAATGAATCAAATGGGAAGAAAAAAGATTAGGAATTTATAGGTATTATTCAGTTTAATAAGTGTTTGATAACTATTTTTAGTTTGAAATATCCCGGTCTAAACTCAATCGAGAATTTGTATGGTATTTTGGCAGCACGAAGTTTACAAAAGGGGCACCACTCAGCTACCATAACAAACGAGAACTGATGTCATTAATTTAAAAGGCATGAAAAATATCCTTGTGAGCACCCTAAAGGAACTATTGAACTCCATGATGTCAATACAATTAATTGAAAGAACGGGTGAACTTATTAATTAATAATTGTTTTGACTTGGAAATTTTTAAAATGCCCTTATAATTTTTTCCAGTTTCCCTAACAATTTATTTTTTGTTCATTATTTTTAAGAACTCAAATTTTGTATTTTAATTATTTTTTGTTCTTAAATGATTAATAGCATGAAGAAGTATTTTATGTCTAAACACTTTTTCATTTAATTCAGAAATAAGTTTTTTCTGTTAAATTTTTAGATGTCCTTATAATTTTGTACACCACTGTATTCATTATACTCTCATGTACATGTACATTAAAAAAACTTTTTGCTTTCCATAAACGTTTATTGCATTTATTTACAGGTATGTTTCCAAATATTACAAACTAAGTAAATCAATTGAAATAGTAATAGTGCTTCGTCAAAAAGTTTAAATAAAATAGCTTTCTGTGCAAAAGATATTCCTTCAATTGCTTTGCAACTTTGGAAGAACATACCAGAATGTATAAATAGTATTTTGGATTGGTTTGGTTAGTTTTAATTCTTGTCACACTAGAGCTACACGAGGGCTAAAATAGCATATTGAGAAAGTAATAACAAAAAGAACGGTATTTACATCGATTAGAGGGCAATGAATATCTTAAATATCAAGAAGTGACGATGCCTTTGTAGGCTAAGAGTAAAATTAAAAGTACTAACCTCTGCTGTAAAAAATGGGACCTGTAATGAAATAGCTGAACCAGTACAGAAGTAGCCGAATGTCAGAATCGTCAATTTGACCAGTTGCGATGGTGACGTCATCAGTTTAGCTGTCTTGTCAACTGCTCTCTTTGCCTGACCAGACATATTTCCATATTGGGCAAGATTGTTGTGTTCGTTATCCATTTCATTTAGTAGAGTTATTCACAACAGTTGGTGAGCTTGGGTGCCGATGTTGAATGGCAGACGTTTCTAAGGGTTAAAAAAAATAAACAAATATTCCCGCATACGGCCTACAACATATGCCTTATGACAAAAGCAACTTTACTTAAAACGATTAAGCAATAATTTAACATTGATGTTTAGACAACCAGCCAAAAACTAAATGAACTTATTTTTTTAAATTTTAAGACTAGTTCAAATGCATATTCTATTTTTAAAATAATGCGAAACAATGAACAAGCATTTTTTTTACTATCCCAATCGGCAAAAAATAGTAAAATAGTGCTTGCAAAAAACATTTGTTTTCCTTTATGCTACTTATATTAGTCATTAAGCTTTAAAGACCCGGCGTCGCACGGGTGTACCCTTAATACCGATGTTTTTTTTATGTAAACGTTTATTGTATACCTATTGATACCTTATCCACTGGTCAGCACTCCATTCGGTATGTTATAATTTTCTCTATTCTAATATATAAGCATTAATTTTAAAAAAGAAATCCGATTGTATCCAGGCATTTCTAGAACTTAGAGTGATTTCAAAAAGGCCCTGTTTAAATTGACAAAATAGCTGTGACATAATTACCAGTTTCTAGTTTCCCATTTACGCACGAAAATGCCCAAAATGTGGTAACATTCCACTCCATATACGACCACACGACAGGGCAGGGAACCCAGTCGGTAAAGGTGTTCGCCTCGCATGCGATGGGTCCCACATCCGGGTCTGGGCATCGTCCAAAAAACTGCCGATCTATAAACGGCAAATGCAGCCAAAAATGCCCGACCAATAATACCCCATGTGGTGGGAGTTCTTTTTTTTAAGCGCTACAACCTATTTCGGGCCAACTGGGTTTTAAAATGTTATCTTTTTAGCCTGATTTTCATCAGCATATCTATATAAATGTTCGGGAAATCTTACTTGCGATACTTTTATGACTTTTATTATGTTTGGCTCCTTGAATTTAAATTGTAGTTCATGATTATACATTACATAATACATTGGTGGAAGTGCACATAAAATATTTTTCAAAGTCCAGACGCTGCGTACGATGTAAAAGTTGCGTCTGCTAGTTGCGTCAGGTGTCTGCTAGTCGCATGACTATGGTTCTAAATTAGACGCTCGTGGCCAATATCCCTCTTGCATAGCTCTTTTGCGACGATAATTCAAGCTAAAACTAACCCATACAACTGGATGCGAATAGCTACCCTACGCTAAATTTTTAACTTCGTCAACAGCTGAAATTGCCAAAATGAAATCGGCCATTACATCATAGCTGCTCCAAATTGGCAGTTTCATTATCATATAGTTTGTACGCTATAAGTAGAGGGAATTAACATTTCTTGAAAGTATTCATCAGATCTAGAATAGTTATCGCCTGAGCCATAGGCATTGTAGCAATATCTTGACATGAGACATTGTAGCAATATCTTCACTTCTTACCATTCGCTAACATCAATTAAATTAAATGGAAAAAATCAAAGCATTTAAATTCATTAAATAAAATAATGGCATTCAAATAACAATAAGTTTAACAAAATCCTACAAATTAAACTCAAGTGATCTTGCGTGCTTATACTTTATTTTCGTTCACGCTAAACGTACTGAAATTTCTTTTAAATTGAAAATAAAAAGTAAAAAATCTAATCTTACAATGCTATTCCTAAGGAGAAATCCGTTCACGTTTTGCACCCCTACATCCGTTTGGCCTCCAGTAGTTTGGGCAGGACGTCGATACGTTAGAAAGAGTTAGTGAATGAGAATGAGTGAGTCAATCAGTCAAGACTTAACCTTTTATATACACAGGTTCAAGTTCCAACAGCTGAAAAAAAATGTCACGAGATAACAAGATAGATTCAGTAGGAGTTGCAAGCGGAAAAGTGAATTAACTGACAAATCCAACCTTTTCAGCTGAAACTTCTAAAATACAGAAAATTTTAAGTTTTTTTATTTATTCAAGTCTTAAATTGATTTTTACTATGAATAGGTTGTAATATAACGGCTCCGTCAAATATGCATGTAAAAAATGCATTAAAAAAACAAAACCTTATTGTCCTAAAATTATCGCTCTCGAAACATTACGTCATTTTTCCGCAATACGGTATGATATTCAAAGATATTTGCTTGATTGAGTTTTTTTTTAAAAGAAGGATAAAATAGTTATGAAGGGGAATGAACTTCGTTCTTACGTGACTTCTTTGTTCAACACCAGCCCGAACAATCAACAGAATTCTCCGAAAAGGATCAAGCAAATCGGGTGATGAATATGTATTATAAATAACTTAAAACTATCATGCCGAATTTAACGAAATCGAAAAAAAAAACAAGTATAAAGAGTGTTTTATCCACATATATAAAATGTGAATCTTCTTTCAGTCAAAACCTTAAATGTCTTAATTTTGCAAATGAGCAGTGAAAGATTCACACAATGCTGTTAGAAGTTACAATGCGTATGAATTATTTATTATTCCATCTGTATGTATGTAATCTGTTTGTCTATCTATCGATATATCTATTTCATTCAAGGATATGACAATAAATTATTTTTAGCAAAGATTTTTATTTTGAACTTACTTTTTTTCTACTGAAGTCGGAGGGAGTCCCAGTCCATGCACCTAATCTAATTTAGATCAGTTTGCTAAAAAAAAAAGAGAGAGAGAGAGAATACTTGTTTTTTATTTGCAAACCTGATTGGTCTAAACAAATAACACATACAATTAAAGAATCTTATAATAACAGATATTCTGACGTCATTCTAAACTGATTCATGTGTCGAAAATAATTTTTCTATAAAATCCTTATTTAAATTAAAAAAAGATTATCATGGAGTTGTTGTGAGCAGTACTTAGTGATTTAATTCAAACAAAAATTGATTTCTTATACTTTTTTTTCAATGAGTATTGAATGTTGCACTTTTTAATAATTACTTCGAATGAGAAATTTTTTTGATATTTTTTATGTTTTCTAATTTCGCTGTGTTGATTTTTTTTGCCGTATCACACTTGTCAGTAACATTTTTAAAAAGGGCTAAGAAAGTAAGTGGTAGACAGACAGACGGACGTAGCCTCATAAAAGCTTCAATTTTTTGACATTAAAAGTAGTGTGACATGTAAATTGTAAAAAGCATACAGCAAAAAAAAGCATTATTATAGAAAGGGAGCACTGAAACATAAACATTCTGAATGTGTATATTATTGAATCCCTCATCAAATTTACTTGGCGAATATTTAAGTTCAGAATGTTCATTGAAAATCCTTTTGTTTCAGAATTTGTTCTGCAGTCATAGATTTTCTACTCGCCAGAGGTGACGATCCCCTCTAGAACTAACGACGCACCCCCCTCAACCTTACGCACTCACCCCCCTCCGATTACCCCATAAAATGTTTTTTTTAAATGCCTCCCCCCCTAATATGTATGTAAAATAAGCCGACAGGGAAACGTAGATAAAGTGAATCTTCTTTATTGAATGTTAATCATTGTGAGAGGGAATTCTGGTTGTCTTGAGTAGACGATGGCTGGAGATGAAATGTAATAAAGATGGTGAAGCATCTACACGAGAGTCAACCAGACTGACCAATCAGAGACAAGAGTTTGTTATGAGAAAGTTGTTAAAAAAGTCAACGCGTGGGTAGATGAATCATGAAGTTTATGATAAAACGACTGTTTGTCGGGACAGGGTGTGTTTAGGATGTTATAGTGCTAAGTGATATTAAGAGTGTTTGAAAGTTAATTAACTTAATTGAGGGTAACAAAAATAAGTTTTTGACGGTTTTGAGTGGGGGTATGTCAAGTACTTATACTTCTTTTTATATTTTGTGATGTAACGTCACATCACATTTGCACAGTATATACAAAAACATGATAATAAAATTATATATTATAATTTTAAGTAGTTAAGGGAACATCCATAAGTTAAGTGGTTTTATTTAGGGGGGGGGGGGACTCGTCAAATATCACGTTATTTTCCCCGTAAAATGACAACGTAGAATTGCTATAAAATCGCGCAAAATTCCAGCAAAAAAATTTCTTGATTTAAAATTAACAAAATCTTACATGATAATACTGTGAAGTTTCAGGTGCCTGGATTGATTTCCTCGTCGTTCTGTGCTCCATGATCTGCTCCAGTGCTTGCATAAACCATCCTCAGTGCAGCACATGGCTGAGATCATCTGTGTTCCAACCTGCGGCAGCTGTTGCGCAACCGAGTGGCATACAACCTACTACCAAGCGGCGTGGCTTGTGATCTGGCAACAGCAAGATAGTGTTTGGCATCTGGAGCTATATAGGAATGAATCGGAGACATAACATAGAATGGACTGCGCATTGGCAAACCTAAAGTGTCTTCATCATCTAACTTACACAATCACATGACTGTGTCGCATTTGGCTCGCATGTATGGAGAGTTTACCATTTGGCGAGTTTTTCCACAACGACCTGAACACATGAGGCAGACAATCTAATGTTATGATTAAAAAAGTTTGGAAGGGGACAAGGATGAATCGCTAGTTTTTTAAGAGCTTCTCAATAGATATCAGATTATTCCTTTGCTTTTGTACGTCGATTTAAGATAACTTAAATAATTGAATTACATGGACTCTTTATTAAAAATAAATTTAAAAGAACATTAGTAGGTCTTTGTCGAGTGTTGCTGTAATAAAAGTCGGTTATTGACAAGTGAATATTTTCAGCAGTCTCTTTAACTTTCGTTCTAATGGTCCGATTTAAAAAAAAAATCAAATCGTTTTTTTTTTGTTTTTAAATATTGCTTTCTCCTTTATTTCGCCTGTAATAAATCAATTTTCTAAAACACATCAATATACTCCAAATTCAACAAATGTTCGACTTTTTAAATATAAATAACTCAAAAACAGGCGTCTTTTTGACCATATTGTACAAAAAATATTCTACTTTTAAGCTTTCAATGTTCAGACCATCAATTCAATTGACTTGGCAAAAAAGATTAATTATAATTTAGAATTCTAACAACGTAGACGTAATCATGAATATGATTCTCCAGTATAAAAGAGCTTTTAGAATAAATATCCTCGATAGAAATTATAGATTATAAAGAACACAATTACTGAAAGTAGGCAGAACTAAATAAATTTTACCAGTGAAGGTGTGACAAATCCTTTTTTATACCTTTCTTTACAATTAGGAATTGCACAAGCATTTGGCATCTTGCAAAAAACTTTACTGATTTAAGAGTATATAACATTCAAGATTGTTAACCACGCTCAGAGATTAAAAGAATGTAATTAAATATTTATTATAAAAGCCAGAAGAGAAGAATAAGAACTATGCGCGAAAAATCGTCTGCAAAAACATTAAAAAAACAAGGGGTTGTGATTGGTAGAAACCCACGTGACTTTGAAATAGATGCAAGTCACCACTTTGAAGTGTCCAGTTGATATTCAGGTCTGTCGACAATATGGAATAGTTCGTAACGAAACGGTAGCGTTAAGTTGCCATGTGTAGCAATCATTCTCCTCTTGGCGATTTGTGATGTTTAGGACATAATGCTAATTTGCAAAGGATGTCGGTTTTTGAGAAAAACCAGTTAACAGTTTCCGTCGGTTTTTTCCCTAAAAAAACGGTTTCTGGTTCAGACCTTCCTCATAAAAAAGCCAGTTTTTTTCTGTAAATACCGGGGCCAAAACACCGGTTTTTTGAAAAACCGGTTTCAGTTTTCCATCCCTAACCTGCTTTACTATTGAAGCACAGTCCACTCTATGTTATGTCCCTGGAATGAATACGACAGATTTGAGAGGCAGATTGTAACTTGATGTTTGGGAGCTAAAGGTCGTGTAGGGATCAGGCAAAAAGAACAGTCATTTCGTAACAACAACAAACTTTAATGAAACTAAAACATAACAAAATCAAAACAAAAACAGTGCACGTTGCTTAAATACAAGTTAACGATTCCCCGGATGTCCAACGTCACAATATCAACGCCGCAGTAGTCCAAAGTCAGAACGCCGTCACGGTGCTGCCACAGTACTCCCCCCGGAGTTTTCGGGTGGAAACCGAAAACGAACAGTCCTGCCTCTTTTCGTCACATAAGCAGGACTTGGAGATGAACTAGGGCTAGGGTCTTCGGCATCCTGCTGGGAACTATCTGTGGGCAAGAATGCTGGCTTGAGACGATCAAGGGAAATCCATTTCTTGGATCCCTTTACCTCCACGTAGTAAACTTTGGGCGCCGTTTAACAACGCGGAATGGTCCTTCATAAGGTGGTTGGAGGCTCCTACGTACAGCATCAGTCCTTACAAAGACGCGGGTACAAGAATCAAGATTTTTAGGGACATAAATTGAGCGGGAACTATGCCACTTTGAGGGGACAGGGCGAACTTCGGAAAAAGCTTTCTGCAATTTAGAAACAAACTCGGGTTGAGAAATATCATGCTTATATGGCTAGTAAAAAATTTGCCTGGCAACCTCAAAGTTTGTCCATAAACTAATTCAGCAGAAGTATGGCCAAAGTCCTCTCGAATGGCAGTTCTTTACCCCAAAAGCACCAAAGGCAAGGCATCAATCCACGTAGAATCAGAATAGCACATTAAGGACGCTTTTATGGTCCTGTGTGTGCGTTCAATAAACCCATTAGCTTTTGGATTGTAAGCTGCTGTTCGTAACCCTTCTATTCCAAAACACTTTAAGAAATTTAGGTAAGTAAATGATCTAAATTGACCTCCTTGATCAAAAGTAATTTGTGAAGGGGTTCCAAAGCGGGCTATCCAGTTAAAAATTAAAGCCCAACAAACCGCCTCGGTGGACATATCAGCTAGTTGGACTACTTCGACCCAGCGAGTATAACGGTCAACTACGGCCAAGCAGTATTTGAACGTTTTGGCCAAAGGCAAGGGACCTATAAGATCCAAGTGGATATGTTGAAACCTAGCATTAGGCACAGGGATAGGACCAAGAGGAGAAGTCGAATGCCTATGCACTTTAGCCCTTTGACAGGATAGGCATGAGCGACAAAACTCGGTTAAGTCCTTCCTTACAGACGGCCAAACATACTTTGCCGTTAACTGCTTGATGGTTGCACGAGGGCCGACATGGGCCAAATTATGAACAGATTCGAAGACCTTGCGTCTGAGTGCTTTCGGTATAAAGATACGTACTTTATCGCCAGACACATCACAACACACAGCACCAGTAAAACCAGGTAAATTAACATGCTTAAGGAAAAGACTGGATTTAGAAGGGTCATCTAAAAGTTCACGTAACTCATCGTCGGTCTGCTGCTCTTCTACAAGATCAGAAAAATCAAGGGTTATAGACAATTCAATTGATTCAATTCTTGACAAAGCGTTCGCAACAAAATTCTGTGATCCTTCAATATAACGTACGTCAGTAGTGAATTGTGAAATGAATTCTAATTGACGTAAACGTCTAGGAGAATATTTCTCAGAACTGTGCAAAGGCGTAAGTCAAGGGTTTGTGATCGGTAACCACATGAAAAATACGACCCCCCCCCTTCTAACATATATCATCTAAAATTAACAATCGACAAATAAATAGGAGTAAGTTCTTTATCAAATACAGAATACTTGGTATGTGCATTATTCAATTTCTTAGAAAAAAAAGATAAAGGAACAAAACCTTTTGGCGTTACTTTGTGTAAAGCCCCAGCCACTGCAAAATCACTTGCATCTGTAAACAAAGCAAGATCGCATTCTGGCTCAGGATGGGCTAATTGTGTAGCATTTACAACTGAAAGTTTACATTTTTCAAAAGTCTCGTCTAAAAGTGGTGTCCGTTCAATTAGGCTTTTGTCATTTTTCTTGCGACCACGAAGTAGATGATTTAAAGGGTCACAGGAGTCTTAAAAATGTACAAAGAAGGTACTACAAAACATAGTTTGACCTTTCATGTCATTTTTGAACTACTCAATGTATAAGTATAGTTTTTTTATACGTAATTCTACAATATTTATTTATTATTAAACAAGTTTTAAAATTTATGAAACTTTAGCCAAAACTAAAATAAATGATATTAAACATGAAGCTATTTGAAAACATTGTGATCAGGCTTGCGCGGCAAATTGTGAGGTCAAAATTGAAAAAATGACCAAGAAAATGACTTTATATTGTACAAATATGTACAGACAAGGACTTATACCTAAATTCTCAGCTCAATTTTAATTAGAAATTATTTTTAAAAAAATTTAAAATAAAAATGTTTAAACTTCTATTAATTTTTTAGAAAAAGTTCTTAAAATAATTTCTAATTGAAATTGAGCTGAGAATTTAGGTATAAGTCCTTGTCTGTACATATTTGTACAATATAAAGTCATTTTCTTGGTCACTTTTTCAATTTTGACCTCACAATTTGCCGCGCAAGCCTAATCACAATGAGTTCAAATAGCTTCATGTTTAATATCATTTATTTTAGTTTTGGCTAAAGTTTCATAAATTTTAAAACTTGTTTAATAATAAATAAATATTGTAGAATTACGTATAAAAAAACTATACTTATACATTGAGTAGTTCAAAAATGACATGAAAGGTCAAACTATGTTTTGTAGTACCTTCTTTGCACATTTTTAAGACTCCTGTGACCCCTTAATGGAGCATGCAAGTCAGCTGCATGTGGAACAAACCGCCTATAAAAATTGACACAACCAAGGAATCTTTGTAAATCCTTTATGGTTTTAGGCTTAAGTCATGAAGATTAGGCAATGGGTACTTATCAGGACGAGTTTTAGAGTTCAAGATGCGATAGTCAACCGCTGGTCTCCAATCAGAGTTGTTTTTTGGGACCATGTGCAAAGGGCTGGCCCAAGGACTTTTGGAAGGTCTACAGATCCCGTGCTCGAGCATAAAGGCAAACTCATCTTTAGCTGCTTTGAGTTTAGCTGTATGCAACCTTCTAGCTTTTGAGCAAACGGGAGGTCCTACAGTCTGAATGTGATGCACAGTATCGTGCTTAATATTGAGGGGCTGAGATTGGACCTTTGTAATATCAGAAAACTCACTAAGTAGTTCGTGAAACCTACCACCGGTGCTGATTACAGTTTTTACGCTAGGTGATAAAGTGGGTAAGATTTGACCTACACTTTTACAAGAAGTTGTAGGATCCATTAATCGCTTATTGCGAACATCTACTAATAAACCAAACTTTTGTAAGAAATCAGCACCAACAATAGGTTTGGAAACGTCAGCTATGATAAAAGTAAAGGCGAACCTCCTTCTGAGCCCAACATCGACAACAAGCAACTTTGAACCATATGTTTTTATGCATGTACCATAAGCAGCACTTAAGGTATACCTTGTCGGTGTGCGACTACCTTTAAAAGACCTTGGTAGTAAGCTTACATCAGAACCACTATCAATTAAAAAACGTAATCTAGTACTACGATCCGACATAAACAATCGGTGACTAAGGTTCCCACTTTCAGCCGGGGTCACCAACTCCAAACATGGGCTACCTAATTTTTTGAAGCATAAGAACACGGTTGAATGCACCTTTTAGCTTTATCAACAAAATTCTTATGGTACAGCTGTGGAAATAAAAAAGTACCCACTTGAGGTTATTTCATCCGTTAGTCACCCTATAGAATCGGACCTTTTTGAGATTGTGTACAATTAACATTCTGATTTAATTGCACGATACAAAATTTGCATAAGGGTCCGTCTTCATATTAAAAATATTACGAAATTCGAAATTTCCAATGACAACACCCAATTTTAATAACTTAGAAATGTTAAGCACTCTTGAAAACCCTTAAATCTAAGTTTTTGTTACATTTGGATGAATATTTGACGAGTTATTTAATCGAATCACTTGTGGACCTTTTGGGGACCATTTCTAAAATGACAAGCAAGCATGCATGCAAGGTCGTCTTTATTTATCAATCACACGTAATCTTATACACAGTCCCCTAAAGGGTAATTAAAAAGTATTTTGTGATTTACTCAGCAAATTATGAATAAATTTTTTAAAAAATTGGGATTTCGCTTAAACTTCCTGTCTTAAATTTATTTCTTTAAAAATATTAAAGGGTTTCTATTCATATTTTTTTCAAAATTTAATATAATAATTATTTAAAAATATAAAAATTGTTTTAAATACCCCAATATTGAATGCATTTTGTTTGGGTTTTTATAATTTCTTTTCAGTAAAAAATTCGTTTTATTATCTTAATTATTTATAGATTGGGATAGTTTTTTATGTGCAACTCATTTAACATTATGGGACCTAAACTTTGCACTTCTCTAACTCCCCTAAAAATGCTTAAAAACTAACAAAATTTGGCTTTTCGTATTAACATAGGTCATAGATTTGAAATATGGACTCAAAAAGGGGTGTTACTATTGGAAATTTTAAAGTTAGTAACATTTTTAATATGAAGATGGCCCCTTATGCAAATTTTGTTTCATGCAATTAACTCAGAATGTTAATTGTTCAAAATGTCAAAAAGATCCGATTCTATAGGATGACTAACGGCCAAAATAACCACTAGTGGGTACTTTTTTATTTCCACAGCTGTACCAACACAGACCAAATTCCTTTGACGGATTGCCTTCTGCCACATTGCGTGAAAATGAACAGCCACGAGAATGACCACGAAATTGTTAGTTTTTTAGCAGAATGTCAATTTTACTGTGCAGAGACTGAACTTCTGCTGCAAGTCCATCAACTTGGAACTGCAAGGACAAAGCATTGGGTCCTGATGAGCCAGTTTTGGGTGCTGGTGAGCTAGTGGGCAAGCCAGTTTGAATTGATTCGCAAAATTGACTCTTTTCGAAGTTGGTTACATCAAAAATTTTATCTGCTACTGCAGCCAAGCCAGCCAAATCCTTGGCATCCAGTGTACTTAAAATAGACTGGACAGAGCTCTGCATATGAGAGAGCCAAATAGATTTCAATCCACTTTCCGAAAAACCTGCACCGGCTTGCTCACGCATTCTACGCAAAAAGGCAGAAGGTTTAAGGTCTCCCAAACACAAGTCTTTGAGTACAGTTTGAATGCGCCGAACCTTAGAGACAGTATACTCTTTGATTAGCCTATCCCTAACAACCGTGTACGGTGTTTTCGGATCCGGTGAACGGATCAAATCCGCTACGACCAACATGGTTTGTTGGTCAAGAGCGACTATAAGGGATACAAACTTTATAGTCTCAGAAAAAATTCTGCTCAATTTGAAACTTGCCTCAATACTAGCGAAGTACAGTTCAGGAGATTCCGGCCAAAATGAAGGCAAACGAGCAGAAATTTTATGAATATCAGTCTCCGAAGTTTCGGTAACATCTTCACTGTTTGACATTTTGAAAAATAGTTACAAAAACACTAATATAAAATAAAAGTAAAATACACTTACAGCCAGTATCCAAAAACAAGACAGTATTTGAAAGCACACAAAGCAGCAGACCAAAGAAAAGTTACTTACCAACCATTAAGTGATTAGCTGTTAAAGAAAATAAACTAATTTTGAATTTATAATTTTAAAGAAAAGTTAAAATTAACGAAAATGACTGAAGACGTCATATCCCACGTCCGAGTCACCAGATTTGGGAGCTAAAGGTCGTGTAGGGATCAGGCAAAAAGAACAGTCATTTCGTAACAACAACAAACTTTAATGAAACTAAAACATTACAAAATCAAAACAATAGCTCCAAAACAAAAACAGTGCACGTTGCTTAAATACAAGTTAACAATTCCCCGGATGTCCAACGTCACACTGCATTTCTTCTGGCTTATAAAACTTCGCATGTTTAGGAGTGTCTACATTTTTTGTCCAATTCTTCCACTCTCAAGTTTAGATGTTTATTTGAAAGGAATTATTATTCATACGATTTTTTAAGACTTACTTTGAATAATGAATAAAACTCAATTAAAATTATTTTGTTACTACAATTTCAGTTTTTGTTGTCGAATTAATTCAGTTGTTTTAATCAAGAAACTAGTGTTTCGTAGGTGATGTTTTTATCTAAGTTGTCACGCTATAAACTCTTAAATTAGACGTTACTAGTTTCATCTATCAAGTTTTTTTCCCTAAGCTATCGTATTTAGTCCCTGTAAGTTATGTAATGCTCTGTTGGAGAGACTAAATTAAAATATTTTTCTTTCATATGCCCATAATAAACTGCTATTTTTTGTTTAACTAAAGGTATTGGGAAATTCATCAGTTGTGATATCAATCACGTAATAAGACATACCTTGGAAGACATATTTTAATAAACCTGATATATATAAGCCTGATATATTTTCAAATTACAATTATCTTATCCTAATTGGAATAAAGGTCCTCTTCTTTATCTGGAGTGTCATTTTCTGAAACATCAAAAATAACAGGCTCTTCAAGACTCCAGAGCCACTAAGATGACTGTGGACATGGATAAAGCAAAAAACTATGTTTGTGACTATTGCAAATTGTAAAATTACTTTAATCAGTTGCGAAATATGTTATATAAATTATTTGAATAATGAGCCCGCCGAAGTGAGCGGCATTCCCCAACACGTTCGGTTAATGGCGCTCAATGTAATATTTTCTTGTTTTCAATTTTTCAGCACAAATAATATTGTTTTCATGTTTAACGATATGGTATTCTGTTTTCTATTTGTTTATGTATAAATATCAATTATAAAACATAATTTAAGTGTCGTATTATGCTTGTGGCATTCACTTTTCCTTAGGTGGGCGCAACTACCCTTCTCTCCTCTAAAACTGAAGAAAAAATTTATGATTGCGCTCTATTTTGATTTACTATTAAATTAATAATCAAAATCTTACAACAAAAACTCCTCATATGTCCCCCTCCACTAATTCAACCATTTAATAAGTACTCATGTACAAATGTCATTGTTATGTGCTCATTTCATCAGTTATACATTAACTATATTAGTTATTTTCATTTGCTCAATTGAACCTTTTTGAAATGCATTACTCTCTATTCTTCAGGTCATTTATACTTTGAGTTTCATGACATAACTTGATAAGCAAAAAATAATCATCTCAGTCACCAGATTTCCATAGAGTACTAACTAAATGGAGCATTCCAGCGTTCCGTGTGTTACATTCGGACCACATTTTCAGTATATTTGTTACATTTTTGGTTTGAAAGCAGTATAAAACAAATAAGTTGACAACTTATATCTTTTCTCAGATGTTTAATGATCTTATTAAGCTAATCGGAAGCCGCCTCGGTGGCACACTCGTTAGGATTCTAGCCTTTGGAGCTGCTGAGGTCGGGTTCGAATCCCGGTCAGGCATGGATATTTGTGATTGTCAATAAATGTTGTTATTTGTCTATGTGTTTGTGTCGTCTCTTTCTTTGTGTGTCTCTTGTGCTTGTGTCATTTCTGGGGCTTAGTACAATAGACTTATGGTCGCAGTGCTTGGCGATCTTGCCCCCCACCAAGAAAGTCATAAGTCATAAGCTAATCGGAATCTTTTTAAACTAAAAAGTTACGCAGATATAATTTTTTCATTTCGCGTCACGTGTGTTTCCATTTAACAGGGTTATTTTCTTTTCTTCTTCTATTATTTGCATAATTCTGCGAATTATGCAAGTACTCATGAAAATAAAAAATATCAATAGCAAGCTAAGTAAACAAGCTTTAAAAAAAGTGGCGTTGGAAATCTGAGTTACAAATAGTCAGACTACAATAAAATAAATAGCGCCGTCCCGTGTGTTGCACTCAACGTTCCGTGTGTTACAACGTGCGAATTGATTTGCAGTTCAGTTTTCAAAATCCTAATATTTTTAATGATAAACACTTTGGTTAGCAAATAAATAAATATAGGAGTTTAGTGACATATTTAAATACACAATTATTTATTATTTAACTTTGGTAAAGCACATTTTTTGATATTTAATTTTTTATAAAAATATAAAAGTTCAATTGCTAATTTTAAATATTATTCTTAAATTTTCAACTACACTAAAACCGACCTTAAGTTTGCAGCAGAGAAATGTACTGCGCGAAGGAAACTGGGTAAACAACGCAGCTGGCGCCGAAATTTCGCCTACTCTGATTGGCTCCTCCTTTGACCCTGATATTCGTGCACCCTGTTAAGTCAAAATCGAAGGGAAAAATAATTAAAATACCCTCTAACTGAAGCTAAACTAATAAAAATAATAAATTTATGTCTTGAAATAACAAATAAAATTGTTTATTGAATGTGAAACACCTTTTTTTATTCGATTCTCGCACTCGAAAATGAGAACTATTTACCCTTTTTCTCGTAGAACATTTGTATACTGCAAACTTAATGTGGGTTTTATTGTAGTGAAAAATGATTCCTACCATATTGCAGATTACACAACAATATCAAGCACAATTTTTATATAACTGTATTGAACAGTTCAATATGTGACTGCCAGAGTCACATTTAACATGGTGAATTTTTCGTATTCCTGGTACCGGAAACAAAGTTACTCAAGGGTTAATATCCGTTATTTTGGATGTTATATCCGATTGTCAAATATGAAGGACTTTGGTATTCGGAATTAAGTTTCCGACAATATCCGCCAAATCCTTTGAATGCTGGACGATGGTCGGATTTGTTCTTTTACTCATAACTTCTCTCCGCACGAGAGATTTGGCATTGCCACCAACTCCGTCGACAATGTCTTTCCTGGGAGACGTTGCGAAATAATTGCATTCAAATGTTTTTTTTCTTTTTTAAAATTGTAAATGAAAGTTGTTAAAGTAAAACAATTCACTTTCGTTAAAATTAATTTTGTTAAAACATAACTGTTAATATCAATAAAATGCTTAATTTGAAATAATGATTTTGCAACACATAACTTTTCTAAAGACAAATGGTCACAAGGAAAAACAAAATAACGTCTGAAGCACTCTATATTTCAACTACTAATGATCTAAAATGTAAACATCCAATGCATCCTCAAATGTGTACATCTGCCAGAGCAGGTGGCTGAAACTTCCATAGCGTAAATGATAACGTTTTTAGTTTTGCAATTGTTTTTAATTTTTTTAGTAAAGGATTTTTTTTGTAAAGGATTTTTTTTTGTTTTATGGTGTTTTATAAATATATACATGCATGTTTCCATAAGCACGCATTTCAATAAATGAATTTCTCAGGATAAATCTCGTTTTTTATACTACACGTCAACTAGCTCCCACTCCCGTTTCCTTCTTCATTGCCAAAATCGTTCCGTGCGTTTCAAGAAATAAATTGCCAAATTCTTGCTTAATTTTTAAAAAAACATTTTGAAATTTTTTCTATATTTTCCCCATGTGTAACTAGCTTATAATTAATAAAATAAGCTTTGTTAAGCTTTTTTCACAGTTTTTATATAAAAAGTTATAGGTTTTCGTTCCGTGTGTTACATTGAGCATCAAGTAATTCATATTTTACCGAGTAATTTTTTAAAAAAAAAGCGATGCACAAAATATCTGCCTAAGATACTCAGAAAAGATGCATTTGCAACAATATGCTTAAAAAAAATCATTTTACATGTTTTTTAGCCCTTAAACGTTTATCATACATCTGGCAATTATTTCACTTGAAAGATCTATTTCTAAATCGGTCTAGTTAATTGCATTTTTTCACACTAAAATTGAATTCAGATTCGAAAATCAGTATGATTTATTTGAAATATAAACCTTTAACTACATGTGACAATTTTTTCAGAATTTTATTTGCACTTTAATTTTTTGGCACTTCAGGACCACTTTCCTTGGAATGCTCCAAATGTGTATTTTAACAAAATATTTTTACATACAAGTTAAGCCTTGTCAAGTGTCAAAGTCTAATCGGGTATATGTCACTAACTCAACACCAATTTAAGGAACCACAATTCCAATACATATACAAAAAGACTTACTTTTTGTATTTGTTGAAAAAGTTTTTAAAAACACAATGTGAGTACTTCCCAAAACACATTGTAACAAATGTATTTTAATTTAAGAGCCAGTTTTTTTTTAAGAGTCAGGCAGGCTTGGATAGTTGACATTTTTGATTTTGCTGAAAATTACAGAATATGTTCTTTATGAAAAACTAGTAGACACGTATATTTTTGTTTTTGCTAAAAAAAAATTATTAAAGTTTTGGGGGTTAAAGTTGAAGTTCTTCTGTTTTTGGAAGAAAAACGAACCAACTTACATATGGCAATACTATTTGTGTCAAGAGTTAAAAATGTCAGTGACAATTTTTTCGTGTTCTACTTGTTCTATAGTACATGTTAGGACATAAAAACTTATGGTTGACAGTTGGCACAGATTTCCATGGTCATTCAAAATTATTGGAAAAAATGTTATTTTTCAGCAATTTCGATCTTTAATATTTTCTTGTGAACAGCGAACCAAATGTGTTAATGATCTAATGAATACATACACTGTAAAAAATTTGGCTTGAATTTACTAACGATTACTTAGTAACTTTACAGGTTTTCACCATTTACTAGAAAATCATCTGTAACCTAAAGAAACTACTGTAGTAATACTAAACAATACTAAGTAAATTGACGTAACGCTTACAGCGCCCCCTGGCTATCTTTTCTAGAGATTATGACGAATCGATATCGCAAAGATAAAAAAAACCTAAAAACGTGTTTTTTTTTTATTTTAGTATATAAAAACTACGTTAAATTATTTCGAAAACTTCATATCCGAAAAAAAAAATGAATCTTAAAATTTCTTAATCAATAACATAAAACGCCTTTAACGATCAAGATTTTAACCTCTTTATTTACACGCAACCAAAATGCAAGTCCCCGATAGCAGAGAGGACTAACGCGCTGTTCCACGGATCCCGATAATCTTGGGTTCTGTCCTCGGGAAGTTCGAAATAAAACCTGACTAACAGAAAAATTAGTGGCGTCCTCTGGTTTTAAACTTTTGTAACCAGTTTACTACCAGTTTCTTTGTAAACATACAAGAAAATCCCCTGTAAAATCTACTAATTTTTCTTAGTATAACTTACTAAGCTTTGATTAGTAATATATACACATATTTCTTATGTAACACTACTAAAAAAACTTATGGAAGCTGAGTTTCCTAGAGAATTCTTAGTAACCTTACAGATATTTTTTTAGAGTGTACTAAAGAGAAGTACCCGAAAATAGCAAGTGATGGGCGGTGGCACTTTTGATTACAGAAGTATTTTACCTTTTTCGGAAAATACAAAATTGCACGACTTTCGATGGAATTTATTCCTTGTGCCAGCATTGGAAATGTACAAAATTAGCTGGAAAATAATCCGTACGCATTGCAGAAACAAAATCAATTCACAAACCTATGGGTATTTGCTCCAATTTCATTTAATGAGGCTTTAAACTTTGAAAAAAAAACCGCACAATTTTGTGTTTGCTTCAAAGTTTGGAGCTCCTTAACTCCTTGTAACAAAAGTAACCAGTAATAAAATTAGCTGGGAAAGAATCTTAATGTATTGTAGAAATAAAATAAATTCACAGAATTATGGTTATTTGTTTCAATATTATTTAATGCGGCTCTAAACTTTGGAAAAAACCCTGGAAATTTGTGCCAAATGTCAACTATAAGTTTTTGTCACTGACACTTTTAACTCTTGACACAAAAAGTATTGCCATATGTAAGTTGGTTCGTTTTTCTTCAAAAAACGGAAGATCTTCAACTTTGACCCCCCAAAACTTTAATAAAAAATTCTTTTGGCAAAAACAAAAATATACGTGTCTAATAGTTTTCCATAAAGAACATATTCTGAAATTTTGAGCAAAAGTAAAAATGTCAACTATCCAAACCTGCCTGTTTTGCCCGGTTTTTAAAAAACTGGCTTTTAAAACTAAAAACTCACAAAATCGAAAAAGAAATGAGACGAGTGGTAAAAGGAAAAAAAAAATTAATCGTAAGTTATGCGTTTGGAAAATAAAAAAATTATTTTATTAAAATGCAAAATAATTTGTATTGCTTAAGGGTATTTTACAATTGGATTAGGGGAGAGTACCCCAAAACGGGATAGCTTATCTATAATTCGCTTTATTTCTTATTGTGTACAAGATATACATTCCAAAGCTAGATGTCATTAAAAAGCACATTTTCAACTACTTAAAATACCTTTGTCACATTTGTTCAATAATATCAATATGTGAAAAATAGTGGATTCACAAAGTCTTGCACTATCCCGTTTTACCCTACCAAGGGTGGGTAAAACGGGATAGGGATTTCCATGCAAATAGGTTTTTGCTGATTTGACTGTTAATTTAGTTTTTAAACGAAAATAATTTACGTTTTTTTTTTTTTGGGAAGAATCTTTTTAATTGTAAATTTGAAAAATTACATAACACAAAAATAGCATACAAATGTGTCGTCATCTGCTTTGGAACAGACTTCGTGGGCCGATCCTTGGTAGCTCGAGCATTGTATTTAGCCTTCTCCAGATTAGATACCAAGATACAAAGCGTTGCAGAAAATGCATGCTTAATCTTTTTCAGCTTCATCTTCTGAAGACGACGATGTCCAACCTTGGCTAACTGATGATTTTGTTCGAGCTTTTTATGTAATGCCCATTTACTTCAATTTCTGTAAATGACGATTGTGGGCTTTTTTCAGGTTCAGAGTAACATTTGTTAACTTTATCTGCCTGTTTTGAATCTCCACTTGGTTTTCTTTTAAGCCTCAAAACATTTGTGGAAATGGTCGGGTAAAATGGAACACATTAAAATTGTATCCCGTTTTGGGCACCTCAAAAGTGTCCCGTTTTGCCCGACCATGATGCTTTTGACAACTTTTATGGCTGACGCTTGAACCGTCACTCACCAGCGATATTTAAATACATGAAATTGTTCGTAAAAGAACTACGAACAAAACACAGTACTTACCGGAATCGTTCCGAATTCCAGAGAAGCACAAGGATAGTTGTTCTGCAGTCGAAAAAAGTACAAAGTGGGTAAAAATGTCACTTGAAAATTTTGAAAAATTATTTCTTTGCGAAAAACGTAGCTAGAGTTGAGAGATCAACTGAGAATGGTGTCTTGGCAGTCTGGAACTAGTTTAGCATTTCTCCAGCGAGACAGCCCCTCCAGCAAAGATCCGAGGCTCACTATCCCGTTTTGCCCGCCTATCCCGTTTTGGGGTACTCTCCCCTACAATTTTTAAAAGGGGATAAATAAAAAAATACCAGCTTTGAATCTTGGAGTATATAGTTATTTTGCTAACGCAATAAACCGGGCGCTCCAAGGGTGTACACTTAATAATGGTCATTTTACTTGATTGCAACTGTGACTTTCTACGATTTCTATGATTAAAGCAAATTAGGAAATGAAATAAGAAAAGAGTAGAGTAAATTTGACCAAGCATTACAATATAATTAAGTTTTGAAAGAAATGAAAATTAAATCTAGTAATTTTTCATTGCAATTATACATCCTTATGCTTAATTTTCGCTGGCGTTGAAATTTCTTTCAATTTAAAAATTGTCATAGATCTTAACTTACAACATATTCCCATACAGAATTCGCCTCACGTTTTAACCTCTTAGACCCGTTTGGGTTCGAAATTTGAAAAATCGTTTCTTAAATAACGCCTTCTTTGAAACTGTAACTAAAACTTAGTAGGGGAGAGTACCCCAAAACGGGATAGCTTATCTATAATTCGCTTTATTTCTTATTGTGTACAAGATATACATTCCAAAGCTAGATGTCATTAAAAAGCACATTTTCAACTACTTAAAATACCTTTGTCACATTTGTTCAATAATATCAATATGTGAAAAATAGTGGATTCACAAAGTCTTGCACTATCCCGTTTTACCCTACCAAGGGTGGGTAAAACGGGATAGGGATTTCCATGCAAATAGGTTTTTGCTGATTTGACTGTTAATTTAGTTTTTAAACGAAAATAATTTACGTTTTTTTTTTTTTGGGAAGAATCTTTTTAATTGTAAATTTGAAAAATTACATAACACAAAAATAGCATACAAATGTGTCGTCATCTGCTTTGGAACAGACTTCGTGGGCCGATCCTTGGTAGCTCGAGCATTGTATTTAGCCTTCTCCAGATTAGATACCAAGATACAAAGCGTTGCAGAAAATGCATGCTTAATCTTTTTCAGCTTCATCTTCTGAAGACGACGATGTCCAACCTTGGCTAACTGATGATTTTGTTCGAGCTTTTTATGTAATGCCCATTTACTTCAATTTCTGTAAATGACGATTGTGGGCTTTTTTCAGGTTCAGAGTAACATTTGTTAACTTTATCTGCCTGTTTTGAATCTCCACTTGGTTTTCTTTTAAGCCTCAAAACATTTGTGGAAATGGTCGGGTAAAATGGAACACATTAAAATTGTATCCCGTTTTGGGCACCTCAAAAGTGTCCCGTTTTGCCCGACCATGATGCTTTTGACAACTTTTATGGCTGACGCTTGAACCGTCACTCACCAGCGATATTTAAATACATGAAATTGTTCGTAAAAGAACTACGAACAAAACACAGTACTTACCGGAATCGTTCCGAATTCCAGAGAAGCACAAGGATAGTTGTTCTGCAGTCGAAAAAAGTACAAAGTGGGTAAAAATGTCACTTGAAAATTTTGAAAAATTATTTCTTTGCGAAAAACGTAGCTAGAGTTGAGAGATCAACTGAGAATGGTGTCTTGGCAGTCTGGAACTAGTTTAGCATTTCTCCAGCGAGACAGCCCCTCCAGCAAAGATCCGAGGCTCACTATCCCGTTTTGCCCGCCTATCCCGTTTTGGGGTACTCTCCCCTATCTTTACTTCCAGTAGTTTTGGCTGTTAATTGCATTTCTTCGTGACTCAGAGACAACTTCTTCCTTTAAAGATATAGATTATGTAAAAATTGGATCCGTCAATTTTTACACAATAAAACTATTTTTTCCAAGAACCAACGTTGTTTTCTTCATGTATCATATGCAAAGTTATGCATATTGTCTTAATGCAATATTAAAAGTCCAAAGAAAAAGAACATTGATTGACTATGAATCTTCCCGTATGCTCTAGCTTGGCGGACGTTGGCTACCGAAAACCGGTTTACCCCTTGGTTCTTTTCTTGCGGTATAACCATGCGAATCGCGTTTCACTTGAATCATTGTTGTCGCGAGAGAAGAACCAAGTCAAAAACTAGCTTGTTTACGCCAGTTTAGGCGATGACTCGCTATATAGTCATCAAAGATTCCTGATATGGACTGGACAGATATCCTGTCGAAGAAGGTTTTCCCCATGTACTCTTCATACCTATTGTTCCTTTTCGGGTATTTTAGAGTTGAAGTACAATTTTTTTTATAATTGCGTGAAAAAAAAATCCGACTTCTTCATTATAACTTCAATATCAGACGCGTGCAAAAAGTTAGACTTTTTGAAACATCGAGTTAGTTATCGAGATTAGTTTGAAACGTCGAGTTAGACTTTTTGAATATCATCGTTGTATGTACTATTAGTTAAATAGTTTTGAAAAGTCGAGATTTTTATGGTAATGAATATATTACTAACTTCTTTAACGATAATAAATTTCGCCTTTTTCATAAACTTTAACTTCAGTATAATATATTTTATTTTTTACAATAACTATTTGCAACAGATCTCAGCGCAAACGAAAAGCTTAAAGCTGATTTTCTCGTTTTCATCTTTTTGTCACTTAGCACGTTCTTCCACTAAGCTCTTCAATAGTTTTATAAAAAATTGCATTTAAAAATACAATCGAACTCTATTTAAAAATATCGCACTGCATATTAATAAACTTGCCTTTTAAATAAACATGAATTTATATTTTTACGCACGCAATAAAAGTATAAAGAAAGGTATATAAAATCGTTATTGAAGTAGCGACATGGTAGCGATTTAAAGAATAACAAAATTTCCACTGTTTAGATTTAGAATAAGAACTAAAATCGTCCGCTGATTAGAACTAAAAAAAATATTCATGTTGCCATTTCTGTAAAACTCAATAAAGTTTAAAGCAAGGTTGAATTTATTTAAATTTGAAAAATTAAAATCTTAAACTAAACATTTATAGCTTAAATATGCATATTTGCAATCAACAGAACCATCAATGAAAAAATAATCATCAACTAAACCCACAGTAAATCCTGGAATGAAGACGACGAAATACGTCACTTGAAACATCAGTTATTTTCAAATAATTAACATTGTTTCTGAAGTGTAATGGCAACACAATTAAATAAACATTTTCAATTTTATTTATTTTCGTTGAAAGTTTTATTTAATTTTTTAGCAGATGGCATCAGACAAGTAGCCATTATGGCGAACTAATGAAGTTTGAAAATATCCTATCTGTAACTCCGAACTGCTTGACCGTAGCGCTTCAAAACCGGTGTCAATCGATTTGTCGTGGCCAAAAAACCCAGACCCCCAAGTTCACCGGAGTTTATTAATTCTGGGGCGATTTCGACTTGGCACGAATTCCTTGTATTAGAGTATAAGATATAAATGCGCGTGAAATATTTTTGGACCAATGATATTTTTTCCACACAATTATAAAAAATAGTGTATGAAACACGTGCGAAAAGTAAACTTTTTAAAACACGTGTCATTATTTCACTCGCTCGTGAAGTTTTAAAAAGTGTTACTTTTCAAACTTGTTGCATAAATAACTATTTAATTTTCAAGGCAATCACCAAAGATATTTTGTTGTTCTATTTATAAAATTTTGCATTTTGTAACACAGATTCCATTATTTACATAAATAGCACATTTTGCTTCCACCAAACACCAAAATTAAATTTCAATCACACGGACATTATTTCAACAGTCATTTTTCTTCGTGGTACAGTTCTCAGCATATTTTTCTAAGACGATTGGTACCGTTGTTAAAGAAATATTCTTATTTTCTGAAACAGAAACTTTTGCTGTTTTTCCACTCAGTTTACTTTTGGAAACTGAGATAATCAGCAAAGTCATCTGCAATAAAGGATTTACGAATTAGGAAAATTGCAAATTTAAACAGAAATAAATTGCCAAAGTAACAAAGTGCATTTTGATTTTAATTCAGAAGCAATTTAAGGGGTGACCGCAATTGAAGTTTTAAGTTAAAAATGCTATATAAAAAAGAGCCACTTATCTGAATTACGTCAAATTTAAAGGGAATATTTTGAAACAAAGGCGAAAACCGTATGGCATTTAAACAACTAGCTCACAAAAAAAATTGCTTTTCCGTTTTTCCAGCGAAATGCTAAGTATGGGGATCTCTTTGTGAGAATTAAAAAAAAATTCCAATATTCATTCCTAACATTTTATTTCTCAGCTTACCGATAAATTGATTATCAAAACAATTACTTTAACTGAATATTAGATTTCAACAAGAAGTTCTAAAAGAACTAAAATGTCCTACTTTCCTGTTACTTAAATACTTACTAAAATTCTTTTCTTGAAAAAAACTGGGTTCGTTACAGTAAGTGACATCAACAACCATTTCTGCATTAAATTTATGTACATTAAAATGAATTTCAATAAACACAGCATCCAGCTATAATTTCAAATTCTTAAAGCCAAATCAATTATTTTCATTAATTTTCTTTCGCCAATAAAATAAATACTACTTATCGTCCGCATGATTTATTTGCACTTATAAATGAATATTTAATTATTCGTAGAACAAAAACCATAAAACTACTACAAAATACACTTAAAATAGGAAGAGTAAATTAACAAGTAGGTTTTTAACATAATTTGTCACTTAACCCGCTTCCAAACAACAGTTGTGTTTAACAGGTAAAAAGGCGCCAAACACAGCATTAATTCTATATTAAACATTTACCCGCTAAATTCTGCTAGTTTCACTTATTTTATTTCGAAAATTAAATAATTATTACTTAAATCGTTTGCAAAAATTTATATTTCAAAGAATAAATATGTAATGTTTCTTTCTTTTAAATGGAATGAAAACCTCTCATACCAACATACACAAAATTTCGTAGTGAAATATATTTGACTTCATTCCAAATTGATCGATGTCGCAAAAATAAATTTATTTTAGTTTATTGTCCAAAAGTATTAAAGTTTCTTGATCGATTGTTGCGATGGGGCAATGGTGATGTAATTCTAATAAAAATGGCTTCCTATGCTTTTTAAATGAGCATTAAATTTTGAAGTTCGTTAAATAATTGAAGTACTTAGTAGTCGAATTCTTTTCTGAAATGTTCAATGTATTTTCATTTCGATGCGCTGAATTTTTTTGACTTATCTCATTTGTAGTTTGCAACAGCGATTTAAATGACTCGAAATTGAATTTCAATGATAATTCAAAGGAAATTTGTCGAAAAACAGTAGATTTACGTCCGTCCGGTCGTACAGACAGATAGACAAAAAATATGAAAGTTGGGTGTATGAGGTTATACCTTTCTAATTAAAAAAGAATTTTTAAGGTCAGATTGATAGGACCTATTTTTTAAGGGGGGTACGGACGGACGGACGGACATTGATAGCATGTCAGTAAAACATTTTTTTTTATTTCTTCGAATTAAAAAAAGAAAAGTAGGCTAAAAACACATTTCTACCAAAACTATTTCCTGCAGAAGTATGCACATTGACGCAATCGGAAATCCGTATTTCTCCAGTAAGTAACCTCCTAACGATGGCCCAGCATAGCCTCTAAAAAATAAAAAATAATAAATATTTTCATATCATTATTAACCTTTTATGCACCAAATTAAGATTTCATTTTAATTATTTGCTTCCACCTATTTAATTTTACTTGTACAATTAATAACAATAATATATTAAGGTAAAATATAGTAGACATTAAAATGCACAGTAATGCCTAAATTTATTTTCTATTTTCCTCCTTTATATTAAGAATTACTAAATTAAACAGACCAAAAACGAAATGTTCTTAAAAGAGATAATAAGCCTGTTTAGTTTTTAATTCGTGTTTTGAACTGAATAGTGCATATTAAAACCTTCACTACCATATATTTGCCCTCAAACGAACGAAGAGAAATGTAACAACAGACTTTTAAATGGGATTCATAAGTACCATCAAGACAAAAAAGTATGCCTCGGGATAGCTATAAAGGAGTATTTTGAAGAATTTACTTTCCTTTGTAAATAAAACATGTAATAAAACAGTGACCTTATAAGTTGTACTTTCAGCTTATTGTAAATACAGATGGTTGAAAAAAAAACCCGATTCCCCCCTCGTTTCTCGGCTGCTATTGATCAGGTAATTTTGTGCAAGATATCAATTTTCAGAAAATTGCGTAAGGAATTGATTACTAACTACAAACATTGTATAAGGGGTCGTCTACATATTAAATGAGCATCAACTTTGAACATTCGAATGGCAACACCCAATTTTTTACATGAAAATTTTCAACACATTCAAAATACCCTACGTTTTAAAAAAGAATTATTTTTTTTGCATTATTTGCTGAGATATTAAAGCATTAATTTTGAACTCGTTTAGAGGAAAATCTCCAAATGGAAAAGGTTAACATTTAGGTTGTTTCTTTTAAAAACGACAATCTAACAAAAGGGTATATAAAATAATCTCGACAACGTATGCTAGAATTTAACCTTCTTCACTAATATTGTGATTTTTAAATTTATTTTTTTATTTTTCATCTTGGATTTTATAATTTAGACACATCATAAAGGCTGTAAGAGGAAAAGTTTTAATTTTAAATTAAGTCGTATATACTTTTATTCATAACGAAAAGATTTTCAAACGCGATTAGTTACAATCAGATTGACAATGACAAACATGATGATTATATTTTTTTTTGCTTTCATCACAAATTTTCATGATTTACAATTTTTATTCAAATTTTTGTTTCAGTCATATTGCTGTAAAAAGTTTGTTTAAAATCTGTCGCACTTTATCGGTAATATAAACCACGTATTGCAAAACGAGGGTTACGACTTTAACACGATATTTCAGGAAAGCAAAGTAAAATCACCCATATTGATTTGGCAATGATTTTTAACCAATCAGTGGGCAATTATCATTTTAAATAACCAATGTGGTAACAATGAAATGTACTAAAAACCGAATTCCAATAATATTTTAGGGTATTTATTTATTAATATTGAACACACTTTTTGAAATTGTATTGGAAATAATATACATTTAAAAACATATTAATCGATATAATTTAATGTTAATCATACAAAAAAATACATAATATGCACTTGAAATAAGAAAAGATTTTTAGATATTTGACAGACATCAATAATTTGAATAAACCATTTACCAACACACGCTTTTCAACACTAAGCGCTAATGCAAGTTAGGATCTTTGCCAAGTAATTTTTTACACATTAAGTTTCTTTTTAACAAAACTCAAATAATAATTATTGTTGAATAAAAAAAATTCGGTATTTTGATTCTGCTTGATCTACTCTATCGATTGATATGTAGAAAAAAAGTTCGGGTTGCAATTCATGTTTTATTTTTCTTATTTAAATTTTAAAAAAAAAAGTATTAAAAATGAAAAATTGATGAAAAAACTTGTGTGATTTTTATTTTTGGAAGATTAAGAAGTATATAATGAAAAACAAATCTTCAATTCATTTCATTTGTGGAGGTATGATAAAAAGTTTGTGAAACTTTTTTAACATTAGGGGCGTTCAAATTTGAACACTTATATCTCAACAAATAACGCAAATTTATTAATTTTTCCAGGGTATATTAAAGATGATAAACATTTTTATTTTTAAAAAAATTGGGTGTTGCTATTTGAATCTTCAATGTTGGTACTCATTTTAATATGTAGTGTAGACGACACCTTATAAAATTTTTGTTGCCAGGTCTCAATTTCTTAAGCTATTTCCTGAAAAATAACACCTTTCACAAAATTCTTGACCAACGGCAGCTGAGAAACAAAGGTTGAATCTTTTTTTTTTTTACCCCAGCTGTACCGTCAGTAGATAAAGGATTAAATCATATTTTGACAATATGCTTAAGGCATCCGATGTTTGCTTAAATACAAATACAAAAATTTGTATATGATTTCTATTAGTTAAGACTTTTCCTCTAACATCTTGGTGGCCAGATGAGGCGCTCATTATTTTCTAAGTCGCATTTTACTTTATTGCTGTAGTGAAATTCGTTAACTGGGGCTACTAAGTGGGGGAGATAGAAAAAAAATTATAAGTTTCATACCCTAATGACATCGATGATGCTATAGTCGATGACACAAGTCCGTATGTGCTTAAATCAGCTGGAAATCCTCTATTCCTAGTAAAACATTCCCTTTATAGTATTTTACAAAAATTTATAAATATTATCTAAGTATGTTTGGTAACTACTAAAAACTTGATCACGTTTAAATAACGCATCTAAGGACCTAGCTAAAATTCTAATATTAACACATTTCTAATTCACTTGTTGAGTAGTTATGAAGAATCTTCATTGCATAGAATTATGTCTTCATTAAAAAGAATGGTTTTATTATGTGTAAATGGATGCGTTTTCTTTAAAAATAGTTTTTCTAATTCACCACTGTTTCCTGAAAAGTAAAATATGAAACAAACATCTTTCCTTTTGTTCTATGACAGAATGACTTGCATGTAATTGAAAAAATTTAAGTTGTTTCTAAGTAAGTATTAAAATAAATTGCTTCACATATAAGCATTTTATAAAGCATTCAAAAGGGTAAAATTACGATTTTATTTTCCTTTTTATATGACACCAATAAACCTTTTTTGGGCGTCACGTATGATGTCTTTTTAATAACCCTTGCATAATGAGTGGTTCAAATAAAAATAAACAGGTATAATAATTTTTTTCTGCCTCAAACACATTTTTAATTTCAGATCTATTAATATAACTTAATTACAGATCCATTTATATAACTTACAATTATGTGTCATTAGCATTATCAACTATTTTTTAATACATTTAACAAATAGTTAATTACTGTTTTTGAATTATTATTATTATTATTATTATTATTATTATCGTCATCATCATCATCATTATTATTATTATTTTGTGCTACATATTTTCTAACTAACCAAAAGTATTCTCAAATCAAAATGAAAATCTTCTCTTTTTTTTAGTTTTTATTTCTTATCGCCATAAAAGAAAAGAGCAATTATAGTCCCCTTAAAAAATTAAAAAAAACGAGGAAATATTATTATTTTGATGAAATTATTTTTTTTTTTTAAGTTAAGAAAAACGTAGTGCCATATTGCGCCATCAGATGAGGTCAGGCAGTTTGATTATCAACTTTTTACAAAGTTTTCGAAAACACGCGTAAAATTGGCTGTAATTTGCATTAATTTATCTACTTTTGCACCCAGTACCTGTAAATTAGCCGTCAGGTCTACTCTAGAGGATATGCATTATGCATACCCTAAAAGTATATGAAAACCAAACATAACCCGATACATTTCATTCGTGAGAAAATAACTTAGGTCTAGGGGCCCTGGGTTCTTGGTCTATAAGTTTCTTTAAGAAAAAAGTTGAGATTAATAAGTTGAAAAATAAGCCAATTGATATCGAAAAGTTTTAGACTGGATTGTAGCACTGTCCTTTGTGTGACTTTTTTGTAATTAACAGGTTGCTCGGAGTGACGTCTGCTGAAATTCGAATCACTGACCTCATGGAGCAATCTTTATGCCATTTCATTCCTGCACACCACGAATCGCAGCCATAGTTGCTTATTTCTTTCAAGCATTATATTGAATTGTTTAAAAAAACATTAAATAGTTTTTTTATGTTTTTGGAGAATACGTGAAAGTTATAAAAACGGTATGAATCAAGAAATATGAAGTAAAGCGATGGAAACTTAGAAAATCTAGGAAAGTATCTGGTATATATACAAGGAAAAATAAGATTGTTTTTACAGTAAAGCACTTACTCAGCGCTTTTTAGCATCCCTGTAAACGCGCTTACAAGTTTCGCACCGATGCCTATCCCAGCCAACACACGTGCAATGATGACGAAATACATGCTTCTGTAAAACGAAAGAAATCATTAAAATTCACAGGTTTCAATAGAAAAAGAAAAATAGAGAAAAAATATTTATTTTACAGACGAATAAGTAAAAGTAGATCTCTACCCTTGGAGGACTTAATCGTTTATTTCTTAATATTTTCACTTAAATTTTTAAGCATAGTTAAAGAATATAAATATTGGAGCGGCGTTAAACAATATTATTATTATTATTATTTAGTTTATGGACAAAAAGGTTTGACACCCCAATTTTCTTCAAATATTTAAGCCCCACTCCTCCCTTAATTTTATAGCTTCAAGTCTATTTTTTTACATCGTTATACAAGTGTGTAAAACAAAGCTATGTTGATACATTTTGAAAATAATAAAAATTAATTTATGGGCAAAATAAATTGTTAAAGGCACTGAATGTTTTGAGAAAAAGAACGCACTTTTAATGCAAAATGTATTTTGTTTAAAACTTTGACAATCATTTTTCGTAAAAACTCAACATAGGTTTGTTTAATAATACCTCACATGTAATAAAGCAAAAGAAAAAATTAACTTAATAGGATTATTTTTCTTTCCTTAGAGTTTCGGAGTTTCCAAGATGTTGAAAATCTCAGAAATATGTTTCCGCGAAAAACACGGTTAAAATTTTTAATTGTAATTAAAAGTACTTATACACATCATTTAAATTGTAAGAAAAACACATGAACCAAAACTGATGACGACTACCAAATTTAGACAACATACTATTCAATATGTAAGGTATCATTAATGTTAATAATTTTTTTCAGGCAATTTCAAATTACCTTCCAATTTTTATGGTAAAGGTCTACCTTAAAAAAACTACTTTCAAAAATAGCAATTATTTTGCAAAACGTTAACCAGGAAAACAAAAGAAAATAAGGAAACAATGGGGAACATTCATGTGACGTCACGTGGTTTGTTATGAATCAGCTCGGGAAGCACGTGGTAATGTTATCCTATACAGCTATCGAAGCACGTGCAATGGTTTTCCTACTATTCATACCTATCTAACCGCTTTTTTCCATACAGTGATTTGGAATTGAAGCTCAGGTGGATACGGCGTGAATGTCCCCCATTAAGGAAAAACAAAACTCAGAATGACACCCTGTGACTCCCGGCAACAATATTTTGTCTTATGGGGAGATTTTCGGCCGTCAAAATTGGAAATTTAAAAACGATAATGAGTCCATACCTATACCAAAATCAACTGGAGTGGTTTAGAGCCAGTAATATTACAGTTCCTTATTGGACTGTTTACAGTAGGGGAGAGGAGGGAGGATTGGGACGGTGGGAGGGGTGGGACAGCTGAAATTATGGCAAAATAAATGACCTAATTTTATTTCCAGTTTCACCACCTTATTGCATATGTATAGTTCCTTGTTGTTACCTATTTCTAGTTTATTCCTATTCATCTTTCAGTTTCAATTTGGAAAAAGTTTATTTTCACACCTCCAGATGAAGTTTTTAATCTATGTTAAGTTTTATTTCTTTACTCATGTAATTTCTAAAACAAACATAATATAGTGGCACAGTACTCTTAAAGATACAATGTATGCTTATCAGCAGTTTAGTTAAGTCAAAAGTCAGTATGGTTTATGTGAGAAGTTATTTTTTAGAAGCATTGCGTAGAGGGAGGGGTGGGACGCCCTGAAAGAGGGAGGAATGGGACATGTCCATTCCTCCTCCTTCCAGTCCAGTATTCCTTCCTACTGTCCATACGGTCATTTTCTAAAGCGGAACCATTGAATAAAAGTAAAGGAAAGAAAAAAAGGACGAGCAAGAATATTAACATATACCCCTGAGAAGAAGGAAATTGAAGAAGCAGAAGCTGTCATCAGACTTGGGGAAAAAAGGTGCCAATTAAAATATGTATGTGCAAACCTATATATAAATTTTAAAAATTCAAAAGAAAATTGTACCGTTTAAAGATATGAATCCAGTGAGAGCGAAAGATCATTTTTTTCATTACATGACAGTTAAGATAAAGAAATGGAAATAGCACATGGATGAAGGACAAGCCCAACATAGGCAAATATGATTGTGTGCTTGTCAATTCCTCACCAAACGGTCAATTGTGTTTTCTACGTTGCAATTGTGGAGAGTATTGACAATGCTGAAAGTTACAATGCAAAATTTTTGAGAAAGAACATGAACAGAAATTTTAATTTTCCTCAACAGGATATGACAATGGTACGATAGAAAAAAAAAACCGATATTAGCATAAAATTGCTGCAACCGCAATTGATTCGTGGAACCAGTAGAGCGAAGTCTTGCTTTTCTTTTCATGTTAACCTTTCTCATTATGATATTCGATAATTTTTCTTTAATTTTCAAATGTGTCCCATCCCTCCCATACTCATGTCTCACTCCTCCCACCCAAGAGGGAGGAACGCGACAAAATTCTTGTAATTTGAATTTCTCAACAGTAATAAAATTGTTCAACATTTAAATGGTGCGTATTTTTTTAAAATAATTTAAAGCATCTAAGTTTATTATTTAACCATTTGCATCTATAAATAACCAGTGGAAAATGAATAAAAAAATATTTATGTGAAAATTTCCCAATCCTCCCTCCTCTCCCCTACGGACCGAAAACCCATCAAAAATGTTTGGGAAATCCTTATTAGAGTTTATGTGCCAATGGCAAACAATATTCCCCCGTTACGGAGCAGAAGGAAGCTATAGTAGTTGCGTGGTAAGAAATCGAGTATGATATTTTACAAATGCTAGTACTTTCTAGGGAAACATGAGTTTCAGAAGAATAAAACAGTTTTATTTGACTATAATATTATTATTTTTATTAAGCGTGCCTTAACTCATGTGCAGCAGATTTTTATCATTCTGGTTAGGTACAAACCTTGTCACATATTTGTTTTTCTTAGTAATTAATGTCAAATATGATTTTAATATGACTCGATGAATAAATCGTATAAGGATTTTATTTTGTGTGTGTCAATACCTTTGCATAAAACTAATGCTTTGTATTGTGTCTCAACTTTTGTGCATCACTGTACGAGTATCATGAGTTATTATAGCAAGGGACAGTATATTTACTTACGATTTCAATGGTAGGAACGGTGCTGGACCAATCAAAATAATAGACACAATAATAAGAACAACACCCACGACACACAAGCATTCATTGTCGCAAAACTAGAACATAAAAAAACGTTTGGTTACCGTTTTTGTCTACAGAAATGTTTAAATAATTACTAATCTTATTGATATTTTATTCAAAAAGTGTGCTTACCTGTTTGTTTTGTGTGGAAATATGGTTACAGCTATGCTATAATGGCCAGTCTGTTTATTGGCGAATTTCGGCGATGTTTAAAATTTAACTTAGGATTGCTATATCTATCAAGTTGTATGAAAAGTGAGGTGGAATGTTTACCACATAAGAAATTTTCGTTGCTTGGCGCAACGAAAATGGCTAACGCAAATCTCCAAATTGAGATAGGTTTTGATCATTGTTGTTCCATAATATTATTCTCCGTTCTACTTTTTATTTATTTGTATGGTTATTTTGGAACTTTTATTCGAACTGTGTGCCTAAACAGGTATGATTTCATGAAGAAAAGATCGACTTCTTCCCAATAATGCTCACTTGCGTGAAAAGCTCACTGCTGAAACTTTTGCGACTTGACAAGGTCCGATAGGATGAAGAAGTATAACTCATTATACAACTAAACATTGATTCCGTCGAGTGTATTGCAGTATTTAAAAGTGACATCTTCCTTAAACCAAGATTTTCAACGGCTAGAAATTTGAAAACGAGCTATACTCGCATTGCACAGGGTGAGGCAAACAAAACCGGCCCCGAGGTGGAGATAAGAATACGACAGAAATGTTGCCAAGTCAAAAACCAGTACAAAAACAGATTTGCTAACTGAAGCTTTTGATCGCTTCAATATTAAGCCCAAACAAACGCTTGGCGACTTATTTGCCGGCAAACTACGCTATGGTTAGAAAAGCTAGTTGAAATGAAATATAAACAAGGTTTGTAGGGCTGATCAAAAAAGTTCCCACTTGTGATTATTTCGGTTGTTATTTATCCTAGAGAATCGGACGTTTTTGTTTTTGGTAATACAAAACATTTTGAATTGATTGCAAGACACAAAATTTGCATAATGGGACGTCTTTATACAATACAAACCAAGATCTGAACTCACCACTAGTCTATGAGTAGCTCTAATGTGAAGCTAATCCGATCGAACCAATGCAAAAACAGGTTTCAGGCGGATTCAAGAGTTTTTCTCGCCAAGCATTTCTACGTATTCCCATCTCTAGATCGGGGCCGGTTTTGTTTGCCTCACCCTGTATATCCCTCTATTGCATACTGTTGCCGTTTGGCAACAAGTAACATATTCCACTTTATTCTATTGAAGTAGAGCTATCTCTCGGCAAATTTGTGTTTTGTCATCTATTACATTCCACTTTGAAGTTTTAGTTACTAATAATCCTCAAAGATGACAATAGTAAAAGTGTATTTAAAATTAAAGAGTGAGGTTATTAACTGTTGTGAAATTACGTTTTTCGCAGTAATCAAAGTATAATAATACTAGTACTTAATACAAATAAATTGTTTTGAACAATTAATTATATTTAAAGAGGGTTATATTGAAATATATTTAGTAGTTTTCTAGTCATTATTATCAAAATTGGAGTTTTGTAGTTGGGTTTTTATCATATAGAAATTTTTTTAAAAATTTAAATTATTTAAATTGTAATGCAGTTAATTTTTTTTTCAGTATTTTTCCCATAATAATGTTTGAGCATTAAAGATACATATATATTTTCTCAGGACGAAAAAAAATTCATGCATTAGAGGGATAAAGTTGTAAATCCTCACTCTCAGAAATAACACTTTCATTTTTGACGATTCATGAATCCTCAAGCCTCATTTCGTTAATTTTGAAGATTGTTTCGTCAAACTATCACGTGGCTTTTGAGGAAATTGAATCTCATTGTTGTACTCACATGCTCAAAAATTACGAAATATTTCTTTAAATTAGACGACATTCAAATCCTCATAAAAATGACGATTCAAATTTCCTCACTTTGAGGAAACGAAAACTCGGAACATTTTCCAGTAACGAAATCGTCAAAATTATAGAAAATTTCATCGTTTTGAGCATTCATTTTTTCGAGTGTTGTAATGGAGTGATATTACTACCTTTTTATCAACAACCCAACCAAACCCAGGAGATGCAATGGCATATGAGATACCACTGAGGGAATACGTAACTCCGACCAAGACTCCACTTAGTTGAAACTATAAAATAATAAATAATTAAGCTATAGTGAGAGTCAGTTACATTAAAAGGGATTGTCAGTCCTTAGAGCTAATGCAGTTTTCTAATCTCAAACTTCCGCTGGGTATCAACATAACTTCGAACTGAAACAAATTTGAAACTAAAAGTAATCTAATTATTTGATTACATATTTTTGAAGTTTTAAAATGCCAAATATATACAGAAGATGGTAATACTAAGAAAACACTTTTAAAACTTTAATCAATTAATAATTAAATTGATCAATTCTGATATTGTCGGCGCTGATGTAGAATCATGTCAGGAAAAGTAGAAATCATGAAAATACATCTTGTTTATTATAACAAACACAAAAGATAATTATGGAAGAGAGAAATGATAAATTTGACACAGAACTTTTGCATGAGAGTTGCGCATGCTGAGCAAAGCATGCGCAGCATGCACAACTCTCTTGATCTGCGCTTGTATAACGTGATGCGTAGATCGCAACACCCCTTCCTCCTAGCTAACATCTTTCGTAGCAGCACTCCCACCAGGAAGAGGACTCCAGTTGAGGAGGCACTTGCAAGTCCGACTCCAGTAAAGGTTCTTCGATGATGGGAGTTGACTCCTGCAGTTGACCTGGCCGTCGGCGGTTCACTCAGGAATCTCTTCATCATCTGATCGACATGTCTTCTCTGGATCTTTCCAGATGCCGTGGTAGCCCAGTAAGAAACTGGACCAGTTTCTTTTTCCACCCTCGCAGGAATCTAATCTGAGCACGCAGGATAATTCCGGACGTACAATAGACTGGATCATCAGGTTGGAATGTTCTTGCCCGTCGATCTGTAGATCAAGGCACGACCTCAACCTTCGTCACAACCGGATGCTACTTAATTATTGATGATCGGATGATCGGATTTGTCATTAATAGAACCGTGTACTAATTGATTTTCACTTAAATTTATTTCATTCAGCTAGGGGAATTATTCTTTAATTCAAGCAAGTTTTCATTTCATTTTTTAACATTTAAATTTGCATTTACGTCTCCATAAATGTTTTAAACAAGTAATTAATAATTTAATAATCTCCTTAATAAATAATTATATTAATCTTAATTATTAATTAAATAATAATTTTAATTAGTAATTTAATTACCGGATGATATTTTTCTTTCAATTTTGCTTTAAATGATTTTTTTATGATTCATTCCTGGTGATAATGGTATAACATGGCAAAGCAATTCTTTTGAAAAAGCTGTGATTTCAAAACTAATGCATTAGCTCTATGGGACTGACATACACTCTTAAAACGAACGAGCGATTTTAACTCAGTCTGAGTAATTTTCACTCCTCCAGTCTAGAAAATGCACTTCTCCTTTTGGAGTGGATCCTTTGTGTGATAAACCTCCGACAGGATCACTCCAAACGAGTGATTTTAACTCAGTCTGAGTTAATATTCACTCCTTTCCTGTGTCAAAAATGCACTTCTCTAACTGGAGTGGATTTCACTTTTTTGTTTTGAGAGTGTAGTCCTTCTTAAAATAGCGCGCCAATTTTACTTCACAAAAAAATCTTTTTAACAATTCACATTGAATTAGTTCTTGTGGCAGCACAAACCTAAGAAGAATTTAGAAAGTGGTCCCATAACCATTATATTTTTCAAATAGGGAAAAGTGTAAAATGTCAATTTAAAATTTAAACATTTTATACAGTGACGTTGAATGTTTTTATTCTATACTTAAGTGTATCAAAAAATATTTTTTTAATGTTTGGCTCAATCTATGAGCTTTAACTTTAAAAAATTAGAACTATAGAACAAAAGCATAAATAATTAAAATTGCTAAATGTTTCCACATTTTTTTTCTGATAATTTAAGCAAATTTTCCAAGCCACTACATCTCTTGATTTCGACGGAGAAAGCCTTTAGGCAGGCAAACAAATGCTCATTCATATACAGGGTGATCGTTTATAAAACAACCCCGATTCTGAGCCCTCTGTGAAAATATCTTACAGGAATTACAGTCTTCACTTAGATAACAAAACAACTTTTATTTCTTACTACTTTGCAACTTCGTTTCACTAAGGTTCATAAAGCATCAAATATTTACAGTGGTAAAAAGATAACATCTTTCTCACATAAAATTTTCGGAATGTTACTTTTCGAAAAAGAAAACTTAAATCTAAAACGAGTCCTTTAAGTCACGCGACATAAAATATTTTTTAAATGCTCGTGCAAAAAATTATTAAAGTTTATCTCTATGGGGTTATTTCACGGAGAATCCGGCAACAGCTTAAGCTTGTTTTCCTTACTTTAGAATTTTTAGAAACTTTAGAATTTCTTTTGGTTTTGGTTAAATTGGTTGCTTGTTCGGTTGGTAGAGATAATCAGTCTTGTGGGCTGACCAAGCACACTACCCTGAACATAGGTCTACCAACCAACCAATTTTACCAAAACAAAAATTATTCTAAAGCAGTGTCCTGACTACGACATCAACGACAACACCTGCGCGCGCATGCATATAAAATGTGTAAAGGCATGCGGACGCATGTCTGTACAAATCGTATAAGCATGCCCGCACAGGTGTGATCGTTGATGCCGTAGTCAGGACACCGCATTAGAACTTCTGAAGTTTCTAAAGTAGGGTTGGTTGGTTGACATACAGGGTGGTTATAAAATAACGCTCCCTATTCGGAGTGGTCTACAGCTTGAATGAATAATCCAAATGCAAAAAACTTTGAGACACTTACTAATCAAGAAGGGGGAAAAAGAATGGAATCATAAAAAACAAACTCGTCTCTTGACCAGGGTTCTAAATTACGAGTCGTAATTGGATGTGTTCGCCGTAATTAGCCATAATTGACCACTCCTCGTAATTATAACCTTCATCAAGAGACGAGTTTCTGTGTTATAATTCCATTCTTTCTCGTAATAAAGAAACTAGTCGCTTGACCAATGTTCTAAATTACGAGGCGTAATTAGCTGTGTTGGCAGTAATTGGCCATAATTGACGAAGCCTCGTAATTTAGATTATGGTCAAAAGACGAGTTTGTTTCTTATGATTATTCTTTTTTATGATCATTCTTTAGGATTCTGTCTTTTTTATGATTCAATTCTTTTACCCCCTTCTTGAATAGCAAGTGTCTCAATTTTTGATGCGTTTGGATTATTCAATTAAGCTACAGACCACTCCGAATAGGGAGCGTTATTTTATAACCGCCCTGTATATTTTCAGGTTTGTGTGCTTGGTCGCAAGTACCTTCTTATAAACCATCGTCAAGTAGGACAACACAAGACACACACAAACACATATGACAGATCTAAAGTAGGGAAACAAGAACACGAAGCTGTTACCAGATTCTCCGTGAAACAACCCCATTCTTAAATGCACGTCGAAAAATATTTAAAATTGATCTCACGTGATCTCACACTCTCTACAGCGAACTAAACACAGTAAATAGTAAATACTCAAAATTTGGTAAGCACACTGTTCAAGACATGGGGGAAACGGATTATGGAAAAATAGTTACCAATGTGTTTTGTCATATTTTCTTATGTACAGCTCCCTCAATCGGAGTTCCTATGGGTAGTTCGATGTAGAAAGGGCTCAGAGTGGATGGGTTTTAATAACGATCACGATGTATAATGACTTCAAAACATTTTTAAAAATTATATTAGAAATAGAATAATAAAGTTAATAGGCTTTAAAAAAAAACAACTGTGCTTTACCTGCCTTAAGTGCGGTTCCAGTGTTGCCTGAAGAAATCCTACGTGACTGGAGCTAGAAATTGCACTTAATGAATAAATTAGTGTTGTAGGATGAAGTAAAAATTTCAGGATACTGCTCTTTTCTTGAAGCTTAGGAGTGTCTAAAACATATATAATACAGGAATATAAAAACAAGTATACACTGCATGAAATTTGCATATCCAGCGCTAAGGGTTAATTATCTGAATTAACCTCAGAATCTTGAATAAATTCTACAAAACTCCACAATTACTTTTTTTTGTGAGCACTGAATAAACAATATTAAAATATCCCGTTTTGGGGAAATTAACATTCAAGTTTTAGTAGCCGTGAAGCACTTTAAAAAAATATACTAACCAAAAATCAACGAAAAATTTATGAAAACGGCAAATTTTATGTTTTAATCATATCAAAGGTAAAAACTAACAAAAAGGATTTATCCTTTTATTGCTAATATAATTTTGTATTTTAGAAAGTAAAGGGATTAGTTTCAAACACAATAGTTAAAAAGCCTTAACAATTTGAAATAGCTCAAAATACTAAAATTTATTCCGCAAACCTTAGCTGCTGAAGTTTCAATTTAACGTTACGAGAATAACGAACGAGTATCGAATAAAATTGATCATAACTTGTTTTGTAATAAGAATTTGTTACTATCTGTTTTCCTGTGAATTGTGGACCAATGAATTTATCGCACCATGAACAAAAAAGTGACCTATCGGACAAATAACTTTTCGAGTTATAAATGCTAAAATATTCAAAATTAAAATATCTAGGGATTAGAGCAAATCAGAAATAGATTAGTAAAATAGTTGGGAAACAGAAAACCATCATTTATTTCTTCATAAGCAAATGCAATGGAGAAAATAAGCTTCAACAAATTTTCCGAAAAACCAGCTTCTTCCCAATAAGTTACTTTTCGGTGCACAGTGCGATTTTTATTTCATTTCATACAATCAAACAAAGAAGTGCAATTTTGAGGCGTCAGACCATTCAGACCCTCTTCTTACCTACTTTCGGTAGCAAGAACAATATAATTGCTGCATCGATCAACACTAAACTTCCGACGACGTAGAAAGGTAATCCGTAACCACCTACCTGAAAACATAATTGAGTTTTAAGAAAGCTCGTTTAGTTAAAAAGAATATAGAGGTGATTTTAGCGAAATATAAAGTGACTCCACCTTGAGATTGTTCAAAGTAAAACGCATCATTTTATTAGCCTACTTTTCTTTTTTTTTTTTTAATTCGAAGAATTAAAAAATAAAATAAAAAAGTAGGTATTGACGTGCGGTCGATGTCCGTCCGTACCCCCCTTCCAAAATCGGTTCTATCCATCCGATCTTAAAAATTCTTTTTTTTTTGTTAGAAAGCTATGACCTCAGAGACCCAACTTTCATACTTTTTGTCCGTCTGCCTGTACGATCGGACGGACATAAATCTACTATTTGTCGACGAATTTCAAATTGAACTAACATTGAAATTCAATTTCGAGTAATTTAAATCGCTGAATTTAACTAGAAATGCTACGGACAAGTGAGATACGTCAAAAAAAAGGGGGGATGCCTTCAATTAGAATGCCATGCCCCCCCCCCCCCGTATGGATTATGGATTTGAGAGATATAAGAAGTGGGGGGATGGATAGCCATTTTCTTGAAAAGTGGGGTGACGCGTCACCCCGCGTCTGCCCCCACTTTCAGCACTGTACATTTCCTATTTTAAGTGAATTATGAAGTAGTTTTATGGTTTTTGTTCTGCGAATAATTAAATATTTATTTATAACTGCAAATAAATCATGCGGACGATAAGTAATATTTCGTCGCTTAAGTTCCCACTTGGGCTATCTAACTGTTGTGAAAGGATCGTATTCACTGTAAGGTATCCCGTGGCGCGATTTTTTCGGATTCGGCGATAAATAATTTTGTGTGGCAACCGTCTGATTTCGACTGATTCGAATTCTTTAAGGGGTCATAGGAGTCTTAAAAATGTGCAAAGAAGGTACTACAAAGCATAATTTGATCTTTCATGTAATTTTTTAACTACTCAATATATAAGTATAATTTTTTGATATGTTATTCTACACGATTTATTTAATATAAAATTAATTTTAAAATGTATGAAACTTTAACCAAAGCTAAAATAAATGGTATTAAACATGAAGCTATTAACACATTGGGATTAGTCTTGCGCGGCAAATTTTGAGGTCAAAATTGAAAAAATGACCAAGAAAATGACTTTATATTGCACAAATATGTACAAACTAGGACTTATACATAAATTCTCAGCTCAATTTGAATAAACAATTATTTTAAGAACTTTTTTCTAAAAAAAAATTATAAAATGTTTTAAATTTCAATTTTAATTTTTTTTAAAAACAATTTCTAATTAAAATTGAGATGAGAATTTAGGTATTTAAGTCTTTGTTTGTACATATTTGTACAATATAATGTCAATTTCTTGGTCATTTTTTCAATTTTGACCTCAAAATTTGCCGCGCAAGCCTAATCAAAATGTGCTAAAATAGATTTATGTTTAATATCATTTATTTTAGTTTTGGCTAAAGTTTCATAAATTTTAAAATTTGTTTTATATTAAATAAATTTTATAGAATTACATATAAAAAAATTATACTTATATATTGAGTAGTTAAAAAATTACATGAAAGATCAAACTATACTTTGTAGTACCTTCTTTGCACATTTTTAAGACTCCTATGACCCCTTAACTTAGCAATGATAACGTTTTCCGGCAAACCTATCTGACCACTATTCAATTCAAATTTTCTCGTCTAGAATACAAGACTTGTGCTACTTCAAAATCTTCCTTCTGTGATGATGACGCTTCAAAAACAAAAAAATAATCCACATGAAGAAGCCGTTTCCTGTGATACAGGGCCAGACATTGTAATATCGACAATAGCTGCTACTGGTGTCGATGATCTTGTAGTTTGTGATAATAACGATCCTGTGGACCAACTGAATTCAGATAGTGAGTCTGCTAGAAAAATTATTTCCTGTGATGTTCAAAATGACATGAGTGATGTTACCAATAAAGTAAGTCTTAGAAAGAAAAATAGAAGAAAAAGCTTTCCGTGTACGAAAGAGTGGGCTAAAAATCAGTGCAAAGCCAACAGAATGAAAGGTGACACGTACATTGGGTACAGAAGGATATTCCCTAAAAATCCCAACATTTCCCGACTGGATGTTGAGCGAGAGGGCCGAACAATGGGACCCCCATGTACATCCAAACTGTGCACCAAACGGAAGACAAGGCTATGCGATACTATATCTGAAGAAGAAAGAGGGCAGGTCTTCCATGAATTTTGGAAAAACATGAACTGGTCTCAGAAACGTATGTTTGTTTGCTCTTCAGTCGACATTAAAGCGACTGCCAAAAAAACCTCCAAGAAACTTACCTCTCGAAGAGTGTCCACTCCTCAATACTACCTTAAGATTAGGGGAGAGAAGGTGCCAGTCTGCCGTGAATTGTTCTTGAGCACCCTTGGACTGAAAAGAACTATGGTTAGGAATTGGCTGAATACCTTTCACGACCAAGGGTTTTTGAGAGCGTCAGATGCGGTTGCTGCTGATGGAGATGAGCCTGACAAAGAGGAGGAAAACGTTAATGAAATAGGCAGTGATGCTGAGGAAACGATCAATAATAATATCATGGGGCAAAGTCATGAGGTACGGCGTAACCAGCCAAGTCAATCAGGAAATGATTCCAATGGAGCAGGAAACTATAACCGGCCGTGCACCTCAGTTGAAGCTACTAAGCAAGAGAGACTTGTATTCTTACAGCAGTTCTTCCACAGATTACCGAAACTACCAAGCCACTATTGCAGAAAAAATACAAAAAAAAATGTACCTGCAGACCGATATAAAAACTTGGAGTCAACTTTATGAGCTTTATTCGTCGGAGTGTAAAGAAAACAACATCCTCAATCCTCTCTCAAGGCATACCTTTGATAGAATCAGAAAGGAAACCAACGTTGCTCTGTACAAACCCAAAAAAGATCGCTGTGATCTCTGCTACAATTTTGAAAATAAAATATTGTGTGATTCAACAGAGAAATACCGTCAACATCGACTGGAGAAAGAGCAAGCTCTACTGGAAAAAGAAAAAGATAAGGCTTCTGCCATCAATGGAGATTGTTACACTCTCTGTTGCGACCTGATGGCCGTCCAAACAGTTCCTCGGATTCGAGCTAACAGTGCATACTTTAAACTAAAGTTGACCGTACACAACTTCACGGTGTACGATATGAAATCCCACGAAGCCACGAACTACTGGTTTGATGAATCAGAATCGTCCTTAAAATCTTCGACGTTTGCTTCATTCCTCGTGGAATTTCTGATAACACTGCTAGCTAAGTCCCCTAAAAAGGTAATTGTTATCTATTCAGATGGTTGCGGGTATCAAAACCGGAATGCAATTGTAGCCAATGCTCTTCTTCACCTCAGCGTCGAGAAAGGAGTAACAATTGTACAAAAATACCTGGTTAAAGGGCATACCTATATGGAATGCGACAGCGTCCACAGCACTGTGGAACGTGCCTTCCAAGATCTGGATATCTACCTGCCTGATCAATATGCGTTACTCTCAAACGCTGCAAGGAAGAATCCTATGCCTTATCGCTCGATGCTGGTTGACCACACCTTCTTCAAAGACTTTGGACGGGAAGAATCTATGGCTTACCGGTCCATACGCCCAGGGAAGCGAGCCGGTGATCCCACCGTGAGCGACATCAGGATGCTACACTATGATCCAAACGGAAAAATTTCCTACAAACTTGACTTTTCTGACGAGCTGAGAGAACTTCCCTATCGACCCAAGCCCATCACCAGATCAATATCAAGCTTCCCTGCACTTTTCGAAACCCGGCCAATTATACCCAAAGATAAATTCAACGACCTGCAATGGTTGAAGAAGATGCTCCCAGCTGACGCTCACCATTTTTATGATAACATCCCTTGTGAAGAAGAGAGCAGACGTCAACAAAAGGCAAAACTGACAGTCGTAAAAAACAAAAAAAGGAGGGACGAGGATGCCACACTTACAAAAATGCCTAAAAAGAAGAAGAACTGAACGCTGTGCGAATACAGAATAGTACGTCATTCATCATCATCAAGGGATGTTTTTCAAAATTAAAATATTAGTGAATTCAATTACGTTTTTTTTTCCTTATTCTGCACTGTTGAACATTCATTTTTTTTAAGCGGAAATATTTTGTAAGTCCACAAAAACTATGTCTTGCTAGTACCAGAAACTATTTGGTGCTATCTCATTAACCACATATGCTATCTCATAAAATAAAAATCCACATTTGTTATCTAGGCTATTTTCTACATTTTATGAATATTTTGCATAATTTCGCTGCAAATATACGCAAGAATATATGTATAACAGACCGATATTATGTAACAAGAAAGTCCGAACAGCCGGAGGGCTGGGGTGTCCAGTCGGTTAGGCACTCGCCCAGCATGCGGAAGGTCCCAGGTTTGGGCCCGGGCATCGCCGACCAATAAACGGCTCATGGAGCCAAAAAATGTTTGACGAATAATAGCCCGTGTAGAAGAAGGACACGTTAAATATCCTTCAAAGTTAAAACGCTGCGTACGATTTAGCCCTTTAACGGTTGAGTTGGGTGCCTATTCAGGTGTCGGCTCGTCACTTGACTGCGGTTCTTAAATACGACACCCGTCGCCAATAGCCCTCATGCAGCTCTAGTGCGACAATAATTCAAACCGAACAACCGGTGTTAAGGGGTCTTAGGAGTCTTAAAAACGTGCAAAGAAGGAACTACAAAGTTTTGTTTGATCTTTCATGTATTTTTTTAACTACTCAATATACAAGTATAATTTTTTTAAATGTAATTCTACAAGATTCATTTAATATAAAACAAATTTGAAAATTTATGAAACTTTAGCCAAAACTAAATTAAATGACATTAAACTTAAAGCTATTTGAACACAGTGGGATTAGGCTTGCGCGGCAAATTTTGAGGTCAAAATTGAAAAAAATGACCAAGAAAATGACTTTGTATTGTACAAATATGTACAAGCAAAGACTTATACCTAAATTCTCAGCTCAATTTTAATTAGAAATTATTTCAAGAACTTTTTTCTAAAAAAAATAATAAAAAATTTAAAATTATTATTTTTTTAATTTTTTTAAAAATTATTTCGAATTAAAATTGAGCTGAGAATTTAGGTATAAGTCCTAGTTTGTACATATTTATACAATATAAAGTCATTTTCTCGGTCATTTTTTCAATTTTGACCTCAAAATTTGTCGCGCAAGCCTAATCCCAATGTGTTCAAATAGCTTTATGTTTAATGTCATTTATTTTAATTTTGGCTAAAGTTTGATAAATTTAAAAATTTGTTTTAAGCTAAATAAATCTTGTAGAATCACATATAAAAAAATTGTACTTGTGTATTGAGTAGTTAAAAAATTACATGAATGATCAAACTATGCTTTGTAGTTCCTTCTTTGCACATTTTTAAGACTCCTTTGACCCCTTAAATGAACTAACAAGTTTTTCGGCTCTCCATCGTGTAGCTCTAATGCGACGATATTTCAAACCTATCGTATCATTTCGGTTTGGTTTTTGGCCGACTTTTGGCGCGATTTCGGAAAGTTCGCCAAGAGTTTCTCTTCAGTGAATCTTAGCGTTTTGCAAAGTTAGATAGCTTATGTGGGAACTTAACTGACGATTTATTTTATTGGCGATAGAAAATTAATGAAAATAATTGCTTTTATAAAAGTTGAAATTATAGCTGGATGCTGTGTTTAGTGAAATTTATTCTAATGTATATAAATGTAATGTAGAAACGGTTTTGATGCCACTTACTGTAACGAACCTAGTTTTTTCAAGATAAGAATTTTAGTAAGCATTTAAGTAACAGGAAAGTAGGCTATTTTAGTTCTTTTAGAACTTCTTGTTTTTTAAAAAGCGTTGATTAAAAATTAAAAAAGTGACTTATTTGCATAAATGTGGGCCGTAGCACAAGATCCGAATTTACGCAAGATAGTAGAACAACGCATTTTTATAATTGTCTAAGAACTAGCAACGTTTTTGAGATAGAATTTCAGGTTGTCCAGTTTTCAGATATGCTATCTCTCTCGCTCTCCCAGGCGTCATACGGGCTATCTGGCTGGCGGTAGTGGTTGCGTTCTTCAGTGCGCATCCTACCTGTACAGGTAAAATATTGATTTTTTCAAATCATTTTAAGAAGTTCTTTTTTTATTTTATTATTTTTATTGAAGTTTTTGCAACATAAATCTAATTGCCAGTTATTTCTGAAAGTCCAATTTTTTTGGAAATAATGTTTTAATATATAAAAATAATGTTTCACTATTATTTTGGATTTGTTAATTATTTTTATACACTTAACTGCTAAAAATTCAAGTAACTTAATATTCTTATTTCAGAGTAGAATGCCCAACATATTTTTCAAGTTGGTTAAAACCAGACTAAACCGATAATACAGGCTCCTAATTAAGTTACACATATAAACTTTCAAAAATATAGATGATTAATCCAATCCTTTGAAAATAAATTACATATTTCCGAATTAAATTACACGTTATGTACATGTTTCCGAAGTTTCATGCACATTTTTTAACGAACTAAAATGCCGTTTAATTTTATTTCTAGTTTAAATTCCGTTCAAATCTGTAATTCAAATCGCGTCTGTATTTTTCTTATTTGGTTATGTTTTTCACGATTCCTCCCCCTTTAACGGATTTTCAGAAAAATTCTTAATGCAGTGCATATGGCACCATAAGTAGAAAAGTAACTATTTTGTAGTACTTACCCAGTGAGACTAGATCTACTTTTTTGCAAGCAGTGCTGTTTAGTATGATTATTTTTATTAAACATTAAAGATTGAATATTTAAATTGGATTGAATATTTAAATTGTCTTACATCGTATAAAACTCCTCCAATTGTAGGTCCAGCGATTAATCCTACACCAATAAATGTTTCAAGAGCTGCCTTCAAGAGAAATAAATACCTTCATTAGAAATATTAGTTTTGATGAACAGTGCCGGATTTAATGACCCATGGGCCCCTAGGCACTTGACATTTGGGGCCCCCAATCATCTCGAAGCTATTTTGGAAATTTAGCAAATTAAATACACTAGTACTGAACATATAATTTTTAATCGGACTTTAATAAACATCAGAAAATGCAGTATGTTACTATAGTTATCCTATAAAATGACGAGGAGAACTTTTTCTGTGCAAAAAGAACGAATGACGTCATCATAGTCAATTGACTGCATTATTTCTGACTTTTTTACTCCGTCGAACTGGAATTTAAGATTACGTTTTCCCCACAATGTCATATGCATAGCTATTTTTAATAGCTCACGACTCATAATGTTCAAAGGTACTGAGTTTTCGTAGTTTGGCCTTTTTTTTTAAATAATTTTTTAAGGCGATTCCATCTTTTTTTAAGGGCTCCCCTCCCGCACTGGACCCCTAGGCTCGGGCCTTGTAAGCCTAGGCCGAAATCCGCCACTGTTGATGAATAAAAAGCGTTACAAAAGAAATGCTATAGTCATATATGGGTCATTCCTCAGAGAACGTACAATTTGAGGCAAAAAATCTCGCAAAACATGTTGGTGAAAGTACCCGGACATTTGGACAAAAAAAAAAAAACTGCGTGACATTTTATTTTCATGAAATTAATCTACTTATATCTGTTTTATGATTGTATTCTATGTTTCATATGTTCTATAGTCAGTTGAATTAAAAATCAACTTTAGTTATGAAAAATTGGTATTTAATAAAATAGACAAACAAAAACAGTCCTCGGACATGACGGTCAGACAGCTCACGGACATGATTTGTCATATTCTGTGGACACAAGTTTTTACACAAAATAATGACTTTTTTTATTGTTTTCAAAGTTAGTATAAGTAGATAAAATATTCCTTATCTTAATTTATTCAAGAGCAAGCAACTTTTCTTCGGGGACATGTTTTCTTCGAGGGATTTTGCGGGGATCACGTTTTTGTACGTTTTCCCAGGAATTACCCATATTTTCGAAGGAAAAACGAAAACAAAGTTTTGAAAGGCATTGAGAACCGGCAACAAAATTATATAAGGGGTCATCTACACTCTAAAAAAAATCTGTAAGGTTACTAAGAATTCTCTAGGAAACTCAGCTTCCATAAGTTTTTTTAGTAATGTTACATAAGAAATATGTGTATATATTACTAATTAAAGCTTAGTATCCAATACAATCATTTAAATTGCAAGCATACTATAAAAACTTCAGTAAACGTTACAAGATATATTCTAGTAATCAATACATCCACTTATGTAGTATCTTTACTAGGAAAAAGTTAGTAACTAGCAGTTTCAAAAATGTTAAGCAAGAGGGCGCCACTAATTTTCTTTTAGTCAAGAATTATTTCGACTTTTCCGGAGCAGGTCGCAGGATTCGAACTCACAACCTCAAGATTAGCTCGTCTTTCAACGAGAAGTAGCGCGCTTGTCCACGCGGTCATCGGGACATGCAGATCCTTTGCGTGTAAATAATGAGGTTAAAATCTTGATCGATATAAAGCTTTCGGATATGAAGTTTTAGAAATAATTTAACGCAATTTGTATGCATGTACTAAAATAAAAAAAAAACACGTTTTTCGGTTTCTCATCGTTGCGATATTGATTCATTATAATTTTTCGATGAAAAACACATTGATTGAATTTTCACCTTTGACCGATATCGAATCAGACTTTTATCTCTTAGTCTCGTACACTTTCAATTTACGGACGCGATCACCGGTTAGTTTTTGCTAAATCCGATTGCCGATCGAACAAATTTCGAGAAACAAAACAATGCAATAAGGGAAACTACGCATCTCTCAAAAAGATAGCCAGGTGGCGCTGTAAGCGTTACAACAATTTACTTAGTATTGCTTAGTATTACTACAGTAGTTTCTTTAGGTTACAGATGATTTTCTAGTAAATGGTGAAAACCTGTTAAGTTACTAAGTAATCGTTAGTAAATTCAAGCCAAATTTTTTACAGTGTATATATAACAACTTTGAAAATCTAAATAGCAACACCCAATTTTTAGCCTACTTTTCTTTTTTTTAATTCGAAAGAATTAAAAATATGAAAAAATAAGTATTGACATGCAGTCGATGTCCGTCTGTCCATCCGTACCCCCTTTCCAAAATCAGTTCCATCCATTCGATCTTAAAAATTCTTTTTTTGTAGAAAGGTACGACTCTAGAGACCCAACTTTCATACTTTTTGCCCGTCTGTCTGCACGATCGGACGGACATGGATCTACTATTTGTCGACGAATTCCCCTTTGAATTAGCATTGATATTCAATTTCGAGTCATTTAAATCGCTATTGCCAACTCAACAATAGCACGAGAAACTTAATTCATTTAAAAATATTATTTGAGGCAAAATTTATTTTGATTATAAATCAGTTTGGAATGACGTCGGAAATTTGATTATTTATTATTTGTCAACTAAGTAAGTGGCAAGGCATATTTTTTTGCGTATAATCCTGATTAGTTTTAATTTACATTTCTTATTTTAAGTGCATTTCGGAGTAGTTCCATGTTTTTGTCATAAATAATTGTTTAATTATTCTTAGAACTGCAAATATATCAAACAGACGATAAGTATATTTATTTTATTTACTATAGAAAATTAATGAAAATAGTTGATTTTGGCTTTAAGAAGTTTAAATCATGGCTGGATGCTATTTTTAGAGAAATTTATTCTAATGTGTATAAATGTTATGTAGAAAAGGTTGTAATGACACTTACTGTTACGAACCTAGTTGTTTCCCGAAAAGAATTTCAGTCAGTATTTAAGTACAGAAAAGTAGGTTATTTTAGTTCTTTTAGAACTTCTTGTTTTATATAAAAATGTTTATTATTATCAAAATACCCCTAATCCAAAAGAAAATGAATTAATTTGCATTATTTATTGAGATAAAAAGCATTCAAATCTGAACGCCCATAACGTTAAAAAAAAGTTTCACAAACTTTTATTCATACCTCCACAAATAAAACGAATTAATCAAATATTTTTGTTCATTATATGCTCCTTAATCTTCCCAAAACAAATCACACAAGTTTTTTCATAAATTTTTAATTTTAATATTTTTTTTATTTAAATTTAAATAAGAAAAAACAAGCATGAATAACAACCGCAATTTTTTTTTTACATAAATCGGTAAAGTAGATAAAGTAGAACCAGAACCCTGCAATTTTGTAATTTAACAACAATTTTTTGCCACTTCATTGTTAAAAAACAGAAAAAAAAGAATTTTAGGGACCGTGTAAAAAATTACTTGGAAAATTTGATCCTAACTAGCATAATCGTTTGGTGGTTGAAAAGCGTTTATTGATAAATATTTATTCAAATTATGGATATTTGTCAACTGTCTAAACATCTTTTATTTTTGTAATAAGTGTTTATGTTACGATAAATATAGCTGAATTTTAAACAAACTTTTTGTAGCAATGAGAATGAAACAAAAAAAATTTAATAATCATTTTTGTCAATCTGATTGTAACTAATCGCATTTGAAAATATGTTCATTACAAATAACCGTATATGTGACTTAATTTAAAGTTTAAAAAAATTTATCTATTCTACAATTATTTTAATTCTGAATTTTAAAATCAAAATTAAAAAAAAGCAAAAAAAATCACAATATTAGTATAGAAGGTTTAATTCCAGCATCCGATGGCCTGTTTTCCTGCATCCGATGGCCTGTTGATAACCTGTTTTCCTTCGTTTTGCCCTATGGGCCGATTTCGACGAATGAGAAAGGGCGCTTCGCGCCGATGCTCAGATTGTTCGCTGTAGATTTCAGATTTCCGATGGCGAGATTAGTAAATCCTTTTGTTTGCTTGCCGTTTTGAAAAGACACAACCTAAATATTACCTTTTTCGTTTTTGGAGATTTCGACATAATGGCATTCAAAATGAATGCTTTAATATCTCAGCAAATAATGCAAAACAAATAATTATTTTTTTAATACCTAGGGTATTTTAAAGGTGCTTGAACATTTTTATGTAAAAAATGGGTGTTATCATTGGAATTTTCAAAGTTTTGGTACTCATTTTAATGTGTAGACTGCCCACTATACAATTTTTGTTGCCAGTAATCATTTCATTACGCTATTTCCTTAGAAATGACACCTTTCACAAAATTCCTTGATTAATAACAACCGAAAAACAAAGGATGGGTCGGTTTTCCCCCTAGCTGTTCCAGATGACGCCTATAGCGATTAACTCAAAGTGGACTCATCCAGTTTCCTTTGGATATTAGATCTAATTTTCACTAAGTGACCAAAGGGCTGTGAGAGTTTTTTTTTTAATGAAACGAGTTTTTAATATGAATTAGAGTATTAACATAGCTATGAGTAAAAAAAAACAAGCAAGTAGTGCAATTTTCCATCCTAAGTTAGTATAAATGCCTTTGCTTGTTTATCGACTTTTTTTTAGATATTTTTTTATATACTACAGGCTTCTATGATAATTAATTTTGAAAACCGAGGATAGCTAAAATTTGTATTGCACTTACAAAGGCTTTTCCGAGGTTGTCAGGAAATTCAGATGCAACTATAGTAAAGGAAGATATATTCAATGCTGCAGTGCCGACACCTTCTACAATTCGACAGGTGAATGCCAGAGCAACGAATGTAGAGGTATCGTCAATCAGATCCAAAAACCTTCAATTAAATGAGAGGATTAATATTCCCAATGAAATAATAATTTTGCTAAATAATTGCATGAGTGTCTCTTATTTATAATAAAATATTTTAATGTTATGTGTTCTTTGTTTGTAATGTACATATTTAAAATTTTTTTGAAAGAATAAAAAAATTTAAAAGATTATAATAAAAAATGAATATGTGGATATTTTAGCATTTGAATTTTATTCTTGTATTCTTTTTTCTATATTTAAGTGAAAATTAATATTTAAAAAAGCGATTTCAAGAATTATTTATTAATAAATTTGCAGAATTTTAATTAATATTTTAACACTATATTTAATGTAGATGAAAATTTCTCAATAATATTGAGAAATGTTCTCTTTCGAAAAGTAATTTCATTAAAATAAACTAGGCAAAATTTTCTTCCCAGCTTTCTTTCCGAGCTAAAAAATGGATACTGTCTAATAAATCAAAAAAATTATTGAATTCTTTAAATGAAACCGAGATACATTTAACTACAACTTTAACCATTTTTATTACAATAATATTTTACCAAATCACATAGCAACGATACATTGTCGTCAGAAATAGTTCCCTTAGACACAACGGGTGCGCTAGTGTCGCTGTCAAATTCAATATAGAAAATCCCCAATGGTAATCCAATCAGAGATTCAGATCTAGAGTGTCCTTAATTTATGGTGTGGGCATAGTTTGGAAAGAAAGAGAGCTGCAGTAGCTCCCGTTAGCTTATGTCTTAGAGCACCTTTGATGGGGAAAGTTTGACTTCTGCTCCAAAAAGGCACCCCCAATTAGGATTACTGTTAAGAAAAAGAAATATGTTATACCCAAAAAGGACGGTAGATGTCCCAAGAGTCACAGCTCCTAAGTTAAGTAGACACTTCGGAGAAATGTATGTCACCTGAAATGAACGAATTGAGAAATCAGAAAGCGTTATTAGTGAGTTTATTACATTTAGATTTTTTAAGTACCATGGCACCTATTGGTCTCACCAAACATTAATCACATAATTTTTTATATCTATTGCACTATTCCAAATTCACATAACACGGTAGAATCGTTAATGTTTCAATTGCACACATTGAGAAAAGTTTTTAATAAAAAATATCTGGGTTTTAGGAATATTTTATTCTTAATAACACAGTAGCACCTTGGTTTAGAGACCAGCGATTATTCAGTCTCATTCGATGTATTTTATATTTCATTGTTCCTTTGGGGAAAATGTGTAGAAAGGTGGATCTTTTTAATTGAGTTGTTCTTTTGTAAAACATTAAATTTTCGAAAGGTAAAGTAAATGCTTCAGAACAAAATTTAACTTTAGTTACATGCGCCAAATCGTTATGCCCTGACGGTACTTATAAGTCAAATTTAAAAAACCATTGTTTTACTTTTCATTGTTCGTTTAAAAGAAAATAGATAGTAGCGGGAATTTTATTAATGCAATATTCAGCTTCAAAACATTAAAGACTAAAATAGTAAATCATATTCTTCAACAAAATCTCGTTGTAAGTCAGAGTAATTTAGTTATTATAAATAGAGAGGTGGTAAAACGAAAATAAATGCTTCATTAAGAATTTTTACCTTCCAACAATTTTTGACCCTGATATATTATTATTAATTGCAACAGGTAGTTCTAGAATAAGCAATGGTAAAAAAAAATTTCAATTTAATCTCAAATTAGTGCATAATCATATTCAAAACCCAAATTACTTTTAAAAAAAAAACTACGACACTTTTTCACTAAATACGATGAACAACCCAACCCTGTGCGTCCTTCAAGGACCTTCTCAAGGTTCTGCTTTTTAAATCTTCTTGAACACGAACGTAATTAATTACTTGTTGATTTAATTAATTGAGTAATTACTTATTAATTTAACCAATTTACTCACCAACCTTCCCATAATGGGGGCCGTGATAAATATGGTTAGATGACAAACTCCAAAAATGAACCCATATACGGTTGCAGAAGCTCCTTTTGATTCTGCCTAAGAAAATTTTAAATTATTTTCAAGTTAGTAGTGGACACAAAGTTAAGCAATTTACATAGTAAATGGACGCTAAAGATCTATCTGCTTACTAAATCAAGTGGAATGATCGTAACGCTCGCCAATCTCAAAATAACGCCAAGGGCAGAACGGCAGTTATGTATATATACTCTACAATTTCGCTATGTTAAAGTTAAATCGATTTTATTTTCTAACAAGCTAACTAAACTTTGTAGAACTATAAAAAAAGTACCGTAGAGACGATTATTTTACATGAAAAAAATTGGTTATTCTAGAATTTAAAACAGAGGAAGAAAGAAATATGGAAATTTACGAAAATGAAATATCTTGAGCAGTTTCACACACATTTTTGACTTAATTTTTGCTGAGACCTACAGCCATTACTAGACCATGAATCTGGAAGCGATTTTCTGACGTATGTTTGAAGTTTCAGATTTTTTTTCTATTTTTAATAAATTAAAAATATAAATATTTATATTTTTGAAACTAGAAATTAGAAATTAAAATGTTACACACATTAAATTATATTCCATTAGTAGCTTTTGCAATATAAAATGCAAGATTTAGTATAATTAGTAATGGTCATCTTCTGTGTCTTCGAGAGATAAACGACGAATTATAAGTAGTAGAGCTTTTTCAAAAAAGCAAACATCTACGGAAATAAAGCTTAAACTGGACTTGAACTACTGTGCTCGAACAATTCCCCGTGTTTTACAAAATGCCAAACTGGTTCGATACGGAAAACTGAAGTCACGGCCCCTCTTACAAAAACTCAAAAGAGACTGAGGATTGAGTTAGCTAAAAAGTAAATTTCTATGGGTAACAAATGGAATGATGCTGTCTTTTCCGATCAAAAGCAGTTTAAATCTAGACTAGATGGACCAGATGGGTTTAAGTATTTTTTGTATGATCTAGCTTAGCGAATAAAAAGAATTATTTTCAAAGCGTTGTATTCATTATACTCTCATGTACATTACAAAAAACTTTTCGCTTTCCATAAACATTTATTTCATTTATTTACAGGTATGTTTCCAATAATTACAAACTAAGAAAATCAATTGAAGGTGCTTCGTTAAAAAGTTAAAACAAAATAGCTTTCTGTCCAAAAGATATTCCTTCAATTGCTTTGCAACTTTGGGGAAACATACCAGAATGTTTAAACAGTATTTTGGATTGGTTTGGTTAGTTTTAATTTTCGTCACACTAGAGCTACGCGGGGCTAAAATAGCATATTGAGAAAGAAATAACAAAAAAAAACGGTATTTACATCGATTTTGGGGATAATGAATATCTTATATATCAAGAAGTGGCGATTCTTCTTTGTAGTTAAAAGTAAAATTCAAAGTACTAACCTCTGCTGGAAAAAATGGGACTTGTAATGAAATAGCTGAACCAGTACAGAAGTAGCCGAACGCCAGAATCGTTAATTTGACCAATTGCGATGGTGACGTCATCAGTTTAGCTGTCTTGTCAACTGCCTTATTTGCCTGACCAGGCGTATTTCCAAATTGGGCAAGATTGCTGTGTTTTTTATCCATTTCATTTAGTAGAGTTATTCACAATAGTTGGTGAGCTTGGGTGCCGATGTTGAAATGGCAGACGTTTCTAAGGGTTTAAAAAAAATAATCGAATATTCCCGCATACGGCCTGCAACATATGCCTTTTATGACAAAAGCAACTTTTCTTAAAACGATTAAGCAATAATTTAACATTGATGTTTAGACAACCAGACAAAAACTAAATGAACTTATTTTTTTAAATTTTAAGACTACACCAAAACCGAGCTTAAGTTTGCAGCAGAGAAATGTACTAGGCGGAGGAATCTGCGTAAACAACGCTGCTGGCGCCGAAATTTCGAATGCTCCTATTGGCTGCTTCTTCGACCCTGATATTCGTGCGCTCTGTTACGTCAAAATCGAAGGAAAAAAATAATTAAAATACCACTCTCCCTGAAGCTAAACTAATAAAAATAATAAATTTATGTCTTGAAATAACAAATAAATTTGTTTATGGAATGTGAAATACCTTTTTGTATTCGATTCTCGCACTCAAAAATGAGAACTATTTACCCTTTTTCTCGTAGAACATTTGTATACTGCAAACTTAAGGTCGGTTTTGGTGTAGTTCAAATGCATATTCTATTTTTTAAATATTATGAAACAACGAACAAGCCTTTGTTTTTTCCCAATCGACAAAAAATAGTAAAATGGTGGGAAAAACTTGCAAAAAAACATTTGTTTTCTTTTATACTACTTATATAAGTCATTAAGCTTTATAAACCTGGCGTTGCACGGGTGTACCCTTAGTAACGGTTGCCAGAATAGCTGCGATATAATGGCCAGTTTCTAGTTACCCTTCTACACACGAAAATGCCCAAAATGTGGTGTAGTTCATGATTATACATTACATAATACATTGGTGGAAGATGCACATTAAATATTTTTCAAAGTCCAGGAGCTGCGTGCGATGTAAAAGTTGCATTGGGTGCCTATTCAGGTGTCTGCTAACATGACTATGGTTCTAAATTAGACGCTCGTGGCCAATATCCCTCTTGTATAGCTCTTTTGCGACGATAATTCAAGCTAAAACTAACCCATACAACTGGATGCGAATAGCTACCCTACGCTAAATTTTTAATTTAGTCAACAGCTGAAATTGCCAAATTAAAATCGGCCATTATATCATATTGGCAGTTTCATTATAGTTTGTACGCTGTAGAGCAGTGGTTCCCAACCTTTTCTGTAACATCGCCCCCTTCTTTAAGTTGACTAACACATATCGCCCCCCTTTAATTTTTATAATTTTTCCAATACAATTTGAGTGAAATTTTAACTAATAAAGCAATTTTATAATTTCAAACACTTACTACCATTTATAAAAATAACCAAAGCAGCTTTATCCGGTTACTCTTAAATAAAATCGAAAAAATATAATGTTCATTTTTTTCTATTTTTATTTATATTTTTTCAAAGAATAAAAGTGAAATAATTAAGATCTTTAGACTCAATTCTGGAAAATTTAAGAGAGTTGACAATAAAAATAAAAGAAAAAAAATCGAAAGTTGAAAACTTTTTTATAATATCTTTTTCAAGTTCATGCGCCAAGTCTTTGAGGCAAATGTCCAAATGATTTAAGAAGTAAGGAGTAGGATAACAGAACTAACATTTTTTTTAACTAAATATATTGACGGAATGATATGAGAGGTAGTTCAGCTTTTTACCACAGTTAAGAATCAAAATAAATAAGTTTCACGCAAGCTAACACATAACCTCTCTACTTGAAATGAGTTTCACCTCACAGTCATACTTCAGATCTACAAACTCCATCTACAAAGAATTATCAAGGTTATCCACAACCCACAGATTCAAAAGGGAATGGATCAACAATCAGAATCAGGAATTTTTAACTTAGTCAAATCCTCAAATCTTGTAAGAATGTCAGTTTGAAATTGTCATGGTGATAAAAAAAAATTGGAATGGTTTTACTGTACTATGGTACAGTATATTTTAATTTCCCCCCCTTTGAATACTCATCGCCCCCCTATCGCCCCCAAACTATTTATTGCCCCCTTGATAGCACAAATCGCCCACTTTGGGGCGATCGCCCCCAGGTTGGGAACCACTGCTGTAGAGGGAATTAACATTTCTTGGAAGTATTCATCAGATCTAGAATAGTTATCGCCTGAGACATTGACATTGTAGCAATATCTTGACATGAGACATTGTATCAATATCTTCACTTCTTGCCATTAGTAAACATCAATTAAATTAAAGGGGGGGAAATCAAAAGATTTAAATTCATTAAATAAAATAATGGTATTCAAATAACAATAAGTTTAACAAAATCCTACAAATTAAACTCAAGTGATCTTACGTGCTTATACTTAATTTTCGTTCACGCTGAACGTGCTGAAATTTCTTTTAAATTGAAATAACAAGTATAAAATCTAATCTTACAATGCTATTCCTATGGAGAAATCTGTTCACGTTTTGCACCACTACATCCGTTTGGCCTCCAGTAGTTTGGTCAGGACGTTGATACGTTAGTGAGTTAGTGAATAACTGAGTCAGTCAGTCAAGACTTTGCTTTTTATATATACAGATTCAAGTTCCAACAGCTGAAAAAGAGTGTCACGAGATAACAAGAGAGATTCAGTAGGAGTTGCAAGAGGAAAAGTGAATTAACTGACAAATCTAACCTTTTCAGCTGAAACTTCTAAAATATAGAAAATTTCAAGTTTTTTATTTATTCAAGTCTCAATTGATTTTTACTATGAATAGGTTGCAATATAACGGCCCCGTCTAATATGCATGAAAAAAATGCAGTAAAAAAGCAAAACCTTATTGTCCTAAAGTTAACTCTCTCGAAACATTACGTCATTTTTCCGCAATACGGTATGATATTCAAAGATATTTGCTTGCTTGCTTTTTTTTTAAAAGAAGGTTAAAATAGTTATGAAGAATCAACTTCGTTTTTACGTGACTTCTTTATTCAACACAGCCTGAACAATCAACAGAATTCTCCGAAAAGGATCAAGCAAATCGGGTGATGAATATGTATTATGTATAACTTAAAGCTATCATGACGAATTTAACGAAATCGAAAAAAACAGGTATATTGAAAAGTTAATAAAGAGTGTTCTATCCACATAAATAAAATGTAAATCTTCTTTTAGTCAAAACCTTAAATCTCTTAATTTTGCAAATGAGCAGTGAAAGATTGACACAATGCTGTTACAAGTTATGCGTATGATTTATTTATTATTCCATCTGTCTGTATGTATGTAATCTGTTTGTCTATCTATCGATATATCTATTTCATTCAAGGATATGACAATAAATTATTTTTAGCAAAGGTTTTTATTTTGAACTTATTTTTTTTTACTGAAGTCGGAGCGAGTCCATGCACCTAATCTAATTTAGATCAGTTATCTAAAAAAAGAGAGAGAATACTTGCTTTTTTATTTGCAAACCTGATTCGTCTAAACAAATAACACATACAATTAAAGAATCTTATTATAACAGATATTCTGACGTCACTCTAAACTGATTTATGTGTCAAAAATAATTTTTCTATAAAATCTTTATTAAATTTAAATAAAGATTATCATGGAGTTGTTGTGAGTAGTACTTATAGTGATTCAATTCAAACAAAAATTTATTTCTTATACTTTTTTTTTCAATGTATTGAATGTTGCACTTTTTAATAATTACTTCGAATGAGAAATTTTTTGATATTTTTTATGTTTTCGAATTTCGCTGTGTTGAATTTTTTGCCATATCACACTTGTCAGTAACATTTTTAGAAAGGGCTAAGAAAGTAAGTGGTAGACAGACAGACGGACGTAGCCTCATAAAAGCTTCAATTTTTTGACATTAAAATTAGTGTGGCATGTAAATTGTGAAAAGCATACAGCAAAAAAAAAAGCATTATTAGGGGTAAGTGGTGTACCTTGGACGTATGTGTACCTCGAACCTATGCTGATTCTAGCTCGATTAGCTTAGATATTGAAACAACACCACATGCAGTTAAAGTATTTGCTACCAGGGATCTCAGTGAAGTTCTATCTGTTTGTTTAAAAGGTCAATTTATTAAAGAGGTTTCGAGAAACTAAATTCACAGTTCAAAAGTAAATAATTGTCAGATTCTTTAGAGTAAATTTTTACTCAAACATATAGTGTTTATTCAGAAACGATGGTTATGCAATATAAAGCAAAGTTTTAGCTATAAAACAGTGTGCTTGAAATTAAGTTAAGTCTAACCTTAACTTGGTGATTAACTATTTTGTTTTTAATATCCAAGTGGTGTACCTCGAACCTAATACAAGTGGTGTACCTTGAACTGGTCCAAGGTACACTACTATAGGTCTTATGTGCTTCAGATGGTTGAAAACCCTTTATAAAATTCAAGTAAATTTTTTCCTTTGAAAAATTAAGTATTTTAAGCTCTTAATATGCAACCCTGATTTGTAAAATCTAGAAGAATGGAAATTTGTAAGACATTTTTATTTGGTGTGATAAAGAATTTTTTTTTTGTTGTTAATTATTTAGATTTATGGAAGCCTATAAAATTTTAACCATATTTATATAATATCGAAAATAATTATTGCATGCTCATCTAAAAAGATATTTTTTATAATAAATATCTAAGCAGAACATCCTTTTTACGTTTAGGCCTACTTGTATAAACGGGTCTGGGACATAATCCCGACAGCCGAAATCCCGACAAGCCAGAATCCCGAAAGCCGAAATCCCGACAAGCCAAAATCCCGAATAGGTCGAAATCCCGAATGGGTCAGAATCCCGACTAGGTCGAAATCCCGAATGGGTCGAAATCCCGAAAATAGATTTTTTGTCCATTTTTCGATTTTTTTTAAAAAAAATTAGATATATTGGTTTATTTTAAATGAAATATAAACTGTTTTTTTTTTTTTTTTGTAAAAAAATTACTATCGGCTGTCTTCTGTTTATTGAAATTGTTCCATTATAAAAAAAATGTGGTGCTAATTATTTCATTGTTTTGTGGAGTTTTTAATTGTCTCTTTGTATAGTAATGTACGGTCTGGTATTTATTTTATAGTACATGGATGATTCGTTTCCGGTGGTTCAATTTTGTCTAGAAAAAATATATGTTGTTAATACTTATTACTGCTTCAATTATCATTCTGTTGTGGGATAAATGTACTGGAATCAGTATTATTTAAACTCCGGTTCGTTAAAGTTTTCGTAAGTCTTTTAGTTTGGCGCCGTTATCGCTGTACTTGGCTAGTTTAGGGGTGTGGTCTTAAATTAAACAGTAGGGCGGGGGGGGGGGGCGCAGTAACAAATGGCTAAAAATTTGGGGGGGTTTCGGAGGGAAAAGGGAGGTGAAAGTTTTCAAAAATTGAGTGCAAGCGTACATTAAAAATATATATATTCCTCTACGCGAACGGCCAAAAAAGAGGATGAGAGATGATGAAGGTTTTGAAATTTATCTACTTATTTTGTATTTTTAGCAATGAACACTTAAAGGGATAAAATATAGGGTTACTGATTTTTATGATTTGTAAGGTTATTAGGTTATTGATTATAAGGTTATTGAATTTATTATGTTAGTTAATGCATATAACAGTAATAAAAAAATCAAAATTTATTGTGCCAATTTTTTATGTATTGATTGCTGCAATCGATTGATTATTATGGGAGACAAGGGAAAGTTTCTTTGATCTTAATTTGTAACTAAAATGATAGGGGGGAAATTGGAATAATAACTTTTAAATAAATTGTAACACTATTTTTTTAAACCTTATTTGTAAAAAAAGGTAAATTCAATTTTTAAACATCTTGGAATGCAGGCGTGAATAATTTAGGGTTAATTTATTTCATAAAACTTTTTGGGAGTGAATTTTATTTTACCATGTTTTTCATATTTTCATTTAATTAAAACAAACATTGTTTAATTCTTCAAAAGACATGATTCTTCCATCTAACGATAAATAAGTGTGATCTTAACTTAGTGAGAAAAAATCTCAAGCTGATGATCATAATAATCGAATCATTAGGGGTGAAAACGTTTAAACCATGCGCTCCCCTAATTGTTTTGAACAGTGTATATTAAAAAATACAGTCGAACCCCGCTGTTATGAAACTTTTTAGAGGTCCCTTTTGAACATGTTATTTTATATGGATACATATAGTGAATCGCTTAGAAAATGAGAGTTCGCTTATAGTGAACCCAAATTTCCCTTCTTATTTTTTTCTTCGTATCGCTATATTTTAAGTTATATAAGTGGCAAGCGAGAAGACAATGTTTCACAACAGGTCAAATTTCACTAAAAGCAGACCTTTTTCATAGTAAACAAGAAGCATGCTTATCTTCAGTTTCTCTAAAGTTCCAGGAATAACCCTTTCTTTTCAAACCATTCATCTCACCCCCCCTCAACACACAATCCTAAGGGGCGTGTCAGCAGTACTTCTGTGTAACCTACCCTACCCCTTCTGGAGTACAATGAAGCCATTCATCTTCCTGTCCCCAACTGTACATATTTCATATTCTTTACCAATACCTCTTGAAAACTTGACCCAAGTGGAACTGTTCAATACTTCGCCTTTTAACATGTACTTTTAGTCACTCATTTCTTATGAAAGAGTTTAATAACATTTTAAATTAGAGACAACAGTTTTGAAAAATAAAGGACTTCTGCAATTAAAAAAAGCCATCAGAATGAAGATGGAGCCAGTCAATTAAATATATGTAAAGATTTGTCCGTTATACAAATACACAGTTTCCAATATAAGGATCCTTCGGAATTCGGCTATTCCGAAATGTTCGACATTTTTTAATAATTTCGAAAATTAATCAATTGAATTGTAATTTTTTTAAAATATTTTTTTTTATATAAATTCGATTTATTTATTCAATATATTAAAGATGGGCAAAACAATTATTATAATTTTCATTTATAAGCCTGATATCGTACAAAAAAATTTCAACAAAGTTGGCTATAGTGAACCATGGGATATGGTGAACCAAGTGTTGGTTACGTTGAAGTTTAACTATAACGGGGTTCGACTGTAATTGCATTTTTGGAACATTATAAAGGTTGAAGCACGTTTTATACATTGCTGGATTTCTCTTGCCTCGTGACATTTTGGTAAACCTGGCCGTCGCCATTTTTCGATCTAATATTTCATTGAATTTTAGAGATTTAAGTTATTTTTAAGACAAATACATATTTATTTAGAACGAGAAACCCTCTTTTATTGTACTCGATGACAAAACTGTAAGTTAAATGGAAGGACGCTTAATCTAGGTGTGAATGTAAGCATACAAAAATTACTCAATGTTGAAAAAATCATTAAACAGCTCTAACTAAAATATAACAGCACCAACTGAACGAAGATTCTTGTGAGTGAAATAGACAGCGTATCTTCAAAAACGAAGCAGACCGTTTCCTTCCACCCCCCCCCCCCCCCCCCCCACCCTCAAATAATTTATTTCCGACTCGAGGCATGGTGGACAACTTACCCCATGGGAAAACCAGCCCCGCACCCCCCCCCCCTATTTCGTAAAAGATAAAAAAATAGACTTAGAAATGGCTATTAAGCTATCCCATAAAGTTGATTAAACTTTTAAATTTACTTATTAATTGAATAAAATTATTTTGTAATAAATCATTTATTGATAACAAGCAACTATGTGGGTTTTTTGCTAATAATTTAGTAGTAATAATTATTTTCCTTAGCTATATGATTTAAATTTTATATTTCTTGATATGATATTAATTAATTTGAATTAAATTTCAATTAGTTGATCCTTGTGATTAGACTTATATGATTCTCTTTTAATATCTAGGATTTCCCTGAAATGACACTCCAGAGTAAGATTTAAACTTTAAAAAACACAAAAAAGAAAGCATTCAAAAGGGGGGAAATTAATTATTCCATAAAATTTATGCACATACAAACTACAATTTATTGTAAAAACATCAATCTTGAGAACTATATCTGATAATTATTTTATCTGATTCAGGGCCGTAACTTGGAAATTTTATTGGGGGGGGAGGACCACGTTTTGGCGCCCTCTTACATTTTTTTGGAGAGTCAGTTAAGAATCATTATTAACGGCTAATTATATACATCAATTAGTACATATGAATTAATTAAACTTTCTAATCAAAGCAATTGTTTGTTATTAATTACTAATTAAACCATTTTTAATTTCTAATTAAACTATTTTTAATTACTTATTAAATAATTATTAATTACTACTTACATCATTATTAATTACAAATGAAATAATTTTAGCGTCCGCACTAAATTTATAACGTAAAAAGTGGAAGGATGTATAATCGTTTAGTCCGTCTGTCTGCCCGTCACCCACTCTCATAGCCCAAACTACAAACGCTACGGACAAGTGTGATACGTCAACAAATTCTGCGCATCAAAATCAGAATACATTGAAAATTTCAGAAAAGAATTCGAATTCGGAGTACTTCAATTATTAAAAAAAACCTGCAAAATTTAATGCTCATTTAAAAAGCATAGGAAGCCATTTATATTAAAATTAAATCACCATTGCCATCACAACAATTGCTCGAGAAACTTTAATTCATTTAGACAATAAATTCAAATACATTTATTTTTGTGACGCATCGGTCAGTTTGAAATGACGCGAAATATATTTCACTACGAGATTCTTTGTATGTTGATATGATATGTTTTCATTCTATTTAAAAGCAAGGGAATATTACATATTTATTCTTCGAAATATAAACTAATTTTTGCAAATGATAAACATTAATAATTATTGAATTTTCGAAATAAATTAAATGAAACTAGCCAAAATTAGCATGCAAATGTTTAATATAGAATTAATGCGCCTTTTTACCTGTTATTTGCATCAAATGTTTTGGTTTCATTTAAAAGGGATGAATATTGAAAATTATTTTTTTAAATATAAATTAATTTCTGCAAACGATAATAATTATTGAATTTATTATTAAATAAATAATTATTGAATTTTTGAAATAAAATAAATGAATCTAGCCAAATTTAGCCTTTAAAGGTTTATAATAGAGTTAATATTGTGTTTGGTGACATTTTTCCTGTTGAAGACAACTGTTGTGTGGAAGCGGGTTAAGTGACAAATTCTGTTACAAACCTACTTGTTTTAATTACAAATTGAATAATTATTAATGACTAATTTAATCGGTTAACAATTAACTTGTAAATTAGTTAAAAATGAATTAACCTAATTTGAAAATAACAACACTGAATTAGTCATGATAAATTTAAACCTACAAATAATTGGCTTTATAAAAGTACCTTGCAATGGAGTATTCGATGGAAACGAGTGAGATTCCAAATTAATTGATCCTTTATACAATTTTTATAGTAGCAATGTGAATATCTCATGCAAAAAAAAACACATTATTGCTTCATGAAATTATCGAAAAGTAGCTTTGCACGCAATTTAATTGTAAAAGTTACATTCGTCATTTCCCATTTATAATTATAAAATAAGTTTTCTTTATTCTCATTTCGATTATTTTTATGTACAAGTACATATTTAAAAAAAATAGATACAATTTAACTCCCTAAAATTATACATTTAATAAGTATTTTACTATGTAATGATAATAAAATGAATAAATAGTAATTTCTTACCTTACTTTTATTCCCAACGAAAAATACAACTATTATTTTAAAAGGTACATTTAATTTTTATTCTGTACCAATTGCGAGGTTCAGAAGGTTTCGAAAATTATAAGCATTGGAAAAGCAAGGAAAAAAGTGGATAAAATTAGCTTTCTCTCTTAAACAACACGTAAATACGTTAAAAAGCACAATTAAATAAAAAGGATTTACTTTTTACTTGAGACAACGCGACCTACCTCCGTAGGTGGTCTCTTACTCTCTGGCTACTGAAAGATAACATAAAACAAGAGCAGACAGTTGTACTTACACAACATTCAACAATAAGGCTCCCAATTCACAGCCTCTTTGCCTCCATCTGTCCCCCGTGAAAATAGTGGGATCGCCCATCACTTTTTATTGCAATGTACAGTAAGTTTTCGTTGAAAGTCACTTTCGGCCCTTTGATACTGTCTTGTTAGGGTTATCGACTTATCCCCAAGTACTCGTGTGACGTCGAATATGACGTGATTTTTTGGACATAAAATGCCCTGAAATTGACGTCATTTATTTGGTGACAATGTCCATTTTGAAGACGTGATTTTCGACGTCAAGTAATGACGTCAATCTGACGTGAATAAATGACTCTCTTGTGACCACATGACGTGAACTTTTCGTTATCAAATAACGTCTATTTCACGTGAAAGGTGGACGTGAATTTCACGTAAATGGTGGACGTGAATTTCACGTGAAAGGAGGGCGTGAATTTCACGTAAATGGTGGACGTAAATTTCACGTGAAAGGTGGACGTAAATTTCACGTGAAAGGTGAATGTGAATTTCACGTGACAATATAACACGAATTTCACGTGATCATTTGACGTTAATTTCAAGTGATCATGTGTCGTGATTTTCACGTGGTCAAATGACGTTAATTTTACGGGACAATCTGACGCTATTTTCACGTGAGCAAATGACAAATTTCACGTGATAATATGGCGCGATTTTCAAGTGATTCTGTTTATTTCTGTGTAAATTCAGTCATGGTGTAAAACAAAAATTTGTTTCAAATATTATATAATATTTTGAATTACAGAAATATATAGTCATTTTCAAAATATATTGTCCTTTAAAAGAAGTTTCTAAATTAATGACTGTTAACAAACTATTCATAAGAAGTCATTAATTAAAATGATTTTGCTACTTATTTTGAAAAAGATATTTTTCATAACTTCAAAATATGGCATATTTTAAACACATTTGCATTTTACACCGATTGAGATTGCATAGTAATAAGATGAGAAAAACTGAAATTCAAAAACTATTTAGTACATAATTAAGAATTTTAATACGAGATTCATTTTTTACTTCAAAACTGAGATATATATTGGATAGTATCATTATAGAGCCTAGGTAGCAATATAAAACTTACCTAATTATTTAAGTGTCACCTTTGAACATTCAGAACTACAGGTTAAAAAATGTTAAATCTTGATATTTTAAATAAATACAAAATCATTTAGAATCAAAACATTTTTATTTAAAAAAAACCAATAAACAAAATAAAATATTGAAGAATTACATAACAGCGTCCATAACCAGACTTTCAAGGAGAAACTGTAAAAGAAAAAAATATGTAAATATATTATAAAAACTGCAAATATATATTCTCAGCATAATTTTTTTTTAATATAATTGTCTTGTCCGTCTAAAATATATGTACAATCAAACATTTAAAGAATTATAATTTTAGTTTTTTTTTATAAATATTTTCTATATTTCCAAAAAAAGATTCAATAACTTTGCCTTTAAATTTTAGAAATGGAAAAGTTTATTTTGATCACCTCAAAGTATAGATTACACTAAATAAATAAAAAAATATTAAACTGCTATATAATTGCTTAACTGACATAAAATTCAATGAATATTCAAGGAATTGAGCCGAGAAACTGTGTAAGTTATTTGATTTATGGTACATTTTTATGTTTTAGATCAGGGGCTCCCAACATTTTTGCTCATGTGTACCACTTGATATTTGAGAAATATTTATTGGCGTACCACCTGACCTAAATATTTTAATTAACATATAATAGCTACTCTTTTTGAATTAAATTAACGAGAAAAACACATATTTATAAACACGCATTATCAGTCAGGGAACTGGGTGATGTTGTAGGTCAGAGATTCCCAACCTTTTTGCACCTGCCCATACCACTTGACTTTTACCAGACCTAAATATTTTAACAAACATATAATATTTACTCTTTTAAATGTGCTCAAAGGTTGTTTAGTAAAATTCCTGAGAAAACTTGGTATTTAATGGTTAGATATTTGCTTATTTGCAACATGCTTATAATAAAGGAGAATTAACCCTTTCAGTCCCAAAAATTTACTACACTACAGAAACATCTGATATTAACGAAATAAGCTTGCTTTAGATCAAAAATAAGAGTTCCATAAGAAAAAAAATCATTTTGATTTTTTATATGGTTTTTGTAAAAATGCTAAACATTTTTAACTGTTTAAAACAACAAAATAAAAATATGTATATTACCCAAAAACACTTTGAGTTATATATTTTAAGGTATCTGAAAACATTAAAAATAATTTAGTAATTATTTTAACCGTAATAGTTTAAATTGTGTTTAAAATATGTGGAAACTGAAGTGAACTTTTCAAAAAACAGGTGAAACGCTTCTTAGCTATTTTCTAAATAAAAAAAATAATAGTTGTGACTTCTATTGAGATTAATGTAAAATATTGTCTAATAGAACAAAGTGTGAAGAATCGAATGATGTGTGTTTGGATGTCATAACGGACATGAACATTTGGAAAAAAATACTGAAAGTGATGATTCCAAATGGCATCACTGTGACTGAATGATTTTGAAATGGTATCAATTTACAGTGTTTTCATTAACTACAAGTCTACAACCATAAAAGTAAAAAGTTAGTACAAACTCAGCAAAAAAATAATCATCAGAAAAAATATACTTTTATAGTCTTTAGTGCGAAAATTGTTTTTGCCTATGATTAAAATATCAACATTATAAGAGTGAAGATAAGTTTCCCATTACTCCTAAGTTCTCTTCAACACTTATTCTGCTTCTATGTTTATTTACATTAGTTTAGACAAGTAACTCCTAACAAATGGCATAAAAAAAATGGTGTGTGGGGAAGTTCAAAGGGTACTCGGTTTTAGATTCAATCCAGAATATAAATAAAGATTTCTCCTTAAAATAATTAATAATACTATGCTTGCACGCCGACTGCTAATGCGTATAGAAGCTGGTAATAGTATCATGTAGCCACATCACTCACATATACCACCTGAAATTTCCCTGCATACCACCAGGAACCTCTGTTTTAGATTATGATAGATCTGAATTAAAGTTGATATTAAATTTATACTAACTTAAATAAGAAAAATTTAATGCAAATTTGATTTCACTGTTTACATCTTACAATGTTGTTTCTTTTACAAAAAAGTTCACTTTTTAAATAAATAAAAACATTGCATTTAAAGCATTTTTTAAAATTTTCTATAAAAAAACTGTCAACAAAAATGAAACACATTTTTACTTCTTTTTAACATGTTAAAAAGTCAATAAGTATCAAGTTTTAGAAGAAAAAAAATCATTTGACACATTACAAATATTAAAATTTCACTTTTTTTTTAAATTTTGAATGGACTTAAATCAAAAATTTCAAAAAGAAGTTAATAAAAAAAACTCCTTTTTTAATGGGTATTATAACAATTAACATTTTATATTTGACAAGATAGCTAAGTTACATTAATGTTAAATCAAATATTGTTCATTTAAAAATAAATTTTACGAAACCTAAATTTTTCTTGCAAAAGACTTAACCCTCTATTGCAGGGGTTCCCAACCTTTTTGCACATGTGTACCACTTGACTTTTTGAGAAATTTTGGCGTACCACCAGACCTAAATATTTTAATAAACGCATAATATTAACTCTTTCAAAAGTGTTAAATTTTTTTTTAGTAAAACTCCTGAGAAAACTTCGTATTTTTTGGTTAGATATTTGTTTATTTATAACATGCTTATAATAAAGGAGAAAAAAATTACAATGCTATTAATTTACAATTTTATTTATTACCCATAGGTCTAAAGGCATACAAATAGAAAATAGAGCAAACTCAGCAAAATCCGATTCCAGAAGTTGATTAAAGATATCCTCTTTAAAATAATGAGTAATATATTTGCATGCTCACATCACTCACACATACCATCTGAAATATTTCCGCGTACCACCAGTGGTACGCCTACCATCGGTTGGGAACCCCTGCTCTATTGCATAAATTTTTTTTTCATCTCCAAAAAATATGTATGAATCTATAATACTTATACATTATGGGAAAAATACTGAAAAAAAACTTAACTGCTTTAGAATTTAAATAATTTCAAATTTTAAAATTCTTCCCATATAACAAAAATCAACTACAAAATTCCAATTTTGATAATATATAATGACTAGAAAACTACAAAATATATTTCAAAATAACCTTTTACATAACTTAATTTTCAAAACAATTTATTTGGATTTAGTACTAATATTATTATATTTTGAATACTGCCAAAAATGTAATTTACAACAAATAATAACCTCACTCTTTAATTTTGAGTACACTTTTACTACTGTCATCTAAGAGGATTATTAGTAACTAAAACTTCAAAATGGAATGTAATAGATGAAAAAAAACAAATCTGTCGAGAGGTAGCTCTACTTTAAGAGAATAAAGTTGATTACGATACTTGTTGCCAAATGGCAACAGTATGCATTAGAGTGTTAAGAATATATTCTATGTAACGAAAATAATAGATGAAGAGTTTTTCCCCAAAAATGAAATTAAATTTCTAACATTGGCAAACCAAAAAAATTATGACATTTTAAGGAATAAAGCTTTTTTAATTCAAATATTTTTTTACCTTTCCCACTTGAAACAGTTGACAAAATTAAGTAATATGGGCATTAAAAACAATCTCAAAAACTGACAGCAATGCAATATGAAAAATATTTAACACAAACACGAAAACAAATTTAATAATCTTATTTTAATTTTGTGACCATATATACAATATCATTTTTTAAAGAAACTTTCAACCATACCAATCTAAAATTTTAAATATCTTTATCTGTAGAAAATTTAAATAATAGGTCATCTGTAAATTATTTTATGAAAATGATTAATTTTTGTATAAATAAAAAAATATAACTTACATATTACCTGCGCTTGAAGGAAGCATGCTGCACAGGTCCGCTTTAGCAGATACAGCGGGCATGTTGAGCTATGTAAAAAAAGTGAATTTTAGAACAAAATAAAAACATGCATAAGTCAAAAAATTATTTATTGAGAAAAATTTTTTTAGCATTTTTATAAACAGGAAAATGAATGTAACAAAAAAAATTTACCGATTTTTTTTTATTACATATTTTATTATAAATTGAATTTTTCTTAATAATTTCACAGGTTCACTATTTTAAAAAAACTTATAAATAAAACAATTTATTTACAACTAATCCCCTGAAGACAAATTCAAGAAATATGTTTGAAAAATGTGTGTGGAAAATGTCAACACTCTACGGATAGTAGATTTTGAGTTATATCAATTAAAGGTAAAAAAAAATTTTAAACATGAAAACGTACATGCGAGTTTTCTTTAAATATTAAATAACTTATACTTCTTTAAATTAATGTTTTATTTATATCAAATAAATCGGTAATTGATTGGATAATATAAAGAAACAAAAATTAAAACTAAAACGGTACAATGTCACCCGGTAATTAATATTTTACACAAAATCTTGCAATGTGTCTAATAATTTGTCCAAGGACTGTAATGCTTCAAAACTTAAATTTAGTTGCATTTGATTTTTAATCATCTTAAAATGTAAGCATGAAGAATTTAGGGTCAATATATTTAATAAAATTCTTTCATTGTGAATTTCATTTACCCTGTTTCCAATATTTTCCTTTTTTTAAAACAAACATCATTTTGCTCTTTCATAAACATGACGGTTCCATCTGACGATAAATAAGTGCAAGCTTAAGTTAGTAAGAAAACAGCAAGCTGGCGATTTCAAATGAAATCATATCGGATGAAAAGGTTTAAACCATGTGCTCCTCTAACTGTTTTGAGCAGTGTACTAGTTCCACTAACTTAACTAAGAATTGTGCACTTCTGAGATGCAGCAAAGATTAACCAATACCTTAAAAAATACAGATTCTTAATATTTGACATCAACATTATTCCCGAAATTTTGCTTAACTCTGATTTCAGCATCTGCATGCTAACCAGACATACCGTATTTACCAATACAGTACTGAAGTTTTTTTTTAAAAAAAGTATATATATTTTAAAGAATAATGGGACAAAAACTCACTTTAAATTATAAAGTGTAATTGACAATAAAATAGAAAAATATAACATGGTTCCCACTCTCATTTCAAAATAAAAAAATATTTTTTAAGGACTAAGGAGGAATTTTTTTCATGGATCTATAACCCTGTAATGCATGATTTTTTTTCATCCCAAAAAATATAGTTGTACAGAAGACGCCGCTTTTAATGTGATCACGGTTAATGTTATCAAAATCGCTCAGTCCCGTCCGCCGTCTGCCCATATAAAAATACATTGAAAAATCATCGTTTATTGTAATCAAATGTTCGTTTATTGTAATCAAATGTTCGTTTATTGTTATCAGTTTATATGTAAATTTTATTTTCCTGAAATCAATAAAAACAAGAAGGAAAACTTTTTTTATTGCTTAAAGTGTTTCCTGAAACTTACTCTTAGGTGTGCAAAACAAAGTCGACCCGGAACACTTTCATAAACATTATGATTATGAGCGATTCGTAAATGACTTGCTTCGAAAGATCAATCGACAATCGATGATTTTGTTTTCAGTTAATAATTAACCTTTTGTATTTTGTATTGTTTTCGAAAGTTCATTATTAAACACATGTACTAACTAGTAATTATTTTTCTTTATGTGCATTAATTTATATTAAATACTATAAAACAGGGTTGGCATGGTTTAAACCATGGTTTAAACCAAGGTTTAAACCAAATGGTTTTTTTTCCAAAAAAACCAGAGGGTTTTTTTCGAAATTTTTTAGCAGAAGCATTAGAATATGCAAAACACAGATTCCCTAATAACTCTCTTTGGTGTTACTCTTGTTATGAAATTTTCTGCTAGAGCTTGCAGTGACTTTCAGACATTTTCTTTTTAAGAGTGATTATGTAAAAGAGGTGTCTGCAATATATTGGTGTAGGCCAAGCAGTTGATATAAAAAAGTTTGACGGTAACATTTTTAGTAAAGTTGAACTCATTCTGACTGCTAAAGCAACAACAGCTAACGTTGAGCTTGATTTTTGCTCTTTTGGTCTAGTGCAGTCTAAATTGCATAATAAGCCTGGGATCGAAAAAGATGCAATTTTTTTGGTTGTCCTTGATCATATTAAATTGTATCTAAAAAGTCTTGAATTATTACTTTAGTTATTTAAATTAAGGTTATATAATACTATGAATGGTTTAATTGACATCTATTACAAATTTTGACGGCTGTTATGTATGTCTGACTATGTGGAAATTGAAATAATTGGAGTATATTATGCCCAAAAATGAGTTTTACATTAATAAAATATCAAATAAAAAAATATATGGGGATCTTATTAGTGAAGTAAACAATAAATTAAAATTTGAAATTAATATAAACATCATTAGAGTCCTGCAAATACACAAACTAGTTAAATACCAGAAAAGTTTTAAAAAAACCTGGTTTAAACCAAAAAAAACCAGGTTTAAACAAAAAAAACCCGGTTTAAACCAAAAAACCCCGGGTTTTTGGTTTTTTTGAAAAAAAACTGGTTTTTTCCAACCCTGCTCTAAAGTTTTACAGCAACAACTCCTAATTTAAAATTAATTTTTATTTTAATACATAAGTAAAAAATAATTTTTTAGTTAAAACTTTTCGTATGGCATTGTAATCAATCGGTTATTGTTATCAAATCACGTTCGTCCCGATGTGATCACATTAAGTGGCGTCTACTGTATCTTTAATACTCATACATTATGGGGAAAATACTGAAATTTTTTTAACTGCTTTTTGGAATTTAAATAATTTCAATTTTTAAAATTCTTTCCATATGGCAAAAACCAACTACAAAATTCCAATTTTGATAATGACTAGAAAACTACTAAATATATTTTAAAATAACCCTCTTGAACTATAATTTTTCAAAATAATTTATTTGTATTTAGTACTAATATTATTATACTTAGAAAGAATACTGCCAAAGACGTAATTTCACAACAGCTAATAGCTTCACTCTTTAATTTTTAATTCACTTTTACTACTGTCATCTATGAGGGTTATTAGTAACTAAAACTTCAAAATGGAATGCATGCTTAGGACTTAGTTGCAATCAAATAGTAATAATTAATAAAAGGTTAGTTAATAATTGCCACAAAAAAAACTCAAAACCATTGATTAAAAAAAAAGGATCTACTTAAGACTTATTTTATAATGAATAAAATTTGAGAAAAACAATCTCTCTTTAACCATGTTCTGTGTTTGAAAAAAAAAAAAAGAGTGTTTAAGAAAGCGTTTCAATGTATGCTAAACAGTTTTGCAATTCAACAGCATTTGCATTTTTTACAGAACCATCAAGTTCTTTATGTATATGGTACTAGAAATGATATATTTATAAGAAAATAAAATATGCTGCATATTTTAAAATGAAATAGTTTATGAATTCGATAATAAATATGTGGCGGACCATCTTGTAAAAAAAAATTACTAGGACCGGATCCCCAGCACGTTTCAATGATTTGGCAAAAATGTAGCAGGTGAATTAGCATTGTTTTGTAGAATGATGAAGTGTGTGCCATGTAGCGAAAAGTTGGCAATATTTTAGGAAAGGAAGTTTAGAAATCAAGTTTTGAATAAATTCCTACCTAAACGACTTGCGTAAAAAAACAAGTTACTGAAAAAATGAAAGCAGAATGATGTATTTAAAATAGATTAAAGATATAACTTACATTTTATCAAAGGCAAAGCGTGTTGAGGGTCCTCTTAGCAGCATTCAGCAGCCATATCCTATTAAATGAAACACACTTTAGAAAACAAGGAAAACAGTTAGGGGTACAAGTGTAATTCTGGTCAAAGCAGCAACAAAATTTTCTATTATGAAAATGTCTTTGTTGTGTCACCCTATCAGTTGCAGATTGGGTTATTACCTACATTAGATAACTAAAGAATGATTTGGTTTCTTGTGGAAACAAAATGTGATTGGTTGGTAGACATATTTTCAGGCTTGTGTGCTTGGTCGCAAGGTCCCGCTTATAAACCATCGTCAAGTAGGACAACACAAGACACACACATACACAAATGACAGATGCTGCCATCTGTTGCCACCTCCACAATTTAGACTGGTCCCTGAAGGGAAGGGAAATTTTCTACAAGGACCTGTACCCATAGGAAACTGCGCAATGACCGCCCACAGGACTTTCGAACCCAACAGATTTTACGAGCACATACTCAACAAACACAAACATCCATGCCTCAACGTTATTCGAACCCGGACCCAGCAGCTCCAAAGGCCAATATCTTAACCACTAGGCCGCCAGATCGGCAACAATATGTGAAAAAGAATCAAAAAGTTATTAGTCTGACCTTTGAATTGGATAGGTTCAGTTGAACAATTACATTGATTACTGATTACTAACACTAGGGGCGGCTGTTCGAGCGACATCTTAAATGGCGTCGGGAAAAGTGTTCCATGGCGTAGTTAGTATAAACACTAGCCCTTTCAACAGTGACAGCAAGTGGTACTAATTAATACTTGTACCTGTTCGCTCTTACCTCACATGTTAAAATATGCTTTGAATCAGAGGCATGAAATAAATAAGAATTTGTTTCTAAAATTGTGACTGTTTCTACAGGAGCAGATCACTTAAGGAATATTTAAGCAGAAAGCAATAAAATTTAGGATTTTTGGCTATACATATGCAATATTTAAGTCCAGAAGAACACATGGACTGTATCAAATATATAAATACTTCTGTGGTATTTAACCTTTCAAATCAGTCATCAACTGAAATTGTATTTTGTTTTCTACTAGCTATAGCTATAACAACAGTTGTTTATTATATTCTTTTGAACCAAAACAAGGTACATTTATACATACACATCAACTGTTGAGTGCTCAACCAAATCATAATGTAAACAATACAGTAGAACTCATATTAACACAACAAAATAAAAAAAAATTCCATCAAATATCTATTGTATGACAATTCTTCCAAAAAAGGTAACATTACCACCAACACTGTAAATTACGAGCGAGTTTAAATGCAATGATATGACATTTTTGAAAGTAGTCTATAGGCCTAATACATGCGCATTTAGCTTGGCCTCGTCAAAACGCATGCTTTGATGAAACTATAAACGACTTATTGCCAAATATGTAAAAACTAATTAGAAAAATAAAAAGATTATTAAAAATTAAAACAAAGTTAGAAAACAGAAAGAAAACTCACTTCAGGAGACATGAATCGCCAAAACAAAATGGCTAGTGGTAGTGGCTAGTCTTGAATGCTCCCGCGCAGGCGATGGAAGGGAAGTGACGTCACCGGAAGTTCGTACTTTTGTTGACGACCATCCGACGTGAAATATGGCGTCACTTTAGTCAGTTTGGTCATTTTACGACCAACTACTTGACGTCTTTTACATCACGTCAATCGGCTGACAAGAAAATAGCGTCGAAAATGGCGTCATTAAAAGACGTCAACTTAATTCACGAAAACTTGACGTCAATTTTTTCGTGATTTTTTACTTGTTGACGTCATTCATAAAAATATGACCTTATTTTCACGTCATATTTGACGTGACACGAGTACTTGGGTCAAGATAACGGATTGCCCCCCACACAGCCCAAAAAATCCTAAATAGCTATGTCTAGTATGTCTAGACAGCCTTTTGTGTTCGAGTTCAGCTGGTCCAACATCCAGTTACATTTCGGGGACAAAAAAAAAAGATAGTGCAACACCGATAGTCCCCTTTGCCTGCCCCCCCCCCCCCCCCCGTCCACCACTAAAGACGGTAAGAATTTTCTAAGCGGGAAAAAGGAAAGGAATAACAACAGTGACAGATTTACGTTATTTTAAAAAAATAACATTATGTTCTTTATACCAGTTTAAGCTTCTGTTGTTTATTATAAAATCTCAGGGTGTCATTTTGGGGGGAAATAGCGCCCTAGAAAAGCTATTGAGGGGAAATAAGTAAAAAAAAAATGATATAATTACGTATTATTGCTAAATAATTGTTAAAAAGTTAATTGTTAAAAAAGTTGAAGAGGGCGCCCTTTGTAAAATTATTGGGGGGGGAGGCTCCCCCCCTTCCCCCCCTATAAGTTACGGCCCTGATCTGATTATATCTGATTAATATTTTTTAAAGTTGCAACTTTTTTCACTTTCCGATATAATTTTCTCTCAGTTAAAAAAATAATAATAGATTTCCGAGAACAAAACGCGTGCAAAGAAATTTCTAACGTATAGGTGCTTTTTTTTTAATAAAACTAAAAACTAGGTAAGCCTCTTACCCCATTCCGGAAGTTATAACAATTAACAAAAAAAATAATTACTTTTCCCAAATTATTACAAAGTAACATTTAATAATAAATTAACAACTGTTATTAAAGGCAATTAATAATAATTCATAATATCCAAATTTTTATGTTTCTCGTTCCTAAAACAGTCGAATAGGTCAATTCCCGTTCAATGATAGTTATTAAGACATAACTTCTTTATATATAAAAATCTAACTTTGCTGGATTACTATAGTTGACCAACACCTAACACCAGTGGCAAATAAAAATAACAAAACAGGCGGGAAAACCAGTTTGTTTAAGTTACGCTTTTCTAGGGTTGCTATAAATACTTCTTTGCGTAGATAAAGGTACCCTACTATTTACAATAACATACTTTCGTCTAAAGGCCTTCATCTAAACGAACAAAAGCCTTCAACATTCATCTCATTCTGTGAATTACTTTCACCCCTAAAGCTATATCTACTGTACTATTAACAGACACACCTTTCATTGTTGACAAGTAAACGACATTCATCGTAAAATTTCAAACGTGTCTGAAGACGATACTATAATTCCCTTCAATGACATGTATAGGTTTTTTCTTCAACTTTTAAATAATGCAATTACAATTTTTGGTGTTTTATTTCCATTCATTGCTGATTTAACGTGATTTTGACAATTCAAAAGAAACCAATTAATCACACGTGTCTTATTAAATATTTGAACTCAGCTTAAAATCACAATTAACTTACTACATAACCCATTATAAGAAAAATTATATCAACCTAGACCACACCACATAATGAATAAGTCCGAATTATGAAACGAAAACACTAAAAAAGATAAACAATAGACTATTAAATATACTCCGATTAATAATATATGTGATTTCCATACAAAAATGCATTTTGATTAAAACACACCTTTTTTTTAACCAAAAGCATTTTATTGTTACATAACAATAAAAGAAAAATCACTCTTCCCAAATGTAAAAATATAAAAGCAAAAATTAACAATTAAATTGCCCGTAATCAAGCATGACGGCTTTAATTTATAGATTTGTCGGGATTTCAACCCATTCGGGATTTCGTCCTTGTCGGGATTTCGACCCATTCGGGATTTCGTCCTTGTCGGGATTATGGCCTTTCGGGATTATGGCTTTCGGGATTATGGCTTGTCGGGATTTCGGCTGTCGGGATTGTGTCCGGAACCCGTATAAACATATTGGGGGAATATTTGAGTTGTTTTTTTAAATTTAAGACAGAAAGATAGCCAAATGTTTTTTTATGGCATGAAATAACAGTTTAATTTTATGCTGCATTTTAACGGATACACCTGAGAAAGATTGCATTGCAGCTGAAAAAGCCAAAAGGGCACTAAAAAAACTAAGGCAATAAAACCCCTTACTAAGCCAATTGACCTAACATAACCAATTACTACAATCTTGGCTAGAAATAAGAGTAGGCTGTAAAATGTATTTTTGAATTTTATGTGGCTATTAAATATTGGTTTTCGGACTGTAAATCGGGTATCTCTACCTGTTTATAATTGGTCCAAGGTACACTACCGGTTGGACCAAGGTACACCGCCGGTGGTGTACCTTGGTCCTATTTACAATTTTCTGTATTTATTTTTGTAATAGTTGAAATCATTTAAATAACATGTTAAAATAAATATATGTTGTGTATAACAACATAAAGTAATTAGTAAAAATATTTTTATTCACTTTTTGCAAGTAATTAAGAAATAAAAAATTGAAAAGTCAAAATAGGTCCAAGGTAACCCACCTTCCCCTATGAATGTTCATTGAAAATCCTTTTGTTTCAGAATTTGTTCTGCAGTCATAGATTTTCTACTCACCAGAGGTGAGGGTGACGATCCCCTCTAGAACTAACGACGCACCCCCCTCAACCTTACGCACTCACCCCCATCCGATTACCCGATAATATGTTTGTTTTTTTAAATGCCTCTCCCCCCCCCCCCAATATGTATGTAAAATAAGCCGACAGGGAAACGTAGATGAAGTGAATCTTCTTTATTAAACGCCGTTAATCATTGTGAGAGGGAATTTTGGTCGTCTTGAGTAGACGATGGCTGGAGATGGAATGTAACAAAGATCGTAAAACATCTAAACGAGAGTCAACCAGACTGACCAATCAGGGACAAAAGTTTGTTATGAGAAAGTTGTTAAAAAGGTCAACGCGTGGGTAGATGAATCATGAAGTTCGTGGGAAAACGACTGTTTGTCGGGACAGGATGTGTTTGGGATGTTATAGTGCTAAGTGATACTAAGAGTATTTGAAAGTTAATTAAGTTTAATTGAGGGTAACAAAAATTAGTTTTTGAGGGTTTTAAATGAGGGTATGGGGGTCAAGTACTTATACTCCTTTTATATTTTGTGAATTAACGTTACTTCACATTTGCACAGTATATATACAAAAAACACGATAAGAAAATGATATTTTAAGTAGTTAAAGGGACCGGGGAGGCAAAAAATGTCAAAACTATCGATTTTGATATTTTAATAAAAAGTTATAGCTTGAAATTTTATCTTTGAGAACATATCTTACTTTTAACGATCCGAAAAGAATTCGAAATACAGTTGGAGTTTTCGTAAACACCGAAATCCGAAAATCGTATTATTTTCTTTACTTGCCTTTTTCTCCATAAGTGTTTTTAGTGGTTTGTCGTAATTGTTCCTTGCGATTCAAAAATTTGTGTATTGCTTTGAAATTGTGGAAAATTGTTATTGATAATCTTTCAAATATAATTGTGCTGCATGGATTTTGAAATTTGATAACATTTTTTTATATTTTACTCAGTTTTACTTTTAGCATATCACGAAAAAAATTTAAAAATTTCCAAATAACATAAATTTTTAATTTTAATTAATTAACCAATAGGACAATAAAAAAATACATGCACAGTTTTGTTAACATATATTTAAATATCTTATATAAAAAAATTAGACATTTTAGAAAAAAATTGAATCGCAAGGAGCATTTTTAAAAAAAGTTTTAAAAATTTAATATTTTTTTATTAAAAAAACTATTGCATATTTTTCTTTTATTATTTTGTATTTTCATTAAATTTTATGTCCCTGAGCTATAAAATTTTTTTCATCCATTTCGGTCTGTAACTTTAAAAAAAAATTAATTTGCCTCCCCGGTCCCCCCTTAAGGGAGCATCCATAGGTTGCGCGGTTTTATTTAAGGGGGGGGGGGGAGACTCGTCAAATATCACGTAATTTTTTCCCGAAAGAGATCAACGTAAAATCGCGCAAAATTAAATTCTTGACTTGAAATTGACAAAATCTTACATGGTAATACTTATCGCTGTTCTCTAAAGTGTAGTGTGTATAATAAAGTGTAGTATATAATAATGGATAGTTTTAACCCCTCCACACAATTGAAGAGTACAGGGGAAAAACCGCTTGATTTCGTAGAAGGCTTTCCTCAATAGGCCTCTTTGGCGATGATAGCGAGAAATCGCCTAAACTGGTGCAAAGAAAACGGTTACTAACTTTGTTTTTCTTTCGCGGCAACCCTGATTAACGCCAGATATCAGTGGACACGAGTCACATGTTTGTACCGAGAAAGAAGAACCGAAAGAAAACCGTTTTCCTGTCACCAATGCCGGCCAAGCAGACACAACTACGGGAAGACTCCTGCAAAATCAAGCGGTTCTTCCCCTGTACTCTTCAATTGTGTGGAGGGGTTAAAACTGTCCATTATTTTATATAGATTTAATTGGCTTAACGCTTTTTCCCTTGTCCTCTTTATTTTTTTTTTTTTTTTCAATTCAGACCAAAGGACATGTGTTAAAAGTATTTTCACACTTAACAAAGAAGAAGTAGACAAAATAAGAATCTTTTGCCACCATAATTCGACGATGCACCACTGTTTGGATTATCCAAGTTTAGTGTTGGTACTTGATTTATATTATGTGTTTTGAAGATTCTTGGGTATCAAACGTCAAAATAAAGAGTTTCGGTTGACTGGCGAATTAATTTTATTATACTTATTAAGACGACAAATTCAATAATTAGTGTGAGCATTTCGGTTAATTAATGTAGTTCGATCAGAAAGTGCTTAATAAATCGAATCAAGTGTTTTTTTTTAATTAAACAACTTATAATGTGAGTTCAATTAAAAAAACTTAAAATCTGCAATTGTTATTACATTTAAAATTATTTCGTTCTTAATATTGATTATTATTTGAGGTGCCCAAAAATGTTTTAAAGTGTACAATTTGAAACTCAAATCATCAATAAAATATCAAATATACTACTCAGTATTACAATCCTTTAAAATCCGATGGTATTCTTTAGTATACTTCTTTATTTGCCCAACCCTCTAAAAGTCCTAAGGGATACAAACTATGAATCAGTTACCTGACTGTCTGGTTTTCTAGCAACCCACAATTTTTAATTTTTTATAAATTTAATAATTTTTTTAAATTCCAAAATTTTAAGCTTGGAGAGAGGAGTCATTTCAATAAAAAAAACCTAAGAAATTCAATTTTCGGTGAAAGTTTAATTTAAATCTCATGCAGTGAAAAAAGTTTACAATACAGCCAATTTAAGGACAAGCTTATATTATTCAAATTATATAATCACGAAAATCTTACCAGGATCACTGCCATAACACTTTAAAATAAGCTCTTGGAGTATTTTTAGTACAGTGCATTTATTAAACTTCATTTAATTTAAAATAGAACAAACAGATACATTTAATAAAGGTGTATCTGCGATGCTTAACTCCTTTTTAAAGCAATTTAATGTAGTACTTCTCAATGACGCAGTGTGCGTCGTTGTCATCCTATAAATCGGTCATCCCATAATCCAGTCATCCTATAAATCGGATCTCTGTAGTGGAAAGAGTATAGAAAATCCTACTAGTTACGGATGGGCCCGAGTACACTTGGTCAGAAGTGCTCGTTAAATCTGTGGAGTCCATAGTCCCGACGGCGTCAGCGTACGATGTCGCTCGAAGTTTCATTGGGTTCCCGTTCAGGTTTCGACCTAGTCACTTGACCATCAGGGTTCTAAATTACGGTACTGTCATTATGTGTGGGTATTAATATTTTCTATAAAGAGTGACTTTTTTATATTTCATCTAGTATTTCACTCAAACCTAAAGAAGATACTGAAACAATAAAACGATTTCTTTGGACTTGTTCTTTGCTAATAAATTGATTTGTCATCTTTCTAAATTATTTATTTTTTATTTTTAGAATGGGGCTGCAATATTGGCAGTCAAGCCTTTGCAGACTCGGCATATTCCCCAGAACTGAGAGCCATTCTTTTTGTGGCACCATCTAGGCGACTCTCACTACCAATTTTGACGCCCAGATTACAATGAATCCGAGCTCTCTGTGGATGTTAAAGTATGCCGAGATTTTAATTTTGCCGAGAGAATCCAAGCCAAATGGACCCTCCAGGGATCTTTTACATGCCACATAATCATATGACATGCGCGCCCAGGATTTTGCCATCCAGAAAATCCGACGACTCAGCCGGGGCTCGAACCCGCAATCTTGGGCTTATGAGGCGGACGCGTTTTTCTAAATGGTTTAAACTATTTCGTCAATTTAAATTAAAGTTTCCTTGAGTTCAGCAGTAGTTTAATTCAAAGGAATGTATAAATAATAATAATAATAAAAAACCTGTTTAGATATTAAGTGTCGGATGATATAAGTTTATTCTCATAGCTTTCTATCTCCAAACAGTAAAAATATTCATTACTTACCCAAATAATGTTGACCAACTTACAGACCTAGTTTTACATGCGACTCTTAATGCTATGTTTTGTATCAACAACCTGAAAACAAAACGACCTTCAAAAAAATTAAATTTTCGCCAAACATTGCTCCGATTGTAATGACTGACCTTACAGCTTTAGATAAATGTGTTGTAACTGCGAATCTGCGAGTTAATATATACTACGAATCTATAGTTCCCGCCACCCTTATTTGAAACACTTTAGGGATGGAAAACCGAAACCGTTTGTCCCCCCTCGGTTTTGACAGAAATACCGGTTTTTCATGAGGCCAGTCTAAACCTTAAACCAGTTTCTGCGGTAAAAACCGGAAATCGGTTTTTTCTCAAAAACCGCTGTCCCTACAGTTTCTTATTTGGTTGGCGGCCAGTATAGGTTTATGTAATATTGATTCCCAAAATGCAGCCGGGATGCATGTTTGTTTGCAGCCGGGTGTAATGGATGTTGCAAGAACAAATGTTTTCCACATTTAGAATCGACTTAAGGCATTGAGATTGTTGTAACGTGTTGATTTATTTTATTTTCAATCACATCACCCCCTTTTTTTTTTAAAGATCTTGTGGCGGCATTGCGCTACAACTTGATGCAGCGCTAGTCGACCAGCATCGTCCGATCTTTTCCTAAGCTATTTCTATATGGCAACAAATTGACTTTTGTAGAAAATAGCAGTTACTCAATTCAAATTCTGAGGATTGGGTAGAACTTTGACACTAAAATTTCTATAAAAACCGGCGGGAGGTAAGACGCTTTTGTGTAAAAATGTTGGAAAATTTGTAAACAAGTTGTTGTGGTACCAGGAATCGGAAGGGTATTTTAACCCTAGAAAGGGGACCGCCGAACCAATGAACGAAGATTGCGCCACTGGTCGAAGTCCCCCCTCGGGCAAATTAAAAGTAAGGGTAAGGAAATTGGGAGTAATATTTGATCCAGGATTCGATATTAAAACCGGAAGGGCGGATCTTAAAAAATATCTGCCAGGGTTCGTGGCAAAAACGAGGAGCGACAGGGAGAGTTAGTTTAGACGCTAAAAGAGCTCAAGCTCTTCTTGCAGGCTCCAAAAAGAGAGCTAGTTTAAGAATTAAAAAGAGCACAAGCTCTTATTGCATTCTCCAAATTTTAGGTTGGATTTCCCCGTAAGATGAACTAGAAACAGAATAAGTCCATTCCCTTATCTCCTCCGACGCGAAGGGCTCCTGTCATTACCTTCTATATTAATATTGATTTAATGTAATTTAATTGCGTTGTGACTAATGGTATCTGTAATTGTGAAGTTCGTAATAAAAGGTTTTGTGGCCAACTTCCTGTCCTCATCATTTAAGGAATATTGCGGTAGAGTTAAAATTTTGATATGTTCTAAATTTATGATAGAGTTCTATTTATTCATTAGTATTTAATATTATAACTTCTTGTTTATTAATGTTAACGCAATTGTACTAATACGTATTATAACCACTATACTATAGGCCATATTATGAACGATATTCATTAGCAACTATAATTAATTACAATAATTCATTAACTTCAATTTAAACCATGTACAATTTCGAGTTAAGATTAAAATACGGCCCAAGAATTGGTGCCCATGTTGGAAGTAAACAGTCCAAGACTGACGTCCCGGAACCGTTCGTTGAGCGAGCGCTGCAGCCGCATTTATTCTTAATTATGCTCAATTAATTATTGTTGGTTTTGCTTACATTAGTTGTTTTTATTAATGTTAATTAAATTATAGCTGTTATTAAAGCTCTCTATTTCTTTGAACACTCCGCTACACAGTAATTATAACAGAACCTGGTGGAGGAGTAAACTCGGCGACCCCTTCGCCATAATCTTACATAAAGAAACAATATAGAGGATAGATCTTAGATTAAAAAAAATTTACTATGAATATAAGAAATTGTATAAAATATTGCATGGCGAGCAGTGTGCATTCGAATCTATAGAAGCAGCATCACAAGTAAACATGTATAAGCAGCTTTTTTTATTAAAGTATAAGAACAATCGCATAATGCATGAAAGACGTCAAGAGCAGGTGTTTTATAATTTTATTTTCCATAATTATTGCACACGTAAACCATGCAATATTATGTTAAATATATTTTCGTATGCAAACTGTAATTTATCTGTATTTTTGCTTTATTTAAAAAAAAAATAACGCATGGTAACTATGTAAAAAAAATTAATTAAGGACCCATGTTATTTTATACCCAACGTTTCATACCTAATAATGTTTGTTCAGCACTTATTGGCCCCAATAAGTGCTGAACAAACATTATTTTCCACGTTACATCTGTTTGTTGAATTAATGTAGTGTAGAGCGTATAGACTTTCATGAATTTCTTTCTATACAGATATTTGTATTTTACAATTTTAAAATACGCCAATGTGTCTAGAAGTAATACTTCATCGTACAAAGTAAAGGGACCCTTTTGACAAACATTAATTGTTGCGTTAAAATTAATTAAAAATAGAAATAATTATTCATACGATAGGTACACCGTTGGCACCAGTAATCAAATCCATGGCATGGAACCAGATGAACGATCCCCAAAGCAAATACGCTGATTCCATGTAAAATAATCCTTTCTGTAGTTTAAGCAGGGCCTGTTCTTCCATTAACCGGGCCAATGGCCCCCAATTATTAGGGGCCCCTAAATTTCAGTTTCTATTAAGCTAAATGCTGCAAATCACCAAAATATCAGTAAACTAAAAAAAATCTGATTCTCCACTTTGTTCTTTGCTAAATTTTGACTGAGAAATTGACCTAATGTAATTGTTTTGATCGATGTTCATGAGGAAGTATATACACTCTTAAAACAAAAGAGTGAAATCTACTCTTATAGGAGAAGTGCATTGTCGACACTGAAAAGGAGTGGAAATCAACTCCTAAATCACTCGTAATTGCCTTAAAATCGCTTGTTTGTTGTTTCGATTGTTAGAGGTTTAACAAAACAAAGAAGTGAAATCCACTCCTATCGGGGAAGTGTATTTTCGACACCAAAAGGAGTGAAAATTAACTCAGACTGAATTAAAATCGCTCGTTTGTTTTACTTACTTACTTATACCTCTTTCACTCCAACATGGAGCATAGGGCCTTCGTCATGGTCCGCCACCACACCCTGTTGGCTGCGATGGTCGTAATCTCTCCCCATGACTTTTTAAGCTCTTTTTACTTCGTTGTTAATTGTTCAAAGCCACGTTGTTTTGGGCTTCCCTCTTTTTCTTTTGCCCTGCGGATTCCATTCTAAGGCCTCTTTTACCTTGAACTTTTCGGGTTTCAGAGCACATGCCCGATCCACCGCCATTTTCGTTTTCTAATTTCATATGCTCGTTTGTTTTAAGAGTGTAAAATTGTAGCAAAAATTTTATACATAGATCACATAGCACCATCATTTCTGAAAATCATAAACATCATTTTCTGTAAATGGGCCAACAAAATCGGTTGTGCCTATATAGTCCGATATTTCCTAGAAAAGGCCTACCTAGAAAAGGCCCTTTCCTAGAAAAGGCCCGTCCGATATTTCCTAGAAAAGTGTAAGCCATGTGTGTAAAAGTCATTATTACTACAACTTTTAGCATTAAATAAAAAAAAGAATAGTGAAATAGCTAATCTTTACTTTTTGTTACTAAATAATGTAGAGTCCCTTATTTAATTTGATTTCTCTTTTAAAAAAATTGGGGCTTAGTTACATGGAATCAGCAAAATTATGAACTGCAATAAAAGAGGCAAAGCAAGGTTAAGTCTAAAATGTTTGCTTTTTGGGATGAGAAACTTTTTTATTTTCTCCACGATTCTAAGAAGTATCTTAATGAAATGAAGGTGGCTATATGCTGACAACAGTAGCTTTGAGTACCATCTATTGAGAAAATACTAAAATATAGAGGTGGGCCAAGCCTCCCTTGCCCAGGGTCCCGTAATTATATCCCCCCCCCCCTTCTCAAGACTAGTTACATAGTAATGCCGGTTGACTCACAAACATTTGCTCATAGGTTTTAAAAAACTGTACCAAGTAACTATACTTAATCATAAATAACTTGAAGCTTCAAGTCTTTCTCCCCTTCCTAAATAGATTCTATATTCAATTTGCAGGAAGTTGTAACGCATTCATTATTTAGGTAACCACCAAGAAAGACAAGTATCCGAGGAAATACACTCTGGTTCAAAACCTTTGAAGTAAAAGATGCTATAATTCAGTATCTTTTACCCACTATCCTATCTTACTTAGTTTTGAGTATGATAAGAACTTTAAATTAGTTGTGTCACACTACACACATTTGCTTAAATGCTGTATCTATTTTAAAGATATGATAACATAAAAGATGTTCTAATGTGATATTGGCTGTGGTTTAATATGAATGAACAAATACTTAAAGCATATTTTTTGTCCATCAAATGCACCAATTGAATAAATGTTAATACAATATCTCATATCTAAGAAATCAAGTAACCTTTTTCAAAATTGGCCACTCCACAAACTATTGTATGGTTGAAACATTGGCAAATTTTTATTAGCAGGGATTTTAAAGTATTTTATTAACTCTAATTATTTACCTTAACATGCAACTGATGGAACATGACTTTAATATACAAGTTTTTAATTAAACACATTTTATACCATTGTATTTGAGAGGCATGTAAATTTGTGTTTAGTTACAATAACTGATTTTTTGTAAGTATCCGACTTTTATAAATGCATTAAAATCGGTCTCATACAGTAAGAAAATCATGAGGATGTATTTAGAATGAGAAAAATAAGCTTTTGTTTACTTGGTGCAATTATGTTATTATGACAGATTTAGATTTACTCAGTTATTTCAGTAAGGATGGGGACGTACATAAATTACGTCACGCAAAATTTGGCCTTTTTTACCCCTCCCTCCCCCTATGTCACGTTGCGTCACGTTTGGTCGAACCCCTCCCCCTAAAATTACGACACGTTTGTCGCACCCCCCCCCCTTTTTTTAAGTTGATTTTAATATTTTCCTTTGTTTAAGTGTTTCTTATGATGATCTTATGATAAAAAAATATTTAAGATTTCTTTCTAAAAATCGTTCTTATAAAAAACAGATTTTCCTTGCAAAAGTGGAAGTTTTGAATTGTTACGTCACGCAAGCGATTACCCCTCCCCCCTCCATGTCACGATCCGTCACGTTGTTGCACACCCCTCCCTCCCCCCCTATGAGCGTGACGTAATTTATGTACGTCCCCGATGTGGACATCAATTTTTAAAAAAAAAACTACACCTTTAAACACAGACTAGAGCTTTATTTTTTCTCTTCGAGGTCACCACCACAATACTTCTCAATAAACTCTTTCCTCTTCGCCTTCCCCCTCAATATAGCTTCCTTAAAAAGACTACAATACAGTTCTACAGCTTGGGGCGTATCATCATTCCCAGGCACCGGATAGGTAATATAATTGGGAAAACAATTTGTGTCCACAATACCAACTGTGGGGATCAACAGTTTGTTGCTTTCGATAACCCCTTTGTGGATTTCAAAGACAGTGTCCAGGGTATTGAGGAAAATGACCAGGTCTGGTAACCGGGTCATCATGCCAAAACGGGTAGAGTCAGTGAAGACGCCGTTGGTCCATTCTCTGGTGAAGCAGTATTCGCCACATTCAATTGCAGTGTTTTCGATCAGAAAGGAATTCTGAAAAAGAAACAGCAATGTTAAAGGAATAAGATATATTTTATGACACTAGAAAAGTTTACTATATAAGGGTTTCATTACTATACTATTAAACTGAAGATTAACAAACAATTTAATGGATCTATAAACTAGCTAAATGACATTTTTTCAGTCAATATATATTCTGCTTGTTTTCCCAATTAAAATTAGAATACAACTTTGAACATGAACATTAAAAAAAATTCCCAATTTGCTAAAATCATATAGAATATATACTATATATATTCGTGTATAACCCGACTGCATGTATAAGTCAACCTCCCCATTTTTTAACCAAATATCCTTCCACAATCAGTAACCCGTGTATTAGTTGAGGTAGGAAATAAAACCAGAACCTTCTGGAGAAAATAAGAAACCGGTTCATTAGGGGACCGTTTTCTTTTTTTTACAAACAAATTTTTAACCCCTATGGGGGAAAAAACAGGTTTCCGCTCAGAGTGTCCTTGACATTGCTGATTCTGAATGGAGAAGCCAAGTTGAAACTATATTTAGTGAAGCATGAAGACCACGCTGCCAAGGTCACGGACCAAAGTTGTTTTCTTTACACCTTTCAAGGACTGGTTGACTGAACTGCCCTGTGCCAGAGCTACATGTGCAAAATGCGCATCACGTCAAGAGCTAACAATTAAGCATCATTATGGTTGGTAGTTTGAATAGATACCAATCTTATTTCATTTTCAGAATTTAACTGCTTGTGTATACTTATCTTTAAAAAGATAGTATTTACCTTAAGTTTAATTGAAATTCAGTTTTAGTTTAAGGATTGTGAATATTTTTTACAGAAATGTGATGTCTCGTGTATAAATCAACCCCTATTTTTACAGCACAAAATTTGATTAAAATTTCTTGGGTACATGCAGTACTAAATATTTTTATTACAATAGTTTTTTCACAGTTGCTTGTTTTTCACATGCAAACTTCCTTTTTTTTTAGTATCAAATATATGTTTCTTCACTTGATTCAGGTTCACCAATTCATTTCTACTCATTTTTTAATTGGTGATTTTAATGAAGCTTTGTTCCCACATGGGGATATAGATTACCAGTCAAGGCTTGAAAAAGAATTTATTTTCCTTCAGCATATTTGTTGTCATTCAAGTCTTTGTATATGCCCATGGGATTCATTAAAAATCACCCACATCAGAAACATCAATCAAAAGCTACTAATTCAATTAGAAATATATAAAAAGTAAATAAAGGAGGACAAATAAAATTCATCATTAGTAATCGTAAGTGACCTATTATATATTATATAACCATACTCCCACATAAACCAAAAAATATATTATTACCTGCTTATACCTTGCAGCAAACATAATAATTCCTCCTCGAAATGCAATGTGAGCAGTGAAATTCAGTGCTTCACCTAACAGTTCTACTGTTTGATCCAAATCAAAGATGAGCGTTCCAAGCCTTTCCCCAATGATGAACTGCCTCATGTGCTCATTCAGAGTCCCCATGGTGTGGCCATAATGGACCCTGGCATCGAACAAGTTCTTCACTGTGCAGAGATTGCGAACTTCAAAGAAGTCGTGGTAAGATAAAGGATCCGGCATTTCCAATTTAGGTGCATCTTCTGTAAGAAAAATAAGGTTTAGTTAACAGAACTCTAACCAATAATGCTGGCCATAGTCTAAGCAAAATGTGCAATTTAAATTATAGTTAGCCATCAAAGTACAAAAAAAAAAAATCAAACATTTTAATAAACATTTGGTCATTTGTTTAAGAAAAATGGTGAAAAGTAACTATGAAAGAAAGAAAATTGGCAACAGGTTGAAACAAGTAGAATTCAGTTAAAAAGCAGTAAAAATAATAAGACCAGACATACTGTTTTTTCAGGACAGTCTTGCATTTTGTCTCACTGTTCAGCGGCAGAATGCTTTGCCAAAACATTTTGCTTTTCTGTTACTCACAGTCCCATAAGTCAAGAAAATGGTAGAAATATAAATACTACGCAGACTGTAAAACATTTTTATCTTCTTGTTAAAAACACTTTTATTATTATTAGTTTATTTTCATACTGACATGGCAACCATAATATTAAGTCGCAGTAGTCGTGGTTAGTTTTAAGAATCGTTGATGTACTTTTTTTTAAAAAAAAAACTTTAATAAAAAAATCCTACCTGGAAAAAAATAGCACGATATAACAAATGTTCAGCCAAAAGATTTTTTTAAAAAAACCAGTCATACAATGCATCATGGAACAGAATTTATTTCTGAGACACATGACAGTCTATATGGAGGAAACTTTGTAAATTTATTGATTGTAATTTCTTTTTTCTAAAGCTTTGTCATTCAGCACAGCAATTTGTGAAAGAGGTTTTAGTATTCTTAATATAATTAAAACTGACATTCAAAATAGACTATATGTCCGTAGTCTTAATGATATGATGATGATTAAAATTAATGGTACATCTACTGATGCTTATAATTAAAGAAATGCAATCCAGTTTTGGTTCAAAGATGACACAGTTGGTAGACGTCCAGAGCTTATTGATAACTAATGCGCAATATTTGCAATAAATAATGGCTTTTATGGGCAATAAACATAGCTTTCATGTAATAAAATATAGCATATTATGTATTAATTTTTTTTTCTAACAATTGCACTTGGCTATTTTGCATTTGCACCTAATTTTTTGGCTTAGTTGAACAGATTGTAAAGATTTTTTTTTAATGAATTTCTGGCATTGTGCTGGACTTGCATGCCAATGATCCTGTTAAAACTAAGGACAGGATTGGTCACAAAATCCTTCAAATTCCCATTAGTCTAGGCAAAATATGATTTGACCTCGACAAAATTGCTTCACAAGCATTTTAAATGGCATTCGTATCAGAAAATGGAGTATTTTAACATATCCAAAATCGGACAAAATCCGACCATGGGAAACCCTCCAAAAATGCAATTAAAAATGGCGGCCATTTTCCCATGTTATCGCATTTCTTAGTATCATATTGCATGTTTTCTAATGGCTAATTTTAATATAACAATAACTATAATATTAAAAATAAATGTTTTTTTTATGTGTCCGGCTTATAAGCCCAAGTTTGGCTGAGTCGTCAGATTTTCAGGATGGGAAGATCATAGGCACGTTGGTGATAGGGCAAGTGTTCATGCGGTCTATTAAAAGCAGGGCTGGGTTGATAGGAGGACAATTAAGTGGATTTACAGAAATTCAACAGGCAACTTGGCATAAATCAATGCTTGTGTGTTCTCTTTACAGCCTCGCAAATCAAGAAGACACCAGGACTTCATTTGAAACTAGCAAACAGCACAAAGAAGTTGGAGTGAACAGGCAGTTCAGATATATATATAACTGACTTCCAGAAAGTTATGGAATGCATGAAACCAATTTCCTATTTCATTGTGACGCATCTCTTCGTAATAATTGTTACAGGAGTTACTGCTGATCCAAGTGTAAATGTACACAATCTACATTCCATTGGTACAGAGATAATAAACAAAATGGTTGGAAAACAGATATACACACATTCTGCTAAAAGAAGGGACTAATTGAAGATACTGAGGTCAGCATCTGCTGTTACAAATGCTGGCAAAGACATTGACATAGATACAGCCTTGTTGTTCCAGAGAATGATGACTGTTGCTACAGTTGGTGACATGAATCTTGTAGATGCCTTAAATTATGAATTTTATGCTTACTTACCAGCCAGAATAAAGAATTCTATTAGGAAAAGCTGATAAGCCTCAGATAGCCCATGCGATAATGGAAAAGTGTGATTAACTGTGTGCAGAAGATATTCCAGAAACTGAAGCAATTGTCGAGTACATTTAAGATGGTATATGCTTACTTCATCGTTCGCCGTGGAAGACTGGGGATACCAACCAGGACTTCACATTTAATAATTACGGCAGAGCTATTATTGTCTTCGGTGGATACGATAGTGCTCCTTCAATTAAGGACAAGCATCGCCTCAATTCCAAAGTTAGCAAGACTGTGAACATTATTTCTGGTATATGAAGTTTGTTGGACACAAAGATAATTTCTTGGTTAATGATACAATTAAGCAACGTAATATTTCATCCATATCATAGGCCTTGACGAAAATCGGGTGCACTGATTAACATGCTGGTGTGGAAGCAGACTTCGATATTGTTCATTCTGCAGTATCATCATCCCAAATTAGACCTACCATCACTATTAGGGAAGATACAGACTTGTTGATTCGTATGTTACATTATGCTGCAAGCAATCGTTTTAAACTGTACTTCCAGAATGACATTAGACGTGGTTTATCTACCAATGCGTGTTCGATATTCTTGGAAGTAAAGTCTTGCTGGGGTAGTGATATTTCTAAAAACATTTTGTTTTTACATGCTTTTACTGGTTATGATACTACGTCAAGAATCTTTGGGATTGGAAAAGCTACAGTACTGGATAAACTGATGAATCATAAACAGATACCGGTGGCTGCAAACGTATTTTCCTCAGTTGGAAGACAACAGATTGGCATTGAATATGCAGGACATAAGTCTATTTTACTAGTGTTTGACAGCAAGATAAGAGATTCTCTGAAAACACTTTGCCATCGAATGTTAGTGGAAAAGTTGCAACATTTGTCACACCTGCACGTTTTCCATCAACAGAGTCAGCAGCAAAGTACCCCAGTTATCGTACGTACTACCAAATCAGTGTTTGGAAATTAAGAGAAACATTGGTTTCATAGAAAAAGGAAATTGGTTTCATACATTCCATAACTTTCTGGAATTCGCTTATATCTCTGGATCGCCTGCTCACTCCAACTTCTTTGTACGGTTCCCTATTTTCGAACGAAGTCCTGGTGCATTCTTGCCTTGCGAGTATGTAAAGAGAACACACAGGCACTGATTTAAGCCAAGTTCCCTGTTGAATTTCTGTAAATCCATTTCCTCGTGTCAACCCACCCCTGCTTTTAATAGATCGCATGAGCACTTGTTATATCACCACATCAAGTATAATCCTACCCATTGTTAAAGCACGCTGAGATTTAATTATGCCGAGGAAGCACTAGCCAAATGGGTACTTCAGGGATCTTGTACTTACCTCAAAATCATATGACATGCGTGCCTACGATTTTCCCATCCAGAAAATTTGATGACCCAACCAATTTTGGGCTTACTAACCAGATATATAAGAAAATTTTATTTTAATGTTATAGTTATTGTCATAATAAAATTAGCCATTAGAAACATGAAATCTGATACTAAGAAATGCGATAACATGGGTAAACAGCAGCCGCCATTTTGAATTGCATTTTTGGGGGTGTTCCCATGTTCCGATTTTGGATATGTTAAAATACACCATTTTTTTATACGAATGCCATTTAAAATGCTTGTGAAGCAATTTTGTCGAGGTTGACCCTTTTTTTTGTCTTAGTTTGCCTGGACTACATACCAAATTAATACCTCCAAGGGTGACAAGCCAACTATAGGATCTTCCGGTTGGTTCTCTAAAAATTAGAAGGATCCATTAACAGTTGATAGTGCTGCCAATCTTAAGTTGTTTTTGCACGAGGGAACCTGAGTTGTAAACCCAACAGAGACAGTGTGATAATAGTGCGGGAACACCTAGCGTATCGGGGCCATAATGCTATTTGGCGACTTCTTGAGCCGCGATATTCTTTAAAAAAAGACGCTGGTACCCCCTCCGGGCAGTCGATAATAGGTCGCCAAATAGCATTATAGCTGTAACATAGTGCCATTCTCTATCGCCTTGCTGTCGAACAAGGAACATGTGTAGCAGACTTGAACGAAAAGCGTAGTAGTGGTGCTGCCCTCTTTTGCCGCATGAGGAGACGAGACAATGAAGAAGAAATCTTATGTTCGATGTTGAGGGTGGCTCCTACCACTGCATCCCTTCAAGGATTTGGACTTCTCCTCGAAGGTGGAGGTACCTTACCCCCTAAAATACCCTCACAAAGGACAAATACTTCAAATGCAATCATACCTGTTTGAACGACATTGAGTACTGATTGTGTTTGTTGAAATCTAGATCCAAAATTGATTTTTCGACTTTTGATCATCTGATAATTCTTTGGAATTTGCAATGCACCTTAAAAAGAAATTAAAAGCATTATACAGAAATGCCGGACAGAAACCTTTGTGTTGGTACAAAATATGATATATAAATTACCTCTCATTGCTCTCCAACAAGCAGCCATGGTCATTTATTTTATTAACTATTCAGACAAAAAAAATTATTTATTAAAATTGTTAAATAGCAATTTTAAAAATAGCTAAATAATATACATGTTCTGAGTTTTTGTTTTTATTTACTTTTTTTTAGAGTATCAAATTCTTGTTGCCAGATTTGATGAACACTTTCACTTAATCGTGGCCAAAACGCTTAAATAATTTTTTTAAATGAAATGTTCGTGTATTTCAAAAGATTCGCCGTGATAAATAGGGAAAAACTCATACAAATTCAGTTATTGGTCTTCTTTTTGTATAATTTGCTTAATATATTTTAAATACCTAGTTTTGTGTCCGTAAGGGCCTTTTCACACGGAGTACCTTGATCACGGAACTTCCATAGGAATAACATGGAGAACCGCTGTAGAGGATTGTTCATTGAATTTTTTCGTGGAGACACGAAAATCGGTAAACCGGTTTTGCGGAGAGATATAGGTAGCCAATCAGCATCAAGTATAGCTCTGACGTCTTGTTAGCCAAATCGAGTTTCCCAAATGGAGAAAAATCTACTTTATGCTCGCCAATGTTGATATTTGTAGTTAGTACACCTTGTTACATGGGCTTGGGGGGAGCCTTGTGGTTAAGATCTCGATCTCGCTATCGTAAGGTCTCGCGATCGTATCTCGGTACCACTGAAGACGAATATGCGGAGTACGTGCTCGTTAAATCTGTTGGGACTGAAAGTTTTTCCACGGGTACAAGTCCCTGGAGACTATTTCCCTCCCCTTCAGGGACTTGTCTAAATTGTGGAAATGGCGTGCGATAGATGACACCATCTGTCACGTATGTGTGCGTGTGTGTGTTGTGTCTGTCTTACATGATGGATTATAAGCGGGTCTCTGACCAAGCACACGAGCCTGACAATATATGTATACCAACCAACCAATTCCTACACGTGATAGAAATTTGTAAAAATATTGAAAAATTGAAAAAATGTGCCAAGACTAGCGATAAGTATCATTCACAACAACCACTCCAGGAACGTGTGACGTCAGAATCTTTGCAGGTGGACAACCCTGTCCGAGCAGTTCCGTGCACAAGGGATACCGTGTGAAAAGGCCTTAACGGTTGTTTATTTTAATTTTACTTTTTTGATTTTTTATGTTGCGTCTGGTGGAGCAGGAAACCAGCTATGCAACCAACCAATGTTGTGTAATGAAGGACCGTAGGGAGCCCTGTGGTCAGTGTCGCAATCTCCGGATCGAAAGGTCCCGCGATCGAGTCCTGCTCGCTGAAGACACATCGAGTACATTCGGACCAGGGGCGTAGCTACCGCCGTATCAGCCGTATCAATTATACGGGGCCCCCGGGCCACGGGGGCCCCCTACGTGCGTAATCAAAAATTAATAAAAACCTCCCAATATTTTTTCACAAATGACAAAAGTAAAAAAAAAATAATCATATTTTTCCCGCTTAAAGCGTGCGTTCAAAAGTTGTCAACACCCTACATCGGCTATTGCGGGCTGCGGGAACATAGATATACGCGGGAACAAAGATTTCAGAGAATTTGCGACCTGAGTAGTATGTTCAAAATATTACAACTAAACCGGAGAAACTCCTGTCTCCTTCAAATATAGATATTAAACGCTTCAGGAGCACAAAACTGTCGGCTTTTTACAGTAAGGACATGAAAGTTAAACTTATGATCAATTAAAGGCTCTAAAAACATGCATAAAATCTGAAATTCAAAAAATTCATTCCATTAAAGAACTCTTTGAATTATTGCTGATAAAATTCAATAATCTTGCATCCAGTTTTACCGAGGTAATAACAGCATGCTTTTTATTCTTGACGCTTCCAGTTACAACTACAACTGCTTGAAGAAGTTTTTCAGAATTGAAACTGATAAAAAAATTACTTAAGAATTTCGATGGGACAGGAACGCCTGTCAGACCTGTCACTATGTTGTCCATAAAGCTAGAAACTTTCGAAAAACTAAAGCCATCATCATCTCTAAATGATTTAATAAATCGATTTGCCGAAAAAAAGGCAAGGAGAGTGTAAATTTAATTTTACTTTTAGAAAAAGTGATAGATACATAATTATGATGAATAACTGATGGGCAATTCTACCATAATTTTTAATGTTATGTCCCTTGGGAATAACCTCAAAAAATTAATATTTCTTTAAAAAAAATTCTTATTATACTAAAAGACAGGTCCTTATATAATTGCAAAGCGGAATTTTAAGGCAAAGAAACTCCAAAAAGAAAAATTGAGAACACAGAACAATGCAGAAAAATCCTTACCGTAGTGTGTCTCAAATGTCAATTTTTTTTAGTTTAGGGCTCAAGCCAACGTATTTCTCAGCTAAAAATTACATTCATTTATATTTTAAATTGAACTAATACTCCAACTTAACAAATTATTCCATTAAATCTTGGCTTTTAATATTTATAATGTGTTTTTCTCGTCTCCTAACTATGTCCCTGGGTTTCGGTACATTCACTGACCTCATTCCTAAAGTGGTGAAGAGAGGCACTGGATTGAGCTACAGTGATTCTTAAACCATGAAAACTGTATTGCAGAAAGTTTACATTTCAGTTAGTAGCCACATATTTTTCCTAAAATTCACCAATCAGCCCAACATTTAAAAAAAGCTCAGTAAAATTAGCTGCGAGGCTTTATTGCTTTCCTTACAGTCTCCTAGATAAGGCCAATTTTGCTTGATAATTGATTTTTTTTACTCTAAATGTTTAAGTGGAGTTACAAGAAGTAAAAAGATCCATTTTTATTAAACTGGAGTTAGTTTCAACATATAAAAAATCGTGAATGTCCTTACCTTCCGTTCCTGACTTCCCGGTCCTTACCGTCGTAATGATCTAGGGATGGAAAAGCGAAACCAGTTTTAAGACTAACCGGTTTTTCGTGATTTCGGTTTCATTGAATAACAGTTGTTTTCGTAAGGCCAGTTTAAACCAGTTTCTTTGGTATCGGTGTTTTTAAAAAACGGCCATCCCTTGTTATTATTTTTTGTTTTTTACAAATGAGCTTTGCTGAACTTTTTTTTTCGTTTTTATTGAACCCTTATCAACCTTTTGATAAACATTTAAAGTGATTTTGAAAAAATAAATTTTTAATTTTTTTTTTACCTGAAATTAAAAATTATGGTAAAACTGCCCAAATATTTTTTTTTTAATTGTATGCATTTTTTTTTTACTTTGTGAGAAATTTTTACCCTTCCTATGGGCCCCCAAACAAATTTTTATACAGGGCCCCGCCAAGGCACGCTACGCTTCTGATTCGGACTACGTGCTCGTTAAATCTGTTGGATCCAAAAGTCCTGTGGGCGGTCATTGCGCAGTTTCCCAAGGGTACTGGAGACCATTTCCCTCCCCTTCAGGCAGAGACATGTCTAAATTGTGAAAGTGGCGCGTGATAGGTAGCAGCATCTGTCACGTACGTGTGTGTGCGTGCGAGTTTGTGTGTGTTGTGACTGTCTTGACGAAGGCTTATAAGCGGGTCTCTGACCAAGCACACAGGCCTGAAAATATATGTATACCAACCAACCAACTTTTGTTATGAAACTATAAACATAAAGATCAGATCTTATATCTTTAGCTAATTTAAAAGATCTTGTATAAATTTAAAATATTAAATTGCGATCTATTTGTTCTTAATTTAATTTTGTGTGTTACCTATGAAATGAATTAGTTTACGATTCGACTAACATTCGTTAAAATACGTCTACTTTACAAGAGTCACAGATTTTTATTTTTATAAGTATTAGTTTTATTTAAAGTTGATATGTGGAGCTTTGTGTGCCTATTGGTATTAATACCAGCTGGTAAGTTTTCAAACTTCTTGGCGACATCTCAAATATAACTTTAATGCCATCTTGTTATGAGCCCCACCCAATTACAATATTGATACCTCAATATGCGTTTTCACAAAGATATTTTGGCCGTAATGCCTCACTCAACTAATATTTTGAATGGATATCCACTCAAAAATTTATGAAATAGTGTTATCAATACTGGGATGGAGGACAAAGGGCTCGGAATCTCGGTTACCTAAATATGCATAGAAACAATACTGGATTGAATTCTTTGACTTTCATGATCTTATTTTTTATAGAGTTACTCTCATAACTGAGGAATAAAAGATTATTTTTTTTTAAATAAACTTGTTTGGATGTTAAGTGTTCTCGCATGCAAATTGGGGCTTGGTAGCACAGTTCGTTAAGGCATTCGCCTTACATGCAGATGGCCCAGTTTTGGGTCTGGGCATCAGCAAAATAACTGCCAACCAATAAACAGCAGAGCACTAAAAATTTCTGACAAATAATGCTCTGTGCAGAAGGAGTGCACTTTAAATGTGCTTCAAAGTCCCAAGCTGCGTGTGATGTCACCCTTAACCCGTTTTAAATACGATGGCCATCGCCGATAGCCTTCGTGTAGCTCTTGTGCAACGATAATTAAAATAACCTAACAAGTAAATTTTGGTTACCTATACTAAATTCAATTTTCACTACTTTTTGTCGACTGTATTTGATGCAGCATTTTTTAATGTTAAACTTTTGGCTGCTTTAAGTTGTTTTAGTTGTATTTTATTATTTATATAATACTTCAATGGATGCAATCATATTGTCTTCCCAACTCGTAACTAGTTTGCTCTTAAATTAAATAGAATGGCTGTCTATTAACTTTCGTGATGCAGTGTACAGCATTCAATCATGTATTTATTATAGGATTAATTCAACTATTATCTAACTTATAAATTGTAACCCTTCTAAATACCTCCTTGAACAGTATTGTATATTTAAATATATGTGTTTATTTCCAGCTGTACATGGCCTAGAGTGTTATGTGTGTGATAACCAAGATAGTAACTATGATAAATGCATAAAGTCAATCAAAACGTGTGACATTGCAGAAGATCGATGTCTTTCAGAAATTAGATGGGGAAGTAAGTTTTATTTATGTCAATTAAATTATGCAATTAAAATTAAAAGACATTGTTGTGGACTAAGAAATGTTGTGCATATTTTTAAACTAGTTACAACACGTAACTTCATATTTCTGTAAATAACATGCTAAAAGGCATGTTTTGTTTCAGTTTCTCGTCATGTGTTGTGTTCTAGGAAGTATTGGTTTCAGTTTTAGTCTTTCTGGTATGATGTCGCCCTTAACGGTTGCGTTGGGTGCCTATTCAGGTGTAGTCTCGTCACTTGAGTGTGGCTCTAAAATGTGGCGCCCGTTGCCAATAGCCCTTGTGTAGCTCTAGTGCATTGATAATTAAAAACCTAACTTGTCTTTCTGGAACTCCATTTATCTTGTTTATAATTTGATCAAAGCATTTTAATTTAACTTACAAAATATTGGAATTACTAATAATTTTAGAGTGTTTTTACAGTGATATATTTTCAATTTATTTTCTCTTTTTGATTTCTTCACCTTTTGTTCGCTTATTGTTTTTTTTGAGTGGTGTAATTTATGGTATTGTAATCTGTAAAATAGTTTTATTTAAATACTATTAACATGCTAAATGTAATGAATATAAACTATCCATGATTTTGACCAAACATTGAAAGTTAAATCGAAACCAATGAAATCATGGACTAGCAAGAATGAAAACTGGAAGTTAGCGTCCTCTGAAACCAACCAATTCTTAAATTTTTTAAAATTTCAATTCTTTTTCCAGGTACCCCCTATTGGGACTCTACAGGCAAGAAACAGTTCTACATCTCCAAAACCTGTGCCACTGAGCGCCAATGTAGAGAGTCCATTCATGCAGTCAGTAGTCGTTGTGACCGAATTTGGTACAATGATTGGGAATGTGTGGAATGTTGTCATGGAGATAGATGCAATTATTATGTTACGGTAAGTTATTATTGTACCCAGTATGTGCGTTTATTATTTTTTGTTAACATTCATATTTATATAACATTCATATTGATTAAAGGTAAAAATTAGCAAATTTGGTTAATAGCCAGTGGCCGGTAGCCTCAATTTTTTAATGGCCACTTTTTTTTAGTTAATGGCCACCCACCAGCAGATTTTTTTTATATAAAAATTAAATAATTTGGTTTATTATCATTAAAACTCAGTTTAATTTAATAAATTGCAAATATTATCAATAAAAATAAACTTTTATAAAAAGTAGGAATTTATAAAAATAAACTTTTATTATCCAAAGTGTCGTTGTGAGTCAGTTAGAATAATTAAAGGAAATCAAGGTAACTTTGACATTCAGATATAGTACAAGCTGAAGAAAAAAAAGCTTAAACTTTTTTCCCTATAGAAATTACAATAGCAAAAATATTTCAATTTGCGAACGATGGACTTTTGTAATAATAAAACAAATAGTTAACTTTTGTAACCAAAGTAAGATGTTAACAAGAAGATAATTAACTATATTTCCTAAACAGATAAACTATAAGAACAATTTAAATAATAAGTAAAAAAAAATAAACTAACTATATATGTAAAAAGCAGCAATTAAATTTATTCCAATGAAATTTATTCTGAATGGAAACTTCAAATTAAACTGTTTGCTCCAAATTAAAATAAAATATATATTTTATGAAATATAAATTTTCTGTATAAAAAAATATTCTTCACACATCTGTAGTTGAAATCTGGAAAAATCGTGAAACTAAGACGATCCTACTATCCGAAACTTCGACATTCCTACTATCCCGAAACTCTGGCGATCGTAACTTCGCGAAACTCCGTCGACCGCAACATCGCGAAACTCCGGCGACCGTAACATCGCGAAATTCCGGCGACCATAGCAGTAACATCGCACAAGATAAGATAGCGCAGTGGGAAAGTGGCGATTGAAGTGGCGACCTATGGCAAATTTTTAATCACCTATATTGACATTTAAATCGCCACGTGACGAGTGGCGACCGCTAATTTTTACCTTTAATATTGATGCAAAATAAGATTTTCGGATTTTTGTTTTTAAGAAAGAAACATAGGGTTTATATAACTGACTATCAGTATGGTTTCGCCTTGCTAGGAACTTAAAACAACTTAATGGAAAATTTGTATTAAAGAATATTTGAATGGGGTTTCAGCTTCAATAAGATTGGATTACCTAAGATTTGCCTATAACAGTGGTTTTCATCCTCAAAAAGATTCAAACATTAATGTAGAAGAATTCGTGGACATGCAATTGCCCTAATTCCTTTTGGAGCTAAGTTATGAAGAATTTGTGATTTACCTACTCTAAAACATCCAAATTACAGCTGACCATGGGAGAAACAGGTGTTCTTTAGACTTTACAGATATTATGTCCGACATTGAAAGTCCAGTAGCAATATTTTGCAATCTTGAAAATTTAAAGTGGGGTTGCTACCTACCGAGTTGTATAAAATGGAATGTTTACCACAATTAGGTATTTTCGTTGTTTGGCAACATAACCCAAAACGCCAAATCATACACAGCCATTTTATCTGTTCCCAAGTATGCCCAGGCTTGCTTCTGTACTACGAAGTCATTTGAAGACATGAATTGTAACTGCTAATATTTTTTTCAAAAATGTTAGGCTATTTTAAAATACTCAACATCAAAACAAAATCGAATTCATGTTTGTGCAGAAATCATAGCAAAATCAATATCAAATGAAAAATTTAAAATTTATATATAAAGAATGTTACGTGAGAATAAAAAGCAACATAAAATTTATAAAGAATACGATCAATTTATTTAGTGTAATTATTTAACTGCTGGCTTACTGGATTTTCACTTTTATTGTGATTTACATCAAGCTTTCGTTTTGGCCTGGCCCATGTGTTTTCAAGCCCTGTTATGGCCCCTCCTTCTTAGGCGGATGGCGTTTGTTTTCAAAATCTTAATATTAATTAGAAATTAATTATGAAATGAAAAAATAAGCCTTAAGTGCACACATAGGTATTAATTGGAATCTGTATTAAAAATTTCAAATTTTTCTGGGCTGTATAAGTAGGCCTTTAGATATGCCTTTTTTTGTTGTAAATTCATTTCAGAGTAGAGTAACAGATACATAGAAGGCAACTTTTAAAAGTTTTATTTACTCTTACTCTTTATTATCACTTTATGTATTTTTATATTGTTATTTTTCAAATTTTAATACGTATTATTTATTTTATAGCTTGCTGGAGTGAGCATCAAACCTCAAGCAGTATTTTATGTGTTTGTTACTTTTGCTTGGTTGTTATTACTAACAAAAGTATTTTGAAAATTCGAACCATTTGTGCATATCAAAGAAGTCTGCATCCCTCATTACAGTTATTAAATGACAAGTGTCATTTAGAGATAGAATCTCTGGACTTATTTCAATTTTGCATGAATGTACTTTTAAAAAAAGTATGTTTATAACATTGGTTTTGCATTTTTTGTTGTTGTGCATCTCTAGTGATCATGCTGTTATTGTTGACAGGATTCCATATGTTGTGTAAAAACATTTTTTCATGGAAAGTTTGTTTTAGTCCTCCTATTATTTCTTGGCATCTTTGACATGGGTTTTAGACAAGTCCAAACGAGCACTCATTAAATGAAAAGGGGTAAGGAAGATTTTGGTTTCGACCAGAGTTACTATATTTGGCAATTCATTTCTTTTACAGGTGCATATTTCTTTGGAAATAGTTTCCCAAATTGAGAGGCAGTTCGAACTTTTATCAGCTTCACTATTATTGCATAGCCATGTTTTAACTTATAGCATTATGAAAAGTGATACTGAGCATGGTAAATAATTCATTCTGCAAATGCAATTCTAGTGACAATCAAGTTAAGATAGAAAAGAAATGCACATGCAGTTGATGACAGCCATCAGCAATTAACTATAATCCTCCTTTTGTCAACCCATGTGTAGTTTCAGTGTGACGCATTATTTCTAACCAAACTAACCCAACAATCCCCTATAATTGCCAAACCTCATGGGATTGGGAACCCGGCCTCCTTTACCATCTTTACCTTTTTATCAAAGTGGACTCTTCTACCATCAAAATATTTAAGATGCTAAGAAATGTCAGGCTGGCAATATACATTTTCATCAAAGTGGACAAATTTGTTGATGAGAAATTGAGAAAAGTATGAGAATTTGATTTTGAAGTTAAAGTTTTCAATGCTTAAGTAAATTTTGCATTTGACGAAATATATGGTTAATGAAGTGTTTTTAAAAATTTTGTAATTTGTTTTTGAAATTATGCGGGCATTTTCAGTATTTTATAATGCATATTTTTTTTATAGTTGAGTTGTTTTTAAAATTTTTAGATCTGAATTTGATTTACATGTACTAAAATTATGATTGCAAACATTCCATCCCGATCATTTGTACATCATGCACATTTGGGTTTTGGTTATTTTGTGGTGTGGATTTTTTATTTTTTACACTTGAGTTACTATTTTGTTTTAAAACCTTATGAATTTATAGAATTATTTTATTGCTATTTTTGTTGAAAATTGTTTTCAAATTGTATTTCATCCAAAATGTGACAGGTATAAATTTTTTTGTTTAAATTTATTTTTTGACCAATTTTTCTATTACATAATATTGCTATTTTTTTGCATTTTTGGTGTTCTCTTAGCCATTTTATTTTATGCCTTGTTCTCTACAATTTGTATTATCTAATCTTTACTTTTATCGACTGTGGTAATTAATGTTGCATTTAAATTATATTTATTTAATTGTATTTATGCATAAATATTTAAGATTTTTCTTTTCCTTCTCCCTCTTGCCTTCCAAATTTATAGTCAACTGCTTCTCAAGTTTAAAACTTACAAAGCAAATGCAAAATATTAATAAACAGCATAAGATGGTTTTATCATCTTCGAAGGTGATATATTTAATTTTGAATCTTGAATTATTATATTTAGCAGGTGAGCATTAATATTGACAGTAATTAGTTATTGTGTCAGACTCAATGAAATAAACAGGTTAAAAATGTGCATCAATCAAAATAATCTAAATATAAGAATAAGAATCTTTGCACTGCTTCGAAATATTTATAATTGTTAATCAATACAGAACTATAACACCCAGTGATTTAAATATTAAATTATATTTTATAAAATGTTGACAATCACTCTATAAATATTTAATGAAAAGCTATTTTATACAAATTTTTAAATGACACATTCCATTCACATAATGTTTATTTTTATTGATACTTTTGTGCATTTATGTTTTATGATTCATAGTTATTTCCGTCCAATTTTACATTCCGTTTTTTGGTTATGGTTTCTTTAATGCTGATTTACTGCATTTGTATGAGAAACTTTTATGGCCATGAATGTATTCCATTTGTGATGATTGAGTTTGTAAAAATAAAATTTACAATAATTTTTTTAAGCCTTTCCTTGTGATCTTTTTGTATTAGTACATTCATATTTTATTAATAATGTAATTTAGAATCTCATGATTTTCTTGTTTTGATTACAATTGAGGAATATTGACCACTATAGATGGAACACCTTGGGAGGGTTGGGGGAGGAATGTTGATTTGGTCAAGGAGTTTCTATCAAGCTCCTTTAGAATTTTCTGTAATAACAATACATATCTTTTTTACGTTCCTAACTGTCTCCATTGAAATAAGTGGTATTACATATCATAGGACTATTTAAAAGGTAAAAGTGATTTGGACAAACCTCATTGTACAAATCTATAAACAGAATATCTCCGTAAAGAATGGGTTAATCTAAATATCTAAATTTTTGCAAAAACACTAAAATTAAAGATATTTTAAAAACATTCTCAATTTTGTTAGCATTATTTTATTTCAAACATTTTCGTTAGTTTATACAATATAAACGACTATATCTTATCCTCAAATTTGTAGAAACTGTAGCAGCTGTATTACCAGCTCACATTTCCGTCATTCAATTCTTGAGTAATTTTAAAATATTTGTGGTTTGATCTATTTTCCTTTTTGAAGTAGTTTTAAAATTCTGAAAAATGACTTGCTGAAGTAGCTGCATATTCTTTAAATTTGTTGACACTAGATTGTTGCTTATAAATGGAACGAAAGTGTTTAAAATTACACATGCATACAAATTAAGAAAGAAAAATACACATGCACAGAAAGTGAGAAAATCAGTTATCGATCTTACTAAAATTGCCAAAAAATCAGCAAAAGTTTTTTTTTTTTGGTATATAAATGATATTTTGATTTGAAATAGTGTTATTTTAGGATATGAGTCAACTATAGCTGGATTGAGAGTTTAGTGCAAAATTATGATCAAGGCAGAAACAGCGATTATAACTTCTCAAAAATTCTATGGTTAGAAAATAGTTTTTACTCTACATATGTTATTCAACGGCCAAAGTTGCAAATAACGCGTCAAGGGGGCTAAATGTGGTTTCGAGCTCAAAATTGTTGTTTTATCTTCAAATGCATGTACATTTTACTATAAAGCTGTATTGTTGTTCCTTGCGAAGGACAGGTATTAAATTGCTAGTTCATTTAACATTTTCTTTAGAATGCCGTTTTTAAAAACTTAATTAAAATATATTTTCAACTAATTTTGAAAAGGAAACTTAATAACCTGTCTGATTGCCGGTCCACTGGCACAATATGGTTAGTGTTCTAGCCTTTGGAGCTGCTGGGCTCGGGTTCGAATCCCGGTAAAGGCATGGGTGTTTGTCAATAAATGTTGTCATTTGTCTATGTGTTGGGTAGGGTAGGGTAGGGTATTTTACATATATATTCCGACTTGTGTGCTTGCTCAGTGAGCCGCTTATAAGTCTTCGTCAAGTAAGACAGACACAAAAAGATTTTTTACTGTCACAAAGAGAGGAAATACACCCAGGACGAAGGCGGGAATCGAACCCGCGCCCGTTACAGCACGCAGACTGCTGGCCTGCGATGCTTACCACTCGGCCATCCGGGCCCCCTATGTGTTTGTGGCGTCCTTCTTTGTGCGTTTCTTGTGACTGTCTCTTCTGGCGAGCGGGGTAATGGGCTATATAGCCTACGCCCTTCAATCCTGGAGGGCGCAATCCAACCTGGCTGATTTTCTTTATTTTAAATTCTGAGTCACAACAAATAGCCGGCTTTCTTTGTTCAGTTATGCCGAGGAAAGGAACTTATAAAAAAAAAGGTAGAATGTAAAATAACCACTGGAGAACATTTTTTTAAAAAAAGGTGTAATTTGATTCTTGAGACGTCTCGTGACAAGACATAAAATAGCTACACACATCAATCTATAATTTAGAGAGAAAAATCTTAGGACGCATTTTGATCATGATCATTTGTGTGCAATTTTGAAGAAGGGCGTTGCTCACTCAGCATTCGCTTTGCTTTCTATTTCTGTTTTTAACTCTTTTTAAGTGTTTTTTTGCTCTTTATATGTGAAAGCTATAAAGATATAAATAATTTAGTTATTTTCACGGAGTAGTTGTTATTTTCCCGCACTGTTCTCTATTACTTTTGAGCGTCTATAATATATTATTTAAAAACACATTTTAATGCATTGAAAACTATGGTATATAAGTTTTATCGACCAGTATTTCTTATTTCAAAAAACAACATAATATTTTTAATTATGAATATGCTATAGTGAGACTAATAATTGCTTAACTTTGAAAAGTTTCTAATCTTGCATGATTATTTTTATTTTGTAATTATTATTATTTTGGTAAAATTATTATTTTATTTTAAAGAATTCAAATATAGTAAACACAATTTTTCTGAAAATTTTTTTTAAAAAAAATTAATAAAAGTGAAACAATTAAAACAAAATAATAGATTTCTTCTACCATGCTTGACATTTTAACATTGCATTACGAAATGAATTACATAAATTTATTTGTAATGAAAGGTGTCATTGAAAGAATCATATTATCCCAAGCTTGTCTAAGATTTGGGGCCGGCCCGTTCATTGATGACTTTTGACGATTGTTAATTTCATTGAGGGGAAGTCTTCAATAAACAGACAGGACCCTATATCTTAATAATTATTTAGACATTTGAGTTTTGTAATAACTACACTCTAGAGACCTGTTACATTTATCATAATTTTATATTTTTTCACACTTTGAGTTGGAGACGCGGTCTAGTGTGCTCATTCACCCTGAACTTAATTTCTACTTAGTACTCTTTCAAGTTAGTCTATATTTAATAATTAAAGTTAGGAGCTGTCTTCATTCTGAATACTCTTAAAAACAGTTTAAAACAAACAAGTTGTATAATTTTTTAACATCCCAAGAAAGAAAAAATATCTTTCTTTGTCTTGGACCTATTTTGTTTACGTGACCAAAGGCTAAGTGGAGGGACGAAAGGAGCCACGTGGCTTTTGGTGTTTATGCCGTTGTGGCCAAGAAAATTCTTCTTTAAGAGAATGAAAATGTAAATATTTATAGAAAGTTTTCGATAACGGCGTGTTTAGGCTCTTGTCTGTAGACGAAGCAAATTTACTCTCAAGGGACTATTTTTGTAGAATAAACAATTCACCTTCTTCTTAGAAATATGCTCGATTGTATAAGAAGAACACCGAGTGTATATTTTCTCTAAAGACGAAGAATTCACTTTTAGGTCTCCGCCAGGACTCTTTTTTCAACATTAAGGTTAGAATAAATGAAAAAATATGCATTCCATATAAATTTGTCTAAAATGGTTTAAATAACGTATTATTTTCTATTTATCTTTTAAGTAAGAAATGAAAATCATCCAAAGTTTTAAAAAACTACAATTTTCCTCTCTTTCTTTTATTTAAGAAATTAAAAGTATGCTATAATTAAAAATCTACAGTTACCTCTTTATCTTTTAGTTAAGAAAGGAAATAATAATTTTCAAGCCATTTTTCCGCATTATGCGCAAAACATTTTACTTTAACAAAAAAAATTCAAGTTTAAAAACACAATTCTTATTTTCTTAAATGTAAAGTTGGAATTCTTTTAAAGTTGGGACTCATTTTTCAACTTTTGCATTTTCATTCGCATCGGCACGTCTTTGAGTCAAAATTGTTTTGCTGAATTCCATTTTATTATCTTTATACCTTCTGTATTATAGTTACTTGATTTTGGGATGTTGAATTAATTTAGGTTTCGAACAATTCCCAATTGAACTTTCAGGCTGTCGCCTAAGGGTAGAAAACATGTACGTTGACCGCAAATACTTTCAATGAATGAAGAAGAAGAAAAATTCAGCAAATGTTAACAAAAAAATATCAAAAATAAATGTTTGCTTTGGGGTAAAAAAAATATTTAGTAGGTCAAGCAATCGTTCTTTCATAACTATTTTATTCATGGTAGCAAAATATAAGGAAGTTATTGATTGCTCAAAAATTTAAATTACACCCTTCAAGATATCTATTCTATAAAATCTGCTGATATATCGTCATTTCAAGAATATAAACTCCGCGCCAACCTAACTTGGGTAAAAACAAAGAGTAAAAAGGCTGAGAGAAAAGCGAGATTGGTCCGTTATTTGGAAACTCTTGTAAGGTAATTTTTTCATACAAAATGATTTGAATACAATTTAACCAAAATGCGCTTTTTCATTCTGATCAAATTGCCAAATTTTCTCAAATAATATTCAAATCTGTTAGACTTTAAACGAAATAAATAAAGCTGTTCTCTGGTTAGGTTAGATTTGAATTATCGTCGCACTAGAGCTACACGAGGGCTATTGGCGACGGGCGTCGTATTTTAGAACCACAGTCAAGTGACGAAAAGCGGTTCTCTGTAAAAGCACACAAGCTGACCTACCTACCAAAACAAAATTAATGTTTTAAACATGTTTTCTGGATGGATTCACAAATTATTTATGGAAGGATCTTCTCCATAGCATATTTCTATTTACCCAACTTAGGTTGGCAAGGAGTTTGGAATTCGAATTGACTTTGAGCTCTGTTCAGAATAAAAACGTCAGTGATGTTTTGAAATGACTCAAATTTTTCACTAACAATTACACTATTTATATTTATTATTTTATATTATCAGTAAAACAAAACTTAAATGCTATATTTGACTTTTTTATGTATTTTGTTTTTTAAAATTCAATATAAATGGCATATTTGTTTACTTGAGCAATATCGTGGTTTTTTTATTTTATGAATTATACGGTTAAAAAGAAACCTGTAATTTAGTAATTATCATCTACACTTAGGTATTATACATCTACACTCAGTATTTATTTACCATCTACACTTAACTCAGACGAATGTTATAACCATTACCACCTATATACATTTTAGCAATTTTAAGGTAGGCGAATACCCAAAATTTTTACTATTGCTTTAATATTTTCCAAATTTGGCATTTTCAAATTATATAATGAACAATGCTTTTTATACTATTTTTTTTATAAATATAATTGATTTATTTTAAACGGTGTTTTTCAACTAAAAAAAAGGGATTACGCTAACAACACTTCTAGCAAAAAAAGTTTTACATTAATTTACCTGAAATTTTTTATAGATGCTATTACAATATGTGTATGTTCTATAAGCCTCTAATATGTGGTGTAAATATAGTAGTTTCTCCTTTTAAAAAATGTCCAAGTGTAAGTTAATCGAAATTTTTTTTAGCTAATTTATAACAGTTTTCTTAATAACTTCTTTTCTTGTAATTTGAATGTAACTCTAGAGGGTCATTGCATGCATCAGTTCAAAACGAAGAATTCAACAGATAATTAATGTTTATAGGAGGAAAATTCAATGTGGTAGACTTGTTAGCGTAAACCTCTTTTTTTAGTTGAAAAACACCGTTTAAAATAAATAAATTATATTTAAATTTTTTTAAAAAAAATGCCGAAATAACATTGTTCATTCGATTTGAAATCACTATGCCAAATTTGGAAAAGATTACAGTAATAGTAAAAATTTTGGTAAAATAATTTGTTACAATCTATATTGCAGCCAGAATTAATTTGTTAAAATAAAATTTTCATTGAAGCGATGTTTTATAATAAAAAAAAGAAACAATTGGAAAATATTTTTACTACATATTTTTAGCCTACTTTTCTTTTTTTTAATTCGAAGAATTAAAAAAAAATGAAAAAGTAGGTATTGACATGCGGTCGATGTCCGTCCGTCCGTCCGTCTGTCTGTCTGTCCGTCTGTCCGTCTGTCCGTACCCCCCTTCCAAAATCGGTTCTATCCATCCGATCTTAAAAATTCTTTTTTTGTTAGAAAGCTATGACCTCAGAGACCCAACTTTCATACTTTTTGTCCGCCTGTCTGTAGTATCAGACGGACATAAATCTATTATTTGTCGACGAATTTCCCATTGAACTAGCATTGAAATTCAATTTCGAGTCATTTAAATCGCTGAATTTAACTACAAATGCTACGGACAAGTGAGATACGTCAAAAAATTCAGCGCATCGAAATAAGAATACATTGAAAATTTTAGAAAAGAATTCGAATTCTAAGTACTTCAATTATTTAAAAAACTTCAAAGTTTAATGCTCATTTAAAAAGCATAGGAAGCAGGAAGCCATTTTTATTAGAATTAATTCACCATTGCCATCGCAACAATCGCGCGAGAAACTTTAATTCTTTTAGACAATAAATTAAAATAAATTTATTTTTGCGACATCTATCGATTTGAAATGACGTCAAATATATTTAACTTCGAGTGTCGTTGTATAGTGGTATGATACGTTTTCATTCTATTTAAAAGCGAGAACTATTACATATTTATTCTTTCAAATATAAATTTTTGCAAACGATTTAAGTAATAATTATTTAATTTTCGAAATAAAATAAATGAAACTAGTGGGTAAATGTTTAATATAGATTTAATGCTGTGTTTGGCGCCTTTTTACCTGTGGAAGCTGGTTAAGTGACACATTCTGTTACAAACCTACTTGTTAATTTACATTTCCTATTTTAAGGGAATTTTGAAGTAGTTTTATGGTTTTTGTTCTGCAAATAATTAAATATTTATTTAAAACTGCAAATAATCATGCGGACGATAAGTAATATTTATTTTATTGGCGATAGAAAATTAATGAAAATACGTAATTGCTTTAGATGTTGAAATTATAGCTGGATGCTGTGTTTAGTGAAATTTATTCTAATGTATATAAATTTAATGTAGAAACGGTTGTTGATGTCACTCACTGTTACGAACCTAGTTTTTTCAAGATAAAAATTTTAGTAAATATTTAAGTAACAGGAAAGTAGGCTATTTTAGTTCTTTTAGAACTTCTTGTTTATTCATAATTTCATACATCAGACAGAATTTAAATTTCTTTAAAAAAATTCAGTTTCCAGTTTAAGGTCTTATCTTATCTCATGACACCGTATAAGAACCCAATCTTTATACCATCATAGATTTCACATACTTACAACTATTTTTTTCTTACACAACCACCGCGACGCACGCTTCTTTCATTATTTTTCTTACGTCTCTATCAAGAAGTCCACTTCATTCATTTAAAGAATGTGGGTAAGATAAGCCTCCTTTTGTTGAAATACTTGTTTCAAGTAACAAATATTTACACTACTTCATGTTTTTTTTTACTTCGGAGTATTTGTAATAGTCGGGAGTACGCCGAAACGAGTGAATGGAACTCTTGTTCTTGTGTAAACATAAACTAAATCGATGCTTAAAGAGAAATGAGAAAATTGTATTGGAAAATATACTTTCTTATTTTAAAATAAACTTCCACAAGAGCAGAGTTCTTAAAACATGCCTTTCTAAAAGCACCTTATATAGTTTTCTCCTACTTTCATTATTTTTTCAATTCGAAAGAATTGCAGAAAAATGGAAGGTAAGTATTCACATGCTGGAGAATTCCGGTGATAGTTCGTCCGTATTCCCCTTCCAAAATCTGTTCTATTAGCCAGATTTTAAAAATTCTTTTTTTTTGTTAGAAAGGTATAACCTCAGAGACGGGACTTGGATGGCCGAGTGGGTCTGCGCGCTGTAACAGGCGCGGGTTCGATTCCCGCCTTCGCCCAAAGTGTGCTTCCTTTCTCTGCGACAGTAGAAACTCTTTCCGTGTCTGTCTCACTTGACGAAGGCTTGCAAGTGGGTCTCTGATCAAGCACACAAGCGGGAATATCTATGTACATAACCCCAACCTCAGAAACATATCTTTCATACTTTTGTTACTTCTGTCGGTGCATTCGGACCAGACAGACATCTGTATAATTGTCGGCAAATTACCCATCAAAATTTAAGTTTAAGTCATTTAAACCTCTGTCGTCACATCAATAATGGCATAAGAAATGTTATTCATTCAAATTTTATATTTGAAGCAAAATCTAAATTTATTCCTGTCATAAATCAGTTGGGAATGACTTCTTAAAATGTAGTAGAATGATTATTTGATTGTTCTTTATTTGTTTACTATAAAAGTGGCAAGGCGTTCCATTTTTTTGCATAAAAAGCTGATAAGGTTTAATTCATATTCCTTCCATGAAAATAATGCAATTTTAAGTTTTATCATGTTTAGATCATTAAATATCTTGAAATATCGTGTTTTTACAATTTTTCGTAGTGTTGATTCCTATTTAAGAATAGGGAGTTCGCGATATTTCAGACGATTTCTCGTAGTTAGCCTCAAACCATCGACTGGAACCTGCATCTTACGCTCTAGATTAGGTTAGGTTTGAACTATCGACGCACTAGAGCTACACGAGGGCTATTGAAAACGGACGTCGTATTTTAGAACCACAGTCAAGTGACGAGCCGACACCTGAATAGACACAAAACGCAACCGTTAAGGGCGACATCGTACGCAGCGGAAGGCCGCTTTTTCATTGACGGCAAAACCGGTCCGGTTCCCGTGTAACGATGTCGTGGGAGTGGAAAATGCAGGTAAATGAGGTAGAAGCTTTTTCACTAAGACCGGACGGCAACCATGCCGGTTTGTGACGTACTTCCGGGCCGGAACGGCATCACGGGTTGTCGTTTTCCCTGTTCGACCGTGCCGGCATTTTGTTTGTTTTGATTCTTTTTCCAAGATGTGTTCTAATAATAAGACTGTTAATAACTTCGACATAGTAAACCTAATTGAATTGATGGAGACAAAGCCCTCCTCATCTTTCTTTAACTTCTCAAATAACGTGTAGAAAGCTCCTTCTACGTATCTGGCTTTTAGTATATTGTGCATCCAGAATCTTTTTGTTATACCTCTCTTTTTTCTTCTCAAATAAAGTAAATACATCAGGCGTATATTATGTTTATGTATCGCGTTCGATCTAGCCATTTCTAGCTCCTTGCCGCTTGAATGCAAAACAAATGCGAATGAAAAAACGCTGAACCGTTTAAATTTGCCGTCCAGTGAAAAAGCAACCCCTATACGTCACGGCACGGTTCGAAATTCCTCTCTATGACGTCATCCGGTTCTACCGTCACCGTGCCCTTCAGTGAAAAAGCGGCCTTAGGACTTTGAAGGATAATTAACGTGCCCTCCCTTACATGGGGTATTATTCGTCGGACATTTTTTGGCTGCACGGGCCGTTTATAGGTCGACAGTTTTTTTTTTTTTTTTTGGCGATGCCCGGACCCGAACCTGGGACCTTTCGCATGGTAGGCCAGTGCATCATACGCTCTAATCTGCGAATTAAATATAAAATAAGACTTTTGTTGTCCGAAGAGAGATTTGGAATAACGGATTACCTCAGTTGGTTTGTTTCAGGTGACGTATCCTTCCAGATTTCATTCCTACTCTCCCCTTCAGGGACATGTCTAAATTGTGGAGGTGGCGACAGATGGCAGCATCTGTCATTTGTGTATGTGTGTGTCTTGTGTTGTCCTACTTGACGATGGTTTATAAGCGGGTCCTTGAGACCAAGCACACAAGCCTTAAAATATATGTCTACCCACCAACCAATGCCCACCAATCTCCTACTTCCTGCAATTATTGGTACTCAGATTTGTGCTCTGTTTAAAAGTGACATTGATCACCACCAATCGAGGCTCGAGAAACAATTCATTCAGCATTTCTGTTGCTACTTAAGACCTGAAACATGCCCGATTTGCGAGTGGATCTGTATATAGTAAATTAGCCCTATTCACTGCTTTCCTATCGACGGAAATATGGATCCAAAATACGACTAAAATACAATAATATAACAGGAGATGTGCTTGTTAAATCTGTGGAGTCCAAAGTCCCACTGCTTTAGCGTACGATGTCGCTCGAGCTTCCGTTGGGTGGCCGCTCACTTGTCGACCTCGTCACTTGACCAGGGTTCTAAATTACGAGTCTTAATAGGCTGTGTTAAAGCTCCTTATAAGGAAGGCTAGAAATCGACAGTCAGAAACGATATCAGTTGCCCCTCTACCCCCCCCCCCTCCCTAGGGGCTGTGGGAGCGCCCTGTGGTCAGTGTCTTGATCTTCGGATCGGAAGGTTCCGCGAACGAGTCCTGGTCACTGAAGACCCAGCGAGTATATGCGGAGTACGTGGTCGTTAAATCTGTTGGGTCCGAAAGTCCTGAGGGTTTCCCACGGGTACAGGTTCATGGAGACTTTTTCCTCCCCTTCAGGGACATGTCTAAATTGTGGAGGTGGCTTGCGATAGAAGGCAGCATCTGTCACGTATATGTGTGCATGTGAGTGTGTTGTGACTATCTTTCTTGGCGAAGGTTTAAAAGCGGCTCTCTGAGCAAGCACACAAGCCTGAAAATATATGTATACCAACCAAACAAGCACCCTCCCCCTTAAAAGCCCTAATCCTATTGCATTCCATCAAGCTCATACATGCATTTGTCATTTCGAGGTCATTTAGTACTATCTGTTGTTATTCCTCGCTTCTAAGCAGCCTTCTAACTGTTTACTTATGCAAGCAAGTGCAACTTAAAAAATAAATAATAAAGAAAGAAAGAGAACCCTTTTTTTTACCCATCTCATGTACCCATAGCACGTGGTTTGTTGCCGCATCCTCAGACTCCCGTACGTGTAAACAATCGCCGGTGTTTTCCTCTTCTTCCTCGTTTCCTACTTTTAGAAAGTAATCGCTTTTCTCTAGCGGTTTTGGCGTTGTAAAGTTGTTTATCCTGCATGAACGCTTAAATTATACTTACTTGTACATCATCAATTTATTTTTGTAAAAGGAGAGTTTGAGATCGTGAATTATTAAGAGTATACGCCAGTGCTGAAGCATGTATAATAAAAATAAAAAATAAAATTGTAAATTTCATCACATTTTATAAAAATTACATGCGTTTTTGGAAAGTATGATAGTCAATTTTATTTGTCTGAAAATTAGTTGAAGGAATATTTACTTTGAGAGCGATAGGAGGTACACATCGCCTCTTCCTTTTACTAATTGTCCATAAAACTATGGATGACTGTTAAGATTATGATGAAAAAAATTTAAAGGTTAAATAAAAATGTAACCAAAAAGTTTTTTTTTTTTTACTTGACAAATTCCTATATAACAATACTTATTCGACTAGATCATATTTCTTTCTAATTGTTGTGGACTACATAATATTGCCAAGCAGAATAAGAAAAACTGAAGGAGATATAACTTATTTTACTCAAAAGTCTTAAAGATTTCAGTACTTCGCAAACAAAAAATAATCTGAGGAAATCAAAATCCTACACTCTTAAAACGAACGAGCGATTTTAACTCAGTCTGAGTAATTTTCACTCCTCCAGTCTGGAAAATGCACTTCTCCTCTTGGAGTGGATCCTTTGTGTGTTAAACCTCCGACAGGATCACTTCAAACGAGTGATTTTAACTCAGTCTGATTTAATATTCACTCCTTTCCAGTGTCGAAAATGCACTTCCCCAACTGAAGTGGATTTCACTCGTTTGTTTTAAGAGTGTAAGATATACAACGTATTAACCCCTATTGGAACAGTTTAATTATGACTTAAGATTTTTTAAAAATTTTATTCAATTATAATATTTAACAGTGTAATAAATAGGGCTTTTAATACTAACTGTAAAAAACATAAAGTATTTTAATATATCAGTTAAACATTAAAACTATCAGTTTAAACTTTGGCCATTTTGCAAAACTTTGAATGAGTTGCGTAGCATCAGGGATTAGGTTTTGTCTGCAAAGTATGTATTGAAAAATTAAAAATAATAATAATAATAAAATAAAAAAAACTACATAAACTTTTGTCCTATTAAAATAAAACAAAAACAATCACTTTACTTGCAAAATTAAAAATATCTACTTACATTAAAATGCTCCAAAAACGTAAATTGTATTTTTTGTTTATTAAAATTAGGATTCTGTGTTCAATTAACTTGTTTATCTAGCTTACTAACTGCTGCTAGTTTTTACTTAACTTAGTCCCACCTTTACCCTAACTTGTAGACCTTGATACTATATTGATTTATTAAAATATAATTTGAGAAAATATATTCAGTGAATAATATATGAAAACAAAGTTTACAAAGTTGTGTTTTTTTATTGAAATGAAAATGACTTTAAACTGTATTCCCTCCTGAAATTTCGTTCAATTAAAAGAATTTATTATGAAATTTAAAAAACAAAAATTTTGGGTCAGGTTTTGAATTCAAATCTCCATAACAACTTGGCGTTTTATTTGGCGAATGATTTTTAAACTGGCAACCTCAAAACGTGCTAGATACGCATGATAGCTATCTCTTTAATTCGGCTCTAAGTTTTCCTCATAAAAACGTCCAAGTAGATTTCGGAGTTGTGATTATTTTTTTTTTCTTTTTGGAATACTGGAAAATGTTTATCGATACGTAAAATTTACGGTAAGTGATTTTTTGTCATAATCTACCTCAAAGATTCCTTTTGCTAAAAATTCAAAGTTTTTCTCCCCTTTTGGGGAGAATAGCGATATTGTTTGGTAAATAAAAGTAGGTAAGTTTTATTTATTCGAATCAAAGTTTGTTATCTTTTATGTTTTGTCTTGTTGAACAATCAATCAATTCAAAAGAGTTGTATTCGCTTGCGAAAGTTCGTTATGTTTTCTTAAAACATGCATTTGTAAAACTTTCAGAAATTTTTAAAAATAAATTTTATACAATATTTCAATCATTTTTTTTGTTTATTATATTAATACTTAATAAGATGGTTTTAAAAGATCGGTTAGGATTCTATTATTTATATCTATATAACATTATTTTTTTGTAAAACTGGTGCATATTAAAATTGATTATCTAGAAAAGCCGGTTCAGTACAAGGATTAGATGCCCTAAAGTTCAAGTTTAGTGTAGCATAAATCCAAGGCTACAAATTTTAATGTTAGACACTTTATAATCTTAACAAAAAACTTTGTTTTTAGAGAAAACTTGCGAACAATGTCGATTTTGATTAAAACTTGATCAGATTTTCTTCAACGTGTAGTCAATGCATTAGAAAATTAATAATTAAAAAAACACACCATAAAACTTTTGATTATAATTTTTGCAATTCTAAATATAAAATATGAATCAACCTAAAATTATCAATTATTTAGTTTATCTTGCTTTGTTTTCGAGAATTTATTTTGTTTGTTTTGAAAATTTATTTACTCTTATTTAAATTTAATTTTGTGTTTAAACTAACTATAAAATAATATTTGACACGTCAAATTAAATAAGGTTTAAATGTAATGCGATTTCTAAAAGGTTAATTAGCTTAAGGTTCTATATCTTCATTAATGCATTTTTCATAACAAACACATACTATTTTTCTTACTAAAGGTGAGTTTTAAAAGCAACCTTCCTTGGGGGAAAAAACATCCACAAAGTTTAGCACTGACCGGTTTGCGGATTTACACTGCTTAAAAGGCATTAAGCATAACATCGGCTATAATTTTTAAAGGCCAAATTCCGACTATGGTTGAAGCTGTAAGTGGGTATTGGCAAAATATTTACCGACCTATTTATGGCATAAAAAGTCCAACGTACCCAGTGTAAAGAGAGTTACGTTAAATATGTTCCACGTTAAATCAGTCCCAACACCGCGTACGATGTCGCCCTTAAAAGTGCGTTGGGTGCCTACTCGGGTAGTCTTCTTGTCCCGTGAATGTGGTTATAAATTACGAAGCCCATAGTAGTTTGTGTAGCCTTGGTACGAAAATTATTCAACCGAACAAAAATTGATTCAACTTCTTCTTTTATAAGTTACCCATATTTCATTTGCATAAAATAACGGAATGTATTATATTTATGACGCATCATCTTTTTTATTTATGTAATAACTTATCTATTCTGAATGATTCTGGTGTTGTAAAACTTTATAAAGGTGAACATTAATCACAAAAAAAAATGCCATATTGAATTCATAAACGTTTTCATTCATGTACCTTTGCAACGTTATGTTGACGCAACACCAAAATTATACGTAATATGCAAATTTACGTTTTATTCCACGAAAAAAATTTCGAGAGATTTCCTTACTTGATAAACCGGTTTCAGATTTTAAGATGCTCTTTTTGTAATTTTTTTTTTTTTGCTGACTTTCTATATTTTATGTGGAAAATACATAAGTGTTCCAACAGCCCAATATAAAAAAAAATAATTAAAAGAAGATCGAGCATGTTCGTTTTATAATCCCCAATATTTGTTCTACTTTAAAACGAGTGTGGTTTTTAACTCCAAAGAAAAGAATTTATAAGCTTCCACACTACGTTTAAAGCGTAAAAAGTGAAAGGTATTATACGTATTAAGTCTGTCTGTCACACACTTTCATAGCCTGAATCCTAAATGCTACAGACACGTGTGATGTGTCAAATTGAAACAAATATATCAGAAAAAAAGATACATTCGAAATTTTATTTAAAAACTCAGATTAGAAGTATATTTCGAAAACTAAAATCTTTGATATCCAATTAAATAACATTACAACTTTATTTCATTCATTTCCTTTGTGTTTATTGCTACCTTGTTGACTGATGAAACTTATTTATTTAAAATAAAAATTGGAAAGAAAAATTTAACACTGTGTTAAAAAATTAGCTTCAAAGACCGTCATAAAAAGTTATTACAAAGAAATGTTGATGGTTCGTTCATTAATTGTTAATAAGCATGTTTCAAATCTTGAGTGGCAACCTTAAAAGTGGAATGAAAAATGTATGGGGTTATAGTTTATTCAAGCTAAGGCGAGAGCCGGAATAAATTAAACCACGTGCTATTTGGCGAGATTAGTTCCGAAACAGCAAAAACAAGTAGCCAACGGGTAAACCCTTTTGCCGCACGAGTTCTTTTTTAGTTTTGGATGTGCTGATGTTGCAACAGACAAGTGCTACTTATGAAACTCACTCATAACAATGAACATTCAATGAAAATGTATAACAAGTATTTCCAGCCATTATGTTAAAAGTTTATTTCTTCTCTTAATTCGTATTTCGATCATGTTACTAAAATTAAGTCTTTTTTTATTTTAGGAAAATGAAGTTAGAGCTTAAAATATTAATTGTTCCAAAGACACTTTATTATAACCTTATTTGTATCGTAAATGCATTGACTATTTTTATAATTAGTTAAAACTCGTATTTGGAGCTCTTGATATGATTAGATTTTTTGGGGGTGTAAGCGTGGTTGATGTGAGATTAATTTTAAAAGACATACAAAAGTTTGTGCCTTGTCACTTAAACGCGGTTCAGTGGGCTGCGGAGCCTAGGCGGTTAGGCACTCTCCTAGCATGCGAAAGGTCCCAGGTTCGAGTCCGGGCATCGCCAAAATAACTACAGACCTATAAACGGCCCGTGCAGCCAAAAATGTTCGACGAATAATATCCCTGAAGGGAGTACACATTAAATATCCTTCAAAGTCTAAACACTGCGCACGATGTTGCCCTTAACGGTTGCGTTGGGTGCCTATTCAGGTGTCAGCTCTTCACTTGACTGAGGTTTTAAAATACGACGCCCGTCGCCAATAGCCCCAGTGTAGCTCTAGTGCGACGATAATTCAAACCTAACCTAACCTAGTGTGACGTTAATCATAACATAAACTAGTTATCAGAAAAGTTGTTACGAACGAACGTGTTACGTCTAAGTGGTTAATACCATGAAATCTACCTGCTAACGCCATTGTTTCTCGACACTTTGAAGGTCAAAAGGACTGCCTGCTGGACACAAGCTTAACCCATAATGAGAGACCGAACAAACGAGAATCACCCTTTCGAATACAATGGCTCCAACTTGTATCACTTGAGTAATAAATCGTAATTGCCAAACAAACCCCTTTATAACGTTGACATTCGAATGGTCATTTTTAAGGACGTTATTTACGTAATAAGCAGTTATAACCTTTAGAGGGGACACAGTTACATCTGACAAATTTCTTTATGGTTTATAATTAAAGGGTTGAGGTTTTATGTTGCTGTTCAACTATGGTCAATGGTATGGTACGAAAACTTCCTGTTTGTTTAATTTATTAAGACCTTGTTTGCGTCGTAAATGCATTGAGAAGTCATTTATAATTAGTTTAAATTTTATATTTAGAACTCTCTTGATTTGATTAGATTAGGATGAAAGAGTGATAACTTTAATGACAATGTTATGTTATGTTCTTTTTTATATTATCCTCGAACGTTAGTAAATATGAAGATACATCAATGTAAACTTTAAATTTTAATGATCGATTAACTAAATTTTGAATCATATGATGGAAAGTTATTACTAGATTTTTTTTAAAACTTTTTATTTTGAATTCCGAAAAAACTTGGGTCTTTTCAAACTTAATCGATTGCTTAATAGATTGCAACAACTCGATCCCATTCGAAGTTTGATTTGTTATCTAACAAGGGTAGGGGAGCCTTGGTCGGTAAGGCGCTGGCTTTGCATGCGTGCGTGCGGGTTCGGGTCCGGTCATTACCAAAACAACTGCCATCCCATAAATAGTCTTTGCAGCAAAAAAGTCCGACTTATAATACTCCGTTTAGAAGAAATGCACATTAAATATGCTCCAAAGAACTGCTGCTACTCATGGAAACGCTCTTGAAAGTTGCGTAGAGTGTATGTACTATAATTACTTAGTTGAGTTAAATTATCGTTGCGCTGGAGCTATAAGCAGGCTACTGGCGAAGGGCGCCGTAATTTTGAATCCCAGTCAAGTGGACGAGCTGATGACACCTGAGTAGGCACCCAACACCACCACCTGTTAAGGGCGACATCGCACACAGCGTTGGAACTTTGGAAAATATTTATATCACTACACGAAGTATTATTTGTCGGAATTTTTTTAGCTCGTTTAAAAATCGTCACTTCATTTGGCGATGCCCAGACCCGAAACTGAGACCCTTCACATGCAAATGGAAAGCCTCAACCAACCAGCACCACATTATTACTTTGAGATAAACTGAATAAACCTCACAACTACTCGATCTCATCTCACAAGAATTAAGATTCCTTATCTAGCGAAGAGGGTCCGCTTCTTGTTAAGGGGTCATAGGAGTCTTAAAAATGTGCAAAGAAGGTACTACAAAGTATAGTTTGATCTTTCATGTAATTTTTTAACTACTAAATATATAAGTATATTTTTTTATATGTAATTCTACAAGATTTATTTTGTTTTATATTAAATAAATCTTGTAGAATAATTACATATAAAAAAACTTATATATCGAGTAGTTTAAAAATTACATGAAAGATCAAACTATGATTTGTAGTACCTTCTTTGCACATTTTTAAGACTCCTATGACCCCTTAACTTTTCGGTGGTCCTTCCGGCAAGGCCAACCTAACTGCGGGTTAGTGGGACGCAGCGAAACCTCACCAGGAAGAGCGTCATCATTCATGGAAGAAACCATTAGGTGCAAAAAAAATGAAAATAACCAGAAAATATGGCCGCTGGACAAAACGGTATTACCGGCTCCTCTTCCATATCTTATAGAGGGGGTCAAAGATGAAAAGTCTTGCCGGCTACAAGAAAAAAAAAACGTTCTGAGGAAAGTTGCCGCAGATGCTACATCATTTTGTGTCTTGATTGAAAAATGAACGTAGTTTATGATTGATTGACGGGATGCTTGTTAAATTTTAAATGGTTTCCTTGTTTCAGGTTTTGTAGAATCGGTGAACATTTAAATTTTATTTTAATCGTAAATTCTTTTATTGAAAATAATATTTCTTTACTGTTGCATTTTTTCATGAATTGTTCCTAAAAAGATGAACTAAGGATTGATTTCTGACTTTGAACAGTCTGTTTGGAAAGCGAAAGCGTAAATTTATACTGTAATTAAAAGTCCATAGTCTACGGTAACAAAAAGATAATCAATTTTAGAACTTGTATAAAATTTCTTTAAAATTGCTTCAGTTTACAATAATGTGCGCCATACTATGAACCTAAAACATTTTATGCCACTTACACTTTAAAATACTTTTTATTAAAAAAATAATAATAAAAACTTTTATTTGATAGGTGTAATTTTGTTTTCTGTACTTTTCTCCTAAAATCTAATAACTTCCAACAAATTTTTGGGTGTTTATAAAAGAACCATTTATGTTCTATTTAGTGCCCTCCAGGGGTGTAGCTAATTTTAAAATATGTATATCCCTTTCAGTCCCAATGATGCCATTTGGCATCATCACTTTCAATATTTTTTTCAAAATGTTTATGTCCCGTTATGACATCCAAACACACATCATTCGATTCTTCACATTTTGTTCTATTAGACAATATTTTACATTAATCTCAATAAAAGTCAGAACTACTATTTTTTTTATTTAGAAAATAGTCAACACGCGTTTCTCCAGATTTTTGATAAGTTCACTTCAGTTCCACATATTTAAAACACAATTTAAACTATTTCGGTTAAAATAATTGCTAAATTTTTTTTCAATAATATGGTCAGATACCTTAAAATCTATAACTCGAAGTGTTTTTAGGTAACATATATATTTTTATTTTGTTGTTTTCCACAATTAAACAATTTTGGCATTGTTTCAAAAACCATATCAAAAATTAAGATGAATTTTTGTTTCTTATGGAATTCGTATATTTGACCTAAAATAAGCTTATTTTGTGATTATCAGATGTTTCTGTAGTGTAGTAAATTTTTGGGACTGAAAGGGATATACATAATAATATATTGTGTATACATAATTATATATTGTATATAAATATATATATATACAATATATAATTGATTATTTTGAGTTTTACTCAGTTGCAAGCTTGGATTTGGGTTCATAGAAATGCGTTTTGCGTTCCTTAGCTAATTTTAAAAAATCATTGGCAGTAACAATATAGGTAGGTGAATACTGTAAACCCAGCCTTTTACTAACATTTAAAAAAGATTATTATATTTTATGTATTATTTGCTGAGAAAAGTAACGAAAGCGAAAACGCATAATTCAAGTAAAAAGTTTTTTATCGTTTTTTTATATAAAAAATAATTTAAATGCCAGAAGTATGCAACGCTTATGGTTCGTAGTATGACACACTTAAGTGTGAACTGATTTTTTTTAAAGAGTTTTAAAATAAGTTATTAGTTTTTCCTTTATCGGCGATTATGATATGCCATTGGTTTGTTAAAACGGATATCTTGTAAATATACTAACACTTTGAAAATAGACTTCGTTATGCAAAAAAGCGAAACGGACAATTACTTACATTTGATTTACAGCCCTACTTTGTTCAAGCAGACAATATATCTCTCACTGTTGTTTGTTGATAAAAATGCTACCAGAAGACAGAATGGGTTTCATTGCTGACATGCAATGGCTATACTTTTTTCAGCATGGCTATAATTTTTTAGTAAGGCAAAGGTTTGGAAAAGGTAAATATTTTAAATAATAAAAGTGGTGGTTAGGAGGCATTAGTTTACGTGACTTTTTTTCTAACCTACTAATTTTAAACTCGAAATAAATTGTATCTTTGATCTCGTATGACAATTTGCTATTTGTTGACAAAATTGTTTGTTATCCAAGATTATATAAGTTATTCCACTCTCGGTTATCTGGTGCATTGGGTGCCGAGAACGTGTCGGTTGACTTTATGTGTATGGTTGACCTTAAAATATGCCACACTACAACGTACTTGTTCTTATGTCCGTGGTTGTCTGAGTTCTTCAAGACTATTGGTGGAGCACGAGTGCTGACTATTTCGGATAATATTCTTCAGAAATTTTGGAAGTAGTAAATTATTTTAATGAACTACCTCATCGTCGATATTTTGTCGTCTTATTTTGACGAAAACACTTGTTTGCTATAAGAAAATAATCATATAGCGTACTCTTGTGGTGGTGAAAAATTTTATAATTATAAGAGAAAAAAGTCTTCAATTTTTACTTATTTGATTGCAAAATCTATTTTTAAGAGTTACAATAGTTTAAATAGAAATAACCATTTTCGATTGGACGTTTCATATGTGGCACGGATTTCGGAAGGGTCTACGGACATCTCTATGATATTTCCATTTTTAAAAAATACCTTCGAATAAAAAAAGTAAAGTAGGTTACAAATAATCTTTAATTTTTTTTTCTAAAATACCTTTATAAATATATGGAACGCATTAAATGGTAATATCTTATACAATTATGCACCAATAAACTCTAAATTTGAAAATAATTTAGTATTAAAAATACTGAAATGAACAATTTTTTTCTTATTTTGACATCGAATTACTTAACCTTTCAAAAGTATTTTCAATCAGAAAAAAAGACATAAAAAATACCAATTAATCAATCACTGAAGCCGGATATGTGCGTCTGTATTGCTTATCCCTTTTTGTATGCTCAATTCTCCGGAGATAATTCTCACCGGTTGTAAAAAAAAATATGAAAATAAAGTTCACATTTCGAAAATCATTATCTAGTTACAAGAGTGTTTTTCAGAATGACAGGTTTGAATTACAGCATAAGACAACACAAAACGCCACCCGAGGGAAGAGCAAGATATGTAAATAGCGTGAAACATGGAAAAATAATAATTCTTGACGATTGCTAAAAATCAAAACGAAGCCTATTAACCCAGACTCGTCAAGCACCTGATCCCAGGGAAACAACAAACTGAGTGTCTTTTCATCTTTAAAAACCGAAAAATCGTTCTTGGATTAATTTTACCTGCTCAGTTCCGCCATGTTCAAGTGAACCGTGTCGAAAAGACGATTATTAGAGATGAAGATGGAAGAATTTCGAACCTTTTCTGTATTATTCTTCGGCGTTATCTGCCTGCAGGATCCATGTGAAGTTCGCATGGAACTATTCGGGGCTAAAATAATGGGAATCACGGCGAGAATTGGAATAGTCGACAAATCGACATGGTTGAAAGGCCAATGTTTGGATGAGTTCGGAAAATGAATTATAAGTTTCGGAACCTTTTGATTTGATTGATAAGATTTTAATCGTGTAATTGATCCATAACTGGAATCCAGTGATTGTAAGATAACAAGGTTTAAAAAGTAAATAAATACGAGGTTTGGTTTTTTTTTCAACCTCCGATGGGCTGTAACAAAAGACGGGTCAAAATACAAAAATGATTTTCTTTACCAAAAGTAATGTACAATACTGCTTATTTCTCCATATAATCACCTTGACGATTAAAGGATTTGTCATTTATGTAAACAAGCTTTGAAATGTACCCACTTCATAAAATGTAGCTGCCAATGATTTGAAGGGAGTTGTGACGGTTTCTTTGAGCTCCACATCAACTTCAACTTGACTTTTTTTAACCAAAAGTAATGCACAATACTGCTTATTTCTCTACATAATCGCCTTGACGATTAAGGCATTTTTCATACCTGTAAACAAGCTTTGAAATACCCTCTTCATAAAATATGCCAATGATTGGGAAGGTTGGGACCGTTTTGTTTAAAAAAAAAAGTAAATTTGGAAGCTTCATGTAATTTTTTCAGTCTTCCAAGCTACTTCTAGTCCATAATTCACTTATTATCAACCTTTGAGTTTCCCTAAACACTTGATCAACTCGCTGAACAATTCCGTCTGTAACGACAAACTTGCTTCCTTGGTCAACCTCAACCTCTTCATGAACATTAGTATTGTTCAGTGAGTCGACCAAGTGTTTAAGGAAACTCGAAGGTTTACCATAAGTGAATTATAGATAAGCATAGTGGCTTGGATTGTAATGCTTCCAAGTTGACGTGGAGCTCAAAGAAACCGTCACAGCTCCCTTCAAATCATTGGCGGCTACATTTTATGAAGAGAGAATTTCAAAGCTTGTTTACATATATGACAAGTCCTTTAATCATCAAGGTGATTATATGGAGAAATAAACAGTATTGTACATTACTTTTGATATAAAAAAAAATAATTTTTTTTTGTATTTTGACCCGTCATTTTATTACAGCCCATCGGAGGTTGAAAAAAAAAGTCCTCGTACATGAAAAACGAATGTCAACATGCACGTCGGTTGTTTCGGTTATGTCGATGCATGTAAATTCATTTTTTTTTAAATTCATCTCTTATTAGACCTCCACTAATCCGACATCTCTTTCAATACACTGGCGGCCTTGGACGATATTTTTTCCTTGAACTAGAACGCCTGATGTAACTGCGAATGGTTTGAGTTTCAGCTACACTACCTCAAAAAAATTAGGGGAGCACTTTACGTACTTTTGTTTACCCTTTCAATTCCAACTTCTTATTTTTTGTTATAAAAATCTAAGATTTGTGAAATAAATTCATTATGAATCTAGAATGAAATGGTAAAAAACAGGGAAGCAAATATTAATTTTTTAACTAAAATTTAAGGGGGATTTTGGAATCATAAATTTTGAATAAATTTAATCAATAATTTTTTCAGATTTTTTTTTTGTCAAAAAGAGGTAAAATCAATTTTTAAACATCTAAGAATGCAAGCGTGAAGAATTTAGGGTCAATTTATTTCATGAATTTTTTGGGAGGGAATTTTACTTTACCTTGTGTTTCATATTTTCATTTAATTAAAACAAACATTATTTAATTCTTTAAAAGACACGATTCTTCCATCAAATGATAAATAAGTTCAAACTCAACTTATTGAGAAAAAATAAGAATCAGATGATACGAAATGGAATAATTGTGGTTAAAAGAGATTAAATCATGCGTTCCTCTAATTGTTGTGAGCAGTGTATTTACGAGTATTTGAATCCCTTCTTATAACGGCAGAACAACCGCTCTTAAATGCTTTCAAAACATTTTGGTATTAATATTTTAAACAATAAATATTTTAAATAACAGGAAACTATTTTTATTTTCGGGGGAGGAGAGATAGATCCAAAATAAAACAAACATGCAAGAAAGACCTTTTGCCATCATCAATATATGGGGACGCGGCGCATGCTTTCAGAACTTAATATATTTTGTTATGATGCATAAATTATATTTTAAACAGTTTATCCAGATTGGTAAATTTAGAAAGTAAAGTTGGAACAAATATATTTTTTTCTTTTCTGATTGAAATGTAGTAGCCAAAGTAAACTAATACATTCATTATCTCCGCTTTCCGAATTATCGGAACTCTTTCTCTTATTAATTTTCTTGAATAAGTTTTTGTGATTTTTTTTTTAAATGTATGGTGCCATTCTGAAGGATTGTTTCGTTATTTGTAGATACAATTTTAATTAAACATTTTGAAATTGAAAATTTCAAATTTTCAAATGGTGATGGAATTTATGTAAAAAAATAAATTTTAAAACAATTCAAATGTCCTAAAACACACCAAGACCAATCTATTCAATTAACTCTGTGTTATTGAAATTTAATAGCTTTTGATAGTATAATTAAATTTTATTTAATCGACATCGTACATTTATTTTATAGATTAGTATTGAAATAATTATTTTGTTTTTATCAACATAGAAATGCAATAAAAAAATTTCATCTAAGGAAGAATAGTAAACCATCATAATTGCAAATAAATGTATTACTTGTATGAAGTTCATTGCATCTGGTTTTCCCACGGTGTGAAGTGGAAAATAAATTGATCTCTTATTTTTGTATATTACGATAAATTTGTTTCTTTGTATCGATGTTGACTTAACCAAACAAAAGTATTTTAAAATTTTAAAAAGTTAATTGAAATCTTGAAATGTAATGTTTTACAAATTTTTCTCATGTTAGATGTTATTTTTCATCAGTAATAATTATTTTTTTCTCTAATGGGGCTGCAATATTGGTAGTCAAGCCTTTGCAGACTCAGCAAATCCTCCAGAACTGAGAGCCATTTTTTTTTGTGGCACCATCTAGGCTACTCTCTTTATCAATTTTGACGCCCAGATTACAATGAATCTGGACTCTCTGTGGATGTTACTAGTGATGAACTAGGCGATACTCCCGTTGAATGGACAACTACCCAAAATATAAATATAACGCAAACTTTGGTTATAAAATATTAAAAGCAAATTCAAAGTTTTAATGTATTATTTGAATGAATTGGAAAAGTAAAGGAGAGTTTTTCATTGTTCAACTTGGTTTAATAAAGCAAATAGGTGTGTAACAAAAAATTTCACTTACAACTGCTTCCACAGGAAATTAAAGTGAAAAATAAAAAAGTGCCAAACATAGCATTTAGCTCTATAATAAAAACTAACTATATATAAATTCTATATTAAACTTTTAAACTTCAAAATTAAACTATTTTTCATCGAAAATTTAGTAATCATTACTTATTGTTTCATAAGTTTATTTGTATTCAACTTTTATACTTTATAAACGTAGTTTGGAAGCTAAATTTTAAGTGACCTAAACTCTTGCCTTTCAGCTTATTATAAAATTCTAATGAAATTTGCATTCATGAAAATTTTACAGGAAATTACTTCTCAAGTACACTTGAACAAAATTTTGCTTTTGAAATGGCAAACGTGTGTATTTCTATATGAAAAAATATCAGTTGTTCATGTCCATGTCAGATGCTTTAACGGAATATTATTTGAAGGCATTGCCTTTCAAAAATGGTATTTAAGAAAAGTTTGGTATAGACTTTTGAATGATCAATAAGTTCTCACGAATTTTCTTCGAATAAGTCGAAATTGCCATCTGACTCTTCCTTATGATTCGGCCTTGACAATGAAGCACTAAGAAATGAAATAAACGACCGCACTTCTATCCCATTGTTTTACTGCAGACCTTGAAATAGACGTCTTATTGTAAAATATGCATTCTTGCAACTTTGAGGCAATTGGCCACCGCTGGCAAGAATCACGCTTTTATGTAACTTTAAGGATAAGGTCAATTACTAATAAATGCAGGGCTGGCAGTATTTATGGAGGTGTTTAGTGGAATTTCTTTATTGTTTCTGATCAGCTGCATTTCGCATTGGAAGTGTTTGGAAAGATTGAAGCTAAAAATGCAACTTTTATACTGTAAGAATGGTGGAAGTTATGTTGCCTCTTGCCATATGGAAATGGGATCATATTTTTTTGAGAGAACAGAAAAATTATACTACCTGGTCACTGGCTTGATTCATCAATGGTTATTAAAAAAGTTAACCACTTCAGAATATCATTTTAATATAAAGTTTATTATACACCATAAAAATATAGTGAAACGTTACTCCATAAACTTGTGATATCAAATGTGCTGGAATGTTTATTTTTATTTCAAAAGGACATGGACAAATCCTTAATAAAATCAAGATTTCAATTAACTTTTTAAAATTTTAAAATACTTTTGTTTGGTTAAGTCAACATCGATACAAAGAAACAAATTTATCGTAATATACAAAAATAAGAGATCAATTTATTTTCCACTTCACACCGTGGGAAAACCAGATGCAATGAACTTCATACAAGTAATACATTTATTTGCAATTATGATGGTTTACTATTCTTCCTTAGATGAAATTTTTTTATTGCATTTCTATGTTGATAAAAACAAAATAATTATTTCAATACTAATCTATAAAATAAATGTACGATGTCGATTAAATAAAATTTAATTATACTATCAAAAGCTATTAAATTTCAATAACACAGAGTTAATTGAATAGATTGGTCTTGGTGTGTTTTAGGACATTTGAATTGTTTTAAAATTTATTTTTTTACATAAATTTTTTTACATAATGAGTTTGAATGATTTTAGGTGACTGGGCTAGTTTAGCATTAGATAGTTTATTTTTATTTCAAAAGGACATGGACAAATCCTTAATAAAATTTAATTTTTTTGAGTTTGAATGATTTTAGGTGACTGGGCTAGTTTAGCATTAGATAGTTTATTTTTATTTCAAAAGGACATGGACAAATCCTTAATAAAATTTAATTTTTTGAGTTTGAATGATTTTAGGTGACTGGGCTAGTTTAGCATTAGATAGATTATCTTAGAGCCAGGTTCAAAATACAATTATAATCAATTTTTTTCTTGCTTATTAAATAAAGAAATTTCTATTTGTACTGTATTTTTTAACTCCATCCAAAGGTTTTGCTTCCTATTCATTTTTATATCCAAGTTCACACTGAAATGAAACCATTAGTTTTCTTTATCTTCAATTTACAAAACTACATTAAAGACGGATATATAGAATTAATTTGTTTCATTTCCTTATGTAGCAGGTCCATTATTTTTTTTCTCTGGAAAATTGCTGAAAACAGGAAGTTTATACAAGTGTTTCATATTTAAATAGAGTTTAAATGCATTTTTTTAATGAAAAGTTTCAATTCTATTTTAGAAAATAATAAATCTTATCATGAATTGACTATTTACACTCTGAAAACAAACGAGCGAATATAACTTAATCTGAGTAATTTTCACTCCTCCAGTCTTGAGAATGCACTTCTCTGAAAGGAGTGGATACTTTGTGCGTTAAACCTCCAACAGGATCAACTCCAAACGAGTGATTTTAACTCAGTCTGAGTAAATATTCACTCCTTTCCGGTGTCGAAAGTGCACTTCTCCAACTGGAGTGGATTTCACTCTTTTAATTTAAGAGTGTCTCTTCGTATGTCTTTAAATTCTTAAACTCTGTAGAACAATATGCAATATTTCTTGAAGCAAAACATTTCCTATCAACATACAATACAAAAACTTTATTCAAGACCATACTAAACTAAATGATTTTTATATACCATTTGAAAAACAAAAAACAACAAAAAAATACCTTATCAAAAGGAATAATTGTAGTATTGAGGCGTCATTATTCTTTAATAAATGCTTAAATGTAAGTCAAAATTTATGTTTGCTTTTCAAAGGAAACAAAATAGAAAGCATTTTTTTCTCTTTTTAAACACATAATTCAAACAATCAAAGAATCCTATTTTGATTCGCATGAGTGATTAACAACTGGCTTATATTAATTACCCTAAATAAGTAAAGTTTCTTCTTTGAGAATAGCGAGGGACAATGGTAATTTAAAATAGTAATTAGACAATTGTCTTATTCTGATGCTTTCTAAATAAGTATTAAATTTTGCATTTTTTTTTTAAATAATTGAAGTACTTTGAATCCGAATTTTGTGTTAGAGATTTTTAATAACTTCTAATTTAAATGCGCTGAACTTTTTTTTGACTTATCACACTTGTCCGTACCATTTGTAGCTCGGGATATGAAAGTGGGTATTAGACGGACGGACAACGACCCTCTATAAAAGCTTCAATTTTTTAACATTATAACCGTTATCGACAATACGCACGTATAATGGAAAATAAAAAGATACATTTCATGATCGTGCAATGTGTTTAGCGTTCTAACAAAAAAAATATAGGAATGCGTTGTAGTTTATTATGATTCTTAAAATGAAAACTGGAACCTGAAACGTAAATGTTGGGAGAAACTTCTATTCAAGTGGGCTGCATCTATCCGATGCTGGGGGTAGATTGAATAAGGACGAGCCACGTAGCTAAAAACACTATTTATTACACTACGTCTAAAAGGCAAGTGAAGAAAAAGGATTACAACAGCAGCTCTTAAGCTGCACTAAAAGCCGCGCCGCCTAGCGGCTATAAACACTCAATCGTTTCGCAACATCCGCCCCCCTTGAGACTCAGGAGGAGTCTCAAGTTCATAGCAAATATTGTTCAAAAGGTCCAGTTTTAGTCTATCGGGGGGTCGAACTCTTCTTCCAGAGGAGGTGTACCTGTTAATTACAACATCATCAGGTGTAACCTTCTTTTCAGTTACATCAACAGAATTCGATTCCTCTCCTGGTTTCTTATCAAGGATTTCATTTGTTTCATTCGATTGTATTTCTAAAGGGAAAATACGCTGCACAGGGCGTAAAAGAGACCCATTTTGGGTTTTTAGCCTCACTGTTCGAATCTTACCGTCGCGACCTGGAATCAATCCAATAATTTTACCTAAGGGCCAAAACAACCGTTTTTTAGTATCATCTCCTATCAAAACTATTTCGCCGACCTTTGGTTCTCGAGATGGCCTTTCCTTACGTTTCTGAACCAACTGGCTCAGATACTCTTTTCTAAATCGTTGACGGATATCACTCAACAGTTTACTTCGATATTTTATTCTCTTGTTACAAGTTCGTGCATTCAACTCATCTATATCTTCAACATTTGACCTACGATTCTCGATAAGAAACATAGACGGTGTTAGAGGAATCAATTCCTGAGGATTTTCTGAAACATAAGTTAAAGGTCTACAGTTAATTATGGATTCACAATCACACAATACAGTATACAATTCTTCATGACTTAACACTGATTTACCTAAAGTACGTTTCAACAAATCTTTTACCGTGCGAACCAACCTTTCCCACCAGCCACCCCACCAACTAGCCGTAGGGGGATTAAACTTCCAGATTATTTGAGGGGTTGTTGTTTCTTTTAATATCTTATCCCAATTCAATTTTGCTAGATCATTGGCTGCGCCTCGAAAATTGGTTCCGTTATCGCTATAAATTGTCTTTGGGCGCCCCCGTCTAGCAATGAATCGTCTTAAAGCCATCAAAAAGGCGTCGGAAGACAAGGAATTAACAATTTCGAGGTGTAGGGCACGGTACACAGCACACGTGAACAGTGCCACCCACACCTTTCCTTCCCCTTTCAAATACAAGGGTCCTAATAAATCTATACCTACGGTTTCAAAAACCGCACTATCAGTTACTCTGTCAGGTGGCAAAGGCGACGGTTCGCTTGACATAGCTTTAGTTTTAAATCGTTTACAGACACCACAATTATATATAACATTCTTGATTGCTTTACGGGCTTTTAAAACCCAAAATCTTTCTCTCAATAGACATTGCATCATATGAATGCCTGCATGGCAGTTTTTCCTATGTACATGTTTTATTAACAATTTAGTAAAATTACTCTTTTCAGGTAACAAAATGGGGTACAAAAAAGATTCTTCATCCTCACGATACAGTATTCTCGTTTTTACTCTTAAAATACCTTCAGTATCAATAATAGTTTCAATGTTATTAGAGGATTTCGCATTAGACAAATAATAACTTTGCACCAAACAAATCAATTTATTTTCAGAATTTCCTATTTCAGCTTGTGAAAGTTCTATATTTGTACACCTTTCTGATACCCTTTTACAATTATTCACGAATCTCAATACCCATGCAAATACTCTTAACATTTTATCATAATTAGACACAGAATTGAGAAGCCAGGGGGGTGCGTCGCTTGATAGATCAATATTCACTAATTTAGCCTTTTTCATTTCTTTTTCAACTTCTCCAGACTGGTGGGGAGTTTCACCAATTGGCCAGTTTTCCGGGTCCTCTCGTAACCACAAAGGCCCTTCCCACCACCTGGACAAAAGCATCTTTTGACCACAACAACCACGATACAACAAATCAGCTATGTTCGAGGCACCGGGTACATGCCGCCATGTTTGGCCACGCGTCAAGCCCCGAATTTCTTTAACTCTGTTGTCTACAAAAACAGACCAGTTCCCTTGCTCCATTATCCACCATAACGCAGTAGTGGAATCGGACCAAAAGGTTATTTTTAAGTCAGGCAAATTTAGAGCCTTTAAAATAGAAACCGCTAATCTAGAACCTATGCAACAAGCCATTAATTCTAATCGATTCATGCTTAATTGCTTCAGCGGTGCTAATCTAGACTTTGCCCGAATAAGACATATTTTAACTTCAGAATCTACTAATGATCTAACAAAGACGCACGCAGAGTACGCCCCCTTGCTAGCGTCGACAAAAACATGCAATTCAGATGAAGAATTAATTACCATAAATCGAGGAATGATAACGTCATTTAAATGAGAAACCTCCTGCAACCATTTAAAAAATCTATTTACATCATATGGAGACAGTTCCTCATCCCAGCCAATTTTCAATTTCCACAAGTCTTGCAATAATAGCTTCGGAAGCAATGTAGCAGGTGTTAACAACCCAATGGGATCAAAAACTTTTTGCACGATTCCCAAAATGTGTCGTTTTGTGATCTTCTTATCACACGTCAAAGCGTCTATATCAATACAACATCTCAATGTATCATTATCTAAATTCCATTTGATCCCCAAAACGGTTGTATCCCCAGTGTGTTTGTCAACATGTTTACCTGCCACATTACTCTCAAAACCTCGCAAGTTGAAACATCCCCGCGACATTATTAACTTAGATTGTTCAATAAAGCGTTCTTGTTCAATAACATTCTCCACTCCAACTACACAGTTATCTACATAAAAAGAACATTTTAATTTCTGCGCTACTTCCTCATATTCAGGGGGACAGTTATCTAATAAATGCATTATAGAGGCATTCAACAAAAAAGGGCTTGTTGAAACCCCAAATACAACTCTACAATGTCTATAAACAAGCTGCCCTTCATTACAAGGAAAGAAAAATCTAAGAAAATTTCTATCCTTCGGAGCTACAGATAAATTCAAAAATGCCTTTTCCACATCTGAACTAATACCAATAGGATACATTCTGAATCTATCAATAACATCAGGAATCAACTTAATAAGATTAATTCCTTTAAACAAGGATTCATTTAAAGAAAGCTTCCCTCTCTCACAAGCAGATGCATCGAAAACGGGTCGTATCTTTGTGGTGGAGTTTAATTTTATCACCGGCCTGTGAGAAATATAATGACATTCTTTATTTATTTCGATGTCAGGTACTCGCTCAATAATATTTAATTTTTCCCATTCTTCAAAAACCCTTTGATAATCCTCCAACATTTCCCCTTGTCTGCATTTATTTATCATTCTTTCGTGCCTTTTAAATACTAATTCCTTATTAGAGGGCAATTTCGATGAGTCATGTTTCCACGGAAGCTCAACTTCATATCTTCCATCCGGAAGAATTTTTAATTTATCATTAAAATCGTTTAAATTGAGATCCCCCTTTAAACCCTCTATTTCTGTCGGCTCAGAAATACCTAAAACTTCCAGATCCCATAAAGTATTCAAAGGCATATTCGTTACATGCATTGAAAGGGTCGTTAAAGCCATATGGCTTGTATCAGAATTTTGTTTTCCAAAGATAGTCCACCCTAATTTTGTTTCGATAGCCATAAGACCGCATTCTAATTCAACAACATTCCCAATTAACAACTTCCCGATGAAATCAGCTCCAATTAGCAAATCTATTTTCGTGTCTGGTCTTTCGTAATCATTAAAGACTATATTTTTCTGTTTCAATTCAGTCAAAACATTCGGATCATTAATCGTGGGTACGAATCCGCAAATTCTTTTCTCAGCCAGTGCCTCTATGTTAAAAGAGAAAGTTTTGTTTAGACCAGAGACCTCGAAAGAATATATATCATGAATTTGAGGTTCTAATTGGCGACAGCCAAATAGTTCATGAATTACTTGTTCCTTTCTCAAAACACGGGCGCCTAAGTGGTTCATTAAAAATTCAGAAACATAAGAGCTCTGGGATCCCGTGTCAATTATACAACGCACAATTTTTTCGCGACCTTGGAACCGAATTCGAACACGTAGTGTCTGTAAAAATACGACCTGGCTTCTATTGCTATTTGTGAGAGAAAAATTATTATTCAGGGAACTTTGATCATTATTTTTACGACACATTAAATCATAATGATTGCCTTTACAAATTTTACATTTTAGATGATTTTTAACATCGCAATATCTAGTTAAATGACCAGCACACTTTAAACATGAAAAACATGCACCTTTTTTAATCAATATCTGTTTTTTAGTGTCCAAAGACATTTTCTTTGCAGAAAAACAACGATCGCTAGAATGATTAGATTTTTCACAGAACAAACAATGTTGTGGTTGCTTACCTTTGCTCTCCAGGCTAACTAAGGCTGAAGCCGTAGTTTGTTCAGCGAATTTTACCTGATCAGAGGAGGAAAGGGAGGAAGGGTCCTTCTTACGGTGATGAACGGGGTGTGGCCCGAACCCAGTCCGGGCAAGCTGGACCATCTCTTCTCCCTTAACTTCCTGTCTGACGAAGTTCATCATCCGCTCCAGGCTCCTGGTCCCATCTGGAGTAGAGTCGTGGTTGCGGCTCCGTTCCCAGGCTACCAGCACTTCCTCTGGCAGGCAGCTTTCGACGAGGGGGGTTAGAAAGTCTCCATATTTCTCCTGGGTTTTCCCTTAACTTTCTAGGGCTCGAATTTTTCCTTCTAGGTCATCGTAGAGCGTCGGTAAGTCTGTTTTGGTCTTTCCGGCAGCAGCATTCTTCATAACCAGGTTCAACAGATCTCTTACATAAATCTGCACCAGAAGGTCGTCTCTCCCATATCGTTCTTTAAGCTGCGAAATTGCCTTAGAATAATTAGCCGCTGTTGCAGGAAAACTAAGCACCAGGCGTTCTGCTTTCGAACCTGGTTCCATGGACTGCAGTAAATACTGCATTTTGTCCTCATCTGCTATAGACGTATCGTCGTCTATCTTTTTGAACTGGCTCCAAAAAGTTAAATAGTCTTTCGCTTCACCATTAAATCTTTTCAGATCGATTTTTGGAAGTTTAAAACGTCTGCTCTCCTTTTCACAAGGGAGAGCGAGATCTTGCATTTTCGAATCTATCACTGCACAGATTTCTAAGAAGCGGTCTCTATATTTCTCCGCATCTACTAAATCTGCGTCGAACAAACGTTCACTGTCCTCAGATTGCAGCAAACACTCCTCAACGGCCGTTTGAGAAACTTCAAGACGTTGAAACTTATCAGCGAGTTGGAGCCGTAATATTGATAGTTGTTTCACATCACAAACTTCTTTCGACAGTTCAGTCTCTATCTTATTCACGCATATTGAAAATGCAGTTCGTAGACCTTTCCTCTGGGCCTGCAAGGCTTTCAAATCCATGTTCAAAAGAACCAGTTAAATTTCAGAAAAGTCAAATTTCAGTTCAAAATAGTAAGATCAATTTCAAAAACATTCAGTTCAAATTTGCAAAGTTCATTTCAAAGTTCAGTTCGATTTTGTAAAGTTCAATTCAAAGTATTCAGTTCGATTTTTCAAAGTTCAATTCAAATTATTCAGTAGTTCAAATTTCTTCGAATCCAACTACACCCCGTCCCGCCGAGGGTACCAGTAAATGTTGGGAGAAACTTCTATTCAAGTGGGCTGCATCTATCCGATGCTGGGGGTAGATTGAATAAGGACGAGCCACGTAGCTAAAAACACTATTTATTACACTACGTCTAAAAGGCAAGTGAAGAAAAAGGATTACAACAGCAGCTCTTAAGCTGCACTAAAAGCCGCGCCGCCTAGCGGCTATAAACACTCAATCGTTTCGCAACAGAAATATTTATTTTCAGAAGCACTTGTTTTCAAGCAAAAAAAAATCTATGAAGTCTGCTGGTACTTTAAAAGACATTAGGAGGGGTGAATTTCGTTTCTAAAATTAGGTAATCTGGGATTTCGCAGGAAATATACATGCTTGGGAAGAAAATATTTTTTAAACTACGGGCTAAAAATATTAATTTTATTAAGACGGAATGCTACTTACTAATTCCACGTATTTGCTTAATCGTTAGTTATTGTTAAAAACATTATAGTTTATTATTTACTATATTTGTGAATGAAATTTCTCTTAAATGAAAAATTTATTTTGGCATAGATTTTTATCACGATCTTTTTGTATTGTTTTAAGGGGGTCATAGGAGTCTTAAAAATGTGCAAAGAATGTACTACAAAGCATAGTTTGATCCTTCATGTAATATTTTAACTACTCAATATATAAGTCTAATTTTTTTATATGCAATTCTACAAGATTTACTTAATATAAAACAAATCTTAAAATTTCAGAAACTTTAGCCAAACCTAAAATAAATGATATTAAACATAAAGCTATTTGAACACATTGAGATTAGGCTTGCGCGGCAAATTTTGAGGTCAAAATTGAAAAAATGACCAAGAAAATGACTTTATATTGTACAAATATGTACAATCAAAGACTTATACCTAAATTCTCAGCTCAATTTTTATTAGAAATTATTTTAAGAACTTTTCTTTAAAAAAAAAAAATTGATTCGAAATTTTAAAAAAAATTCTAATTAAAATTGAGCAATGAATTTAGGTATAAGTCTTTATACATATTTGTACAAAATAAAGTCATTTTCTTGGTCATTTTTTCAATTTCAATTTTGACCTCAAAATTTGCCGCGCAAGCCTAATCCCAATGTGTTCAAATAGCTTTATGTTTAATACTATTTATTTTAGTTTTGGCTAAAGTTTCATTAATTTTAAAATTTGTTTTATATTAAATAAATCTTATAGAATTACATATAGAAAATTATACTTTTATATTGAGTAGTTAAAAAATTACATGAAAGATCGAACTATGCTTTGTAGTACCTTCTTTGCACATTTTTAAGACTCCGATGGCCTCTTAACACATTATTTCAAAAATACAATAACTTTTTTTCATATTTTCTAAAGTTTTTACAACAAAACAAATTTTTAGCTAATAAAAGTTATATGACCTGTCAAATTTATGAAAGTCTATACTATAGGCAGGATATTTGTGTGTGTGTGTTTGTTATGTATATTATAGAAACTCCTCGAACTCTGTTACTTTAAATTCAGTGAGTTGTTGGTTTTTTAGAAAAAAAATTTAATGGGCGTTAAAAAAATTTACAATTTCGTTGTTGGTTTTTAACAAAATATAATGAGCGTTCGTTTTTGTATTTTTTTAATATTCACATTTTCATAAATAAATTTCAATGATTAAAAAAATCTAACTTTCATAGACTAAATAAACAGCAACACTTCCTGCCTTGTTAATACATTTCTAATGCTTTCTTGAAAATCTCCTTTCTTCCCATTCAAAATCACTTCACCGCCATACTCCACGCTTGACTTCCCGAATAAAACACACGCAAAAGATACATACTCGGAGATCAGAACAAGTCTCACGCGCTATATTGATGGCAAATTATGTCATTTACGGCGATGAAATCGGGAAAAGAATAAAAAGGAAAAAAGATAATTTCCAAGAACCATCTTTCAATTGTCTTTCATTGTACCTTTTTCGTTTGCCAATGCCAGGGATGTGTAGGAGTTGAGGGGAGGCTCGAGCTAAACAGACTTCCTTGTTGCTCTTGTGGTCATTATAATATCACACTCTGCGTGGGTAAATGACGCTTTTGCCATTGAGTTAGCGTTGCAGATGTGCCGCTTTTCCGCTTATGTGTCGTGGTTGATTTTCTTGGCAAGGGTAGTTGAGCTCGATCAATTGGGTTTTTGATAACCTTTGATGGCTGGCGTGTGCAAGTTGGTGGCGAGACTCTGTGAAGTGCTGGAAGATTATGTTTCTGTTGTGTGTTGATGCTGTTATAATATACAGGAATCTTAAGTTGAGTAAAAGTGTTTATCAACTAAAAGCTATCTTAAAAGAATTTCTTAAAGTACTCCAGAATTTATGTTCTTTTAAAGGAATATCCAAAAAAAAAGTTTAACGATGCAATTCACATTTTCCTGCTTCAGTTAACAGTGTGCTTTGGATAAAACTATTCTTAAAAAAAATTAAATACAAATCAAACATTTAACACAAACTCTAATGATACTTAAAAATTATTTATATCCGGCTTGGAATAAACAATCTGCGCCTGTAAATAGTCTTAAGAACATCTAATTTACCCTCACCTCTCTATCATGCCGCTGAAAATGTTATTAAAACTATTTATTTAGATTTATTCTTCTTTTCGACTTAACAGAAGAATTGAATTGGCGATAAATAATAATGTTTTACTATATTGTACTTTAAAAGCTATTTAGGGTCGAAATTTCACGTTTTAGTAACACTTTTAACTGTTAGCGATGACTTAGCTCGTAGAAGCTCGCTAAGAAAGAAATTATTTCTCCGTATATTTGCATTTGTATTAAATCCAAATAGTTCCGCGATGAATCAGAATGAACGAAGTGACTAATAATTAGATTTATCTGGATTAAAAGTTCCAATAAAAAGGATTTTTCCCCAACCGGATGGAAGAGATTTAACGGAGCTGAGATTTCAAAAAGAAACCAGTCTTTTTCGTCTGTTATATTAAAAGAGTTAATTCTATGATATTATAGGATTAGGATCACCGGATGAGAAACTATTGTTCTTAATTCTACTCTTTTGGATTATTGTTTCATGAAATACAAGTTACTACATTTTAATGTGCCGTATTGCTTTTCCTTTATACTTATGTCCTTAAATGTGATTTTAATTATTCTTTGTCGCCCAGCTGGTATAGTGGTTTAGAACCGCGCTTGCCTAGCGAGTGGGCCAGAGTAAGGCATGGATATTACTGTTGTCCTGAGTACATGCGGAGAACGTGCTCGTTAAATCTGTGGATCCGAAAGTCCTGTGGTCGGTCATTGCACAGTTTACCATGGGTGTAGGTTGTCTGGAGAAAATTGCCCCTCCCCTTCCCCTCCACCGACCTGCCTAAATTGAGGAGGTGGCGCCATATCGCAGTAGAAGTCAGATATCCACTAGGGTGTATCGAAAAAACCAAGTTTTTGATATCAAATTCGTAATAGTGCGGAAAAGTTGCCATATGTTATTCTTAGTATATGTGCAAAATTTTATTGATCTGAGTTAATATCTTCAGTTGCCTCTGAGACCATTAATTATGCAAAATTCGCTAATTTTATCGTTTTTTCAATATATTTTTTTAAAAAAATTAAGAAATTGAATTTTTAAATCTCACCCAGTGCCGAATAATTGTGATATTACTCCTTAGAGCGTGTGCAAATTTGTATTGATGTTGGTTAATTTCTTCAGTTGCCTTTAGGGGCTGCTATCCGGCCAAATTCCAGATAAGTTTAAAGATTCCAATTTCATAATTTTTAAGAAAAAAAATGAAATTGGCGAATTTTGCATAATTAATGGTCTCAGAGGCAACTGAAGATATTAACTGAGATCAATAAAATTTTGCACATATACTAACAATAACATAAGGCAACTTTTCCGCACTATTACGAATTTGATATCAAAAACTTGGTTTTTTCGATGCACCCTAATATCCACCCTCTCATGGAGACTCAAAGCCTTGTGACAACAGATGCTACTACAACCCTCACGCCTTCTAGGATACGTCCTGGAAGCACACGACAACAGCAGCAACTATTCTTTATTTGATGCATTGTATTTTAAAAATTACGGGGCGAAACACTGCTTTCAATTACCTTTCCATAAATCATTGCATTTAAAGGTAATTCGTACCCTATTATAAAATTTCGATTAATTTATTACAAAAAAAAAATCTATGACAGATACCCTTTGTACATGCGTGATTTTATCGAAAATCTTAATGACTTGAAGTGCGTAGTTCTGTTAGTTCTAGCTGTAGAGTGGTTTCACATGGATAGACAGGCGGACATACGTTTAGAATCGGCAACCTTTCCAAACTTGGAGAAAAAATAAAATCTCTACATCGGTTTTTCGACCCCATCGCAATACTTTCATTACCTTGCATTCCATTCAGGTAATTGAAATAAAAATATCTTCAAAGTTAATCAGTGTTCAGTTAATCTACGTTTTTTTTTTTAAATTTAAGTTGATAATTTAACTTTTGATACAAACCAAAGGGCTTTAAATAATTAGCCAGTTTTACCTCAATGATTATCAGGATGTAATTTTTCCGTTGCGTAGATTTACGTTGATTGCTCATCATCATCATTCATCACTGACGTTGATTGGTACTTAATCTATTTCTCGTTAACTTAAAAGCAGTTTAAAATTTCAAAAAAATGCAGTATTATATTTCTTTCGTTATCCATTAAAACAAATTGACTAAACTAAAAAAAAAAAAACTTCCAAAATTGTTTTTGATTGATTAGGATTCAGAAATGGTAATATAGACTGATAAGTGAATGATTTGGGCCATTACATATAAACAAAAATATAAAATTGTATAATATAATTATGCGCATGTATATGTTAGCCTTCTCAATTGAATTAATAACTTGAAAGGTTTTGTATGTATTGCGCGAAAAGTTTTAAAGTTAATGGATGACTTTCTGAAATGCTATTGACTAAGCGTAATCCTATTATATGATTTGTTTCATTTTCATATGCCAGAGGGAATAGTTTCCAATTTTTAAGCCAGCTTTTGTTGGGTGGGTCCCAACTAAAGATTGATCAGACTTCGTTCAAATGCGCTTGTAATTATGAAATATTTACTTCATTTCTGCAAATTTTACGGAAAAAAATATTTACGGGCATAATATATTTGCGGCATAAAATATTCCGTTAGATAAATATTTAAAAGTTTATTGGAATTTATGGGAATTTTGGAAAAGAATAAATTGTTTTAGTTCCAGATATTGAATTATTTATCAAATTCAATAATTTTTTACGGAAAAATATGTTTTATTTGCAACGTAAAAATATTTTATTTGCACTATGTGTTCAATCAGCATTGAATAAATCTTGAAAAAAGTCGGCATTTAGTTTTGCTCGAATAAAGTATTGTTGATGTTACAATGGACAAACCGTTATTTTTATTGAAATGTTTCTTACCAAATGTGCAAATTTACGGATTTTGGGATACTTATAATTAAAAAAGTACTTGAAAACCAAACAACGCTGTGCAATTAAAACAACGTTTTGAATTCTGTATGACAGAAATTCGAATTCTGTATTTCAAATAGCTCTGAAACTTGGAACCTTTTGACTTTTAACCATTCAAATAAGTATTCTCAAAATGCTCTATTTTTTCTCTCTAGAACTCTATAACGAGAAATTAAATACATTGGGATCTAAAAATATCTAAGAAATAGCGTTTACTGGCGACTTCGTCCAATGAGTTTATAACCAACAAACGATTCCAGTGAAAGGATTGTACTCTATATCTTAGTCATACTTTGGAGAATGTGAGTTTCGAAACTAGACCCTTCAGTTATTATATCTAAAATAGATAATCGAAAATTGATCAAGAAATCGATCCTTTGATAATAATAAATCATCCTTTCACGGCTAACCTACATTCGAAGTTCAGCTTAAGGAGTAAATCAAGGTCGCCATTTGAGACACTTTTATAAGGAGAATCCCATCATGTGAACTGCTAAACGTGATAAAAGGGTCAAGTCCGCAAAAGAATTTCCACACAAGCTTCTTCTTTTACAAAAAGGTAGAAGGGAAGGATCGTAAAGGGAAACTCTTTAACGGATATAGCATTTTTTCTACATTCAGATATTCATATGACCTACTCTCGCGTCTGGAGTTTCCAGAAATAAAAAAGAGAGAACCCACTATTTCTCTGATGTGATACAATAGATGGAGATTAGGCTTGATAGCAATCGAAATTCAATATAATCCGAGGGTTTTTATTGGTATTTGATTATAGTGATCATAGTGTTTTGTGTTTATTTTATAATGTTTTAAGGATGGTTATATACAACGGTAAATGCAAGGCGGCTCGTAAGCTCGTGATGCATTTGAAAATGTTAATTCTTCAAATAATGGAATGATAGTGGGGTTTCACTCAATGGGGTTACGCGGTTTATTATTATATTTGTGGGTAAGTATATGAATTGAAAATGGGTAACTGTTATATACCCTAGTAGCAGAAAATATCGCACGATCATCACTCATATCGACTCGATATCTGAATGGTAAAATGATATTAAGTCGATATCGGATTTATAATACACGACATTTTGTGCCACCATGTGTTACATTCATTGCCTTAAATAGCGATAATATAATTTAATTCGCATCACAGTTATTGTGACTTAGTATTTTTATTTGTGTTAACACATTTATATTCAGGAATTTTTTTTACAAGATGTAACTTAGATGTAATTAGATTGTAAGTAACTTAGATATTTGCAAGTTATGGGAAATGAAATCCATTCAACTATTTGTTTACAGTTATTAAATATATATATCTATATATAAGTTACTTCTTATTTTTTTAAATAGTTTAATTGAAAATTATAAATTTATTTTAATTTTTATGCACAAAACAAGTGCACGCTTCAAAATTTTTGAAAGTAACATTTATCGTCATATTACAGATAAAGCACGTACACACATTTAGCAAATAAATCTAAAATCCAAGTCAATAAATAGAAATCCAAAGAATATCATAAGCTGAATCTATTAAAGATTGGTTCATATGTTTATACACATCTTTATTAAAAAATATTGCTGATGATGAAAGGTACAATACAATTTTTTATTATTTTCTCTGAAAATAGAATCGACCCTATTTATCTAAAAATCTACTCCTGATACTTCAAATACAGTCATACTTTTGAATGTACATATTATATTTGTATATTTCAGTTTCGTACGTACTCAATGGGGCCTGGGGAGCCCAGTCGGTTAAGCACTCGCTTAGCATGGTCCCAGGTTCGGCTCCTGGCATCGCCAAAATAGCTGCCGACCTATAAACGGCCCGTGCAGCCAAAAATGTCCGATGAATAATACCTCGTGTAAGGGAGTGCACGTTAAATATCCTTCAAAGTCCTAACGCTGCGTACGATGTCGCCCTTAACGGTTGCGTTGGGTGCCTATTCAGGTGTTGGCTCGTCACCTGACAGTGGTTCTAAAATGCGAGGCCCGTCGCCAATAGCCCTCGTGTAGCTCTAGTGCGACGATAATTCAAACCAAACCCGAGCGTACGTACTCAATCTATCTAAACAAGAAAATACCGTGCATTTAAGACTGGAGGAGATAAAAAGTGTACTTCTTCGTGTTCAAATCATCCCTCCCTTCCCACCACATTATAACAAGCCAGAAAATTAGTTCATGATGCCTGACATAACGAGAGCCGGCTTCTTAATGAGAAAGGGGGGATAGCAGTTCTATTTGTATAGAAGTAGATCATCTTGTTTTCGAATATCCCGCTTGCTTTTATTGTCTTTATTGCCAGCCCTTAACAGATTATTATCGTTTGTTTTTAAGAGTAACAGATAGTTCTAATTTGCCGTTCGTTTGTCCGAGACAATTGGTACTTTTGAAAGAATAATGCAAGCTCATTTTCTGTCCAGAGTTTTATAGGTTAATTTAAAGTGTTTTACAATAAGCTTCTTGTCTTTCTTTATAGGGTTAATTGTGTAAGATTGGAAGGGCTAACACGTTCAACGAAAGATAATGGATTGGTGAGACATTGAAAGGTAAGAAATAGTGTCAGTTTTTCGATTTTTTTTTTAATTTTAAAATTTTGTCAATACATTTTACGTATAATTTTATCAAGAATATATTGTAATTTGGTTTGGAAATTTTGTCTCTAAACTACAAAATTATTTTTAAAAAACGTTGATCTTCCTCTCTTTTTTTTGTTACTTTAAAATATCATCGCCTTATATACTATTATGATAGTGTGATAGTAAGATAGTATTGCGGTTGCAATTAAATTACTTAAAGTTTGACACTTAGAGAAAAGTAATTTGAAGAAAAAAAACAGTACTAATTGATTTTACCAGTTTTATGAGGTAAAACAATAAAATGGTCAAATATAATTTAGTTTCAACAGCAAAACTAAACATCAAAGCTTATTGTGTTTTAATTTTTAAAAGGACTCGAGTATATTAATAAGTTATAGCATACGTTATTGTTTTTTATTCCAAACGTATGACACGTTCGTATGACTACCCAAACGTTCGTATGGTTTGGTTTGAATTATCGTCGCACTAGAGCTACACGAGGGCTATTGGCGACGGGCGTCGTATTTTAGAACCACAGTCAAGTGACGAGCCGACACCTGAATAGGCACCCAACGCAACCGTTAAGGGCGACATCGTACGCAGCGTTAGGACTTTGAAGGATATTTAACGTGCACTCCCTTACACGGGGTATTATTCGTCGGACATTTTTGGCTGCACGGGCCGTTTATAGGTCGGCAGCTATTTTGGCGATGCCCGGACCCGAACCTGGGACCTTCCGCATGCTAAGCGAGTGCTTAACCAACTGGGCTCCCCGGCCCCCACGTTCGTATGACTACAAAATCCATTTCCATAACTGAAACTTGTGAAGAAAAATTCATCTAAACTTTACTCATCTGAATACACTCTTTTCCATGCTTTATTTCCCTAGTTAATTAAATATAACGCCATACTGCCAATAGACATTCACATAAGGTTTGAAAAAAAAGCATATTCGGTCCGTTGCCTTCCCTTCCATTGTTATATTTTGCTTTGGGGGACAAGGGTCCCCTACCATTGAATTAAAGCTTCTATGTATCAATTTTTTCCCTTCCTTCCCCTGATCCATTCTTGCTTGATTGTTTTGATCCGTTACCCGCGCGCTCGAGCAGTGAGACGCGCTCCCTCGTGTTCGTGGAGCATGACAATATGTGCTGTATTTCTCATTCGCCGGTTGGCATCGGTTATTGGGGATGAGATGGATTGGTATTTTTTACTTGTTGTTTTGAATGAAAAACTGGGTTGTTCTTAACTTTTATTATTAGTACGTTACTAAAGAGTAGTTCTGTAACATGCAAATTTTTTTAGATTGAATAGGTTAAGATTTTTTTCCCCAAATAAATTTGTAGCTAAAAAATATACTGCCGTGGGCTAGACAATTACCTGGGGGGGGGGGGGACCACTGTTACAAGCATTCAATAACTTTAAGAAATTATACTAAAAGATTTAAGCCACACCAAAAAAACGTCCGAACAAATTATTTTGGTTACTGTAGTTCTTCTGCCCACGGAAGTATAGAAAATTATCGCTACACATGTAGACGACTTTCAGAATTTTTCAAAAACTAGAATCTAATGAGAAGAATTTAATTTTTTATTTCTAACCAGAATTTAACAGTAAAAACAAGCTATTTTCTAGAATATAGTTTTGTAAAGTTTAACAGAAAATTATTTCATAAAGATATTTTTTAAATTAACTTAATTTTAGCATAATGGTGGAATGAAAAATAAAAAAAAAATATCAACTAGCTTACGTCTCGGCAAAAACCCATATTAAAAAACAAAAATACCCCCGTTTCTCAAAAGACAGCAGAAACAGGATACATCTGCTCACCCAAAACAACCCCAATCCATTTATCTCCCCCCTCTGCCATCGTTTGGGCAGCTGACGAAAACGTTCTCTGTCAGATTGGGTATTTGATGCTGTGGATGAAGGAAGGGGATGGTGATTCGCTCTTGAGGATCGGGATAGAGAGGAAGTGTGTGAGGCGGGAGTTTCAGAACTTGTGTGATCACGGAGAAGTTAGTTTTCGAAAAGGTGTCCCTTCGGATAACTGTGCTAGGAGGTGAGATATTTTTTTAACTTGTTTATTTTGTATGGATTTCGAGTTAATTCGTTTAAATGTACTTATCGGTTGCCATTATAGTTTGTTGATATGTTGGTGACATTTAAGGTGAGATATTTTTAACAGGTTTTTTTTTATGGATTTCGAATTAATTCTTTTAAATGTACTTATCGGTTGTTATTCTAGTTTTTTTTAAATTCTGCAAGATTTTGGATTTATATTATGTACAGCTTTATACCAACTGGTATTGGAGATCTTGTTTGAATGCAAAAGTGTTTTGTATTACAAACATCATGATTATGTTCATTTATGCTACCCTTTTTGTATATAAGCATTCCGTTAAAATAATCCACTCCTAACATAGCTAAAAATTTAAACAAGAATAATATATTTAGAAACGCTAATAATATTAGCAAATATTATATAACTAAAGAAACTTTAAATTTTGCATACAAGTATTAAAGTCAGAAACAGTGCTCTGAAATGTAATTAAATATTTTTTAAAAATACATTACATTTGCACTTTTACATTATTCGTCACAAATTTCTTACAAAGTAGTCGAATTATAAACTTCACTTTTATGTGTACATCATCCAATTTTTTTTTATTTCATTTGATATTGGAATTGCGATCTTATTGCTACACTTAACAATTGTTTGAATTGCCATGAGTAACAATTCCTCGGTCTCGCATGCGCCTCTGTTTTGTACGACAGATGTAAAACGAACAGCTGTTGGTAGACCGGTCGGAGTTTATTGTAGTCCTGTCATTCGATTCTTTTTTGATATCCGCATGTACTTATTCACAATAGATGTCAATTGCTATTTCCCCATTGAAGAGTTAAAATCAAAAAGTTGTGAAATCTAGTTGGAGTGGGATGAATATACTGTCAATTTAAATTTGATGTAGCTTATCTTCTTATTTCAAAAAGTTTTATATTATGGTTGGCGATTAAATAAACGATTAAAATAAAATGAGATGGGACTGTAAAGCTGAGGATTTTAAATACTTTTTGATTCTATTATTAAAGAAAACCACTTTATTCATCTTACTAATTAATTTATACTTCGAGTTATTTTCTAATTTTCGCGAATACAATTTCATTTTATTATTAAATTCTTTAGTGTTATAATTAATTTGCGATTTCATTTTTATAAGGGTTTTAATAAAACATTTATTTCGTTGAGGGAAAAAAAACACAGAATATCAGATATAACTTTGTATATTTAATGTTTTTAAAAAATAATTAATCCAATCCATTTTACTAATCTAAACGCATAAATAAATCTATGTGTCATGAATTTTTTCATAAATATTAATTTTAAACTACACTTTATATTTAATTGTTCAATTAAAAAGTTTAAAGACTGAAATTTTCTTCTAATAATTCGTAAATATTCTTTTTAAAAAATTGCTATCATACTTGTATGTAGCATTTATAGTTGTTTGCTGCAACCTAAAAGCTACCACTTTTTATTTATACACGTAGTGTGTCAAAGCTTTCAATGCTAAAAAGCCATTTCCTAATAGTGAAACCAAAGTCAAGGATGGAAAGTTTTGTAATTAATTTGCACGACAAACTTCCACTTTTTTCCCCCCGTCCATTCGGACCATCCGGCGGCGGCGCTGGTAACATTGCACTTAACGTCATTCAACGTTTGAGGATATTGAATAACAAGCTTGCATTTACTGAAAAGGACGTTTTTTTATGTTATTTCCCATTAAAAAAAATAGAGGATATCGCATAACAAGGCGGAGTTCTTTTATCATGTATTAAAAATGGGGGAAAATAAAGGATTATATTCTGGCTTTTTCCATTAAAACTGGCTAAGGTTGATGTTGAAGTACTTTCATATCTGTAGTCCCATGAGAAAAAACTTATTTTTTTTCTTCTTCTGTATCTGATTAATGTATTAATGTATGTTATAAAAGGAAACTATTTCGTTGCAATAAAAGTATTTGTGTAAATGTAGTTTTGCGTTGAGACCCAATTTGGTGAAAGTTCATTTACTCGGATATGTGTTACAATGCTTTTATAACAAGGCCTACTTAACGGGTGTGAATTAGTTGGAAACACATTGCTTGAGTTCATTTACCTATTTTTTTTATCGAGTATTTGGCATTGTGATTGACGTTTCCCGACCAAATGTTTTTTGTGATAAAAAATTACTCGTTTTGACTTCGGAAATGACGAACGTTGGTATAGATAGATGTAGACTCTTAATTCAGCCTTTGCTGTGTATCCAACTTACGGTTTCAACGCAAAAACGGTGAATGGACGTGACAGATTTAAAATAACAACATGATTTCAGTCCAATTTACTATCAAATTAATTTACTTTCAGCTTTATATTTCTTTAAAAAATGCCTTTTACCAATGATTTTCTATCTATCTCTAATATAGATGGCTACTTCTCCACATTTAACTCGATAATACCAGATTTTAATTTTCAATTTCCTTGTCATATATACCAGTTGCTAGATTTTAGAGGAAAGAAACACTAAACTTTCTCCTGTCGAAAAGCATCCGAAAAATGACTTACCGAGTTAAATTCGGGAAGTGGCAGGTTGGTTAATATAACGGCGCACTAGAGCCACAATTGGCATGTCTTGTATTAGATCCGTGAAAAATATTCAGTATTTCTGACTTTTTGTCCGATGACATCACTCGTTGAAGCTACATTTGTACCTTGTTTGTGGTTGAGATTGCGTAGTTGGTGGGAGGTTCAAGGAGAATACACACAGAGAGGTATAAATAATTTCACTTTAATTACGATATTTAGTAGTTGCACATTTTAAAAATACTAAGTTAAAAGCAAGTTAAAACCAAGTTAAAAATACTGCAAGTAAGTTGAAGGAACAGAAGCACACTCAAGGCGGTTCACAGCATTCTTACAAAATCAAACTGCATGAGTTGAGTTGTTCACAGAACCAGAAAACAGCACAGGCAGAACTAAGCAAACACTAGAGCTACATAAGAATATATTCTTGCCTAAACATTCCGCCGGCCTTGAAGAAATTAAACAAATTTTTTCAATAGTTAATTTAAAGTCATTACAAAAGCAATTATTCAAAATATTCATAGTACAACAGAATTAGCAAATTACACAAACAATAAAATACAATAATTTTTTTTAACATTCAAAAGGCAATAAACATATCTTCGAAATTGGTCTTTTAAAATTTCCTTTCTTAGTTTTGACCAGGACGACTCTGACCAATCCATCAGAACCTGGAAATACCTCAATAATTCTACCCATTAACCAGGTGTTTACAGGAAGGTTGTCTTCCTTTATAAGAACCATATCCCCAATTTTAACATTTTTCTTCGTAATTAACCATTTATTTCTTTGCTGCAAGTTGTTTAAGTAGCTATTTCGCCACTTTTTCCAAATGGTTTGAACCATTTTAGTTAATTGTTGCCAAATTTTTAACCTGTTATCATTAACCTCTAGCAAACTAGGCTCAGCTATCGAAGTTATTGGTCGACCTATAAGGAAATGACCAGGCGTCAAGACCTCCAAATCATCCATATCTGCCGAAAGGGGGGTAAGAGGCCGAGAATTCAACATTCCCTCAATTTGAGTAACACTAGTTAGAAATTCCTCGTAATTCAGTTTTGCCTCCCCAACCACGCGTTTTAAGTGAAATTTAAAGGACTTAACCCCCGCTTCCCACAAGCCTCCGAAGTTGGGACTCTTGGGAGGAAGAAATTTCCAGTTGATATTTTCTGACGATATGTATCGATCTAGAATTTCATCACGGTTTGAACTACCTTGTACAACCTCTTCAGCTCATTATCTGCTCCCACGAAGTTCGTACCATTATCACTATGCAGAGTTTTAGCTTTACCTCGCCGTGCAAAGAATCGCTTTAAACAAGCAATGAATGCATTCGAGGTTAAATCGCATACTAACTCCAGATGAACAGCTTTGGTACTTAAACAGATAAAAATGCAAACATAAACCTTATGGTAAACACCTTTTCTTTGACCTCTGTATTTAATATAGAACGGACCACAAAAATCAACACCAGTACAATAGAAAACAGGTTGTACAGTTATCCTATCTTTAGGCAAGTCCCCCATTATTTGTTGGGAAGTTGATGGTTTAGCTTTAAAGCAATTTACACATTTATATACAATCATTCTACAAATATTCCTTCCGTTTAAAGGCCAAAATTCCTGTCGAACACAATACAACAAATTTTGAGGACCAACATGCAATAACTTTTTATGAAAACTTTCAATTATAATTTTGGTTAATTTATGTTTAGCTGGCAGAATCAGGGGATATTTCTTATCATAACTTAAATTACATTTAGACAACCGACCACCCTAACATGTTGTACTCATCCAAAAACGGATTTAAATTTCTTATTTTTCCCGAAGGTGGTTTCCCTTTTTTTTATATTTACCAGATCTTCTTTAAATTCCACATCTTGGACCAACCTTACAATATGTATCTTGGCATTGGATAGTTCTTGCGTAGAAAGAGGCCCGAAATGCAGCACTCCTTGTTGCTTCTTCCCTCTGCAATTATTGACGAACCTAAAAATAAACCCAAGAACCCGCACAACTTTATCAAAGCAATTTGAAATACCCAAAATGTCCCCTAAAAAGTCTGAATCTTCTTTCACCAACATGACAGTCTTAGTTTCCTGTTCAAGATACTCAACATCACTCGAGTGCAGATCGAGTCTAACTGGAGTGCTGCCGATCTCTGACTGGATGAAGGATGGCCCATGCCACCACAGCTCGTTGTGCACCAGTCTACTAGGCTCCAGTCCACGAGAAACCAAATCTGCTGGGTTGTCTTCGGAAGACACGTGATGCCATTGGCTTGTCTCAGTCATTCGTTGAATTGCGGCCACCCTTGTCGCCACAAAAGTTTTCAGCTCAGATGGGGACTTCTGCATCCAAGCCAACACTATGGTACTGTCGGTGTAGTAGCTAGTCGCATCTGGTGAAATTTCCAAAGGCCTTTGTATTTTCTGCATAAGCTTGGCAAGTAATACCGCCGCGCACAATTCCAATCTTGGTATCGTTACGGTTTTCATCGGAGCCAACCGACTTTTGCTGCACACCAATTTCGATGCTGTTCTCCCTGATGCATCTACACTGACGGCATATATGGCCGCCCCGTACGCCTTTTCTGATGCATCGGCGAATCCAACGAGCCTGACTTGTTTAAAATTGACCAAGTAGATGTGTCGACTCACATTTATGTTATTCACTTCGGTTAACGATTCCTGGAAATGCCGCCATTCCATGGCCTCTCTTGGAGGCAGTTCATCATCCCAACCAACTTGTAAACGCCAAAGATTTTGAAGAAACACTTTTGCGGTCGTCACACTTGGAGCAATTATTCCTAATGGATCAAATATGGAGGAGATTCTTGCAAGAACTGTTCTTTTTGTTATCTTGTTTGGCACTTGGTGCGGTAATGAAAAGCCAAAACAATCTTCTTGGGCGTTCCAAATCAACCCCAAAGCCTTTGTCTGACCCGAAGTATCGAAGTTGTAGGACTCTCCCTGATCCACCGTTGACATGAGATCAGGATGGTTAGCACACCATTTATGAAGTTGCATTCCGCAAGACCCCAACAACCCGATCAACTCCTTCTGTAGATTTTTAACAGATACCAAATTGTCACTTCCTGTTAACACGTCGTCCATGTAGAACGAGCTCTGGATTACCTGGGAAGCAACTGGATACGCTTTCTTGCCATCTATACCCAGCTGTTGGAGGCACCTCATAGCCAGGTATGGCGCGCTTGTAGTACCATATGTTACGGTACAAAGCCTGTAGGTTTTGACTTCTTCGTTTCTGCTATTCTTCCACAAAATTCTTTGAAGATCGCGTTGTGACTCGTCGAGGTTTATCATTCTATACATCATTTTTATGTCTGCAGTAAAGGCAAACCGATGAGTTCTAAATTTCAAAATTATTGAAAACAAATCATCTTGAATTACACCTCCATTTATTTGCAACGAATTCAATGATTCCCCCGACGATGTTGCCTGACTAGCATTAAACACGACTCTCAGTTTCGTCGACTGCTTTTCTGGCCGATATACAGCATGATGGGGAAGATAACACGCAACTTCAGGTTCACTAGTTTCAACAACCTCTTCCATGTGCCCCAACAATTCATAATCTTTCATGAAATTTTGATATAATGCCAAAAGTTGCGGATTTTTGTCCAATCGATTCCAGGTAGAATTTAACCGGCCCAACGCAATTGATCTTGACTCCCCCAAAAGACATGGGTCCTTTTTGAGCGGCATTTGCACTATAAACCTTCCGTTTGCGTCCCTTTTATGGGTTTTTAAAAAATGTTCGTTACATTGACTTTCTTCTATACTTTTAAAACGTTCAATTTCCTGCACATGCTCTATTTCCCAAAAATTTTCTATTTGTTTCGAAATATCATCATGCTGGCATACTAAATTACAAAGGGCGTTATTTTGATTTTTGGGATACCTAATACTACCGCTCACCACAAATCCAAATTTTGTGTTTTGTAGAATCAAGTTAGTTCCCGGAATGGCCACCTTTTCAGTGCTAAGCAGGTCAAAAAATACCTCCGCACCCAAGAGACAATCTATCCTTTTTGGGATATTGAAGTCTTTATCCGCCAAGCTCACATTTTCTGGCAGATCAAGAGCCAAATCCAATTTACGTGTTGGAGTAGCATGCATAATTTTCTTTACAATAAAAAATTCTAAACTACGATTGTAATCTCCCAATTTATTTGAAATTACTGCAGTTGTTGAATACTTAACGTTAATTGTCCCCTCTGATAACCCAGAGACCGACACATTAACCTTTTCCTTTTTTGTTTTAAGAATTTCTGCAAAATTATTATCAACGCATGAAATTTGTGACCCACTGTCTAGCAAAGTTCGCGCTGGGTGGAGATTCCCATGATAATCTCTAAAATACACAACTGCAGTTCCCAAAAAAACATTACGTTCCGCTGAATGAGCTGCTCCAACAAACCCCGGGTTTACCACTGGATCAGACCTTGATGACCCCCCAAGATCATTTGCCACTACAACCCCTCCCGGCTCGTGGTCTTTGTTAGTATTTGAAAAGTTTTTGTCATTATGCTTCCTTTCCCGTTCATAGCACAATAGATACGAATGTTTTCCCGCGCTATGACAATCCTTTAATGAGCAAACACAACTCGTGTTTTTACACTCATGGTTTTTTGAGTATGAGTTAAGACACAAAAAGCACAATTTATGTTTTATAACAATATTTTTCCGTTCTTTTACATTAAGTTTAAGAAACTGGGGACATCTAAAAATCCCATGATTTTGTTTACACATTTGACAATTTCTATCACTTTTATTTACACCCGAAACCATGGAATTTATCTTTATTTTATTCACGCGTTTTTCAGTTAGGCTACTCCCCTCGCAGGGAAGAGTTCTAGCATGATCTTTTAAGAATTCCAATAATTCCCTTAAAGTTGGCAAGGTATCCTTTTTTAGTAATCTTTTCCACCATGTTCTGGTGTTTTCATCCAATTTTTGAGCTAGCATATACGTAAATATAACGTCAGAAAACCCTTCTACTTTCTGGTTTAGAATTTCTAGTGAGCGTACACACTCATTAGTTACGTCAACAAGATTTAATATTGCTTCAGGCGATTCATTCTTAATAGTTACCAAGTTAAGAAATCTTTTTAAGTGCGCATAAACCTGTTCCCTAGTATTGGAATATCGGTCTTCTAACAATGACCAGGCCAAATCATAGTTTGAATCTACCAAAGAAATCGACCGGACAATTCGATAAGCTTCACCTCTTAAGGACGATTTTAGGTATGATAGCTTCATAGAACCCGTTAAGCTCTGGTTGTTATGTACAGTTGCTGTAAACAAATCCCGAAAAGCCAACCACTCATGTATATTTCCCGAGAAACTAGGCAAATGAATTTGCGGTAGCTTTACAAAGTCGTTACTTAAAACTGGAGACTTGTTGCTTAACTTTAACGACTGTTTTAGACTTAAGGCATAACTTATTTCGTCTAACGATTCGTTGACACTCTCCTGCTCTAAAGCAAATTTATCCAATTCCTCTTCTTTACACAAGTTATAGATGCCAGCAAATAACAATTTTGTTTCATTTTTGATTTCCAGATATTTTTCCTTGATTACACTTAAATCACTCTGAAGTAATTCTTCACTAAATAACTTTGTTTTTAATTTTGTTAGTTGAGTCTTCAGAACTCGCTTTTGGGTTAAAACTTCTTTCAGAGACGCCATTTTCTTACCAGTTAAATGAAGTTATCACCATAGTCGCTGTTTTTCTTCGACGGACCAAATGTTTGTGGTTGAGATTGCGTAGTTGGTGGGAGGTTCAAGGAGAATACACACAGAGAGGTATAAATAATTTCACTTTAATTACGATATTTAGTAGTTGCACATTTTAAAAATACTAAGTTAAAAGCAAGTTAAAACCAAGTTAAAAATACTGCAAGTAAGTTGAAGGAACAGAAGCACACTCAAGGCGGTTCACAGCATTCTTACAAAATCAAACTGCATGAGTTGAGTTGTTCACAGAACCAGAAAACAGCACAGGCAGAACTAAGCAAACAATAGAGCTACATAAGAATATATTCTTGCCTAAACATACCTAATATTTATCTTTTCTCTATGTTCATCTTTTTCCCCATCAGTGATATAAAGCCACAGTTATGGATAATCAACAAAACAATTTTTAGTGAAAATTAACACCATCCCATAAGGTAACACGCCCTGGGGCGAATTGAACCGAAACTACCAAATCAACCGGAATTATCGTTGATGGCATAAGGTGGCTTGTATCGAGGCATGCGCCCGTTGACAGCTAGCTCTCTAGCAGACAAGCAAGTCTTCCCAACTTTCTTCCTGTTTCCGCACCGCCAAGTACATCCCCGTTTCCTCGCACTTTTTTCTTTTGCCATTGTTTGCGGATCTGTTTATAATAAGTCCCGCTTTGGCTTTCACTACCCTGTGGGCGCACCCGCGATCGCGGCGGCCCCTCAAGCGGCAAAGCGGCTTGCTGACTGCCAAAGCGGAAAAAATACAGTTGTTTGATAGGGTATTTTTTTTTTATTTCTTGAAGTTGTTTTTTTTGTTCATTTCCTTGCCTCTTGAATAAACTATTAGACCTCGAACGCTCCATTTATCAAGATAGGATAGGAGTGAGAGTTTGGTTTGAATGCGAAAGCTATGGTCTTCGTTTAGATACAGGAGGTTATATAGATCGAAATTTCCGAAATATTCCGAAATTATAAAAACACTTTTGCCAGTGCGGTTCGGACCACAAACTTTGATACTGAGAAAAATCGCTCTTTTATGATCTCCCTCCGTTTTATTTGGAATACACAAGTTATATAACTATTCTGCCATGTCTATTTGTCGATTTGCTAATTTGGATGGTTATTTTTATAATGTATAATAAGTAAAAGCACGCTATAGTGTTACCCTTATCTCCTTGCCAAATTATGGAATATCTTAAAAATATAGTGAAACTAAGTTCCGAAATCAAACTTTTGCTAGGATTTATTGATGTAAATTGTGGCACGCAATATTAGCCATTTTTTAGTTAAGAAAGCAAAGGAAATGTAAAAGTGAAAGCAAAATCCAAAATGTCAAACGCCCCCAATCGATGAAAAAGGAAATTCCGAACACCAAGCGCTTTTCATCTAATAGTTAATGGAAAAGAAAAAGTTAATTAAAAATAAAAATGAAGGTATGTAAATTGCATGTAGTATAAGCCAAATGTACTGCCTCCTTCTTATGAACCTACTAAATAAGGAAAGAACTTTCTTGTAAGCCCATAGAATTTTAATCCAACGGTAGCATTTTTTTTTTGTAACTTGTTTTTACAGTTACATGTGTGAACTCTTACGCCTGTGTTTTATTGCTGGACTCATGGTGCTGCAAAGACAGTATGGGGTATTGTCGGACCTTTTATGAATCTCACGCTGGCTGCTTGATTAATTTTAAGGACTGTAATAAAATTATAAAAAAAGAACATCCGCTCTTGGTAGAAACACGTTTTTCAGCTGTAATGTAATTTCCATGTAATATGAGAATGAGAGAGTTTTATATTCAAACATATTCAGCAATTATTCTTTAAACATTGATTTTTTAATGAAAAACAATTTTAGTAACTTGTTAATTAATTCTTTAAATTGTCTCGCTGACTCATATTTCTGATTTTTGATGAATTACAATACTGGCCTTGGTAAGAGTAGGGCTACTCATAGGGTTGCGCATTGCAAAAGGTCTAGCCTATCGCGATATACATATTTTATCGTCAGCTTTGGTCTAATTTTGTCTTCAAAATAATATAAATCTTTGAATGTGTTCGTTTCAGTTAAGCTCATAAATAGAAACCATAAGGCGAAAAATAATACGATTTTACTTTTTAGCCTATCGATTTGGCCCAGTTTTATATTTCTATTATTGAGGGATTTTTTTTCACCTCAAAGAGAAACGAACCGCTGTACTTGTAATGCTTCATCGGACTTAGGACCGAACAAGCCGTATCATTTCAAAGTCGAAAAAAGGTGTTAACTAAAGAGGGGACATGAAGCATGTCTTCACACGACGATGGGCGATTGACTTTGTGAAACTAAGCTATAAAAAACCCCATTCACAGACTTAAGTATTTTTTGTGGTCTGCTGAATGATAATAACTGTATTATGGCTTTTTTATATTCAATTTTAGGGCATCTATATACGGTAGTGTTCATTAAAAATAGTGCTTTTAAAGCACATAAAAAAGAGCATAGAAAGAGATTTCTTGGAAATTAGGGCAGAATGTCTTTTGTTGAAAATCGTTAAGGGGGTTTAAATGAAATCATTTCTAATTTAACTTCATTTCTATTATCATTTGCCATTCTGTATAAAACAAGTAATAAAATTAAATCCAAATGGCACACTACTACTGCAGAAGATAAAATTAAGCTATTTTTAAGTATATTTTAAAAAAATATATGTATCTAATTTACTTTTTAAATGTATCTGTTCTTATTAATATTTTGGGTCGCTAAATGTGACTTATATAACTTTTGTCCGGATAATTGTTTCGGCCAAACTAGTACTTTATGCATTATGATCAGTAGTACACATTTTAAATCGATTTAAATCAAATTTTAGAACACCTTTGTGAACTGTTTATGAATTCTAGTTTAACCCTAGGTATACAAACCTACTTTTTTCCTTTAAAATAAAAACGGGAATAATATTAACTTATGGGGATTCTTTGCTTGAAAAATCATTCTGAAAGCAGCAGTTTGATTCAATAACCATCTGAATCTTCTTAGTTCAGAAGAAAATTTTGCGAATCAAAGTTAAATTTCAATTAATTTTAGTTTGGCAAGTGTCGATTTAAATAGTAGTCGATAATATCATTGACCAGCTTAGAAACATATAGCTCGAAGTTAAGCTGATGAAAACATCTACTTTGGTTTATTGTTCTAGGGTTACTATTGTAAATAAAGTTTTGACAGAATGCTGAAAGTTGACAGAATGCTTATTTTACTTATAAGCAGGAAATTGCCCTATTTGGATGACAAAACAGTTCGAAATTGCCGCATCCCTCATGTTAGTCAACCATCATTTTAGTAGGAAGAGTGTGTGACATTCGGACCATTCAAACTTCTCATTTCCTTTTTTCTGCCGCTTGTCAATGTCAACCTATATTCTGATTAGTGTTATGTCGTAACAATTTTATAAAAACAAGTTATTGCCTTAGTTAAATCAGGAACACATATAACATTCTTATCTTATGATTAAATTTATTTTTGTAATCTGGTTTGTTTGCAGAAAATAAGCAATCGTGAAAAATATGAGTTTCCTCTTTTTTGAACCCTCAATAAAAAAAGGGGTTTTTTTTGTAGTAATTTTAGGCGATACTCTCTTGTACCCTCAAAATTTCCTCTCGTTATTTAGATTTAGCTTAAAAGTATAAAGCCGAAGGTAATACTATTATAAGATTCGTTAAGAAATCAAACTTATAGAATCTTAAAAATGTATGGAAACTTTTTTTTTTAACGTATACTTATTTAATAACTTATACTTGTTAAACTATTGTACTTATTTACTTACTCAAGACATTTAAATATTTCAGAGACAATATTTAAACAAATAGTTATTAGTTTCAATTTTTGGACAATTGATTTTAAGAAGCTCAAATCGTCGGGTACATAAAATTTAATAACAAAAAATGTGTCTTATTAAAACCTCACTTTTATGAAATGGATAGTAATGGGATATAAATACCAGGGCTAAAAATTTTTGTAATCTTAAAATACAATCTAATAAATACTTACCAAAAGTACTTAGCATAATAGTAAGAAAGTACAAATATTTTACAAGAAGCACTTCATCTTTAGATATAAGTTTTAAAATTATTTTTAGTTCTTAAAAATGCACTTTGATAATGCATGGTCATTACACCACAAGAAAGTATGTAATTACTCCATTTTAAGTGCCTAAAACTTCTGTGAACTTCTAAAAAAATAGAGCACCTAAAACGCCATTTGTCTTTTTCGTTTAAAAATAGTCTGTTGCTCCTGGCTTATTTTAGTTCTTTTCGCCACTTCTGGAGGCATGCTTCTTTTATTGCATTTCAGTTTCAGTCAGTCGAACATGGATCGAAACAAAAAAAAAGAGACCATGCTAGACAAAACAAACGGTCATCTTAGAATCTTCTTATTTTTCCGCGCCATTTTGGTAATTTGAATGCCGTGATTGAAAGTATGTCGAACATCCAAACGAAACGGAGAAGTCTACATTATCAAAGGCTGCGCAAGTATTTCGTGTTCGTTAAAACAATGTCTGGTTTAAGTGATGGTTATCATCATGTTTTATTTTACCTTCGTGTAGTGAATTATTTTGGTTTTTGCCTATGGCAGCAGCGTTTCGTCGAATCGATTGTTTTAAATCAATCGTATCGTATCTAACAGGTCGATCTGTAGAGCTTTGATATTACACGTCTTTTGTCTCTGTGAGGTGTGATGTTAATCTCAGCAATAATCTTTTTTTCACCTTTTGAAATGGTCAGTTTGTTTGTATTAGCCCAGAATCAGCTTTGGCTAAATTGGAGCGCCCACAAAAATACTTACATACATAAATCCCGACTAACATAAACTGATAAATTGGAAACATAATCCTTTGTAATTTAAAATTTGACAGTAAAAAAGTGTGCGCACTACATATGAAACCTTTATGTACTTGTAATGCTACACGAACAATTCCGTGCTGTGCCTCTATATATAATTTTCATGTTAAACATGCAAACATTTTAACGATGATAGAATAAAGGAGCATCTAACAGGAAGTCTAAGTTGGAACAAACTTTTCCTTGCTAAGATCTAAATTTTGTGAAGACAAGAACACTCAGCTTTTTTTTTTCTTAACATTTAGCACTACTTAGTTATCAGATTTCATTTAACGTTCAAAAGTACCTTTCTATTAAATGCTATTTTTGAGTTCAGCGATACTTGTTGAAGAAGATAGGGCGAGTCTCATAGAGCTAATGCTTAATTTTGAAATCCCACCTTCTGCGAAAGTACTGCTTTGTCATGCTAGTACTTTTTCACCAGGTATGAAAATCTTTCTAACAGCGAAATACAACAAATTTGAAAGTGAAGTAAGGTAAATTGATTATTAAATTTTGAAGTTTAAAATACCCCTAAATGTTCTGCAGATGACGACACATTAAAATTTATTAACTAATAATAAAATTACCGGGTGATATTTTCCTTCCAAGTTTCTTTGGTAATGACGATTCCCGTAGCTGGTGAAAATGGTCCACTATGGCAAAGCAGCACTTTTTCGGATGTTGGGATTTCAAAAGGAATGAATTGTCTCTATGGAACTAACCATCTCTCTTAATGAAAAAAAAAACAGGTGCTTTCCCATCTAGGTACCCTTTAACTATTCAACAATACTTTACCACACTCCGTGCCACCCTAACTTGGGTAGAAACAAGGAGTAAAAAGGCGTAGGGAAAAGCGTGATTGGTCCGTTAGTTGGAAAATCTTGTACGGTAATATTTACATGCAAAATGATCTTAATACAATTTAACCAAAATACACTTTTCATTCTCATACAATTGCCAAATTTTTTCTAATAATATTCAAATATGTTAGACCTAAACTGAAATTAATGTTTTAAACATGTTTCTTGGATGTATTCGCAAATAATTTATGGAACTCTTTTCATGCGCGGAAGGATGTTCTCCGTAGCATATTTCTATTTACCCAACTTAGGTTGACAAGGAGTGTATTCCACTGTAGTGGAGCATTTTTGTCCTTATGTTTTTTCCCAAACGCGTGCGTGTTAATCGGAAATTACTTGGAATTTTTAAATTCTACCTGGGTTTTTTTTACCAACATGCTTGGCTAATATATTATGCAGCGATTTTTTTCCTAATTAAACTTCCATTGTATCAATTTCTTATTCCGCCAAGTCCTATGAAGGTCCATTGGATCACGTTCCAAATCCGACGATGCTGCGAAAGACCGAGATGCTAATAGTCAGCGTGTGAGGTAGAGGTGCAAATTAACCTTCTGACCACTTGCAATCGGTGTCCGCTAATGTTAAAACACTCGCTTATTTGAATGTGGGCTTACGCTATTTTAATGGAACAACCTTTCTTTTTTTTTGTCATGGTTAAGCGTTGGAAAAATTTGGGTTTTTTTTTACAAGATTTCAAAATGTTGGTTTAACTTATATTTTTAAGACCTTAAATTTTCATTTTTGTCTAAAAACTTATACTAAGTAAAAGCACTTCAGGAAAGATAACATATAGGTATGATAATTAGAGTTGTGTGTAAGTAGTTTTCAGGTAAGATATATAAATGAAAAACCGTATTAGTATCTCATTTTATTTTCAAAAAAACTGAAACGAACCAGATTTAACGAATATTATCTTAGATATTTTGTCCCTGAGGAGTCAAGCTTCTTGTCTTTATCGATAGAACAGGTCCTTTCAAAATAAGGATGGCAAGTTGGGGTTAGTACCTGAAACTCCCGAATATCTGATAATAGACGCCTTCGATTTTTATTTGTTCCGACAACCTCTTAAAGAGTAAACTTCACTCATTGACGGCAATTCGTAAGAAAATTGGTGCGAAAATTATCTTTCTTTCTGCATTTACCTAAATGTACAGAATATAAGACAAATGAAGACGATAGACAGAAACAGTTAATGTACACTCGTTACCTACCTAAGTTGGGTAAATAGAAATATGCTATGGAGAAGATCCTTCCGCCGATGTAAAGAGTTCCATAAATTATTTGTGAATCCATCCAGAAAACATGTTTAAAACATTAATTTCTTTTAAGGTCTAACAGATTTGAATACTATTTGAGAAAATTTGGCAATTTTATCATAATGAAAAGTGTATTTTGTTTAAGTTGTATTCAGATAATTTTGTATGTAAGAATTACCTTACAAAAGTTACCAACTAACGGACCAACCACGCTTTTCCATCTGCCTTTTCACTCTTTGTTTTAACCCAAGTTAGTTAGGCAAGGAGTGTAGGTCAAATGGTGTTCGAATCGAATTTTGAAAACCATTAAAATTAACTCTTAATTTAACAAAAAAGAGAAAGTTTTTATTCTGTTGTGTGAATGGTATTCACAATTGGTTCTTTAATCATCGGATTAACAACAAGCTGCACATGTTTTCATATTATAAACAGCAAAATAGCTTGATCAGGTTGTTAGTTTCCTTAACATCCCAGGGTTAGGTTCAGGGCCATCTCGATCTCACCTGTGATGCGGGGGTGGCAAATGTAGAAGGCTGTAGTGCATACGCTTGGCTTGAACGAGCTTTTTGTATGCTGAAGGTTCGAACCACAAGAACAAATACTAACGGTCTTGCAACGTCGGATTCCTCACAGGTGAAGAAAGAGATCTTTTGAATAATGTAACTAATGGTATGGATGTTGTGTTGAATGTACTTGAAGGTGTTTACAGGGTTAATGATTGTGATGAATCTTTTTAGGGTGCATTGTGAAAGAACATTTTAAGCATTGCTTATAATTTGTAAGAAAGTATCTTCATATAAATGTTTACCTTGATGATGTAGAAATTTGTGTATTGCACCTTTTTCGTTCATCAGTCTGGATTTTATGGCCTTGATGTGGATGATGTGGATAATATTAAAAAAAAATCTCTTCCAGAAAAAGTTTCCCCAAAAATTCATAGAACTGTTTAAGAACCGACTAGGAATTTTTATTAATTCAGTAGAAATTAAGTGAAGTATACAATACATTTTATATGATTTAAAATGGAAATGCTATTCCACAACGTAAAAGTACATTTCAAAACATAATAAAGACATTTATGTTTTAATGAACGATATTTCAATTTAAAAAATCGTTAATGTAAAACTACAAAAGACAAAAGTGACCTGAATAGATTAAAAATAAATTTTCTTCTATTTAAAATAAACGTTACATTTTATCAACTACTAACTACTACATTAATAATCATCTTATACTAATATTATTATTACTAATACTACTTTTACTAATTAGATTCAGTGCGACGATAATTCAAAACAAACTTATTATATTCAATTGAGTATCTTTCAACCTCAACACTCTCTCCGATATTTATTTTAAAAAAAAATAATAATAATGTAAATGATCTACCATTTATTCCTTATTATTTAAGGATCATTACACTCACTTATTTAATGTTCACGTTTCCTTTCAGTTAAGTATAAAATGAGTTTTAAATTACTAATAATGGTCTCCTTCTAAACAACTCATTGTTTCAATTTCCTCGTTCTAACTATTAATGCATGTTTCATGTCTTTTCTTTTCTAGTTTGAGCTATTTCAAGCTGATTCGTTTTGTTATAAATTTAATAATATGTGAATTTAAAAGTTTCCAACTTGTCGTTTGAAGTTTAACAGCGTTTATACAAACATACAATTTCGTTCTATTTTTGCATTTCTTTTCACCTTGCATGCTGTTATTTCGTGATGTTCTCTGGTATTTGTCACTGTTTTTAGATGGCATTCATTTTGAAAAATTTAAAGTTTCGTCTTTTTTTTTTGCCCTATTTATTTTGAGCTGTATGGCATGCGGTGATTCGCAATAGGATTTTAACTATCATTTATATTCAACACGTCCGGTTTTGAAGTCATTTTGAATAAAAATGGAGACCTGTTGAAATGTTATTTTCATTTGCGTTTGTTGGGTTGTCGCTGCTGTTCTGAATTGCAATGGATTGGCTAAAAGACTTCAATACCATTTTTTTTACCTACAATATTTAATATTGCACATGCGTATTTGAAAACGACCCATACTAGCTGCGTTTAGCACGCTTAGTTATGATTGTGCCTTCTAGATATTTCAAATTTTAGGAGAACAAAGATAAATGGAATTTTAAGGAAATTGATCTGTGAAAAAGTGTCTTATTTATGAATAAAGAGTGTGAAATCAATTATTTTCCTAAGCATCAAGAAAATCAAGTCTCTCTTCGAATTTCTCCAAAGTTGACCTGCAGTAGTGCACTCTTAAAACGAGCGAGCGATTTTAACTCAGTCTGATTAATTTTCACTCCTCCAGTCTGGAAAATGCACTTCTCCTTTTGGAGTGGATTCTTTGTGTGTTAAACCTCCGACAGGATCACTCCAAACGAGTGATTTTAACTCAGCCTGAGTTAATATTCATTCCTTTCCAGTGTCGAAAATGCACTTCTTCAACTGGAGTGGATTTCACTCTTTTGTTTTAAGAGTGTGAGTTCACACAGATACCGTTAATTCTCTAGAAATGGGTTTTCTTTACAGAACATGTCTGTGTATCATATAGCTCGTAAGTGTAACTAAAAATATACGGATTTTTAGTCCCCCCCCCCCCCAATAGTTTAGACACAATAACGCTTTTTTTAATTCACCTTTATAATGTTATAAAGTTATAGATTTTCAGATGAAACTTAAATTCACTTCAGTTTTCATGCTTTCCTCGTAAAGTAAAAAGAACTACTGCCGTGATAAGGTAAACTGCCGTATCTTCCACAGTGACTTGGACCTTTGTTGCAAGCACTCAATTACTTTAACCGGTAAGAAAACATACTGGAACTTTTATTTTAGAGCAAAAATGGTGCAACTCATTGTGGCGATTACTGCAGTTTACCTTATCACGGCAGACTAGTCCACGCACCTCTACCAAATAAAATCTGCACATAATCATTAAAAAAAGGTACTAATGGTTATTTAATAACCATAGGACATCAGCCCTTTATTTGAGTACATAAATATTTCAGGCAAAATGTCAGCCACGTTCGGAATGTGACCGGTGATGCGAAGAGTGCAAATTGTCAGGAAGACCCCATCCCGAAAAGTTAATGATGTACCTCCATTATTTGCACATTTTCCATGATAGACATCCCACCTACATTGGCTGGCCGGGAGCCAAGGTGCTGCTATCAGGTCGTTCTTTTTTCCTGATATAAGTGGATTAAATAACGCAAGGGTGGTTACTTTTTTGGGCCAATTCATGTGGTTTTCGAAAGAAACAGATAATTCCATTTGTTCTTTTTTTTTTATTTATAATCCAAAACGTTGATTAGTGTCAGTCACAGTCATAGATTGATTTGTTTGAAAGATGATTGTTTGAGAGGGTTTTTTCAGTATAAGTAGATGTATGATTTTTCAATAATTATCTGAAACTACTTTGATTTCAATAAGTTTAAATAATGTGCTAAGAAACTGCATTTGAATGGAGAAGATACAGATTCAATGCGAGATTACTTGATTCGTATAATTCACAAGAATTACAATGTTCTTGAACTGAGCAGTTGTTTGGATGTTGCCATTTGGATGAAGTTTAATTATGACATCTACCTCGTTCCAATTCACCACGTTTTGCGGTATTCCTATACAGAGTAGGTTGATGCTCTTAAAATTCGTTGTGGCTCCATGTCCGCCACGTACGATGTCGCTACGAGGTTGCATTAGGTAACCGACCTAAAGTTGGGTCTTTTTGCGTAATAAATAATTTAAAATTCAAAACTCGGCGCCACCATTTTATGTGTAGCGCTAATGAGACTTATTTCTAACCAAAACATAATAAATCTACACTCTTAAAACGAACGAGCTATTTTAACTCTGTCTGATTAATTTTCACTCCTCCAGTCTGGAAAATGCACTTCCCCTTTTGGAGGGGATTCTTTGTGTGTTAAACCTCCGACAGGATCACTCAAAACGAGTGATTTAAACTCAGTCTGAGTTAATATTCACTCATTTCCAGTGTCGAAAATGCACTTCTCCTACTGGAGTGGATTTCACTCTTTTGTTTTAAGAGTGTACAAGCAAATATAAGTATTCGAAAGTTTTATTTCACTTGCACTTTATACTTATACTTAAAATTATATTTTAATAAGATCCTTCTACTGGCTCCTATAAAAAAAACTAAGCGGACCGCAAAGTTTAATTATCTCCAGAACACCCCTTCGAGTTCTACGAAGACCTCCACGAAATATTAATGTCATAAATCATCTTAAATACCCTCTCTGACACCTTCTGCAAGACCTCGCCCATCGTATCGGCTGAATCCCACCCACCCTATATAGGTCCTTCTCCGATCGTCCCCGTAACCCAGGAGGGGCCCGAATATAGGAATGAATCTTGGGTGCGAGGCCCAACGCCCAAGTTGGCGATAATCCCTCTTTCCCCGTTAGAGATATATAACACTTTCTTTTCATTTGTTCTTTTAGTAAGGCTCGAGAACTTGTTGAGACTTCTAATTTTCTTTGAATTTTGATCACCAGTCATCGGTTGGGTGACCAGACATACTGATTTCGCAGGGGGCTGGGGAGCTCAGTTGGTTAGGCACTCGCCTAGCATACGAAAGGTTCCAGGTTCGGGTCCGGGCATCGCCAAAATAATTTCCGACTTATAAATGGCCTGTGCAGCCAAATATGTCTGACGAATAATACAACGTGCAAGGGAGTGCATGTTAAATAATCTTCAAAGTCCTAACGCTGCGTACGATGTCGCCCTTAACGGTTGCGTTGGGTGCCTATTCAGGTGTCGGCTCGTCACTTGATCGTGGTTCTAAAATACGACGCACGTCGCCAATAGCCCTCGTGTAGCTCTAGTGCGACGATAATTCAAACCTAACCTGATTTCGTAGTATGGTTTAGTTTGTTATTCAACTATCTAGCTGCAAAAATTGTGCAAATCGTCTCAGTTTTTCTTCTCAAACAGGAACAACTTTAATAAAATATGAATTATGATCATTTAACACTTTTGCTCTTCTCTGGATTTTTGTTTCCGCGTAATATGTGATAGGAATATCATTATTGAATCCTTAGTTATACGGCCGCCTGTCTGTTTTAGGAGTGAAAGGGTTAATGATGATTTCATAGTCGAAAAGTTAATCACTGAAACAAAACTGATCGGGAAAACTGGATGTTTAAAAATATTTATTTTATCATAAGTTTATAAGTAAATCATAAAACTATTCTAAATTCTGGATTGTTTGTTATAGAATAAAAAAAAACATGTCCATGGTCTGATTGTTTTTGTGTGGCTTCATCTAAAGTCAGACTACTCACTATAACCCAACTCTTATAAATGAGGGATTGAAGTTTGTTGAACTTTGATCGTTTTATTATGATAAAGATTTAATTTCAGTTTAAAAAAAAGCCAGTTGAAAGAGAATGTTACAAATCAATTATCTCCGGAAAAAGTAGATCAGCAGACAAAAACTATTTTCTAAAAAGAACAAATCTCTCTCCCTACCTTTCTCCTTCTACATTTACCTAGAAATAGGTCGCCCAAACCCAAAAGGTTAGTATACTACTAATTATTAACGAACGATTAAAACCTATTCAGTCAATGTTTTAAAACAATGTTTAAAAATAGTCCAATCATTTACTTCTTCGTGCCCAGCCAGCGGCTTGTTGCCATTTCGTATATCTTAATTATATCTGTTCGACGCTTTTATAATCATGACACCGTGCAATTTACCTAATGAGGATGTGTGTATTTCAGATGGTAGAGACACGTTTTGGTTACAGGAAATGCTATTATTAGTAGGAGAGCCGGCAATCGCCTTTTGTTTTCTTGTTGTGCCCGTCAGTTATAAACTTCATGTCATGGAAGTTTATATTAGCTTTTAATTAAACATGATTCTTGAAGGAGTTAAGGCTGGATTAGATCAATTAATTATACTGACATTTATTTTATTTTTTCTATATTGAGAAGTGATATTTATTCGTAGTTTTCAATGCAAAAGGATAAATATATTGCATTAAAGTTTTATTGAAGTTGAAAGCATTTTGCCTTTAAAAGAGCCGACTCTAGCAATTATTCGTAGAATTTAAATTTTCCAATGTCGTTAATTAGATAACGATCCATTATGTTGATTGTTGCTATTTCAGTCGCAATCCGTAGAGTTTAACCTTTTGTAGAAATTAACCTTTTACAGTGGCAATCAACAGGGCCGGATTTCTAAATAGGCTAAGTAGGCTGTAGCCTAGAGCGGCAAATTTTTTGGGGCGGCAAATTTTACGTCCAATTAAAGCGGTATTTGGCATAAAAAAAATATTTTAAAATAAAAATACTAATATTTTTAAAGAAAGAAGTAAATATTTTACATTAATGCGTAAATCGTAAACGTATATATAGCACTAATACTATTTAGTAGTAAACATGCAAGCTGGGATGACATTTGCAGCTACTCCACCGGATTTGGAAGTTCAAAGAAAAATGGTAGAACAGTTTAAAAAATTTGCCGAATATTTCGCTTTTGATTAAGAGTGTATGTAGCAATGGCATGTAGGTGATTCTAATATGTAGGAAGAAAAAAAAAGTCTAGAAAACTATATATGGGGCGGCATATCGATCGTAGCCTACAGGCGGCAAATCTTTAAATCCGGCCCTGGCAATCAATAACAATCTATTATATTTGCCAGGTTATTTCAATGGGCGCATCAATCACATGGGACATTATATCCTTGACTAGTTTTAGAGTATGAGGCTAATAATGTCTCGCTTTTCTTATACTTTGTTCCACAGATAAAGTTATTCTATTCTCTGAGTAGCAAATTCAATAACCTAACCTTATTTTGATGGATTGAAGAACGTCGGGGCAAATAGCGAAAGAAATTCCTACCGTAGTGGAGAATTATGACTATTCAATTTGAGCCGTTTCATTATAACTATTAGTATTTTTTATAAATACACAATTATTTAATTTTTAGGAAGAGGTAAAAACTTTATTATTTAAATATAAACTTAAAGTCAATCGCATCCTTATTTTAAGTAGTACTTCACAACTCTCCCCCTCCGAGCGTTAGATCCGTTTTTTTTTCGTATCACGAATAAAAAATATTTATGCTTCAGTCTTTCTTACAGTAACCTTAAATTTTTAAATTTTATAATTATAACATTTTTGTATATAACGTACTTTTTTTTATTCATAAACATGGTTAAGATAAACTCTTTAAAAAGAGACCCAATTATAATTTTTTAAAGCAATTGCCCTCTTAAAACAAATGAGTGAAATCCACACTCCAATAGGATAAGTGCATTTTCGACACTGGAAAGAGTGAAAATTAACTCAGACTGAGTTAAATTCACTCGTTTGTTTTAAGAGTGTATGTTGTTTTAAATAAACTAAATTTAAAATTTATGATGTGAAAACAACCATACATATTTGCCTAATATTTCCATGCCATTCGGTAAGCGCCATATCTCTTTTGTAGCTAAGTCTTCGAGGACACTTGCCACTTATAAGACATAGCTTGCGTAACAATGAAGTCGCTTCTAAGTGGCTTCAAAACATTACATCGTTGACAGGACCGCTTCGGGAATCGCATGCTTTGGCGACTCAAGCTAGGCTGCTATCTATCTGTGAGCTCATTCCTGCCCTTTGTTGTAGTTGGTAGTCTGAAACGTGCCGCTAAGAACGAGTCGTGCCTCAGGTCTTTATGAATGAAGTTGGAGATTAAATATCTGAAGTGTAAAACAACGAGATGTCATGATGGAGGGATTTCTGGAGATCGGTGAAGCATTTGAAAATCTATTGTTTGTGGTGACTCGATGGTGCAATAAGAACCGACCTTATGGGTGTTCCAAACAGGGTTAGGAAAAAAAAACTATGCAGTGTATTGATCTGTTATATTTTGATTCTGTAGTACCTATAATCAACATCAAGTTTGAATTAATTTTTAAAAATAGCAAGGTTACTTTTTAAAAAGAAAACTACAAAATGTTATTTTGTTGTTCAGGTAGGTTGGAAAAAACTAATTTTTTTTATACATTTTTCTCCTTTTACTTAACTAAGGCAGTTCCTTCGTCTCATTGGTCCATTGCTTTTCTGCAAACAAACGTTCCATTACTCCACGAGTGTTCCCGAAAACGACTAATATTCTGTGCGACAATATGTATAAATTAAGAATATTACAATGTGAAAACAATATTAAGATTAATCCTAAGCACTTATTGAACATTGAACACCTACAATATCATTGGGGCTGGGGAGCCCAGTCAGTTAATCACTCGCCTTGCATGCAAAAGGTCCCAGGTTCGGGTCCGGACATCGCCAAAATAACTGCCGACCTATGAACGGCCCGTGCAGCCAAAAATGTCCGGTGAATAATACCCCTTGTAAGGGAGTGCACGTTAAATATCCTTCAAAGTCCTAACGCTGCGCACGATGTCGCACTTAACGGCTGCGTTGGGTGTTCACGTCAGGTGTTGGCACGTCACTTGATTTTGGTTCTAAAATATGACGCCCGTCGCCAATAGCCCTCGTGTAGCTCTAGTGCGACGATAATTCAAACCTAACCTAACCTAACAATATCATTCATCCACCTTGGTGGTCGCGATAACAAGCCTGATTCATGGAACCAGAAAATTCGAAACTCTTTATCTCCTGAACCTTAAATTCCCAACCTTTTCTCATTCCCATGAGCAATAATTTGCACACAGCAAAAAAGACGCCGCCACAATCTCGTGTGCAGTCGGATGTCCACTTTTCCACGTCAAAACAATCGTTTATTTTCCCTTTTTTCCAAGTCCTTATGGGACCCTAAGGTAGATCATTTTTCAGAATCCCATGTGGCGAGCTCGCATAACTCATATTGACATTTGCTTCTGTTTCGTTTTTGTTTTCTTTCTCTTTAGAGTTCAACGGACGGGCTCTTTCCGTATTGTTTTACCTCGCTGCCATGTTAGTTCTGAGCATGGAAGTTAAGCCCGGAATTGGAAGATTTTATTAATTTATTAGAATTTTAAATACGCACGCACACAATAATCTAATTCGTTCGATACAACTCCTTGTTGCTGCGCAGTTTCCCTAGTTTTTGCCTTACTGATAGTATTGTGATTAGAGAGTATTTTTTTAAAGGTTCCAAGATTATCTTATGTGTCATCCACTTTAATTGCGATTCGAAATTTTTTTAGATGTTTTATAATCTTTTAAATATAAAAATCATATCTAGTAACTAAATTTCCTACAAAAAATTGCCGGGTAATATTTGTTTTACTGTGTGGCAACTATTGCATGTCACCCACTTTATTAGATCAGTAACGTTAATTGCAGGTTGTTACTACACTGTAAACAGGATTTAGAACTATCTGATAGCAATAAAATAAAACGTTTTAAAATTAATTTATGAACACAAACGCTAAGTACAGTTTGAAATTAGTTTCTTAGCAAGTATTTAATTTCTTATCTGTAAAGTAAAACAGGCAAGTTTAACTGTAACATAGTGTCATTGAAAAGTGAAATTATCTTAATACCATCAGTAGAAAATAAATTGGTTTTTGTATTCTTGATCGCGATCTATCCAGATTGAATTGCATGAACTTTTCGTTTGTAATCTATATATTCCATTATTGAAATCAACAAATCACCCTTACTGCCCTCATTATTTTTTTCTCACGATTTAAGTTTCTCGTTTAAACAAAAAGGTAAAAACGAACGCATCTCTATACACAATTGAATATTCGTGACAAAATATTATTAAACCAGGTAAAATTATTATATTTTCTACTAGAATAAACTTGGTAAAATTAAGTTTTCATTGGAATTACTTGACTGTTTAAAAATAGGGAAATAATAGTAAAATGTTTTTTAAGTTATATAATTTAGTGTGTACAATTATTAAAGTAAACAAAATACATATTTTCAAAACTAATAGAATTGTTTTCCTCCTTTATATTTTGAAAAAATTTATTTATTATTTTTCACTGGAACGATTCTATTTACTCAGTATCATTGCAAACTGAAAAGCGCCGTATTGGAAAAAAGTTAATTTTTAATATTTTTTCTTTTATTTGTCTGACAATGCAACATTACCTGCGCACCCATAATCTCTTACTTATTCTCAATTAGTGCATATTTTAACGGTATAAATCCCTTTTTGAAAGTATTTCGTTAGTTTCTCGTTTTATGTAACTCTACTATAACTCTTTTATTCTGTAGCATTATTTATGAGCATTGCCTCCACCCTTTTCTTCACATGATAAAAAGAACTTTCGTTTCAGTTTGATTCAGTTAATAGCACCTGTTATATTTCCTTATTCGGGATATTTGTTATGAACTTTTACAAGTAATAATATGTTTCCAAATGAATAAAGGATCATAAATACTTTTAATGGAAAAAAAATGATGCGGAAACTAAAAAAAGTAGAACGCTTTAATTAAAGTTTCTTGATTTCCTTCCAACTCGTTTTAAAATATTTTATTAAACTTCTGGTTATTTTGCTTTTTTAGAGTTGAATTTTTAGCTTTTGTGCAGCAAAATTTACAAGTAACCAAGTTTTTACAAGTAACCAATTAAAAAGATATCTTATTCTTTTTGAATTTAATTTAAATCTTGATTTGTAGCAACTGAATTTCTCTTCTCATTTAAAATTTTACTTTAAATAGCATGCTGTTTTATGACACCATTTTTAATGTATTTTGTGAGTATATTTGTTGTACGAACTCACGTAAGGAGAACATTCAAAATTATTGCAATCGTAGTACAAAAATCTCTATTGTATTGTTTAAATAACCTCTTTGTATGTTTTGCATCCTTTTGGTAACCTCTATTTTATTGATAGATTTTGCAATCCTCACAATCATTTTTAGACCAAAAAAAGTTTTTTGTTTAAAATGTTTTTAAGCAATTAAACCTACACAAATTTTCTTCTGTGTTTTTTTTTTAATATAGTGTGTAAAATAGCGCATTAAATCTATTTTATTTTTATTGTGAAACCGATACAAGAGGATTATTTAATTTAAAAAAAATATTTTTGAGAAAAATATGCAGGATTTATTTATTTTTGATAAAATGTAAACCTTAGACCTTAATTTTACTTCCCTTCTTTTATCTAACAGTTCCACGGGTACGTTTAAAGTTTTATCTGTTCTCGAAAGATGGCAGCACCAAAAGTGTCGAAGAAATCTCGCTTTCCCTCTCTTAGTTAATACAGTGGTGGACATAATACATAATTATAAGACACCTACCTAATTTAACAATACACTGAAATAAAAGATTTAAATCATTAAATTCTTCGTCAAATATGATAAAAAATTAAAATTTTATTCTGTTATCACCCATAATTGTATTAAAGGAATGATATTTTATAGATTTTAATAATAAAAATTAAAAATACCGTGGACAAAATTATGAGACACCCTAAATAATTTTCAATATGCAAATTTTCGGATGTGCTGTTATGACGTCAGCAGTTAACTAAAGCAGCCAATAATCGTCTTCAAGCATTTACAAACATCCCGACATCCCACGAGGTACAGAATTAAAAGAAAATGAAATTTTCCTAAATTTGTAGATTAAATGGAATTGGTGCTTCAATAATTAATATTTTAAAATTTGTTAAGCACTCTAGATGTGCAGTTAAACATCTTTTGAAAAGAGGAATTAATTAATCGGTGAATAAAAGATCTGTGCGTACTCCTTGCTTGTCCCCGAGCGACAGACTCCATATGCTTTCGCTCGCAACACAGAATCAGATGACCTCTATGCCATTAAAAATGCTTTGAAGCTGAATTGATCAAGGCAGGCATCAATACATCAGCAAGGCAATCATTCGCAGGATGCTGCATAATGATTCATATGTGTCATTTTAAAAATGGGGGTAAAAACACCTTTTCTAAGGCGGCACAAAATGGACCTTCTAAACTTCGCGAAACAAACTATGGTCCGAACTGCCAAATGGCACTCTTTGCTATTTTCGGGTGAAAAAAGTTTAACCTGGATGGCACTGACAGATTTCACTATTATTGGCATGATTTACGGAAGTCTCCTTATGTACTAATGAGCCACCAAATGGGTGGAGACTCAGTAATGGCTTGTGCTGGTTTTTCGACTCAAGGGAAAGCAGATATCGTTTTTGTCCGTTCAAGAATGAATTCCGAAGCGTATAAGAATCTTTTTAAAGATCAACTAGCAATATACGGTGAACTTCTTTGCAGCGAAAACTACACTTTCCAGCACAATAACACGTAATTTATACATCAAAGGAAACAAAGCAGTGGCTTTCAGAGCAAAGCACCAATGTTCATCCGTGGCCTTCTTCCTTCCCCAGACTTAAATATCATCGAAAACTTGTAAGATATCTTGGCTCTTGCAGTTTACCGAAATTTGTTGGAAGTTTGCATGTGTTGAAGACATAAAAAAAACTGTTGCTATTTTGTTAGAATCAATATATTCGATACTAAATCGCATATTTCATGTTATAAAAATCAATGGAGACTCCACCAAATATCGAATAACCTTGTTAGATTATTTTCTTTTAAAACATTAGTGTCGACAAACTATGTTTACATTTGTATTTGGAAAAAAATTCGGGTGTCTTATAATTTTGTCCACTATGTTTTTAAGTTTTTTCATTAAATTGTAAGGAAATATCATTATTATACAATAATTATATATGATAACAGAATAAATTTATGTTTTTGACGTATTTGATAAGACATTTTTAAGTTATGGATCTTTTTGTTCATTATTTGTCAAAATTTGATAGGTGTCTTATAATTATGTCCACCACTGTAGACAATTAGACAGTGTTTCGCTTTACGTAAAATTTTGCCTGAACAATTTACTTGTATGACAAATAATTAATAAAAAATTGATTCGCATAATTTAAATTATATTTTTTTTGTATTCGAAAATTTTCACGAACTGAAGCATCAGAATGGATGAAAATATATATTGGTTTTAGATGTAGTGCATAACCAATACCGGCATTTTTCATAAATGATAAAAAAAAAACTGCAATTAATACTAATTTATAAAATCTTGAAATTTTTTGAAATGAAAATAACTGCAAAATTGTTTTTTTTTAAATCGTAATTTAAGATGTAAGCTTGGTGTAGATTAGTTGGTAAGTTACTTAATCAAAAGAACTACCTACCTGATATACTACAGCAAACACACATTTTTCTTGCGGAAATTTGACTAATTTATAAGCATTTAAGTTTTAAAAGTATAACTCTCAATTTGAAAAAAAAAACTTTGTGAAAGTGCACTATTTTTCCTAATCTTCCCTATTTAAAGATTGTATATTTATTATAAATTCTTTCTTTTTAGGTCTATGGCATGTGTTGCTAAAACATGGCGAGATTAGCTGCTTACTATCAGGAAGACTTCCACTATCCTTTGTCCAATCCTGGGCACAAGCAGAGAAAGTCTTCTTACATCGTTTACGAAGAGCCAAAGAACAATGTATTCAACGGTTACTCTTTCAATAGAGAAAGAATAAGAGGTCTAGCAGCTTCAGAACCTAGTCTTGATCTTCCTCAAACTCTGCCAGAAGCAATGGCTTTACAAAAAAGAATTTATCAACACCAAGGGCAAGTTTATCAAAACTATCCATATCAGTACGAAAATGTTTCGAACTGGCCTCAATCCAATCATCATTTTGTGAGGCATGAACCTGAAGTATATGACAATGAGTCCATATTCTCTTACAACGAGTTACCTCAACACGACAATCAGCATAACCAAAGATTCAGAAGTCGGTCACGAAAGAGGTTTTCTTACGCAGAGCCAAACGATATGCATTCACCTGAATTAATGTACATACCAAATAATGGCCACAGACATCGCACAAGAGAATCTCAGGAAAGCTTGGACTTACAATATTATAACGAAAGGCAATACCAACCTGATAATTATTTCATTGATCCTATGAGTCAATGTCAGAGTACCCCTGTTCACTTCAGGCCAGAATCCCGACAAGCACACTGGGGGAAACATCCTTTTATACACGCCAATGCTAATCCGGTATTTCTGTCTCCACCTTCACCCCTCGACTCGGGACTTAGTTCTCAGTCCATAGGGTCCAATCCTAGTCTTGACGTGGAACACAGTTCCGAAAACTTGCATGTCATGAGATCTGGCAGACACAGTGCTTGCTCTTGTTCTAGACTACCTAATTGTGATAACAGGCAACTGAATAGCCGCGATTTTGGTGAGATGTCTCCCGTTGCGTACTCACTGTCACAAAACGCTGCTGCTCCACAAAAAAGGTATAGTAAAAAGGGTACTGTGAGCAGTCGAAGGAAACATTCTTCAGGAGATTACGATGCAGTTCCTCTGCCTGAAAGTCAAGTCCGTTATGGAAAGCTGGGTCTTATCGGTGAACCAACTAACAATCAACAAAGAGCAGGTGACGTGATTGACAATAACATAAAGCAACGGGAATGTCAGTCCAAAGACCGGATGCGTTACGTTCACAGCGACGACAGTGATGTTTCGCAACAAATAACGACAAATCTCAGACGAAAGAAACCATCAAATAACTACACAAGGCCATGTGTCATCGTCATTAATGGACCAGAAAAGAACAAACGCCAACCATCTTCTTCGCCCGAAAACCAAGAGGAACTGTCCGACGATAAAAGCCAAGGTCCAGAATCGCCCATGAGTGTAACAGTCTCCAATTCCGATTCTGCCCCTTCATCTCTGGAACAAGATGAACCTCCCAAAGAGAACCACAAACCCACCCTAAAGAGAAGACAATCGTGTGCTGAACTTGAGATCAGGGAGCTCGAGGCAATGTATGCGAGATGCAATCTCGGTGATCGCGACCTCCTTGACAGGGCGGAGAGGCGGGACCTCCCAACTGCCCACCAACAAAACCGTCTGCCCAGAAGTCGCAGCAGTGACGCTCTCTGCGAAATTTCTTATTTCAACAACCCTTACGAGCCCATCAGACGTGCCCCACCTCTGAGGAGATCGGGGCTTCCGGACAGGATCGCAGACGACATGGCCCTGAGGAAGCTCCATCGACATTCCTCCAGGAGGCAACGCCAAAGTAACGTGTTCGAGAACCCAATCACGTACATGCTATGTTCTGCACACTTCACACCTCCGATGCGCCCTCCAGAAAGGGATATACTCCTCATGGACAATCCTGACGTGGAACTGGACGATCTGTGCTACAGAAAGAACTATTTCGGTAAAGAAACCAAGCAGGACCCTGAACCTCCTTTTGGCATACCCCTTAGGCCACCTCCTACCCAAAAAGTGTGTATAAGCGACTATCTTCACTCTGTACCATCTTCGGCGCCCCGGCCTTTGTGTCATCCAAGGGGTAACCCGGATGTTGTGAGGGACGACATGGCCTTTAGAACACTTCGCAAAGATGAGCCTGAAAGAGAGTTCTATGACATCTCCCAAATTTATAAGCATAAGAAGCGATGAAACCAATGTCTCAACTAAAAGTTATTAAAAAAGCGTTAGAAATATAATTCTTAATAAGTGAGATCATGGGCTGGAACCCTCTTAATAACCTTTAAAAACACTATTTTTCCTTTTGCTATGAATAGAAAAAATAATTTTTTAACCTGTCAAAATTGTGAGCAACTCGGTGTTTTTGTAAAAGCAACGCTTATTGTTAAAGACGATATTGCACCATAGAACCAAATAAATGCCAAAGCATAAGAAAAAACATGGTTCTGCATTGTTGGGAATTCTTATTGGGTCTCGCAATGGGAGAAGCATCAACTTCATACGTACAGTAAGATTTGTGTATACTTTAACCACTATAAAATTGTACAACTAGTCCTGGAACTGTTTATACATGAATTGATCTACCAAAATTTGCTTTCCTACTTAAGTAAAATCCCATATTAAATAGGACATTGCATACAAATCTGCAATACAGTGCAAATATATCGATATAATTCTAAACTATGTAATTATAGTTGCACAAGTTTGGCTCTCTCTTATGCAGTAAAAAAGGAATATTATTATTTGTATTGATATTAAGAGTATGGTGGACTGTTCTTGACTATTTAAGCATATCTTCCCCTTCCCTAATTTTTAAGAAATGTTTTAAAATATTCATCCTAAGAGCATATGCTGTTCAATATATAATTTTTTTGTGATTATATTTGCGTTTTAGAAAACGGTTGTTCGTTTTAAGGTCATGTTAAACAGGGATTCTTTCGTTTACTAAACTTCAACTAAATTAGTAATAAAGTGACCTGGTAATATTCATAGAAATGTAAATTATTTTATATTAGGCATCTTCTACGATTAATTTGTTCCATTATTTTGATTCATTAATAAATGAAAGTCTAGAGTCTTCCTCGTGAATTGCGAAATGCAATGAACATTTTTGTTATGAACATATTGCTTGCTTTTCCCTGAAGAAAGAAGGGTCCACTTGCCGGAACCTATAGTAATTTCGCTCAATTAGAAACTTTTCTGTTGGTTAAATTTTACTTTCTTGGCGAATACAAGCGAAAATTACAAACGGCTTCTGAATTCTTCTCAACGCACATGTGGTTGATTCAACAGTTAACTGTATATCTTTTTTTAAAAACCATACATATTTGTCTTCTCTTTATTTTGCAAGTGTAAAAAAAATGAAATTATATTTTATGAAAAGACTACAATGTTTAGTGGTCTTTTGAGACGTAAATCTTGCTTATTATAGCGAGTCATAGTCAAATATTGTATAAGTTGCTTTATCAATTTAACGAATTGGTAAGATAAAGTTATATGTAAATGTGTATATTATTCGTTTAATAGCAATAAAAATTTTATAGAACTGTTACTTTTCACTGTGTGATTTATTTAATACAGAAATTTGTCTCGTTTTCAATTTCCCACTGTAAGCATTTCTTACATTACATAAATACTTTTTGGACTTGTAGTAAAATAAAAAAATATATATATGAATGAGTAAAAGTTACATTGAATTGTTTTTGGGGAAGGGTTGGCCAAAGAAAGCACTTGGAAATGTTTGAACGATGTTTAATTTAATGTAAAACTGAGACCGATGTTCGTAGTTTCTAATTTATCAAGCATTTATTATTTTTTTCTTTTTCAACTTACAATTATAACCTCAGAGCTCTTGAATCCAGAACTACCGATCCTCTTAGTCAGGGCCGTCGTGTTTTCACCAAACGACTTAAAACCAGTTTTTCATACATAATTTAATTTCTTATTTTAAGCATTACTTTCACTACCATTTTCATTGTTTAAACTGATTCTCGTAATTATCGCGAATTTTAATTAAGTAATAAAAACCCATAAAAAATATGAGATCATTTTGAAAGTCAATATTAGTAATAAGAAAATTTTTTAAAATGTCTCAAAAGTTAAGGTCATGATAGTAAATTTACTTTGTTTAAAAAACATTAACGCAATTTCTGATGATAACGCAAATCAAATAATGTAACAATGAAACTATTTACACTTATTTATAACATCGTAAACATGTTTTAAATTTAGTTTTAGGTTTTGAAATAACATGTTTTTATTTATTAAACTTTCGTTACGAACTTAAAATGACCAATGCAATTATGATGTTTTTAGTATTTGCGATAAAAACAAGTAGAAAATTCAAGAATTGCGTGAAATTCAATAGTTTTTTTTATATGTTTGAAGAATAATAATTATTAAAAAATAAAGCGCGTCCGCGATAAGAATGAGACAACTTGCTTTCTATTTAAATTCCACAAAATATTACATACATGAATAATCTTTGCATCAAATTGACTAACAAACTTTTTTATTCACTTTTGATACTTTAAATCGACAAATATACACCTTCAAGTTGTATTTTGCGAAGATTTCTTCCAGCCGTCGTCGCCTTGACAATTTGTACAGTTTCTTCCGGTACTGATTTAAGGAGACGATGGTATAACTATAACCTATTTAATTGGGCCAAGTTTTTGGGCTCCTTTTTCTCGTAGGAATATTTACACTTCATAATTAAGCAGAAATTTTCTATCCTTCTTGTTTGTCGGACGTTAGGCGCATTCTCCTTGGGTACGGAATGAATATTATAATTCCTCAAATACTCGCTTACTTCTATATCCGATCAGAACAAAAGATCCTATTTCCGATAATGTTCGAGGATAAAGGGTATTAGTACTATTTTTATACATTGTTGCAAGTAAATTTTACCATTCACAGTTCCCTCAAGAACACGGTTTAGACACAATCCCATCCTCGCACCCATGGCGTGCCCCATCATCATTTTCCTGGCAAATTTCTCTTTAGCTTGATTCTATCTAGATTCTATATTCTACGGGAACAGTATCAAATGAAGCAGAATAGTAGTACTTACTACCACCAGCAACATTGGGGTCATACGTGAAATAATGCTCGTCATCAATGACGAGTTTTCAGTCCTCATCCCGGTGGAATCAATTTCCGATAAATGTTGAACAGTTTTTCTTTATTCGTTGTTTTTTAGCTTTTATGAATATCGGAACCGGTTTTTTTACATTGAAATCTTTTAAATTCAAATCTTCTTTTATGATTTTATGCATATAAGCTTTAGATATCTTCAATTTCCAGACGATTTGGTTCACTGAAATATCAGGTTTCTTTTCCACGACTTTCTTAACAATCGTTACAAAGGTCTTTTCCAGATATTTTTTAAAGGAAATTTCAAGAAATTTTGACGATTCCTAGTTCATCGTACTGTATCAAAAGTCGATATATAGTTGTCTTTGAAATTTTTCGTCTTTTAAAAATTTTAAAGTCTATATTCTTGAACCTTATGCCATCAAAATTACAGAATTGTACAATTTATTTTCGAATAGCATTCGATAAAGGAGCAGGCGGCACATGTCAAATCTTGCAGCAGCAACAATCCAAATCATATCTTATTTTAAAGTTTAAGAATTGTTCTTTCTGTTGGTAGTGTAAAAATTTTCATGTTATGAATTTCTTGTATTATCTCAGCCAATCGAATTGTCTCATTCTTATCGCGGACGCGCTTTATTATTAGCTTTTAAGTGATAAATGTATTCATTGATTATAAATATGCTTTAAAATTGCAATATACTCAGTACATACTATAACCACCTATTATGAAGTTGGTTGGTTGGTTGGTAGACATAAATTTTCAGGCTTGTGTGCTTGGTGTACCCGCTTATAAACCATCGTCAATTAGGACAGCACAAGACACACACAAACACATATGACAGATGTTGCCATCTGTCGCCACCTCCGCAATTTAGACATGTCCCTGAAGGGGAGGGAAACTTTCTCCAGGGACCTGTACCCATGGGAAACTGCGCAATGACCGCCCACAGGACTTTCGGAGCCAACAGATTTTACGAGCACGTACTCCGCATATACTCGACAAACACAAACATCCATGCCTGAACGGGATTTGAGCCCGGACCCAGCAGCTCCAGAGGCCAATGCCTTAACCACTACGCCGCCGGATCGGCTATAATGAAGTTTGCTTTAAAATACTGAAAAGTACTATCTCCTAAATGTGCCTATAAAATACGACGCCCGGTCGGTGAATCGCCGTCGCTTGCTCTGCATGAGAACGGGCCCTAAATGATATATATCTCAACTTCTTTATTTGTTCGATCAGTGGTGGCGCTAGGAATTGCCCGACGGGTGGGCTGGTGTACCCCGACGGGGGGGCTTCGGTATAATTTAAAATTAAAGTTTTTTTTTTAAACATTCTTTCTCGAATTGGTTCCAATATAACCAACAATCAATATCAACCTGTGAACACCTCGCATGGTTATTATTAATATTCAAAAATGAAACAAAAAACGTAACTCATCAAAAAAAATTATAAATCGTTTAATATACTTTTGTTCAATTATAAAATTCTATTTCAGCTAAATGCTGATTCCTCTACAAAACTGTACAACAAATTCGAGGTGACCCTAGTCCAGGATTCTTTCAGATTATATATTTTTTGCATTATTATCTCTTAACGTTATCCTTTATCGAGAGAAATGCGCTTAACGTTGAGTTTGGCTGTAATACACCAAAATAATGTCATTGTCAAAATAGGGCATTCTTTACTTTGATTAATTCAAAAAAGTAATTAAACTGAGTGTTATTTCAATGTTAAGAGAAAAAGAAGCTATACTTACTCGTACTCATTATTTACACTTTGACAGTTGAGAGTAAAAACAATAAGGATATACATATTTTGTACTTAAAAAAATGTACAAAATTTGAAAGAAGTTTTAAAAACAACATTTAAAGGGATTTCAAAAAAAAAAAGTCAATCATTCTTTTTAAAGTCGAGTCAATCATTCTTTTTAAATAAAAATATGTGTATTAAAATACTTCCAAACAATCCAATAAAATAATAATTGAGGTTAATCATACCCAAGTAGTTTGTCCCTTCACATTCATTTATGCTTTCAAAAAATCAGTTCTTTTAAAAGTGCACTAAGTAAATCCGTTCGGAAGAAAACTCTTAGTGGTAATGAACCCTTCTGTGGTGAAGGTCAACTACATGCACCCCCACTACAAGTTCCCGAGACCATAAATTCGTTAGCAGTGGTGACATATGATACTACTAATTGGTAACTCAAAGAAAAGAGGGTTTCTACAGCTACACCCCCACTGTGCTTGGGGTGGTGGGACGGTAAAAGAGAAGTTACATTTCGCCGCTTAGGGGTATGCATTCAAGGTCAATTGAAGAAGGGTACGAACCACGACTGAGACGACAGTTTTGGAAAATGCGAAATAGTGTTGAATTTTGAAACTGTTAAAAGGTTTTTTTCCGACTCACAAATTTTTCCGATATTGTAAGTTAGTTTTACCCCGACGAAATTTAAAATTTCCCCGACGGGGGGGGCTAGCCTTCCCCGACAGGGGGGCTTGAGCCCCCCTAGTCCCTCTGCTGCCGCCGCCCCTGTGTTCGATACTCCTCTAGTACGACTTAAATTCAACCAAATAATTCTTCTATCCTGCATCAACTCATTTTGTCGAAAATTGGGGGCGTGTATAGAACATTCAATGGGCTACTAGAACAAACACGCATATGGCAAATCTCGCAGCTGAGTGTAACGTTATCTTATAACCCCCCCCCCCCCCACACACACACACACAATGGTTTATAACCGGGCCCTTGCGACCAAGCACACAAGCCTGAAATATATATCCACCAACCACCCCCCCCCCCCCCCCTCCTAAAAAAACACCACGCCGCCGGTTAAAATTACGAGGCAATATTAAATTACGAGGCTAACGTATATGCAGCTCCAGTGAGACATTAAACTAGCCGAACTTCCCTTTTTGTTTCATATTCTGTAAAAAAAATAATAATAAAACCTATTTGCATATTCCAGAAGAGACATGACATTTATTAAGAGGGACTAAATAAGAAAAAATAAAATGTACGTTTAATGGGAATGTTTTAGATGATGAAAAATCTTGTTTTCAATTTTCCACATCATTGGTTGTTTCGGTTAAACTAAACTCTTAGAAGACTGGCGTAGGTGTCAAGAAACTTTTATTTCTGTTTAAATTTTTTTTATAGCAAATTATTTAACAACCAACCTATCGTTTATTAAAAATAATACACCAAAAACCGAACCGCTATGCCCCTGACCTACAAGCTTAATATATGGATTTGGGAATGACGTTAAAATTCAGATGACGCAAAAAGCACCTGAGCTAGTCACATTAACCTCTCCCGCATCACAAAAAACAGTACAAAGAAAAACAATTTTTTTACTATAAAACTAACAAAAAAATACCCCTTCTTCAAATTTTCTTCAAAAATAAAGTATTTTTAAAGCTGAAAATTCAAAAATTGCAAATTAAGTTTTAACTACGTATGTGAACCATTTTAGAGTGCAAAAACATGTCTAGTGTAAAAGTCTACCTGGTACAAGCAAACGGAAAGTTTAATTTTATTATCATAGACACGTACAAAATGATTAAAATTGCATAATCTGTAGCAGCAAAGTCTATTACCCTATAAGTGCATCCAATAGATTTAAACCCCTTTAGCCTTATTTGTAGACGGAAGTTGAAGGGCATTATTTTTGAGAAACCTTAACCGTACCTTTTTGTAGAAAAACTTCAAAATAGATCCAGGGCTGTAAGGAGCCTAGTGGTCAGGATCTTAAACTCAAGATCGGAAGGTTGAGAGTTCGAGACCCGATGCCACTGAAGACTTACCGAGTATATGCGGAGTACGTGCTCGTAAAATCTGTTGGGTCCGAAAGTCCTGTGGTCGGTCATTGCGCAGTTCACCATGGGTACAGGTTCCTGGAGAAAATTTCCCTCCCCTTTAGGGACATGTCTAAATTGTGGAGGTGGCGACAGATGGCAACATCTGTCATTTGTGTGTGTCTTGTGTTTGCCTACTTGACGATGGTTTATAAGCGGTTCCTTGCGACCAAGCACACAAACCTGATAATATATGTCAACCAACCAACCAAAATAGATCCAAACAAATGAAAGTTTTTATTTCCCTTTAAAACTATTTATATTTACAAAACATCCGAATTTTTTTCTAAAAATACACTCTTTTTTATTTCAAATCTCCGTTTTTTGCTTGGATAAGTTTAAATGATCAGATTTTTAACTGTATTTTGTGCTTTGAATCATCAAAAAAGTGCCTTATCAGCAAATTGTCAAATGAAATTGTAAGTCCTGTTTTCGTTTTCTACGTTTCTTTTATAAAGTGGAAAAGTCTATTTCTTTATTAAAACAGCATACATTTGTATCGATTGTTTTCTATAACATAAAGATATATCAATGAAATAGCCAAAATAGTCATATTGGAATAATCGTTGCAATACTGTATTAATTAGGATAAGTATTACTATTTAAATGTTTCAATTAATTTGTATTTAAAACTTTTAACTAAATTTTTTTGTGCTATTTTTTATGATTATTTTAAAAAGTATATGGTAATATTTCAATGTTAATTAACTAAGGAATAATTCTGTGGTGTTGTAATTACTTTTTTTTTTAGTTCTCATTTCAAATTCATAGTTAAAATATATTTGGATTTTCTTTCAATAACTCACGATGTTAGACTTTTCTTTTTACATACAAAAAATATTAATAGTATTTTTCTGAAGTCAATCATTTTTCATATTTTCCATTCGCATTATGTATGTACTATGCATTATGTATGTATTATAAGTATGAAGCTCTGAGCTTTGAAAAACATATTTGAATCAGTTAAAGATGCTAATTCTTAAAAAATAATAATAATAATTGTCAGATAAATTGTAGCGAAACTTGTAGCAAATGTTTATGTTCACGATGGGTAATTGCTGTTATTTTTCTATTGTTCTGAGTACCTAACTAAGTATGTGCATGCATAATGTTTCAATGTAATGAATTATTCCATTTGGAAGCTCCTTTTATAAGAATGGGGGGGGGGAGAAAAGTACTGTATTGCAATACTTCTACTGTTTATGTCGGACTTGCCAAAGAAAACTATTAAATATGTCCCATTTTCATGCTATATTTAAAACAAAATAACTTGTCATGCATGAATGATGTATTTGTTTCAGATTTCATTTCTGAAATGCTAAAAAATGAATTAAATTCTTCCACCAACATACTTTCCGAGACTTCCGAAACCACAACCATCTCCACCGATGGGTTAACGCAGATCACAGACAAGTCCAGATATGTCGAGATTCGCACTGAAGGAAGCGAAGAAGAAAAGGGGATTCTGGAAGTGCATGGAGGATCCATTTCAGAAAGGTAACTCATTTTATAGCATGCTTCAACGTTAAGGGGAGCGGACACCCCCATTCCCTTTCCTACCTCGATCGGGCTGGCTAATGCTCAGTCTATGGGGAAAAAATGGTTTTTGTTCCAAAAAAAGCAAAGAAATTATAGGAATATTTTGCTGCAGTTTTTTTTTAATTCATAAAACTCCAATAAAGGTGTGCTTTTAGAGGTTATTTTTTTAAAAATGTGTTTTACTTTTTTTTAATCGAAAAAAATTTAGATTAAAAAAAAGTAAATAGCATTTTAAAAAAAATAACCTCTAAAAACACGACCTTTATTGGAGTTTTATGAATTTGAAAAAAACCGCATCAAAATATTCCTAAAATTTCTTTGCTTTTTTGGAACAAAAACCATTTCCCCCCATAGACTTAGCATTAGCCAGCCCGATCGAGGTAGAAAAGGGAATGGGGGTGTCCGCTCCCCTTAAGTTACTAAAGTCAGGGCCTGTTCTAGGAAATCTAAAAAAACAAAGTGGAGTATCAGAATCATATTTTTTTAGTTTACAGATATTTTGGAGTTTTATAGCATTTAGCATATTAGAAACTCAAATTTAGGGGCCCCCTAAAATTTGGGAACCCTAGGCCTTGGCCTAACAGGCCGTATAAAAGAACAGGCTCTGACTAAGGTTATAGTTTCCACATAATGTCCGCCATAGACAGGTAAGCTGCATTATCCACAATTGGATAGAAGAGAACAAAATTAAATTTTTCGTTTGAGATAAGTAATGACAACCAGAGCAGTAGCGGCCCGTGGTCAAAAATGTTGGTGCAGCCAAAGCAACACGACCCCCCCCCTCCCTCCACGCACACAAACTTCTGTTAGCTGAGCATAAATTGAAAAGCATATAATAAAAAAACTATATAAGATTATATAAAATGGAAAAACTTTCTTTATAAAAACACAGTGTATTACTTAAAGTACATTTTATCATTAGCGGTGGGTTTTATTTCTTAATAAAAAACAAATAAAATATCAATACTAAAAAACAAAAGCATTCCGCGCCGAAATTTAATAACCGTTTGAACGCTAGTCTATGGCTGAAGCGATGAGGAATTCAATCTCTTGATTTCCCCTTCATCACACATGGCCTAACACGTGTTTGCGGCCACCAATCGTATCAGCGAATTCCAACTGCAGCCGAAAAACATAAAATCGGTTTGGGCTGCACTCCGCTCCTTAATCCATTTAATTGTAAGTGGATTAAGCAATGCATATTCTTCTTCGTCATGGCAACCCCGCTCGCGTCCTTCAGCCCGTCTCTCATTTTTCTAACCGGGTTGCAGTTTAGTAGGATTGGATTATGGGCATGCAATTAATTTGATACCCAAATAGATAACTTTTACTAATCCCACTATTTAGAGAGGAATTTTCATTTTTGGCTTGAAAACCTTACATTAAAAAAATGTGCTAATTTGGCAAAATATAATATCGGATGGGGGATTTTGCTTTTCACCGAATATTTAAGTACATCCTGGCTGCACTTGCTGTATGCCACGAGCCGCCACTGCCGAAGAGGGCTTTTGGATTAGTATGTAAGAAAAAAATTTGTTACCTTTGATCAACGTGTTGAGGCATCACAAACCACAATGAGCTTGAAATTTGAAAAATTGCTTGGTTTTTAATTCATATATCCTTTTTTGTAAAGAATAAAATAAAATATCATAATTTTTGCAGTTATATATTCTCTACGAATAATAGTCTTGGAGCTACAGCTGTGAAAGCATATTTTTTGGCCTGTTGCAAACCAGGCTGCATTATATACCATTCTGAACTAAATGCTGCAATAAATTCTAGTTAAACGTACTAAATGAAGATAATTTGTTAAGTTTTTCGTCTTAAAACGAGTAATAAAAGAGCAGTAATGTGATTTAATTAGCAATAATCAGTGGTCATTTGATGAGGAAATCAGGCTGGACCATCACATTTTCAAAGTGATTAATGATAGTATATTTTTCTCGAACGGAGAGATAGAGCTGAACTGTAGTTGAATCACAGGGGATAGTAGCCCCGTTGGAAGGACAACGTCACATGACATATGACATAACATCTGAAATCTTCCTGCATATCACCAGTTGGAAATTTCTGGTCGACACTGCAGTTAAACTTCCAGTGCAGGTGCCTGCATCATCGTTTTCAACTGCAGGTGTATGTAATGTTAAAAAGTAAAAGATAATGCTTTTTCAATTTGTATGATTGCCATACGTTTTCACGGCTCCAACACAAATATAATGTGTCAAAAAGTAGCTAATCATCAATTTAAGTAATGATTACAAATGAAATTAAAATTTTTTTATGTAAGTCTGCTAATGTTTTTTTTTAATAAGATATTCAATACCTGCTAAAATTTCGCTGCAGTAAATTTCTATTTTTATAGCAACATTTATTTCTGATTAGAATGCTATTTATTGACAGTGAAAAATTATAGTGACTTTTAAAAGCACATTTTGAATTGGGTGAATCATTTTATTTGTATATAATGTTCATTAATATAAATGTTAAAGCTTTGGTAAATATAGATAAGTTGTAAAAAGCATTAAAAATTTCAGTTTTAATGATTGAAATTCTTTTATTTTTATATTTAAATGACTTCAAATGATCAAAAATTGTTAATACAGGTTAGCTGCCCTCCAACGCAGTGGTTCTGAGAACTGGAAGAAGAGGATTGGTGGAAAACCACCAATCCTGCTCAAGCAAGACGGACCACTCAAAGCAACACTTAATGTCAAAGAACTGGGATCTGTGTTGAAGGAGAAAGGAGGGCCTGTCATGAGAGTTCGAGAGGTTTGTAGAGATTATCATGCTTTTATGTCCCTGGAATTGAGATTAATTTGCAATGTTTGATGAATATAAGGCATATAAAATGTTGACAGTTAATATATTTCCCTAATAAGCCAAATCAAAATAAAGATTTGATTATTGATTGATTCTGATCGATACCAATGAACTATAGACTAGTTTCCAAATTAAGGTAGGAAAAAATTATTTGATAATGCTAGCTTAGACAATATAGAGGGATTAGGGGACCAGTACAATAAAAAAATGCGAACTACTTACTTCTAGTTTAAGTTTAAAAAAGCAAGCAAATCTATATGTTTGTATTCCATTATAACTTATTTATCAGGGGAACATTATCAAGCAGTCATTGATCGACATTTTGTAGAGATTTAATGTTTGCTAATACGAAATTTTATTGGGTTGAACAATCATAATTATGAAGTTACTTATTTTATTCAAATTATATAGTGTAGAAATACATTTAGTGATAAGAAAAGGCATAACAGTAGCATTTATTGAGCTTATATAAAAGCATATGGTTGAAGAAAATAAACCAATGCATTCCGACACATTTCATTTTCTCCATACAGAAGCCCTCTGGTGAGAGACCCCGGAGTCTTCTTGACCGTATCATGATGCTAGGGGAGGCCCAAGACCAGTGGCGTAACCGTGTGGAAGATAAGGATGCCAGCCAGTTTACTGTGGCTGGAAAGATGGTGCAGATGAAGTATTCACCACAGGCCAGCCCGGTCATCAGCAGGAAGAAGTACAGTCCAAAGACTGTGCAGAGCAGGAGTAAGACCAGTGAGTGAGACTGTTTTTGCTCAATCTTTATTAGTATTTTTTTATTGTTGTTTTATTCTGAGATTTCAAATGCCTTCTGTACCAGTGTGCCAGTGAATGTCTTTAATAATGTAACATGACATTGCTATTTGTATGATGGACGTAGACTGTGTAAAAAGTATACCCCAGCAGCAATTTTATGCATCTAACTTATTAATATTTCACTCTTATTAATCATAAAACCTATTTATCACCCTATGCTGATATCAGCATTATTTTGTCTCAATTTGGATCTCTGACTGGTTTCTGGCCAAACGTGCTGAGCTAGAAGAGTCATTTCCATTTCTGTCAGGGGACATAATATAACCTATATCACTCAATTCTTTAACACATATTTCATAATCAATTTTCAGTCTTCTTTAGACATCAAGTCTTTACCATACGTGACAAAAGATGGAGAAGGAAACAGGAATACACTACCTACTGGGATTGGAATTTTTTTTGAGTACTAAGTTTTCATTTTTGCTCTAATATTCCCCCTTTTTATTTACATTTTAAAAGAAAATCAAATCGAGTAGAATAAATATGATCAAGCATTAAAAATGAAATGATGATTTTAAATGAAAAATCAAATGTTCAAATTAATATCTTACCATTCAAACAAATATGTTTATACTTAATTTTTATTTGTTATGTTGAATGAGCAGAAAAGTATTAAATTCAGAAAGACACAGAAGCTTTGAAAGTAGCTGAATATTTTTTCCGTAACATTCTGCATATTTTAACACCTTTTCCATTACTCTATGTTTTGAGGACAGAGACAGAGTTTCAGACAAGATTCATTTCAGACACACAGTTACACACTAATATCATAACTATGTTAAAACTAACTGAAGAGTGTTTTTAGGAATACTCCAAAAATAGTGTTTCAAAACAGTGTTTCTTAAAAACTCTATTATTTATCTAATAATAATTTTTTTTTCAAATGCTTGCAAATAAAATGCAGTATTAGTAAAGATATTGGTATTAAAACATTTTATAATTTTTTTAAAGCCAATATCCAAGAGCTGTCCAGTTACATTAGCCAGAGTGTACCTGCTTCACCTTACCACCTTAGCAAGAGCCAGTCATCTTTGATCACAAGCAGTAAGTGTTTTGAATAATCTTTCTAAAATGTAGTATATCATAAATTATCACACAGTAACTAGTCCTTTTTAATATGTTTGAATAGCTGGAAAATGCAATAAACAAAATGTGCTTATCGTAATATGAATTATAGATTGTAGTACAAGTTGGTATAGTGTACGTAAATAAATTAATCTAGATAGTTAACGAGCAATGGAAGATTAAATATTAAAGTCTATTCTACCAAATCAAATTTAACCTCATATTGAAACGCTTGTACAAACTTGAACTATAACTAATCAAAGTTTATATAACCGAATTCTGAGTTAAATGCATATAGTTTATTCTGCTATAGATTAAGTAGATATGAGAGATTAACTGTCTTATATAGTTCCACCAAACTCTTTATAATATTAAAAACTAATTAGTTTTTTTAATTGTTTTCCGTAGGTAGCTCCCCTGAAATCGAAAAAGCAACCAAGACAAACACAGTGAGCGTCCCAAAAATCGACGACGAAAGTTTCACTTCATTTTTCAAATCTGCCAAAGAGAGGATCAGCCGAATCAGTGTCAGCACAATAGATTTTTCTGATGAAGTGTTTGAGTATTTATCTACTGAAACACACCAACTGTAAGTAATATATAAAATATGTAATAATGCTAAACTATATAAAATTACAGTTAAAAATTGCTGCATTTTACCATGACTTTTGAAACAATTAATGTACTTTTAGCAAGAGTGTAGATGTTAAAGCCTAGTTTCTTTAATAAATGTTTGCTCTCCAAATGTTGCTCTCCAGATAAAAAAGTTTAAAGTTCAATCCTAAAAAGCTTAGGAACTTTATTTGGAAAGCCCTATTGATTTTTAAATTCAATAGGAAAAAGTAGTTTCCATAAAAAAAGTTTTTTATTGGTTCAATCTACTCATTGATAGTTTTTCTTATAAATAATCTTATCCTTTTGCCATAAGAGGTAAAATTGGAAATTGCAAGGCAATTTTTTAAAAGAATTTTAAAGCAAATAAAAATAAATATTATTCCAGTTATAAGATGTCAACCAAAACAATATACTATCTGATTCCAATTTATCTTCAAATCGTCTTGTATCCTTGAATATTGATTGAGTATTTAAAATCAAAGTTAACAAAATCAATTGTTTTATCAATGTTCATTACTTTTGAAATCTGTACATATATATTACCTTTTATTTTGACTATGGAATTAGAATTTTGAACAAGCAAAATTCCTTTGCTAACTAATGCTTTCAACTTTAGTTTCAAGCAATTTACTAAAAAAATATCTTTGTTCAGTCTCTGCAGTCACCGAAGAGAGAAATTTACCCCAAGAAAACATGCTGCATCTGGCAACCCTTTGAGACTCTTGGCATCTCAACCGAACCTTAAACAATCATATGAGGAAATACATCAGGGTGTGGCTGAGAGAGAACTGGAAAGGATGAAGATTGAGAGATGTAAGAATTTTAAATACCTACATATTTTTTTTCTTTAAAACAGTGCTTGTTTTGGGGAGATTAATCCTTTTGCAAACTTGATGTATTCTCCATAAATAAAAGCCATTTTTTGTATGGCGCAATATAGGCGGCTCCCACCTATTTTTACGCTCAGATTATAATGAATCTGAATAATGCCCATATTATAATGAATCTGATATACGCTCAGTTATAATGAATCTGATATACGCTCAGTTATAATGAATCTGATATACGCTCGGATTATAATGAATCTGATATACTCTCAGATTATAATGAATCTGATATACGCTCAGATTATAATGAATATCCCTCTTGCATTCCTTGCTGCATAGGGCCTCCATCCAGGTACTTCCATCTTACTCTGTTAGTGGCCAGATGTTTCGCCTCCCGCCATGTTGTCCCCACGTCCTTCAGTTCTTTTTTGATAGTTGTAATCTGTTATAATATTTTGCAATTCAGTACGATATTTTTTTTAAAGTGGCTAAAGGCTCCAGTTTGGCTATGTCTGCATTAGCTGGCCTGGCAAGTACTGAAGATTTCAAGAACGTTGCTTTGAAAAAAGGAGCTACTGTTGAACCTGTATCTGAAAAAAATTCGCTCCTTCAAATCAAAGGTTTGTAAATTTAAAGAAAAAAATTTAAAAATTCAATTTCACAATTCTCTATGAAGCATTAAAACATAAAAATTTATTAATTTTTTTTTATCTGTAGGCCGTCGTTGTGCTCAAGTAAGATTGGTGGAACCCAAAGCTTCTTCTTTGAACCATGGTGATAGTTATGTGCTTGTTACTCCCAAACAAGTATATTGTTGGCATGGAGAGTTTAGTAATGTGATAGAAAGAGTAAAGGTACTACAGTTTAAATGAATCAATATAAAATTCTTAGTAAATCTTGATGCAGGAATTTTTTTCAAAAAAATAACTTTATCATGATCCAATATCACAACCTGCGTTCTTAAAACTATTTCGAAAAATTTTGATGTCCAGATTGCATAATGCTTTTATAAATTGTATTTTGTTTTTATTAAAAAAATACTTTTTCACTCACTACTTCTATTTGTAGAAGTAGTCAGTAAGCCTATTCATATTACTTCTACTTATTAAGGAGCAGTTGTTAAATTGTTTCTTCATTTTTTGGGGGCTGATAAATCTTACTCTATTACTGAAAGAATTATTCTTGCATAATTAACTTCTAATTTTTATTCAGGGGAAACTCGCTAATTCTTACTATTTTTAAGATGTTTTCCTGCCCAGTGGAATTGCAGAGTGAGTGTGACGGGTAGTGGCTCATCTGCCACTACACCGTTTCATTTTATACAGGGGGGTGGCATGCAATACGTACATGATACCTCCCTATATCCTTCTCACCTTTCCCTGACCCAATAGTCGAGTAAATGGTTTAGTAACATTTTTCTTTTATTTTGCTTCATACAGTATACATCTGTCATTCTACGCGTATAGGGTAACAGGCTATATAGCCTACGCCTTTCCCTTTTGGGCGCTATTTTTCTATGTTATGTTATGTTACTATTTTTAAGGCATTGGAGGTAGCAAACCTTGTACAAAGCTCAAAAGACCTTGGGTTCAAAGGACAAGATGAAGTTTTGGTGATTGAAGAGGAGAATGAATCTCATTCTCAACTTCAAAAGGAGTTCTTCAAAGTTCTGGAGGTTGTGGCAGACAACATACAAGCTGCTGGGGCTCCAGATGAAGATGAAGTGAGTGTTACTTGCACTACAGCTTATTTACAGTGGTGGCCAAAAGTGTGGACACTTTTTGAAAGTTTCATATTTTTCAACTTTGTGAGATTGCAGAATATATTAATTGTATATCAAATTGAACAATTGTTTTTTAAATTAAAAGTAATTTAATCTTTAAGAGGACCATTGTGTGAAGATCGCTGAAGCCTTCTGTGAGACCTTTGGTCCCATATAATCTATATCCATGGACACAACATCATCATCATGAAAGTAATTTACATGCAGAATTAAAAATAAATACAGTATTACAATATCTGTATTATGAATAAGTTATGCAACTAATAATATGATCTGTCTTAGTTTTGCAAGTCATTGAACCACCAACTTATATTGCAATTTCAGCACAAGAGAATCCATTGATTGTGATTGTTTGTTCAACTAAAATTAGCATAACTTAATTTGTAATACAGATACTTTAATTCTGTTTTTTTAATGACATTCTACATTAAATTTCCTTCAATTTAATATTTAGATGTTTGTATTTAAGCGAAATTTAATAGATGAAAGAACACAGGTAACAGTTGAAACACATGAAACTTTCAAAATGTGTCCACACTTTTGGCCACCACTGTATATGCTGGCTGTAGTCTTTTTTTGAAGTCGGATAATTTTTATAGTTCACCTGTAACTTTTGTGACTCTACTGTGATTGTGGAAGAGTCCACTTTGAAAATAGAAAAAGTACTTGAAGATTCCCTGATTGCATGATGTTTATAATAATTGACTAAAAATAGTATTGATGATTCCATTTAGTAAACAAAAGCTTGCCTTATTTCCGATTAAGATTTTTTTTTTTAATGTAACCCCCTAAGTTGTTACTCATCGGTAATTTTTCATTTAGCTTTTTGTATTGTTTAAAATTTCTAAGGTTTGTTCGGGTTTTTTTTTTCAGCTGTATGAGATTGCTATTGTCAATACTAATGCTGTATATAAACTAGAGGAAAATGAATTGAAACCATTTGATGATTTCTGCGGAGAAGTTCCGAAAATTGAAATGTTGAAACCAGACATGGTATTTACTAACATCTTTATTATTTTCTTAAGTATACTGTATATTCTGGAATTTGATTATGTTATGGCAGGAAAGTACAGAACTTAAAAGTCATTTTTAAAAACAGTAGTTCTTAATTGAGGCGATCGATTTCTCCAAATGGCTTTGTTAGATTGTGTTTCAATAACCCAAATTATATGGAATTTGCTGCAATACAAAGTTAGGCAGTTTTATAAGAGCTATTCAAATGAAATAATATTCTATAGCCTTACTATTATTAATATATTAAAATAGTTTTCGTTAATAAAATATTTTTCACTTCTATGAATGTTTAGTTAAATCCATCATAATTCAAAAAGGGATGTATTTGTTTTAGATTTATGTGTTTGATTTTGGGTCTGAGATGTATGTATGGTGTGGAAAGCTCGCCTCTACAGAACTTCGCAAGACTGCCACATCATTGGCTCAAGAGCTTTGGGATGAAGGATACAACTATTCAGAATGTGATATTAATCCTCTCAATGCTCTATTTGGTAGGGATTTCTATTGTTAATAACTATTTAGAAAAATTAATAGTCTAAATATCATCCATAAATATGTATACTAATTGAATATGTGCATGTGATACCTACTATTATTTTTTTTCAATTACCATTTAATGGTATGGTTTTTTAAGAAAATATAAATATTTTATTTACAGAAATTTTTAAAACAACAAAGTGACTGAAAATGAATAATGAGTGTTAATTTTAATTAATAATTACAATTTTTTGTAACTTTCTCGTTATTTTTTCTTAACACTTTCAATCTTTAAATAACTTGTAAGAATGCTTATTAAATTCACTTATCATATTCCTAAACATAGATTAATAATTATTGCTTGAATATTCAAAACAACGGTTTATTTTGTAGAAGGACCTTTAAAGAATCAAGATTCCAAGCGTCCGGAATGGTGTACATTTTTAAGGACAAGTCAGCACCGAGAACCTGTTCTATTCAAAGAAAAGTTTTTTGATTGGCCTAACATCCACCCTTTGATCACACCAAAGTCCCATGAAAACAATAAGGTATAGATTTAATTTAGTGTTATATTCTTCACTGTGTTAAATACGGTGTATACGAAGGATATATTTAAGTTAATATGTTTTAATGCAACTGGTAAGCGTTTATATTAAATTACATGGTTGTAAAAGCAAATTGGTGTATAAAAGGAAGGTTGTGCATAACCCCCTTATTGACAACAACAAATGAATAAAAAAAGCAAGAAAAGGAGACAAATACTCTAAAATACATAGGTCATTCAATGATTGGGCTGAAGCTGCAAATCATATGAAATATGTAGCAATACAACAAATGGAACAAAAAAAAAAAACCAAACTACAAACACTTCATCCATACTACTTTGTCAGGGGGACAGAGAATGAAGAGAATGGGTGCTTCGATTTACCACAAATAGACACACACCCTCAGTACATGCTCTGTCCATCTGAGGAAGTAATATAAGCAGAGTGTTGGGTTTTTTTTTTTTTTTTGTTTATTGTACCCCCATGTTGACTTTTTTAATGCTTATAAATGTATTTGAGGACAAAAAATTATTTTTTTCCTGGAATTGTTTTTGCAGGTAGAAACGAAACACATTCTTTGAAATGGTATTTGATAATATTTTTTTTTTAATTTGGTGTTTCATTCAACTAGAGGGTTAGCGTAGCCTCTACTATCTTATATCAGTTCATTCAAAGCATATTAAATTTTATTCAGATGGAGACCTTCATTGAATGTTCTATTGCACTTGTTATTTGATTTATAAAATACTTGATAGTTAGTTAACTGTTTATAAATTTACCTTTGTTGCCTGTTCACACACAAAGCTGTTATAAATCATCCCTTAGTTTAAAAAAAAAGTTCAAAACCCAAATGCTTTTCAGGGCAACAAAGTGCCAGCTTGCATCTCTAACCTGCAACCCTGCGATCACCAATCCCTTCTGGACAACGAACCTGATGAACCAGACACCGTCCTAGAGAACAGCCATGTAGGCAGGGGACTAGAGTGGCATGACGAAGTAGAGCGCAGACACTTCCGTATTACCACAGTACGTATGAAAAAGAACCAACAAAAGAAAGTGTTCCATTTAAATCATAACTTTATTAGCAAAAGAGCTTGGTGGGCATGCTAGAGGTAAGTTAAGGTTAGGGTGACGCACATAAAAGCGGCCTGGAATAGATATACGGATGCAGGAAGATGCTTGGCAAGAAAAACCATTGAAGCCGCCTTTAAGCCTCCAAGTCAATTTCATAAATTACTCAAGCATTCAATGGCTGCAATTGACAAACCTATTTTACAATGGTTGATTTTTTGTTACTGGACCAGAGCTGCACATTTACTATTGGCGAGTTCAGATCTTAGTGCAGGCTGTGTTGGTGTGTGTTGATAAGTTCAGTGCACAGGTGAAGATGGCATTGTTACTGGAAATAATTCGCATCTGTTTGGGCTAAATATTAAAGCGATCTCAGTGGCTTCATCACTCATTTAACCTTTTTGACTTGGCACTTGGCAGCATTTCTATATTGTTCCTACCTCCATGGACAGGCCACTTATTTGTGCCATTTGAGTTACGAGAACGGCATGTGGTTGCTATCACTTAGAGACGTGGTCTAGCTGCAAGTTACAGAATATAGTACAAAACTATTCTTCTTGAGTAAATGTGATTGAATCTGTTCTGGATGGCAAAATTTTGTCTTATCTGAATTATATCAATTAAATCGAAATTTAATAAAATTGCTTTAAATAACTGCAAAATGCCAAAATAATTATTTATATTTTTGTTATGAGAATAAATATTTTTTAAAAATAGAAGTTTAGAATATTTTGCTTTTTCATTCTATTACATCAGTGGTTTGTGAGTTGTGACCTTGAGGAAAAGCTTATTTTTAAAAAAATATTCTTGCTTCACAGTAGGATAGATTATAAATTTATTTTAATTTTTCTTTAGTTAATAAAAAAATGATTTTTAGATATATTGAACATTTGCATATATTTATTCATTACTTTACATTGATGTCTTATTGATTAAAAAACATTTCTAGGTTTCCCACCGCATGTGGCACATCTCTGAACAGGGCTATGAGGTGATGCCTGAAGAGAGCTGGGGCCAGTTCCATGACCATGATACCTATGTGGTCAGATGGCAGTACATGGTTAGCAGTACAGGTAGGTACAACTTTTGACCTGTTATACATGTATTTTGAAATTTTATGGTGTCACTTGTAAGGTGCAGAATATTTTACTTGGAATTTTCAGCTTGTTATTTTTTGTTGTTGGTGTAGATGATATTTTCTTCTTGATAGATAATTTTCATTCTGATTGCAGTTAACATTTATTTTAATTAACCAGAAAACATCACAATAGAATTATGAATAGAAAAAGTTATTTCAATCAATGGATGAAAAGTTATGGTGCTGATTTTCCTAGGAATATAGTAGTTCGTCAACCAAAACTTGGAAGACCATAAGTAAATAAAATCAATATATTTTATGATGCCAGCAAGAAGTTTCAGAATTCTAGTCCATCTTAATTTAATGGTGGCGCTTACACAGTTTCTTTGCTTTTAAAACCATACTTTTAGATAATAGATATTATTTTTTAGAGGGGGGGGGAGAAGAGCTGTCTAAAATGGATTAAACCTCCAGGAGAGTTTTGGGGCCATTATCTTAATAGCCTACACACTCTCTACTATAATACCCCCAAAGAAGACGTATTTGGAAATATAATGCTGGTTGTGCAACATTTTTTATATCAAACTACATTCTTTTCTTCAACCTTTTCAACAATCCAACAGTGTTTTGTGGCAGTGAATGCACTAAATAGAGAGTATGGACTGTTACTTAATTAGCTTATTTGTCTACTGTGATGGCCATTTTTATGTAAATTTTTTTCGAACAAACTTCTATTTTCGATACATTTTTTTATTAGGCATGAATCAATTGATTTGGTATAGCAACTTATTTTAGTAAAAGGAAGAAAAATATTAACCTTTAAAAAAATTAAACACAAAAAAAACAGTGCAAAAATTTAATGAACTTATTATTAACCATTCATTTTTGAATCATTCAAAAGTTCATTTCCGTATAAAAATTTAACTTTTGAGTTTTAATTTGTTTATCGTGTTGTGTAATTTATTCTATATAACTGGTTCAATACTATGTCCATCTTTTGTCTTAATTTTGTTTATTTAGATAAATGTAAGCAGCTTATCTCCGTGTGACAAATTGTCTTGCTGATCACCATTATAGGTTAATGCAATGAACTCAAATATAAAAAAAAAATATTGTAAATATGCCTAAGAGCCTCCTTTGGAGTTGAAACTCTATTGAAGAATCCATTTAGTCAAGAGAAAAATCAATAATTATTTCCAAATTACCCATTGTATTTTTCTACAAGACCTGTCTATTAATCTATGGAGATGCATTGGGATCCCTGATGATTATCTTCTCCTTGCTAGATAATAATAAAATGACTGATACTTAATATTTTTTCAATGTAAGTAAGAATTATTTTTCTGCATCCAATAATGCACCATAAAAGTATAGAGAAGATAGTTGTAAATTTCTATCAGGTAGAATGAATTTATTTTGCATGGAACTGTGATCATTATTTTTATTAAACTAGCTTGCATTTATATAGTCTTTTCAGAATGATAAAATTCTTGTTTAATGTTTCACTTAAAGTTTTATACTTTAGTAATTTAGTATTGTATAGCTATTTTATGTTAGATGTCTTGTAATACTTATTTTCATTGATTTCAAAGAATATAGTTTTTACAACACAAATTAAATTAATTCATTGGTAGTTCGGCATTTGTTAAATTAAAAATATTGTTTATAGCAGCTATTATTTAATTACAATTTTTGAGAAGTATTTTTTTAGAACTTAATACACTAGAATAGGTTTTAGAATTTGTTTTAATATACCAAGTTTTTTAAAAATATTTTTTCCATACTATCAATTTTATTAAGAAGTCTTTATTTAAGACGTTTTTGTATTTACATATTCATATGTTTTTAATTTTACTTAAACTTATTTTTGTTATAATTAATAAAATTATTTTTTGTTAGTTTTATGTTTTCCAAAGCAACATTATTTATAAATACTATGCATTTTCCATCATAAAGCTACATTCTTATCAAATTCAACTGTCAAACAATCTAACGTTAATTATATTTGTAATCTTCTATGTCTTAGAATGGTAGCAGTTCATCATAAACAGATCAAAGTTTGCCAGCTAGTAAATAAATTACAATCCAAACAAACTTTTTAGTTTAAGAACGAAACATTAATTTTAATATCATTTTCAGGTCGTACTTTGAAGGGTGGAGCATCCAGGTACTCCTTTGTTGGAAGGAAGAGATGGGCCTACTTTTTCTGGCAAGGAGAGAAATCCCCGATCACTGAAAAAGGGGCATCTGCCCTCATGACTATCGAGCTTAATGAGGAGAAAGGGCCACATGTAAGGGAATGTTTATCTATCATCAGAAATTTTTATCATTTAAAACTTCTAAAAAGTGTGTTTTATTTTTTTCTGCTTCATTGTTATTTTGGGTAGTTCTTGGGTAAAATAGTCATAAATATACTTTTAGGATTTGCAGATCAAAATAATTAAAAATATATATATATATATAAATATATATATATATATATATATATATATATATATATATATATATATATATATATATATATATATATATATATATATATATATATATATATATATATTATATCTTCTATGTATGATAAAACGGATGCCAGAAGAACCGTTGCAAACAAAAATATTTTTAAATTTTATTAAATAAGAGCAACCTCCATAGTATTCTAAAGCTTCTGACATTTATTTACTGAAATTCTAACAATCAGAACAGATGCCACAGCTAATGTACAAACTTTTTTTCAGACGATAATACAATTATTTTTAAAACGAAAACAATGGGTTTGTTTCGCTGGAGATCTGGCAATAGCTCCTCAGTCTTGTTTTCCTTTCTCTTGAATTACTTTTGTTTTGGTTGTTGGTTGGATATCATCAGGATTGATAACTAGATATATCAGGATATCAGATAGATATTATCAGGTTTGTGAACTGACCAAACACACTAACCTGAATATAGGCCTACCAACCAACTTAACCAAACAAAAGAAATTCGAGAGAAAAGAATTACATGACCGCAGAGCTATTGCTGAATGCTGATCCTCCCTAAAACAACCCCATTAAACATTTACAAATAATAGTTTAGTTATTTACAAAATAAAAATAAATCGAACTTGGTAGACTCGCGACAATGGAATTAAAACAAGTTATAATTAAATTATTTACAATTAACATCTTAGGTTATAAAACTTTAAAATAAATAGTATTTACTCTTCGGAGACACTGTATACTAAGGTTGATGTTATTGTCAGAATAGACATTACACAGTATAAATTGAAGCTTCTGGAATAAATAATGTATAGCTTTCATGACTTTATATTTTAATTTATTGCATAGTAAAAAAATATATATATTTAAAGCATTGAGTACTTTATAATTCATAAAAATAGTGCTTCAGACAACATGTTTGCATAATAATTATGACTAAGCAAAATTATTATTGACTTGTATGCTTTTCTTTAAAAAAAACCCTCAAACAGCAATGAAAAGTTAATTGAAAAAAAGTCCTTAAATAACAAGTTACATGAACCATCATTAAATAAAGAAAACAATCATCATTGATCTGAATGATATAAAGTTTTAATTTAGGCAACTATAACTTTTTTGGTTACACGATTAAAGAGCATGGAGTAGCAGATTTAATTGTTTATTTTAAAATATTGGCCACATTTTTAAAAATAAATCAACAACTATACTAGGCTTATTTAATGTACTCATAAAACTTAAAGGTATTTTGGTGATCAAGGCAGGTATCCTGTTATTGAACATGATGTTTGTTGTTATTGTAGATACGGGTAACTTGCGGCAAGGAACCACCATGTTTCCTCAATTTGTTTCGAGGGCAAATGGTGGTTTATAACAGCCGCAGAGATGAACGTCCATCAAAAGATGCAGGTTAGTCAAGTTTATGTGTATTTATTAATAACTACTTGTTTACTAATTTTTTCATATTAATTGTAACTAAACGCAACTGCTATATACAGGTAGCACTGCATTATTGGCCAATCTTGGCTCATACACATCGCGCAATGCATAATAGACTACAATTTACGGACACTGGGCGATATCGGGTGCTATATTGGTTTAAATATTATTTGAAAAAAAAATTACAGTCCAAAATTCTTGATTTAAAAATATTGCAAAACATAATATTTGCCTTTAACACTTGAAAAATATTATAAGATTGCAGTAAAAATAAGTATTGCACTTTTTCTAAATTAAGGTATGAAACCTCAAGGAACTGAGAAATCTGGTTAAAATTTGTAGAAAATGATCGATTCCATCCAATATTCTCCAACTTTGGCCGATACTCATGCGACATTGGCCAAAATTGTTGTGCCCCCTAGTTGTTATTTAATGTGATTTTAAAATATTACCAAAGAATTTCTTTTATTTAGAAAAATTTGAATTGATACAGGAAACATGTGTTATATGGCATCTAGGTCTATTTTACAAAACTGATCTTAATCGGATCTTCGAATGTTTCAATCTTTTAATGATTTTAATGTTGTTTGTAGCATGAAGTCTTTTGTCTGTCTAAAATGTAGTTCTTTATTTATTCATCTTCTCTCTTATACTTATTAGGTCCTTGGAAGTTGTTCATGTTGCGAGGAGACATGAAAACAGAAACTGTACTCCAGGAGGTGAAACTTAGCAAGGGAAGTCTGCGTAGCCGTTCCTCTTTCCTGGTAGTGAATCGACTAACCGGAGAGATGTTTATTTGGCATGGTTGTAAATCGGCTGCTCACACGAGAGAATATATGCTCAATTCTTCTCAATTAGTTGTAGATAAGTAAGTTTGCAATGATATAAAGTATTTTTTTAATGTTGACAAATTTTTTAAAAATAGTTTTTATGTTTTTTTGGCTATGGAAGTCAAAAAAGTGTTGTTCGTTTTATTTTTAACTCTTGATGTTAAAAAAAGGAATTCCACATAGATATGAAATCGCCAGTTTTCTAAGACAGCCATTAATGCAATGTCAGACCTCATAAAATATGACTTCTGAAATTCATCAGCAATAAATATCCAAATATAAATTGTTTTTACTTAAAAATTATAACCCAAATCATAAGAAATAAAATTTATTTTTGCTTTAAAGTAATTTAGATAAGTTAACGTACTCTTGTATTCTATTAAATTCTAGCCGTCCTAATGAAATGAAGTTTGATGACGATGCTGACCTCCAATTGAAAGAGGTAGAAGAAGGGTCAGAGCCTAAAGAGTTTTGGGTCTGGTCCAGTAACAAAGATGAATCTTATTGTTCACTGCTAAACAGTAAGTCTACACTTGCATAATATTGTTTTTGTGATTTCTCACAAAATATACATAGCATAAAGCATATACTCTCAAACTCATGGATACTTTCTCTGGCAAAAAATAATCCTTACAGTAAGTAATCTTGCATGATGTCTCGTATACAACTACAGAAAGATTAGCATAACAGCTTGGGCTTTTGGTTTTAAATTTCATTCAAATAATTCAAGTTTTAATAAAAAATAAATAAATTTTAGCAGGATATTTTGTGCTAAATAGTGTACTTTCATGTGTCTTTTTATTGTCAAATAACAAATAGTCTTTTCCTGATAAAAAGTTGTATACTATTCATAAATTTTGTTGTTGCTGTTTATCATCCCCACTAGTCTAGAGGAGCTAGATCAGGTCCATGAGTCCATTCATCCTCAAGAAATCAAAATACAAGATAGAATCACGCAAAAAAATTCTCACTTATATAAATTTTTTCATCCATATTTGATTCAAAGAGAACTTTAGCTTTTTTTTTATTAATACAATATTTTTTTTTAAAATATTTTTACTCTAAAACAATTCCCCTCTCCTTTCCATCAATGCTTATCATCTCAATATTTCTAGCTGATGCAAAAAAGTTATTCATACATAGCCAAGCTCAATATTCATTATTATGTTTTTAGGTGAATATGCATATGATTTTACACCAAGGTTGTTCCTGTTTGACAGCATGTCTGGTAGCATGTGTGCCAAAGAGATTGTGTGTCCCTATTTTACTAAAACACATTCTTGCCCATTTCCACTGCTGCAATCAGACCTGAAAAATGCATCACAACCTGGTTAGTTGTACTTTTCTCAGTACTTGTGTAGAATTTTTGATAGTTTAAAATTATCCTATGGTATATGCTAGTCTTTGTTGGTGAAATATTCACTAAAATGCATCACAATATTGTGTAAAGACTTTTTCAGTGACCTCTATAATATGTCCCAATAAGTGTGGACACTTTTTGAAAGTTTCATGTGTTTCAACTGTTTCCCATGTTCTTGCATCGATTAAATTTCGCTTAAATACAAACATTTAAATATTAAGTTGAAGGTAATTTAATGTAGAATTTCATTAAAAAAAGCAGAATTAAAGTATCTGTATTACAAATAAAGTTATGCTCATTTTAGTTGAACAAACAAGCACAATCAATGGATTATCTTATGCTGAAATTGCAATACAAGTTGGTGGTTCAATGACTTGCAAAACTAAGAAAGATCATACTATTAGTTGCATAACTTATTGGTAATACAGATATTGTAGTACTGTGTTTATTTTTAATTCTACATTAAATTACTTTGATGATGATGTTGTTGTGTCCATGGATATAGATTATATAGGACCAAAGGTCTTATAGAAGGCTTCAGCGATCGGCACACAGTGGTCCTCATAAAGATTAAATTACTTTTAATTTGATATACAACTGTTTAATTTGGTATACAATTAATATATTCTGTAATCTCACTAAGTTGAAAAATATGAAACTTTCAAAAAGTGTCCACACTTTTGGCCACCACTGTATGTATACAGTCGAACCCCGCTATAGTGAACCCTCTACGGAACCAACAATTGGTTCACTATATCCGAGGGTTCACTATATCCAATTTTTCTGGAATAAAGTATTATACGTAAGTCGGAATAAAGTATATATTATATATCACCATATTTTTATACGCTTTTATAAGAATAATAATGGTTTTGCATACCTTGAATTAATTGAATAAATAATTTAATTATTTAATAAATTTTTTTAAAAAATATTTATTTATTAATTTTTGAAATTTACTCAAAACAATTATTGGTACAGAAAGAATGTAAATACATATAATTAAGTAATAACGAATTTAATTTGTTACCTCTATATTCCTACATTCTGTGAAAAGCAGTTGGTCATTTTGGACTGTTTACGATTAGAGTTCATAAGGAAATAAGAGTAACAGATAAGTGCATGTGAATTGGACAGTTACACTTATCCCCAGTTTTCAAGGGGTAGTTGAAAAGAAATAATGTGTAGCTGGGAAGACGAATGGCTTCATTTAATTCCGGAGGAGGAGAAGTTGCAACACCAGTGCCTATTGTCGTACAAGCCGTGACAAATCGTCCAGGAAAGGGTATTGTCGTATTATGGAGACAAGCCTTCCAAGAAAGTGTGGATGGGTAGGATGTGGAATATGAATAATGGTTCGAAAAGAAAGAGTGGTTCCTGGAACCCAGAGGGGGTAGGGGGGAAAAAGGTATGTTTACTTTTAAGCAGGTCCAGTTTGAGTACAATAACAGGGGAAGGACAGGTTGAAATATGACACATTGTTAACGATTGCTATCTCGCTGCCACTTGGCATTTATAGTGTATCTTAAAATATGAAGAACTGAACCAAAAAATAATAAGGAAAGGAAATTTAAGTTCACTATAAGCGAACTCCCATTTTCTAAGTAGTGTACTATATCCATATAAACTAACATTAGTTAAATAGGAGTTCGGAAGGGACCACTAAAAAGGTTCATTATAAGCGAGGGTTCACTATATCCCGGGTTCACTATAGCGGGGTTTGACTGTATATACCTTTGTTGTTAAAAATTTTGATGGGTTTTTTTTGTTTAATAAAGTTTCTATGAATTTAAAACCAATCCTAGAGATAGAATAGAAATGCATGTACGATTCATTAAACATGATATAAAATTTAAATGTTATGGCATTATCTACTTGAATTAATTTTCAAACGGGATTTTGGAAAAATGCCAATGCACTGTATTCCTATATTAAAAAAATGGATATGTTTTTATTTTTGTTTCAGATTATATGTGTTTTTTTCTTTAAAGTACTACATGTGTGTTTTACTGATGTATTAATATTTCACTTTTTAGCCCTCTTCTTATTGGACAATGACCATGAGGTGTTTGTGTGGCAGGGATGTCTTCCAAGTGACAACGGAGAGGGCGAGAACAGTACAACTGGATCCACCAAGCTTAGGTGGGAGATCAGTCGGAGGCTGGTCATGGAAACGGTACTCAAGTACTGCCAAGGTGAGTACATTTCTCGATGGAGCTTCAACAAGTTGGTTTGTTACAGAATCTGTCACTTACACCGCTTCCACACAATATTTACCCTCAACAGGAAACACAATAACAGCACCTTCAGAAAAAAATTCGCCAAACAGGACTTTTAGCTAGTTCTAATTCAAACTTTTATAAGCCAAAAAAATTAATAATTTTCTTTGATCTTCTTTTGAAGATTTGATAATTAATCTTCATCGTTTGCTTTTTTAAAAAAAAAGTTCGAAGAATAATGATGTATTTTTAAATAAATATCATTTAGAAGCCCCAAGTTTACATTTCGAATAATAAATTTGTAAATGTTGCATTAATAATAAAAGCGAAACTTTTCATATTTTGTATGCAAATTTAGAATTTTTTTATGCATCTTTCTTCATTTATATAATGAACCTTCAAAATAACTTGATTGTGCCATTACAACAATCCAAATTGAATTATTACACAAAAATAAATATTTTTTTCAAGAATTTTATTTTTATTTCAAATAAAGTTTCTCGAACATTTGATGTCATGGCAACTGCGAAAATATTGAATAAAAATGGAATTCGCATGTTATTTCAATGTAGATTAAATTTTTAGTTTTTTTAATTTTAAATCTTATACTATAATACGAGGAATTCTTGTCAACTCGAAAATCGCCCCAGAATTAATAAACTCCGGCAAACTTGGGGGTCTGGGGTTTTTGGCGATCGATTGGCACAGGTTTTGAAGCGCTACGGTCAAGCAGTTCGGAGTTACAGAGAGGATATTTTCAAACTTCATTAGTTCGCCATAATGGCTACTTTTCTGATGCCATCTGCTAAAGCTATAAGCCTCTGCTTAAGCTATAAATGTTTAGTTAAGATTTTAATTTTTCAAATTTAAATAAATTCAACCTTGCTTTAAACTTTATTGAGTTTTACAGAAATGGTAACATGAATATTTTTTTAGTTCCAATCAGCAGACGATTTTAGTTCTATTCTGTTCATTGGCGATTTTTGGCGATCTTGAAAATTTAACGTGTGGTTGCTATACCTATCGAGTTGAATGAAGTATGAAATGGAATGTTTACCACATTTCGACATTTTCGTTGCTTTTCAACAAAACGCCAATTATCAATTACATTTCATTTCCTATGACTTTTAAAACTTTACCTTTGTATAGAATAGTTCCCTTCCAAACTCTGACTTTGTTTATAATGGTGCACTTTAACTAATGTGACCAGACGTCACGCTTTTTGTGTTACTGTCCAGCCAAAACGTCTATCTTTTTTGTAAAAGTCCCGCAATGTGCCGAAAAACGAGGAAATTGTAAATAAAATAGTCTTTTTTTATGAATAATCGTTGTAAAACGCTATGACGTCTTTAGAAATTGTTAAATGAAGTTAAAGTCATCAACAAATTGGTGGAGTATGGTTTCTGTTTGCCTGGAACCACTGCTGCTGTTGAACGTGCCTTCCTTATCTTTCTTATACCAAGTGTGTAATTGTGTGAAGGGACTCCCTACTAAAAATGATCCATAGAGATCAATACAAAAATCTATTGACATAAGTACAGCTTTATTGATGTGTACTTACTTCTAAGGATGTCTCTATTGTTATCAGTAGAAGCTATTGATATCAGTAACCTACTGATAATATTTCGTATTGATATCAATAGAGCTCTAACGACACCAGTAAAGAAAATATCAGTAAGCTACTGATCTCAAATGACATCAATAGGTCTACACTGATATCCATAGAGATTAGTAAAGATTTGCATTTTTGATGGAGTGTCGCACTTTTTGATTTTGAATATCTGGTCACATTAACTTTAACTGGTTATCTTTTCACCAATGGTTTCACAAATTTTCTTATGGTATGTATTGTTTTGATAAATCACAATTCTACCCCCTCCTTTTAACCAGTTATGCTCAGTTAAATAGCAATTATAGTTACGAAATTTTGGTTGTTTACCAAAAATGTCCACTAGATGCTTACCATCCACATACTTGGTTAAAACACATGTAACGTGTCAGGTCTAGTTAGTCAACTTATAAGACATACCTTATTACACACTACAAGGAAGGCTCGTTATTTAGTTCTAGTTGAAAAAGAACTTTTAAATTCTTTCTCAACCTAGTTGAGTTCAGCCTTCACTGGTGGGCATGAAATCAGACCATTTTCTTACGAACTAAAGAATTTACCAAACAATTTCAGCTGTTATATGCGTGTATGATTGTTGTCATTTCAGGAAAAAACTCCAAGGAGGTTCCTAAAGCTTATTCCGTCCACGCTGGAGCAGAACCACTCAACTTCACCAACATTTTTCCACAGTGGCAAGAGTGGGATTTTAAGTGTGAGCTGAGTGAGGTATATATGATATGCAAAAGTTTCCTCTCAAGTTATTAGAGTTGAAGTTTACAAGCCTGTTTGATTCTTAAGTACTTAAAGTTGTGCTTGTTAATCTTTCCTATTCCTTTTTTTTAAAGTTCATGAGGTAGCAGGAATAATGCGATTCTCGCGTCAATCCTAGAACAAAACCTTTAATGTACACATTCTAGGGATTGGTAATTTTTTAAGTGATAAGCCAAACAATTTCCTATTTGCTCTAGTGTTTTTGTCATTGGACCCACAATTTCAAAAGTAGACTCCAATGAGTAGCATTATTTAAGTAGGTATTATTTAAATAAGGTGCTGATTTAAAATTATGAGATTAAATTTGGAGTTTTATCGAAAAAAAATGGGTTAAACAGCATCAATGCCAGCAACTCCTTAAAAACAGTAATTTTTTATACAAATAACGAATGGTATAAGTCAGCTGCTTCAGTATCGATATTTTTGAAGAGCTTGAGCATTATAACTGCAATCGTGATATCTCGGTCAAAAAGGGGTAGACAAGTTAGGTGAGAAGTTACGTGATTAAATGTTGTGACAACCTAAGGTATCCTCTTTCTATTTATTCTAGTTTTTCACACATATATTGAAATTAGTGTAATTTCTTCTAGAATTTTATTTTCAACTTTCACATAATTTATTAATTCATGTAATTTTTCGGTAGGACGATAAAAAAGTCCACTATGTGCAAGAGGTGTGGAGCCAGCTCTCTAGAGACCGATACAGTCTAAAGGAGTTGCAGGCTAAGAACAGGCCTCCAGGAGTAGATCTTTTACGCCTTGAGTCCTATCTAACTGATGAAGAATTTGAAGTAAGTTGACGGAAAAAGTTATAATTACAACTCTTTAAGTCATGTGGGTTTGGTGTGAAGCCTAAGTTCTGCTAATCACAAACTAAAAACAATTGGTGTGTCTCTCTGTTTCTATATGTATAATTTTTTTTAAATTACAGGGTTCATGCGCACATGAAAAGTCATGAATTTGGACATAGGGTAAATTTTGCCATGAAAAGTCATGAATTTGAGCAAAAATTACTACCATTAGTCATGAATTTTAGCAAAAAAGCTAATGAAACTCTGCATATATGTATGGGTTTCGTTCAAAATTATAAGTTTAATTATTTTTTCTCATATGCAATTATAAGTTCTTAATAGCGTTCACATCATCTGACTATTGCGTAGCGGTGACGGCAGTCGCGTTTGTTTAAGTTCATTCTCATTCTTTTCCATTTGTCATTCTTTTTCATTGTTCATTTGTCATTTCTTTTTCACTGGAGCTTCTATTAGCGTACGTATGTGCAATGCTGGTTTTTGATCACTGTGGCTTTTGCGGGGATGGGAATGGGAAAATTGTCCACACAAACATAATAAGTAGTTTACTATGTTTGTGTTGTCAGCTTTCGTGTTGTCTTAATTTGATTTTTTTTTTTTTTTTTTTGAGATACGATTTATGGAGTCATGAAAAACTGATAACTTAGTCAAGAGTTTGGGATTGTTCATTTTGGCAAAAACCCTATATTTTGTACACTTGGTTTAGATATGCGAAAAAATAACTGTTTACTTAATATAAAAGTATATTTTAGAAGACAATGCATTGCACTTCAAATTTCTCGAGTTGAAATTTTCTTATTTTTGGTCCGATTCCTGGAGTCATGAAATTTTTTAATTTCAGTCAGGAATAGTCATGAATTTGAGACATTTCATTTTGGCAGGAACCCTGTAATTACTAATAGGCCATGCCTATTATCTTCTTTCGGTTCCCTTTTTTTGTGTAAAATACGGTCAATAATCATAGCAATATTAACAAACCTACCTATAAGTATGAAAAAAAATCATATAGTTCACAAATAACTGACTTTCTAATTGATGGTAAATGTATTTTGTTGTTGCTATTTTGATCATAAAAAATTCCCCTTTAAATTTGACATTGTAAGAAGAATATATTTATTAGAAGTCTTATACGTATATAAATATTAAAAGTCAATGTTCATTACTGACAATAATTTAAGAAATAAAATTTACTTGTGATTTAATATTATGTTTAGTCTAACAGGAGTGATAATTTTCAAAATGTAGTGGCATTTCTTGCTTATTCATTTGGTTAACTACCCAACCTATATTTTTACCATCAAATAATCAATCTACTTCACTCCATGTTGTTGAGTTTAGTTTCATTAAATTCCTTTGTGTGCAAGTAAACTTTAAATACTCCAATGACATATTTATAAACCATTCTAAAATAACTTTGATACCGAAAATTATAGGACTTGAAAGAGTAATAATGTAACAAAAGAAATGATAAATAAACTTTAAAATAATGAACTATATTTACAAAAGTTTTTTATTAAAATTTTAAATGCTGAAAATTTTTTTAATAATTATTAATTTAATTTATGCCTTATTTTTTAAAACTTAGTTTTTAGTACGAACCAAGCTGTGCATGTACACTAGTCATTTATTATTTTATGTTTAATATTTCTAAGATTACGCATTTGAATTTTAAATTGTAAAAAAAATCTAATTATATTTAATTATTCTAGATAGTACTTGGTGTAAAGAAAGACGAGTTCTACAGCATGCCCTCTTGGAAGCAGTCAGAATTAAAGAAGCCCAACGGATTATTTTGAGCTACAACCATGTGCCAATTTGTGCCTTTCAACTGAAATGCAGTACAAGACTTCCTACTTCAACTTTTTGCAATAGTTAAACTAGCAAACTTGGTAAGAACCTAATGACAATCTACTATAGGATAGTTTGTAACTTTTTATGAATCTGACCATCATTTATAACTTGTATATCTGTGGACAGTTATATATTCTGCTGCCAAATGTATTTGCTGCAAAATACTTCAAGTTACTTTTAATGTATTTTTATTACTTTGCTTTTAATATTTTTCTATTGACTTTTTGAGCATTAATAAATTGCAGTATTAATTACTAAAATTTAAGATGTAGTTTTTTTAAAATGTTTGTGTAAATTAGGACAAGTTTTACTTGGATACAAATGCCTTATTTATAAAGAAAATTGTGAATTGATTTCTCGCAACTTTAAACTGGACATATTTTTAAGAACAGTCTTGAACTGCGTGTTTATTTACTGTGCACTTTTTTGTGCTTTTTAAGTATATGAAAGTGCGTGTTTATTATACCATGACTTGACATTTAGTCGCTTTGAAATGAAGTTCTGCCTATTCGTATTTTGAATATAATGCATTGCAAAATCGAACATTAAGCTTAAGAAAAAGTATTTAAAATATTACTATTCTGTGAGATCTTTTAAACCGCATTCTTCTTTAAAATTTTTTTAAAAAATTATTATAAATAAAATGTATTGAGCAATTGTTTATAATTTTTTTTAATTGTGATATTTGACCTTTGGGTTGTGGTTTCAAAGTCATAAAGTCAAATGAGATTAATTTTTATACTCATTACTTATATTTGGTTGGGATATTGTTTTTTTATTTTAAAGTTTAATTGAAAATTATAGGTATAATTTTTGAGAAAAATTATTTTTGTAGTTTATAATTGTGTATTATTTTTAGCTTTGAAAGCAAGATTTCTTTTAATTTGCATTTAGACTAAACGGTTGATTGTTTTTATGTAGATCTTTTAAGTGATATTTTAATCTTACAAATGAAATTATAGATTTTTTAACCATGTATTGTCTTATTTGCATTATTTAAAACCTGTAAATAGTTTTGTTTCTTAAAAGAGATTTTATTGCATTTATTGTAATTGATATACAATTTTATTTTGTGAATTAAAGTTTAGTTTTAATCATCCTTATGAATAATGAAATAACATTTTAGTATGCGACATATAGTTTGGGAATTAGTATTATTTTGAAAGCCGGTAATTTTGTTTTTGTTTTTCTAAGTTAAGTCTTACTAATTTTAAATGGCAAATTATTGTAATATAATTCATATTACGAATGTCATCATTTATATAATTATATTTGTTTTTGGAAAGTTTTATTATAAAATCTTAGATTTAAGAGTGACTAGCAAGATAGTTTAATTGAAAGTGTTAATGTGTGTTGCATATCATAAGTTTATGATTGGCTTTATAATAATATTGCTTCAAAGATATGTTTTAATTTTAATGAACATATGTACTTCTATTATTTTCCTGAGTACAAATGTATTTTCGTTATTTGGATAAATAATTTTTATTGTTTCTCGGGTATTATACGGTTAGGGTCAAGTAATCTCAGGAAATCAGATATATTCGATTTCATAAGTGCCATCTTTAATATTAAGTAGTTAAGTGTGTATTTCGGGAATTTTTAAAATCCTTCATGCTTGTGAATATTTGTCTGATTGTATTTCCTAGTCTACTTATTTATAAACATCCATGACATTTCCTGACATGTATCAACTTGATACAAACTTTATACAAATCTTTTATAAAATGTTTGACAAACGTATCTAATTTTTGATTTTTTAAAAACTGTTACCAGAAAAGCAATAATATTATTCAATAACATTATTATAAATAGCAATAATTTTACTTGACAAAGGCTTATAAGCGGGTCCCTGACCAAGCTCACTAACCTGAAAATAGTCTACCAATTAGCAGTAATTCTTTGACTTGCAAATGAAACTATTGTAGACTAACCAGTGAATGAACGCTTAAGACGTCACATTCGCCAGTGAATGAACACCAGGATATAATGACCAGGGCAACCAACCTTTGTCAGATAGCTACCTACTACATGGGAGGAAGTCAGTGTTGCCAATCCATATAGTGGAATGATTTTCAATCCTTATTTTTTTAAAAATTATATTTACTAAATGTTCACTCACTGGTCAGTCTACCCTAACTTTAAATATCAAACGGTTTAGTCTGTTTACCACCATGTGAATAATTTTGCTCACGCTTTGTGATGTTTTGTATCATGCTGTGTCAATAAGAATTTCAAGAGAAATTATGAGTATAAATATATAAATATTAAACCTCCAATAAATTCAATCCTTTTTTATAGTATAAAAATGGCCTATAAGCAATGCTATATAATTGGATGTAAATTTTCCACCATTGTATACATGTATTGATTTATAGAATTTATTAATTTATAAAATTCTTAAATTTATGAAATCATATGTAAGTTTTTAAAATAATCTCCCTACTATTAATATTTGCTCAAATATGTGAATTATACAAACTTGTTTCTTTAACTTTATTGACTTTTGTAAAGAGATGAAGCGAAAATTTAAAGAGTTTAATTTTTTTTAATGCAAGCATGATAGTCTGTTTGTAGTTCTAGTGCAACATTATTTTAATTTACTTAATGCATCAAAAATTTCCTTACAATTTACCTCAAACTTCAAGACTTAATAAAGTGTTAAGTCTACTATAAATTTGTTAGCATTATGGGTTGAGTTAACGTCGCACTAGAGCTGCATAAGGGCCAATTGTATTCTTTGAAAAATTTAAACCTTTTGTTTTTGCTTCAAACCTTAATTCTGTTTTGATTGTATTTGTACAAGATAATGAACTTTAGAGGTATTGTGTCAACTGATATATTACGTGAAATACTAATATGCAAATAGGTGATTGGAGTTAGCTGGCTAACATGAGACTTAAGCTTTTATAATAATGTGCTAAATATGTGACAAGTGCAATTAATAGTGTGTTGTAAAAATAACTTAACTAATAAAGACTTATACTTTTATGTTGTATTACGTATTTTAATTGCACAAAAAGGGGTCTTTGTTTTTCTAAAAATAATAAGCAAAAGAACTTGAGGTAGATCGGCTTTTTAACACTCAAGTAATGTTTTTAAAAAATACTTTAAAAAGCATTTACTAAGATAGCTAAATGAGGGTTCGAAATTTACGGTCGCTTGTCGCAAAATGCTACCAAATCTTTCGGTTTTGCAGCAAAATAAATTTAGTCGCAGTTATTGAGACTAGTTTTTAAAAATCGACACTACAAGTTTTTTTTGTTGGTGATATTTTTGGAAACCCCAACAAAATTAATCTTCAAATCACAACTCTTCACCTGTCCTAAATTTGTAACACTTTAACTGTAGTCATAAGATTAAAAAAAATTCGGCACTCCTAGAATCACATAACTCTACAATAGCAATAGCCAACTGTACTATAGTTGTGAAACTTCGTAAAATCCCCTAATGGTGGCTATGGTAATATCCCAAATATTGCATTGATTCTAAAATTTAGAAATTGACTATCCCAGAAACAATGGACAGCCGTAATATCGAAAACTCTGGCTATCAATAACTGGGACTTTTTAAATTTAAGAATTCGTTATTTTAAAATTGCGAAACTTCCGATTTTGAAAGTTAACTATATAACTATAAGCGTGCAACTCTAATTTTAAAATCGCACAGTTTAGAGGATTAGTTTCAACAAAATGTTTAATATATTCTTAAAAAATGCTCCTATGTGCATTTGCTCCCAGTTTAGCACACTTCCAAATTGGCACAGATTACACCTAAATTTCCTTATCCAACTTCGAACACTGCAATAGATATACAAATGGGCTGCTGGCCTTAAAAGTCAAATGACAAGGCTAAAGAGGATTCCATTCCAAAGTTGCAGGGACATACATGCATAAGTTTTATTTGACCACACAACCTGTACACTGTCGTGGAGGGTAAACTGCGGTAATTGCAACAATGAGTTGTACCATGTTTGCTCTGTATTAAAAAAAATACGTTTTCTTAAAGTTTAGGGTAATTGAGTGCTTGCAACAAAGGTCCACAAGCCATTATGGTAGTTACTGCAGTTTACCTGCCCACGGCAGTACAGGATAGAAGTGTCAAACAGAAGTGCCATTAAGGTTCTGAAGGCCAATGCCTTACCAAATGGGCTAACATTTTGTATCTGATGCTACGGTTTGATGTTTAAATTTATTAAAAATCTAGTAATACCAAAGTTAACAAGAAGTTCTAAAAGAACTAAAATAGCCTACTTTTCTGTTACTTAAATACTTACTAAAATTCTTATCTTGAAAATACTAGGTTCGTTACAGTGAGTAAGTGACATCAACATCCGTTTCTACATTAAATTTATATATATTAGAATAAATTTCACTAAACACAGCATAGGCTAAAAATGCATATTTCAATTGGATATAATTTTGTAATAACATAGGAAATAAATGACAAAGATTCAATTAACTTGTTTATTTTATTTGGTTTTTAACATTTCTTTGGTTGAAATTTCCACAATACATGGGTGTTTGAAGAGTATAAAGTTAAGTATTGTCCAGCAATTTGTGTGTAAAACTCAATCCAATAACAATAAATATAAAACCAAATGAAAGCAATAAAAGGGGAAAATTTCTAAAAATAACTAATTTTGTCTTTCAAAGCAATAAAGAGATTCAATTATCACAGTCTATCACAACTATAGGATCACTAATAAAAATAAATAAATACAAGACAAACGCCTTAGGGGAAAGTATATAAACTGGTCATTTGTAAAAAGGACAACATTGGTTGATCCCTTTTCAAAATCACAGGCACAAATATAAATTAAGTATTCAATTGTTATTAAAAATACAAGCAACATCGTCCCTTAAAAAAGGATAATTGTAAATATTTGTATACATAGAAAGTCAGAGGCATCAACAGGATTGTTAGCAAAGGTGGAATGTAGAAAAAAGAGATAATGGGATTCACAGCTTTGGCGTTTCTTTGTATCAGCCATAGATCAGAGAGTGCAATTATAACTCGAGTTCTAAAGAATGTCAAACAATCCTGTTGTGTTCTAATAAAAGATAGATTTAGTTCTATAAGCTGTTTAAGTTAGTTTTTGTTAAATGTTCCAAGATCAAGAGATACAAATAGTAAATTATATATAAACATTTTTTTAAAATCCTAAAAGCCAACACATGAGATGGACAAGCTTATATCTGCTGCAATTGGAAGTTTTAAGCAGATACCCTGAAAATACCAATCGCAACAAAATATGCAATTTTGATCTCGTATGTGAAGGCCCGATAAATAAATGCAAATATTTTTTAAAAAACTAAATTATGCATCGATTATATTAATTTTTTTTAGAGAAGTTAGAATTTCTATTGGAAAACTACTTTCAATTCTTAAGATATTAATTACCTTTAATAACTGTTTTATTTGATCCAAACTTTATGACAGTAAATGCAAGTAAATTAGATTTCATATCACACATGGAAATATTAGCTCTTCTCCATAACAGAGAAGGTAGGACGCTAGAATACACCAGTGTGAATGTCTTGCATACTGGGTTTTCCCTCAATATTTTGAGACTGAATTTTAGCAAATAAGGCCTTATTAGGAGAAAAGATTACAAACAGCAAAAAAAATTTAAAACGTAGATTTAATTTGCATTAACGAATTTATATATTCTTCAGTGTGTGTTTAATAAAAATTTAATTTAGATGAATCTTAAGAAATTAGATAAAGTGAAATTTTAACCAGTCTTATGTTAATTTATGACAAGCAAATAAAATCCAAATATCATTTTTAGGTCTTTGTTAGAAAATAAAGCTTTCTCCTAGGAATAAATATAAAATAAATAGCTTTAGAGGACTTAAGATTTATAATTAATATAATGCTACATGCAGGTGCATTAATATATGTGGGTAATTTATTGTATTTATTTGCTTATATGCGTAAACTCATTTCTAAATAAATTGTTTGCAATGTTATAAATACAACTTCGCCACAGCTGTCAGAATCCCTATTTTAATATTAGAATAAAGATATTAAATGCTAACTATTAAATGCAAATGTAATTCTAATTTTTGAATTTTTTTGTTATCAAGTAATTTAGATACCCTAACCGTCGAAACCTGATTTGCAGCTCTAAATTCTTTAAGTACAATTAGACACCTACACAGTTTAATTTTCAGTGTGTCTCGTATAAATATAAATTCTAATCTATGGAAACCTACGAGTCTGTGTAATGCAGCACACTTTCCTTAAGACTTAAACAATATCATACAATATTTTTCATGAGAGATTTAAAATTAAGTAAATGTAAAATCCAGTAAATACAACCATGCATTCTCAGACACCAATTGAAAATAAATATTTCACTCTTTTCATGTTTCCTTTTGTCTTCTCAAACCAGTTGAACACCCTGTATATCTATTTACATAATACAATATTTAGTAATCGCTCTTAAATAGTGATAAAGCAAGATTAAGTACTAAAAAATGGAATGTGCACACATCACGGATCAAAGTGCAAATAAATAACTAGACACAAGTGTCAATAATAATCGATTTAAATATCCAATAAATAAAAATATTTTGTAATTTTGTAAAAATAAAATAGTAATAAAATCGGCAAAACAAACATCTCAAATACCAGATTTAAGCATGTTTTTTTTTTGAAAAAAAAAATGCTAGTCTTCTGCTGTGAAAATTATCGTACCCCATTTTTAAGTATATAAATAATGAACTTCAAATTATGAAAATAAATATTTCGATTAAACAGTGCAGTACTAGGAACAAAACAATTTGTAAATGGTGTGGGAAGGATTGCAAACATATCCATATTCCTACTAAACAGTTAATTTTTAACATGGTTGCCATGCTCGAGGAATTTCGGAAATTCTCTGAAAATCCCAGGTTTTCATGCAAAATCCCAGCGTTTTCAATGCAACAATTTTAAAAAGTTTTTATTAAATAACTACAACAAAAATCAAGCTATATTTAAAAAAAATGTAGCTGAATAAACAATTTAAATGGGTATTCTCCTTATCACACTGTGGATCACACACATTACATCCTGAAAAGACAATTTATCATTCAGAAAATAAATATTAAGTCACAATTCTTCATTTCCAGGTCTTATTCAACATTACCCTGCTTTTCTACGTTTTTTTTCAGATCAACTGACAACACCTAACAAAAGGAACTACCTAACAAAATCAGTCCACTTTAACTAAATAAAGATATCAAATCTTTCAAAAGAAATAGTACAACCTAACAGGAAACAATTCATATCAGATATAGTTTGCAATCCTTCGATCGATCATGCCATGTGAAATAAAAGGGAGATGCATGCAACTATAGTCCGTTCATTCTAGGTGGCTGTACATGGCGTCGATCTGTGGCTTGAAGTACTTTCGGCACTCTAGCCGCTTTGTTTTGAGGGTTGGGGTCAGAAGCCCTTCGTCCATAGTGAATAGGCGTGGATGGAGGTAAATGTCTTTCACCTGAAACAAAGCAGTCGATAAGTTTTGAGAGAGACAATTTTCACATGTGTTCTAATACAGAGTCCATCATTTATTGATTTCAAGTAGATAATTTTATATTGTATCAGTAATTGAATTTCCAATTAGCATGTAACTAGCACTTTAAGAAATAAGCATAAATAATGTCAGAAAAAAAATTAAATTCAACTATATATTTTTTCATAATTTAAATATGCCAACTATGATAGTTATCAGCAAAAAGCAACTTTTCCTAATTGATGCAAAGGACTTGGCACTCTAAATGGGGACCTATCTGTGTAACAATTAAAAAATAGATATATTTATATTACTTAAAGTTGATATTAAATGAGATAAAGACTAAATTAAATCAAAATTAACTTTAGGTAAATTATAAAAATTTCAGATCCCTGCAATACACAAAATTAAATTTACCTGCTCAAATGATTTAAGACCACTTTTCTTCCCTAAAGTAGTCATTTTTTCCAACATAAATTGTTTAACTTCCTGAAATACAAATATTAATTGGTAAAAAAAAATCAAGATGTGAAATTTTTTTTTACAAACTTTACATAATGTCTGTCTCTCGTTGACACTTATTCATTAACATTGAGGTTTTTTTTCCCATTTATTGGTAAAAGTTTATCAACTGGACACATTGCTAGGGAATCACTGGAGACAGTAGCGGATTTCCAAATGTGCCGCCTAAAGGCTGAACCAAAATTTGTATGTCATTAGTTGATCACTAATGACTAATGGTTGATTTATCTCATTACAACCCGTTGTTCAGTTAGATGTAATTTTTCTGATCTCTTACTTTAATGCTACATAAAATAGGGCTTGAGGTGAAATATTAACAAATAATCCAATGTATTAGAGTACTTAAACTTCAGTTGCGTTTTGAAAGAATTGCCTCATCATGCAAAATTCAGCCGTTGAAAATTTGCCGCCTACGAAAATTTGCCGCCGAAGGCTTTAGTCTAGCTAGCCTATTTAGAAATCCGCTACTGACTGGAGATCCACTTGGGCTACTATCAAGACAACATTGAGTATTGAACTGGGTTAACATGCACCAAGTACCCTAAAAATTAAGATTTTTTTAACTACACAAAAGTTTATAGAATGAATGAAAATGTCGAAAACTGTATTCTATTCAATGTTCTAAAATTCTAAAGCCTAACTAATACCTGATTAACTTAGCCCAATCATCGCCTTATGTGACACAAACATAAAACTTACAGAATGAGAATAGAATGCAAGATAATATACCTGATTCTGGCAGAGCTTAATCCATTCTCCAGTGATGCCATGCTCTTTGCACCACTGCATGACACTATCCATTTCAGGGACAACAATACCTACCACGCAAGACTGGGGAAAAAAATGAAGTTTAATAAAATTGAATAAAAATCATCAAATATCTCATAAATATATAAAGTGAAGTATAATATTCTCTGAAAGCATTTAGAAAGGCATCTGAAAAAAACTAACAAATTGGAAAGTTGATTTTAAATTCGCATAGCCAATGAATTCTTTAATTTTTTAAATGATTACAAAACACGTATGAATTAATGTGGCTGTAGCATTAATTGTTAGTTTAAATAATAATCAATTGTATTACTAAAATGAATTTTAACCTTAATTAGCACAAATACAAATTTATTATTGATCAAAAAATTTACAAAAAATAAGACATACCTTCAAGCTGTCTCCATGTACAAATACTTGACTAACAAGGGCTGAGCGTAAGTAAATGCTTTCAACTTTTGCAGGAGACACATATTCCCCTTGTTGTAATTTAAAGATATGTTTCCTTCTATCAACGATTGTCAGAGCTCCATTCTGAAATACGAAGCAAAAAAAAATATACAAATGATAAATAGCACTAAAAAATATCTAGTTAACAAGCTATTCCTATTAGTTTGGTTTGAATTATCGTCGCACTAGAGCTACACGAGAGCTATTGGCGATGGGTGTCGTATTTTAGAACCACAGTCAGGTGACGAGCCAACACCTGAATAGGCACCCAACGCAAGTGTTAAGGGCGACATCGTACACAGCATTAAGACTTTGAAGGATATTTAACGTGCACTCCCTTACACAGGGTATTATTTGGACATTTTGGCTGCACGGGCCGTTTATAGGTCAGCAGCTATTTTGGCGATACCCGAACCTTTGACCTTCGGCATGCTAAGCGAGTGGTTAACCGACTGGGCTCCCCAGCACCTCTATTCATACAAGAATGAGTTTCATTTTAAAATAAAGTTAAAGAATTTCCTTTTAATAGGCACATTGAACTATATAAATAATTTTTGAAACAGGCTTGATGAACTTATACATATTAGGATATATAATATTAAAAAAGAAATTTTAATACCAAGGGAAAAAAATCTAGCAGTTAGTCATTTCTTTATACTTCTATATGTAATAGTTTATCAATTAAACTTAACTAGAAAACCTGCAAAATATTCTTATTAACACAGTAAAAAGTTTACAAAGAGGTGCAATACAGCTAGATAACATACACAAGTAAAAGAACTAACAGAGTGTTTTCACTCTCAAAATCACATTCATAGAAAGCAATCGCTCACCGGCAACCACATTCCAATGTCCCCAGTATGCAACCAGCCATCTTTGTCTACAGTACTTTCAGTTTTCTCAGTATCTTTCAGATAGCCCTGGAATACTGTAAGTCCATGGACACACACCTCCCCTTTGCCCTCAGAGGCAAAGTAGTTCATCTCGGGGACATCCACTAATTTCACCTTGCAGCATGGGATTGGAGGGCCAACATTGTCTGCAAAACATCAAGTGCACCAAAATTAATTTTTATATTAACGATTGAGCCTGTTAATCTAAAAATTATGTAAAGTTAGAATTGAATGCATTAAGAAAGTTACCGGATTAAAAAAATACATTTTAAACAAGATAAAGCAATTTTGAAAAATATTCTTCTGCATAATGTCTTTCCAATTCCAGAAATAACAGGCAATTAGGAAGGAGTTTGCCTGGTAAAGTCATCTGTGGTTAAACAGGGGGCTAAGAACTATTTTCAATGTAGGCTGGCTAGGTAATTTGGCTGATTAATTATCCATTAAAATAAAAATTAATTTCCTTTTTTAACTATTTTTTATAAACTTACCCCAAGTTTAAAACGTCAATGGACAGGAAGGTGTTTTACTAAACATATATGCTAATCTTAAAAGGGTTTGATTGTACCTAGTAAGCATTAAGCAGTATAATCAGTTTCTTACCAGTACTGGGGTCGCCAGGCGTGGTCATTGTACAAGGTGCCACACATTCAGTTTGGCCATAGCCATTCACAATCTATATAGAGAAATAACAAAATTTTATATTTATTAATGCAAACCAGTAGTAATTACAACAAAAGATCTGTGTAATTATTTGAAATGCATTGCTTGAATTATTAGGTTATGAAATTTAGTATTTAACCAGCGTGTCTAAAATAGATAAAAGTCCTAAAATTTGAATTTTTTTTTTTTTTATCATGGCAACATACTTTTTATATTGTGGGCATTCTCTAGACCAGTGGTTCCCAACCTGGGGGCGATCGCCCCCAAGTGGGCGATTTGTGTTATCAAGGGGGCAATAAATAGTTTGGGGGCGATAGGGGGGCGATGAGTATTCAAAGGAAATTAAAATATACTGTTCTATAGTACAGACTAAAACCATTCCAATTTTTTTTATCACCATGGCAATTTCAAACTGACATTCTTACAAGATTTGAGGATTTCACCATGTTAAAAATTCCTGATTCTATTGTTGATCCATTCTCTTTTGAATCTGTGGGTTGTGGATAACCTTAATAACTCTTTGTAGACGGAGTTTGCAGATCTCAAGTATGACTGTGAGGCGAAACACATTTCAAGTAGAGATGTTATGAGTTAGCCTGCGTGAAACTAATTTACACTAATTCTAAACTGTTGTAAAAAGCTGACCTACCTTTCATCTCGTTCCGTCAATATATATATAGTTAAAAAAGGGTTAGTTCTGTTATCCAGCTTCTCACTAAACAAAGAAATCAATTGGGAATTTGCCTCAAAGATTTGCGCATGAACTTGAAAAAAGGTTTTCAATAAAAAAGGTTTTCAACTTTCAATTTTTTCTTTAATTTTATTGTCAACTCTCTTAAATTCTCCAGAATTGAGTTTAAAGATCTTAGTTAATTATTTCTCTTTCATTCATTAAAAAAATCTAAATAAAAATAGAAAAAAATAAACATTATATATTTTTTAATTTTATTTAAGAGTAACCGGATAAGGCTGCTTTTGTTGTTTTTATAAATGGTAGTGTTAGAAATTATAAAATTCCTTTATTAGTTACACTTTAACTCAAATTATAATTGGGGGGGGGGGGGCGATATGTGTTAGTCAACTTAAAGAAGGGGGCGATGTTACAGAAAAGGTTGGGAACCACTGCTCTAGACAATAGTATAGAATAAAAAATAGGAAAATATAAACTAAGCTTTTAGTTTATTTTCTAATAAATCTGATTTATTAGGGGCTAAACCTTTACAAACTCCATATTCCCCAGAACTGGGAGCCATTTTTTGTGGCACCATTTAGGGAAATTGTCGTATACCTCTGACACTGCTTGCCAATTTTCCCCCTTTCGGCCAAGTTTTTGTAGTAGTTAAATGGGCGATGATAACCGTGAAAATGGTTTGAGGTTTGTGGCCTGGTTGCTGCGGGGATGCCCAACTCTGCTCGAAAAAAAAGGGGTGTTGTCCTGTTTTGGTGGTGAGAGCCAAGCATTGGCGGAAGAGGTTGGAATGGAGGTTTTGGTTTTTAACTTTGGAGTTGTTTTTAATGTTCGGTTTTTTAAAGGGGGGGATGCTAAAAGCTGTCTGAATAAGTGTCTCGATTGTATACAAGTTTTTACGGTGTATCAGCTCTCCAAGTCATAGCTGACTCAACCTTGTTTCTTGCTGTGCGTGTCATCCTCCTGATGTCCGTTCCGATATCACTAAGTGTAAATATGGTATGAATATGCTGATCCGAGGAATTAAAGTGTGATTTTTGTAAATGAAAGAATTGTGATCTTCTCTTTTTCTGATACTCCACACCCAAGCAGTGCGACACTATTACGATCGAGAAGTCTGCTACGCCACAGGAATCTCACTACAAATTTTGATGTTCAGATTACAATGAATCCGAGATTTCTGTGGATGTTGAAAAAGTTAGTCAAGGGATCTTTTACATGCCACATAATCGTATGACAAGTGTGCTCACGATTCTTCCCAACCAGAAATTCTGACACCCCAGTCAGGGCTCGAACCCTTGGGCTTACAAGGCGAACACGAAATACCTCTTAGCCACTGAGCTGCTATTTGCTTATAACAAGGAAAAAATACACCATCAAGATTAATAAATGACTGGTTCGCAAGGTTACTTACCACACAACCGAGTGCACAACGAAGAAATGACAAAACATGACCGGCTATTGGTGCAGAACCGGCCACAATCAACCGCAAGCGACCACCAAGTTTATCCTGGATGGGTTTTAAGACAGTCCAGTCCCAAACACTGTTGTTGCGAATTATGTCCCTGAAAAGAGACATACCATAAACTTTGCAATCATTTTCCAAAACAAAAAGAATAAAAAAGGTTTAGTTCCGAGGTGAAAGAAAGTTTTGAACTTGGAAAAAAAGAGCTAAAAGAGCTGAGCAGCTTTGTGAATAAAGAACTTTCTTTCAACTACAAATTTAATAAGCATTCTCTTAAAATGACAGTCAATCTACATTAAAAACTCAGTGGAACAATCATAAATGCGGAAATCTTTGGGCTGTTACTTTTAAAATAAGCCTTAGAATGTAAGTGTAGCAATGGAGACAATTTTAAAGTGATACTCTCTACTAGAAGTAAAATGTTTATATTCAAAAATTTTAACGCACATTCTTTGTCTACTAGTAATGTACATGAAGCCAATTTATATTTCATACCAACAATTTAGAAAGTAAACACAACTTAACACTTAAAGGCCTCTCATACAAAGGTTGTGATTTAATTAGATAAAGGATGCAAAGGATGATTAAATTCAGTCTTACCTTTCAAGTTCCGATTTTTTACTTTCAATAGCCATATTGAGCAACATCTTTTTAATTTTACTTGAATTTGCCTCTTCCTGAATCTAAATTAAAATGTAAAGAAAAAATTAGAGAAAAATATAATACACTATGACGTTTCATTAACTATTATAACTGTACTTAAAAATGACATATGAAAGAAGTAAAACCCTTTACCTTATCATACATTCTGTTTAAAAGCCGTGGTACACAAGGAATAACAGTAGGCCGTAAAGTCCTGAAGTCATCATTTAACTTTCTTATGTCACCTTGGAAGAATCCTACCTGGCCACCTGTCATATATAGCCCAATCTAGAAAGATAAAATAATCTAAGCTAAAAATGCTATTATCTCCCCTTCTCAAAAGAAAGATGGGGTGAAGTTCCACCCTCTATTCTTTGTTCCCGTGATATTTCTTAGCTCGAGTGCTTAGCAATATATAACGCACCAAGAAAAGATAAACAATAAGATTTAGGAAGGAAGCTCTGTACTACTGTCCAGGTTGTAACGTTGGCTTGTGTATATCATGTGTGTGCTTTGAAATTGATTGTACAAGAAAATTTAACTTTACATTATACCCAAGCAAGTTAAATAAAATTCTTTAACGTTTAAAGGGCATGTTTTTTTAAATTTTCGCAGCTTGCTAGTCATAATACTGGCTTTCTAGATTTTTTTTAAACTTTCAAGCTAAAAACGAATGAATATATTGTTCATACATATTTTTTTATATATCTAATTTATAGGGATAAACAGTAGGAACTTTTAATGAATATTTTCTTGAAAATCATCTGATTAACCATCACAAAAAGATAAATTTAAACCAAATTACCTGGCAGCAGCGTTCAAACATGTGAGCTAATGGCAAAAATGAGAGCATTGTATCACTTCTGCAAGGAGCTGTTTCGCCCTAAAAGTAAAGGAATAATCAAATGTTTGATAAGAGTTGCCAGAAATTAGCTTAATTATGTATGATGACATGAAAGACAGTTATATTTTACAAAATTCAATGAAGGAAGCGCACTTACTAATTGTAACATCACTGCACTAACATTGGCTACTATGTTCTTATGGGTTAGCATTACACCTTTAGGGCTCCCAGTTGTGCCACTGGTGTAGCAAATACATGCCATTGTATCGGGAGTAGGGGGCTACAAAAAATAAACAAAATATAGAAAAACAAATATACAATAAGAATCCGATTAATTAGAAAATAGGGTGATGAGAAAGCGTTCATTAAATGTACTTACAACTAGACTTTGGGGGTTTGCTTTACCAAGTTCCTAAAATGAAAAAAATGGCAAATGTAATAAAATCAGAAGCAGAATGCTTCTAAAAAAATATATCAAGTTATATAAATTAATCATCGGTAGAGATGACCGTTTTAACTTAGAGGTTGTAGTATCATCCGTGTTTGTGTAATTAATGGCTTGAAAAAGCATGTGTGTGCGACATTGTAAAATTTTAAACTTCTATAGAATAAATAAAAAAGTATATAAAGGTGTTTAGAAGAACATGCATGTATTTCCTAGTGAAAAATAACAACCTTGGGTTTACTAAAAAGTAAACAGGGTGTTTAGAAGAACATGCGTGCAACTTCCTAGTGAAAAATAACCTAAGTATTCTTGTCTTATAAATTAAGGTAAAAGGTTGACTATTAACTTGTGTTTGTATTAAAGAAATAAGCCATTTAGTCCAGTAACCAGGTAGTCAAAAGGGGGTGTTTCAGGAAAAAAATACAGAAATTGTTTTCTCAACGGTTTTATATGTTTTCGAGGGTGCTGAATCCGAATATCAACTTTGTTAACAAATTCGGGCATGGGAACATTAAAAAAATCGAAAAAATTAAAAAAATTTACCCCTCTTTTTGGTTTTTTCCTTCTAGCCGGAAAAGTATTAATTTCTCAACTAAAAAGTCAATGCAAAAGTTAAAGAACTTTAAACAAGCTAAATAAAAGTCAATTACGCTATTTATGTCAGATTAATAGTTTAGTTGCTACAGCTCGCTGAAAATCGGGCAATTCCTCCTGAATGTGAAAAGTCCGAAATTTTCACTTTCAGCACACACACACGCAAATTAGTACTGTCGAAATAGAGTTAGGGGTGGAACTAATTGGAACACAAACTAATCTTGTTGCAAATGGTAGAAAACATGCTTCTAATGAACATACTGAAAATCAAAACTCGAACTGTCGCTCAAAATACGTTTATTAGCTACAATCTTGAAATAACGTCAATTTTTATTTTTAAAAAATACAATAACCCTAATAAGTCAAGTATGGTATCAAATTAAAAGAAATTTTACGCTGACAAAGAATATATCATTGTTTTTAAAACCTTAATATTTACAAAGGTGATTTTAGAAGGAAATAATGAGAAAACGGGCGAAAAATTTCTGGAAAACGGTCAAAAAATATTGAACAAACCCTCATGAAATGTACGAAAATAATTTAGAAAGAATGGCTGAAAGTCAACATGGAACATGGTTTTAAATCATTTGAAATGCAGTGAAATAACTTATGCAATGAGTTTGTTGACCAGTGTTTTACGTTAATCTAACTCATGCAAGAATGGTGAAAGATTTTGTAGATCTAAACAAAGTAATGCAAACAATGTGCTCCATATATGTTATGTTTGGTTTTTCATACCCATCAAACACTATTATAACTTTTCCATAAATTATGTTGACATTATTGACATCCCCAAATGTTGTACAAGTGTTCCAGAGAAATTAATGCACCGTTATCAAGCACAAGCACGTAGGAAATACTTTGCTGGGCACAAGGAGTCTATTGAATTTTATTGTTATAAATGGAATCTGATGAGTTTGCAATATATTTGTCCGTTTTATTCATTCGCCGATTGCTATGGTCAATAAATGAAATTGGTAACGTTTAGATAGCTTGTAATTGAATTTTTCGTACTGTCCTTTATTATCCAAGCAGATGCAACATGTAAGCTCGCATCCTGTATGTTAAAAGACTTGAATTTATTCGATGAGTTTCACCAGAAAGGACTAGTTATTACTACTCCTTTTCCATAGTTTTATCGTTGCTGCTTAGTCCTTTTTTCTATTAAGTTCCATCTCTAAAAGGTATGGTAGACTAGTTTATTTTAAATATCGCTTCAAATCATGTCACGTTAGCTTTGTCTGCAATATATATTATTCCATCAACAAAATTCTACAAAGCACATGAAAAATCCGTGAATGGATTGCCCACACACACACATTGCGGCCTATAAAAGTATTACCTTGTTTAGATCTACAATATCTTTTGTCCTTCTTGCTTGAGTTCGATTAACGAAAACACTGGTCAGCAAACTCATTGCATAAGTTATTTCACTGCATTTCAAATGATTTAAAACCAGGTTCCATGTTGACTTTGTCATTCTTTCTCAATTCTATTTTTTACATTTCATGATTGTTTGTTCAATATTGCTTATTATTGGGGACTCCATGCTTGTTATTCACTGAAACATTGCTCTGGGTCGCAAACTTTTGTTGGATATCTTAATAATGACAAGGAGTGCCGTGGCTTGCAGTGAAATTGTTTCGGCCGTTCTCTCGTCGTTTCCTTCTGAAATCATCTTTCCAAATATTTAAGTTTTAAAACTAAGTGTATATTCTTTGTCAGCATAAAATTTCCTTTAATTTGATACCACACTTGACTTATTATGGTTTATTGTAATTTCAACAAAAAAATTGGCGTTTTTTTAAGATTGCGGCTAAAACACTTATTTTGAGCGACAGTTCGGGTTGTGATTTTTAGTATGTTCATTAGAAGCATATTTCCTACCATTTGCAACAAGATTAGTTTGTGTTCCAATTAATTCCACCCCTAACTCTATTTCGACAGTACTATTTTGCGTGTGTGTGTGCTGAAAGTGAAAATTTCGGACTTTTCACATTCTGGTGGAATTGCCCGATTTTCAGCGCGCTGTAGCAACTAAACTATTAATCTGACATAAATAGTGTAATTGACTTTTATTTAGATTGTTTAAAGTTCTTTAACTTTTGCATTGACTTTTTAGTTGAGAAATTAATACTTTTCCGGCTAGAAGGAAAAAACCAAAAAAAGGGGTAAATTTTTTTAATTTTTTCGATTTTTTTTAATGTTCCCATGCCCGAATTTGTTAACAAAGTTGATATTCGGATTCAGCACCCTCGAAAACATATAAAACAGTTGAGAAAACAATTTCTGTATTTTTTTCCTGAAAAAACTACCTGGTTACTGGACTAATTAATAACACAGCATTTAAGGTTATTTAGAGACGGCCAAAGTGTGCTCCCTCACATTACAGACAATAACTAAGTGGCATTAGGAAGTTTTAAGTTATAACATTGAAGTGGGGGTTTTACATCACATTTATGTGGTGTTTCATAATTTAGAAACCTACTTCCATATCCTTAAATGAAATAAGGTCCACACCAAGCTCTTTGGATTTCTTCTTTGCTGCCTCTGAGATGGGGTCGATCTGAATAATGACCTTCAGAGTGGGCATCTCGTTCTTGTCATTCATCAGAGTCATGCTCTTTTCTTCTTTGTCGCAAACCACTGCAGAAATTTCAGCTGCAACCAAGACAAAATTTAGGATGACTTATTGGTAAAATAACTCAGTTTACAATATATTTCCAACGTTAATGAGCCAATGGATTAAGATAGAAAAATAAAACTGAAGAATGACAGCTTGTTAGATTTAATTTATCAATTTGATATTATCTCAGTAAGAAAACTAAGCAATTTAAGATAAATTTTCATTAAATAGTGCAGATACAAATAATATTAACCCATTAATGCCCTTTCAGGTGGCGCTTAATTAAGGTTATGAGACTAAAATGTTAAGAGTTTTACCAGAAAAGTTGCCTTAAACAGCATCAATGCCCTTGGGTCAGTTGAAATGTACACTGTTGAATACAACAGAGCAATTTTTTAATTGAAAAGCTGATTCATTAAAAAATGCGAATTTTTTTTTAAAGTGTCCCTAAAAAGGGACGCCAGGCATTAATGGGTTAATAAAGGTTAAAAGTAAGTTTTTTTAAAAAATATAATCTTTTAATTAAATTAAAAATTAAAAACTTATTCATAATCTTTTAAAACGTTTTCTTCTTGAAAGAGGCTACTTCCTGAATATCAGGAACTATATTTATTATAATGACAAAGCAAATAAAATTTATCAACACATCAACATTAGTGAAAAAGCATTAAATTATCCTAGTGAATTTCATAACAAAAATTAATGAAGACAACGATAAAATTATGCTGAAAGTAACAGGAAATCTAACATAAAAAAGGTCACTTTAAAAAAAAAAACCACCTTCCTTAAGGAAAGAAACTAATCTATAATAATAAAAGAAAGAGTCTGTCTGTGTGTATGTATGTCTGTGGATCGCAAAACACCTACTTAGAATGCTCTAAAAAATTCGAAATTTTTAATATAGATTCCTTTTAATACCTACGTGTGCACCTGAGGCTTAGTTCTTTCATATTTGTTCTATTTTTAGAGAAAATTCGAAATAACTGGAAAAAAATACACCACTTTCGCTCAAATCCGATAGCTTTTTTTCTTTCGCGTTGTCATTGGCTTAAGAAATTAAATTAAGCTCAAAATAATTCAAATTTGAAATGTTTATTTTATTCTTTTGCCATTATATTTAGAAACTACATTATTTATTTAAAAAATAATTTATTCAAGGATATCGCGGTAGGTCTGTTTATGATTATTTAATGTCTTCATTTTTTCGCCAAATGCATTGCCAAACTTGCTAAAATGTTACCTAAAAAAGCGCCAGATGGGTAAAATTTATTTTGTTTAAATAATTAATCTGGTTGGTTTCTCCAAGATCATCGTGATTGACCTGAAAATGTCAGGGTTTGTAGCTATATCTATATATTCTCGCCAAATTATTACCAAAAATGTGCCACTGACCTAAGAGTTTTTTTGGGGTTTTTTTTCTGGCTGTTACCAAGTCATCGTGTTCTAGAGCTGTACCAAACTATCAAAGACTGTTGAATCTTCATTTTTGCGCCAAATATGTTATCAGAATGACGGAAGGAGTGCAAACATTTTGTATCCTCAAGTTCTTCTACATTAATGTTCGAATCTGACAAACCACTGGTTTTGCTAAATTTCAGGTAGTCAATCTTATTGAAGCAGAGAACAACTTTTCAATATTCTTTACGACACCCATTTTCCATTAAGTTAACGGGTTCCCAGCAAGGCTGGACCATACTGCTAGTGATTTATAAAAATGAAGTTGTATTTCAATCGTAAAATTAATATTAATATTTGAATAATTAAAAAACTTACTAAAACTAATATTTTATAATTACCAGCAGGTGACCGAGCTCTGCTCGGAGAAAACAGGTATCGAAGCTAACTCGAAGATTTAAATTTTCAATTGCGATTTATCAAAACAATACATGCCATAAGAAAATTTGTTCATTTCGCTAACTTTGTTTAGTTTCTTAAAAATGAACAGCTATGATATAATGGGCAGTCTCAATTCGGAGATTGGCATTTCGTTGAAAAGCAACGAAAATGTCGAAATGTGGTAAACATTCCATTTCATACTTCATTCAACTCGATAGGTATAGCAACCACACGTTAAATTTTCAAGATCGCCAATGAACAGAATATATGAATATAATATCATCGTTGTAATGTACTAATTAGTTATAGTTTTGAAAAGTTGAGATTTTTATGGTAATGAACATATTACTAACTACTTTAACGATAATAAATTTCGCCTTTTTCATAAACTTTAAATTTAGTATAATATATTTTCGAATAAATGTTTACTTTTTTAAAAGTTTCATTCTATCAGACAAAATTTTTTGCAAATGATCGAATTTCAAAAGGTTTTTTTTCGTAAAAACTTTTATTTCCTTTCATAGAACAAAAAATGATGCACAACGTTCCAATTTTCTTGTGTTTAAATCTCTTATAGACTGCTCGAAAGTTATTATTTAAATTAATTTTATTCTTTTTAATTTCTCTAGTAATTTTAATTTCTGTTTTCATAGCTGAAACTGAAATCATAACTGAAAAGTGAAAAATGGACATAAGTATTTTGGTCTCTCCATTAACATTTATAGATCAATGAAATCGCTGGAAGAATTGGAGCCAAGTAAAAGCGCCAAATTAGAAAGGAAGCCAAATAGTTGTCCTCTCAGCGGTTGCAACGGCCGCATTTTCTTAACATTCAGTAGTACATCCATTAATATACATCCATGTTTCTGAAGGGTAATGGCAACCGAATTAAATAAACATTTTCAATTTTATTTATTTTCGTTGAATGTTTTAATTAATTTTTTAGCAGATGGCATCAGGAAAGTAGCCAATATGGCGAACTAATGAAGTTTGAAAATATCCTATCTGTAATTCCAAACTGCTTGACCGTAGCGCTTCAAAACCGGTGCCAATCGATTCGTCGTGGCCAAAAATTCCAGATCCCCAAGTTTACCGGAGTTTATTCATTCTGGGGCCATTTTTGACTTGGCACCAATTCCTCGTATTATAGTATAAGATAATGATATCAAATTGTGTTCTAAAATTTTAAAAATGAATTTCTAAATTCCTTTGCAAAATAAAAACTAATTTCTAAATTTTATTCATAGTAACTATTTTTAATAAACAAAAGAATAGTTCTACCCCTTTAATAATGCACCAAACAGCTATAATACAGGTGCCTATATCTTATTATAAACCCTGATGATTTGTTTTGAGTTGTCAAGATATGAAGCCTAAGAAATCGGTTAAAGTAGATCTCTACCTTGGATGGCTTATTTTTTTATTTCTTTATATTTTCTTTTACAATTTTTATCATAGTTGAAAAATATAAATATAATAACCACACTAAAAATATATATTTTAGCTTATGGACAAAAAAGGTTAACATTTCACCAATTTTTTTTTAAAAATTTAAAGCCCTACTCTTCCCTTAATTTTATAGATTCAAGTCTAATAGTTTTTGTGCGCCATAATACAAGCATCTAGAACAAAGCTATGTCGGGACATTGAGGCATTTAGAAAATATTTTTTTTGGCTAATTTAATTGTCAAGGACACTCACTATTTTTTAGAAAAAGAATGAATTTTCAATGAAAAATTTATTTTTTAAAACTTAGACCACATTTCATAAAAACCCTCATCACATGGAATAACACAAAAGAAAATTTAACTTGATAATATAATTTTCCTACATAACATAATTTCAAATAAACAAAAGTTCAAAGTTACAAGAGGTGTTTATCACACTTACCCCCAATCACACTTACCCCACTTGACAAAGTTTGTGAAATAAAGTGCATTTGCAAGCTAGTGAGTTTAGATGTGGGATTAGAACAGAGTGTTTAGATGCCAAACCAATTTTTAAAATAAAACTGATTTTTTAGCAGAAAAATATCGAAATTGAACAAATTAAACCTTTTTAACTTAATAACTATCATTCAATTATAGTGACTTAAAATACAACTCACAAGGCAACATTTATTCAGCATATGAAGCTTTACTATCATATGTATTTTTTAAGGATGCTCACCTAACAGCTTACTTTAAGATAAAACTTAAAATTTCTCAATTGCATCGTTCCAAAAGTGCAATGCAAAGTACATCTGTACTGTACTTTTTCCCCTTTTGCTTCATGCATGTGATTAAATAACTAAAATGTTTATTTTTGTCATCACACAATACTAAAATATGTGAATAAGACAAGACCGAAACTGATACAAGGATTACAAGTCGCCACAAAATACAATATACAAAATATCTTACCTTCATTTACTATTAAAGTAAAGGCCTTGGGACCTAGAGTATCATATATAGGAACAATGGACATCGAGCGGCCATAGCAAGCATACTCTGTTAGCACACACTGGAATTAAAAGTCATTAAATTCAGAGGTGATTTTAAATATTAAAATATTTAAACACTTAGTAAGAAAGAATATATACCTCAACGTTATTTAGTGAATAGATACCAACAAATGAACCAGGTTTCAAGTTTTTCTTCATTAAGCCAGCACCAAAGTTTTTAGCTCTCTCCAAGACCTAAAAAATAAGGGGAAAATTTAGTACAAAGTTCTTTATTTAAATTAATAGCTACATGTCAATATTCATAGCACAGAGGAATGGTTTGTTAGGCATCGCATTACAGCTTTCCCAGTTTTCTAATAGGAATGGTTAAAGGTTTAAATATTAAATATCAAGTTTTTAAAAATTTAATCAATTTAGAAACTACAGTGTTGTTAAGAGCAAAGAATGCAAGTTGGTACTCGACAAGCACTGTTCCGCCGTGGGCAGGTAAACTGCAGTAATTGCAACAATGACTTGTACCATTTTTGATCTGAAATATAAAAAAAATTATTCTAGTATTTTTTATTTTTAGACTAATTGAGTGCTTGCAAAAACGGTCCAACTCATTATGGAAGTTACTGCAGTTTACCTGTGCAAGGCAGTGTTCATCTAGACATTTAGTAAATTGGAACACAAGATTTTAAGAGTATTGGTCGTCATATCCAGTTTGTTTTACAAAACTAATTCAAGGATGATCAGATTAGTTTATGCTCAACTCAACACTGCTGCTTTTAAAATTATGGGACTTGCTATTCCTCCCTGTAAAAATGCCTTAAATTATACAAGAAGCCCTAGTAATATTTTAAAATATTAAAATACCTCTTTATAATGTATCCAACTATACTCATCTCTGCCTTTCTCTAGCCAGCCCAAGCAGGGACCATTACCTATAAAAAATAGCATCGACATTGGAAACAGTTTGAAACTGAATTTACTTTGCAAAATTGGGATGTAGGTACAATGCAAGAAGTTTATCTCCAAATTGTAACAAAAAGGGAAATCCCATTGATTGAAGTACTAAAGAATGCCTATTGGATTGCCAAACTTCCACATTCATTGGCTTTCATCTTCAAACAATATGCAAAATCTCCCTAGAGATAACTCCCCAAAAATTAAAAGCTCAAAATGCACATTTCATAAATTATTATTAAAAAATGTAATAGATCATAAATACAATTGTTTGTTATTAGATAGCATACTGCCACCAGCTATAAAAAATTAAATCAATTGAGAAAACACAAGTCGATGTACTTAAACATCCAAGTCTCAAAATACATAAACTAATAGCAGTGTTTTCTTACCAGATACTTTGCATCCTCTTTGCATGCACTCATGCAAAGTCTGAGCATCTTCAAATAAATATAAGACATTTGGTGCCTTTGGGGTAAGGTGGGAGATTCGAATGTGATCAGGACCCTGACAAAGACAAAAAGTAATAATTAGGAGCAACCAAAATACAGAGAAGAGCTTGGTACAAAAGACACAGGTATTTGACATGCTTGTATTTACTATCGACCTTTTATAAATGCTCTGGTGATATGCCACAAGCCAAACTTAGTCAAAGTTGGTCTATCTACGCACCTTATACATCTTTAAAACTTTTTGTAAAAGCCAAAACGAAAACAGGAATTTCCTTGGGTCAAATTTGCCAGTCCAAATGCAAAACCACAAAGGTGAAAACACTATTATATAGCACATTCTTGGTTTGCATTTGGACTGACAATATTCTGGATTTGATAGGCATTTCTTGACAGCCTACATCAAAACCATGTTTGAATTGCAGAGCAATTAAAAGCAAGTATAGGTTGTCCATTTAAGTATAATTTTCCCAAGTGTATAATGACCCTTTTATGACATATATTGGCTTTTATACTAGATCTAGAGAGTTCTTTGATCTTTCTAACAAGCCTTCCACAAGGGATTTTTTTTTACTATTGGCGAAAAGTACTACTTACTAACCGGCAATGCCAGCAGTACTTTTCAACTGGGATCAAGTAGATGCCCGCTAAACAGGTTTCTGAAGCTTAGCTGTTTGCTTCATATAATGAAACTCCATTGGCTAAATAAATTGCATGGCAAGGCTCAAGAAAACTCAGAAATTCTACCCAGCCCCGAGGAGAGCTTGCCCAACTATGTACCCATCCTTTGAAACTAACCTGTGAAACCTAATTATATAAACAGTTTTTAAATAAATAAAAATACTGTTTTCTTTTATTTATGACAGATATTTATATAAATCGTGCAATAAATTAGTGGTCGATTACATTACAATGTAATAAAAGAAAAACTAGGTAATTAATAGTAACCTAATATTTCTTTTGTGAAATAGTTTAACTGACAAAGGTCAAATTATCTGGAATGTCAATTTATCAAACGGGACCGTGTTCTTTATATGAATTAATGCCATGATTTACACAGGTTTCTACAAGGAAATCTAAATGGTGTTTTCCCATTTCGGTAGAAGTTCATAAAAATAAGCATTGTACACAATTTAGACCAGTAAATTGTTGTTTTTTTTGTGAGTTCGTCAGAGGAATTATTTCCTTCATTTGAAATCGAAATGCACACAGCAACTTTTATTTACCAATTACGCGAGCATGAACATTTGGTCTGACGAAGAATTGACAAGACTTTTCTTCTAGATTAGAAGGTAATTTTAAATGTGAGGCACTAAACTCATCAATTGCAAGACAGCAAATATTTAAAATGTATCACGGACATTACCAGGGATATGGCTGTTCGTGCTGAAGTCCGATTTGAGAAATTATTCATGGTGAATTTTTGAAGGCCGAGGACAGACGATTTTTTGAACCCTGTCCCGTGGCAATTTAAATACTGATAATCAACCTTTACAGACTCATTTTTGAACTACAGTATGAAAATTCCATCTAGTTTCAATAAGTTTGAAGCAAATGTACTAACATATAACCCAATTGTTAAAACCCTGAATTTTTGACTTGTCATTAACTTACGGGCAACTCCTCGGATTGTGAATTGAGGTCAAAGTTGCGCTTTATCTTCGGGGGTGGTCTGGTTGCGATGTAGACTGCTGCAGTGGCAACAGCACCTGTAACAGCTGCTGCAATGGACCCACAAATGTACTGAAGAGAGCTGTCCATTTTTGTCTTTGTTATTTCAATCTGGAAAGGAATTTACAAACGATTAAAATAAGTTATTACTTTCAAATTCTACTTTTCACCAAGTATCTTTGGATAGTTTTTGTAAAGTTGATGAAATATTTAGCCTTTGCTGGAACTTTAAAAAGCAGCAATGGATAATGATTTACGATTTAGAATAAAATCATAAAATTCCTTTTTATAGTTTCATTACATCGGATTTCATATAAGGTACCATTATACTTTTTCTAAAAGAAATAATGATCAAAATATTCTCTAAATGTTTTGCTTAAAACTATCGTCCAGAATTGTATCAATATACCTTTGACCATTGTAAAACAAATTTTAAAAAGTCAATGGCATAGTGCTTGTTGATATCAGGAAAAACCTATGGAAAAATAATTATAATATGTCAGCCGTGCATTTAGTTGCAGACTAAAATCAATCAGAACTTCATCCTTTTTTTAAAAAAGTAGCATTGTTTTAGAAAAAACAATAAACTCTACAACTCCGTATTACATGTAGGAAATAACAATTCGATATTTTTATTATATAATCACAGAGCATAAAACGCAAATCTCTCCCGCATAAAATATTACAGAAAAATAGTAGGTTATACTAAATAAGAAAAATCCCTTTAACAGTTATTTTTACTTAACAATAACATTCATGAACTAAACTATTCCAAAACCTAAAAGAGTTAAACCACAAAATGGAAATCTGTCTCTTTCAACAATAGAAAGAAACGCGATATTGAATAAAACATTCTATTATAAAAGAAAGTTGTTTAAATGTTAACATATTTTCAACTTTAATGGAAATATTAAACTCGAAATACTATACCAATCAATTTAGAAACTTTTTTTGGCTTCGCATACAAATATGCATGTCCACGAAACTTTGAAAGGAAATGAAACTTGAAATGAAAGGATGAAAAATATGAAAATGATAATGATGATGATTCGCCGGTAAGAAACAGAGAAAAATGCAAATGCGCAGATGACGGAAAGGTACGATTACGATTAATTTGTAAATTATCACAATTCTAAAAAAGCAATAACATCAATCATGCTAATATTCATCTTTAAGCTGAAAGGTTATGATCTAGATATTTGAAACATTTATAATATCAATCTGATTGCAAGTTTTATTACGCTAAAAACAAAAATGTATGTTTCTTCAGTAATCAACTCAACTTCACTCTTTCCGCAAAATCTAGCAGAATTGAAAAAGAATAACGAAACCAAAACTTTGATTGATTTTCAAAGATGTATGTGATTGAAACTTATTTTCTATTCGAATTTCTGTTAAAGGTAATATTTTTTTTATTCCCTTTACTGTGCGGCTGGGTACACGATTGGTACTCTACTCGTCTTACGTGACAATGATTCACCAATCGAGGGAAATAATTTATTTTCATTTAGCATTTCTGTTGCCATTTAAAAGGAAGAGGACACAATTATGGAAACTGCATGCAATATTTATATTAATTTATCGAGAGTAGATTTAACAAGTCAAAAACTATTTAAAGCACAATGGGAATATTTCTTCTGAGGTCAAGCTCTCTAATCAATTTATTTCATTGGTTGTTTGGTTTTCTTCGACACCGACAGAGTGGTGAAACAGCTCATTGGTTTAAAAAAAAATCACGCTATCCGAACTGATGCCATTGTTGTTGTTTTTGTGTGGCAAAGTGTTGAAACAAGCCCATTAAATAGTAAAACAAAATGTCATGAAAGTATTTGGCAATTGGCCTTAAGCAATACAAAAAAAATTGAACAAATATAATCTACAAATACAAACCATAATAAAACATGTCAAGGTACACAGAGCGATTATTTCTAATAAACATGTCCATGTTATCATTAATCTATTTTTAGGGGACACGGAGAGATTAATCATGCATATTTGTCTCATATATCCAAGGAGGATAAGTTATATACATTAAGGATTTGTAATAGCATATAACACATTATGAAGTTGTTGGACCAAAAAATAAATAATAATGTGTAATAATGTTGAAATTTTATAAAAATGCGAACATGTCGAAATTATGTAAGAGATTGGTTTTTGGTTAAATTGATACCAAATATCATGAAGTTTGACCCCAAAAAAAATTATAATGGATTTTTTTTTAAATAAAAACCTGTCCATAAATGATGTGATTAAAAAAATTGGACTTTTTGACGGGTGAACTTTTATCATATATATCAGGAAATTGTTTCACCAAAAAGTATTGTGGTAGGATTTCGAAAAATAAGAAAGAATATAAATTTTGGGATAAAATAAGGAAAAATACTTTTTAGTTAAACTGAATAACTTCCAATAATTAAAAAAAAAATCCAACGGACGAGACCATAAAAATAACAATTGTAAAATTGTGTTTCCTGTAAAGGCTCTTTTCCCAGTCCAAGAGGACACGGACAGCTTTTATGATGCCTGATTTGTAAATTTATATATTTATTCACCAATCAATCGGTAGTCGTAATATCGGTCTGTGTCTGCTCGAACAGAGAACGAAGAAGAGACTATATACAGTAGTTATACAATTTCAACTTTAGCACATTTCTACTTCGTTATCCCTTTAACATATATCTACGTGTTTTTTTTTTTTTTTTTGGGGGGGGGCGGGGGGGGGGGAGATAGATGAATAGATAAGAGAGAGGGAGAGAGAGAGAGAGATTGTTAAGTCACCTGCGACCGTTGGACGTCTCTCTCTCTCTCTCTCTCTCAGTCCTTTTTCATTTCATTAAATTTACCATTGGAGGTGTGATCGTTTTATTAAAAAAGTTTTTACAGTAAATGAAAAACGTATATTTCGTTAAAACTTTAACACAAAAGGACTTAGGACACAAGGACACATAACTAAATTATAGTTATTACAGTTTATTGAAAGTCAAGACATTTTTAAAATTTACGATTAAAAATGAAGAAAAGTTAATTTATATAGGCTATCTTCTATAAATAGTAATGATTTTTTTGAGGGCTCATATTTTCTTTTGGATTTACAGGATACAATTTTGATAGATATATTTTTATTTATACTAAGCATGATTATGATATTACATATGATAATATCTTATTTATTACAGACAAGTTTATCATAAAACAATAAGACTTACAAAAGGATAAAGCTCATATCATTAATATTGTTTACTGGTACTTTTAAACACGATAATTTGGTGTTTGATAAATATGTTATTTACGTATAATGAAAGTTTAAAATAATAACAAGTAACTGAAAAATAATTACATTTTATTTTCTAAAGAACAAGCTTAAATACATTATTAAATGTAAATTGTGATGTAGGGTAAATCAGCAAATCATTCTGAATAGTCAATAGTAAAGAAATGTAAAGTCCATGAAGCCTAAAAGGGCTATCTTAAAGAGTTCAGCGTGTTGTAGATTTTTTATAAACTAATACATCAGTATGTTTAATGTATGTACTTTGTGCAATTGATAAAAATAATATTTTAAAAAATTAAACTACCTATAAAAAAATAGATGAAAGTGTGAATTTAACCACAAACTTTTTCCTATAAAATTTCGACATACTTATTGTTTATCAATGATTGTCACACTTGGAATTACCTACTTCGTTAGCCAATATGCAAGCAAAATACTTAAAAATGTATCAAAGCAAATAATATAGCATAAAAATAAATCCAAAAACATTCTCACACTTACCGCATCTAAATGCAATCCACGAAATAATCGAAAAATGCCTCAAATAACAACCAAACTCGGCAGTGAAGTCAACTTTATTACTCTTCATAACATTGCGAGATTATTTTATTAGTGTAAAATATCCTAAGACACAGAAAACTATCTTTAAGAGAAATCAGACATGTAGTTGAAAGAAGCAAGGTACGATGGTGTGACTTGACTACCCGGCATGCTCCTCGCAATGGGGATCAATATGTGACGTGGGAGGGATTTGGAGGAAGGGCTTTTCCCCTATTATGGAGGTGGTGGATGAAAGAGACCGGCATTTAGAGAGATGCACGTGGTTTTGCATCATTGGGTATTGTGGAAATGCATAGTTTTGCTTTTAATTTAAGGGGAAATTTTAACAATCATCTTTGGATTCTGAATGAAAAAATAACGTTGCTTAAGGTAGGCGAATACCCAAAATTCCCCAAAATTCACATTTTTTTACTATTACTTTAATCTTTTCCAAAATTTGGCTTAGTGATTTCAAATATAATGTATAATACTATTTAGGCATTTTTTTAAAAATTTAAATGTAATAAATTTATTTTAAACGGTGTTTTTCTAAAAAAAAAAAAAAAAGAGGTTTACTCTAAAAATGACAGTGATTGCGCCCTCTAGAAGGGAGAGTGTAGGCTTTATAGCCTATTGAGGTTTACGCTAACAAGTCTACCACATTGAATTTTCATCCTATAAACATTAATTATGAGTTAAATTCTTCATATTGAATTGATGCATGCAATGACCCTCTAGAGTTACATACAAATTACAAGAAAAGAAGTTATTAAAAAAAATGTTATAAATTAACCACAAAAAAAAGCTTTTTTTCGATTAACTTACACCTGGACATTTAAAAAAAAAACTTGTACATTTACACCAGATGTTAGAGGTTCATGGCACAGACATATATTGAAATAGCATCTGTAAAACATTTCAGGTGTATTAATGTAAAACTTTTGATGCTAGAAGTGTTAGCGCAAACCCCTTTTTTTAGTTGAAAAACACCCGTTTAAAATAAATCAATTATATTTAAATAAAAAAATGCCCAAAAAGCATTGTTCATTATATTTGAAATCACTATGCCAAATTTGGAAAAGATTAAAGTAATAGTAAAAATTTTAGAATTTTGGGTACTCGCCTACTTTAATACACAAATTAATACATTTATAATATATACTTGTTATAAAAATCTGAAACCTTATCCTCTGGGATTTAAGCCACTGTGGGTTTTTTTGTATCCTTTTTTATAGGGTTGAGGGTAAGGGGGACGGAAGAGGGGGGATGCTAAAATTATCGAAAGAAATTATTTAATAAAAGCGCGTTCTCTAAAAAGATTGAAAGTCAAAAATATAATTATAAATTGAAATATTCTTATAAGATTATTATACGCTATGTATACGTCAAAAATTATTCACCCATGTTCCACAAGAAGAGTTATATTTATAGTAAAGTAATTCAAGTACGTAATAAAACTTATTTTAAGGAAATTTTGATATTTTAATTATATTGTATAAGTAATGCTTTAAAATGCAAATAGAAAAAATGAGGGAACAAATGCATATTTTTATTTTTGAATAAAATAAAATAAATGCAAAATTTTTAATTTCGGCATTACAACATGAAATATACTAATTTTTCCAAGTAACCTAAATGTATGACGTATCAGGAACTAATCATATAAATTTTAATGTTAAAATATTTATTTCAATTTTCTGATGAACAATTAAAAAAAAAAAGATAATTCTAACAAAGGGAACACTCTTCAAGCCTTCGCAAGCAATTGTTTTCTAAAACCAAAAATGTTACATAATTGTGTCATTAAATGTTATGTAACGTTAAGAAAATGTAGCTTACATCAGAGAGTATGAAAAACATAAAAATTAAAATAATTACAAGAATGTCATGAATTTTTAGTTATTTCTTGTTTGAGTGACTCAACAAAACTTAAACGATTGTAAGGGTACATACAATTTTTGGCTTTCCGACTTCCGTAGTATAAAAATAAATTGTAAAAGTTTGCAGACTCAGAGTCATTATGCCAAATGGGGAAAAACTGTATTGCAAGGCCTAAAAATACATTAAATTCAAGTAATTTATCAGCTTATTTTTTCCACGATTTAATGCTGGATATTCTAAATTTGATAATTCAATCTGACTAGAAAAAAAAACATAGCAAAATGTTAAAGGTACATCCATGCAAATGGGGTTTATTTTCATTTTCTTATATGCTAACAAATTGAATAGTAATAATTTTTAAGGAATTATGAAAATGGTAAAAAAACTTTAGAATTTCTTAAATGCTTAACTTAATTTTAAATTCTAACAAACAAATTGGTTTGTTGTTAGATATTTTCGCAGACATTTTTTCCCTTGTAAATGTTATAAAAATAAACTTGGGAAATTTTAACAACTTGAGTAATTCAGAAGTGAAAACACATCTGGGGGTCTGATCAACATCAAAACGCATTTCATTGCAATTATAAACTTTATAATTTTATTATATATCACAATTTAAATGGTTGAGGATTGGCTTATTTACAAGTTTGAGACATTTAATTTAATAGAAATCATCAATTCCGATTCTTCCAAAATCGTTCATCATAATCTTTATGTCTCTTCTCCACTACAAAGAACTCTCTGTTCAAATGTTTTCAAAAGCAATCATCAACAACATCCTGGAATGTGAAACGCTTAATTTCCTCGAAGACAAAGAGAAAGGGCCAATCGGGTTGACTATTAAAACCAGACTTTTCCTCCAACGGAAATTTCGAACGTTGCATAACTGAATGGACTTGTAGAATCGAATCATTAGTCCCTTGGGGTCACTATCGAAGTTTTCCAGAAGCACCACACAACCGGTCCAGCAATTCTTGAAAATCGACGGTCTAATGATAGTGATTCACTTTTTCTAGTATTCAAGGTCGCTTTTGCATGCAAGATGCGCTCCGCTAACCATATCGGAATGAAGTAGACATAACATATAAGAAACCAGTAGACGAAATTTGTCTGTTGTTTAAAAGTGCCAAACTTTTTTTGTCACAATGAGTATAAGAAATAATTTAAGTGAGTAATGAGTATAAGACCCTTGATAATTGGCCCTTAATAAAACAAATTTATAGCAATTTTTCAGATAGTTTTCCATGCAACATTTAACGCAACATTTTTCAACACAACTTTCGCAACATTTTAAATTGTACCTACACCAAAACCGAGCTTAAGTTTGAAGCAGAGAAATGTACTAGGCGGAGGAATCTACGCAAACAACGCTGCTGGAGCCGAAATTTCGCCTGCTCCTATTGGCTGCTCCTTTAGACCCTGATATTCGTGCGCCTTGTTATGTCAAAATCGAAGGAAAAATAATTAAAATAACACTCTAGCTGAAGCTAAACTAATAAAAATAATAAATTTATTTCTTGAAATAACAAATAATTTTGTTTATTGAATGTGAAATACCTTTTTGTATTCGATTCTCGCACTCAAAAATGAAAACTATTTACCCTTTTTCTCGTAGAACATTTGTATACTGCAAACTTAAGGTCGGTTTTGGTGTAGAGTTAATCTTAAGGAATTGTGGATACAGCGCGAAGATGGGATACTCTTTAAAAAATGTTACATAAAGGTTTAGTAGCTACCATATCAAAAATGTACCTAGATCAGAGAGTATAGTATGAAAAATACGTTGGTAACGAATGCAAGAAAAACCGTTGCTTTATCATTGGATATATATTTATATAACAAAATAGATAAAATAAATTTATGAAAAAGTAACTGACTCTGCACTCATGTTTCTAAAACAATTCATCCATGATAAAAAAAAATATCATTGTCAAAATGTCCTAAGCACATATATAAAAATCTAAGACGTAATAAATTTTGTCATGCTTAAAAACAACTGTAATATATCCGTATATGTATAAATACTAATACTATAATACAAAAAAATATGATAGATATAGAAAATAGATGTTATATCATTAAAACAATATATCGTATAAGTTTATCGATATAAAGAAGTAATTTTTTTGATAAATGTTGAAATAGTCTATGTCATACTTCAATATAGCCTATTTACTTAAAAGCATCTACAGTGGTGGCCAAAAGTGTGGACACTTTTTGAAAGCTTCATGTGTTTCAACTGTTACCTGTGTTCTTGCATCTATTAAATTTTGCTTAAATACAAGCATTTAAATATTAAGTTGGAGGTAATTTAATGTAGAATTTCATTAAAAAAACAGAATTAATGTATCTGTATTACAAATAAAGTTATGCTCATTTTAGTTGAACAAACAAGCACAATCAATGGATTCTCTTATGCTGAAATTGCAATACAAGATGTTGGTTCAATGACTTGCAAAACTAAGACAGATCATACTATTAGTTGCTTAACTTATTCGTAATACAGATATTGTAATACAGTATTTATTTTTAATTACATGAAATTACTTTGATGATGATGATGATGTTGTGTCCATGGATATAGATTATATGGGACCAAAGGTCTTATAGACTGCTTCAGTGATCTGCACACAGTGGTCCTCATAAAAATTAAATTACTTTTATGGTATGGTATGGTATGGTATGGTATGATACATATATATTCCAGCTTGTGTGCTTGTTCAGAGAACCGCTTATAAGCTTTCGTCAAGTGAATTACTTTTAATTTGATATACAATTGTTTAATTTGATATGCAATAGCAATTAATATATTCTGTAATCACACAAAGTTGAAAAATATGAAACTTTCAAAAGTGTCCACACTTTTGGCCACCACTGTAGGTATATGTAAAATAAGTCGACAGGGGAAACGTGATAGAATTAAATATTTTATTGCATCCTAATAGGTGATATTAAGGATATGTGAAAAAGGTAATTTAAGTTATTAAGTTTAATTGATGGGGTCAAATATACAAGAATTTCAGATTGTTTAAGTTATAATATGTCATCTGAAGAGTACACGGGAAGAACCGATTGATTTATTAGGCGGACGCCCACTATTGTCTGCTTGGCGGACATTGGCGGCAGAAAATCGGTCTCTCTCTTTCTTCTTCGCTTGGTCCAAGCGTCGGGATCGTCAATCGCCTGAATCTTGGTAGCTAGGAACCACGGAGATAGTAGTTAAAGTGATTAGAGTGGACGATCACGTGACCTACAACACTGGCTTCATTGGGGCTCTTCTGGGAGCTCCTTGCGTGTCCCGTCGGTCGTTAGCATTGGAGGTCACGTGATCTGCCACTCTATTACTTTAACTATGATCTCTATGGTAGGAACTGTGGTTTCCTTACACAAGTTCAGGCGATCACTCGCTATCATCGCCAAAGTGGCCTGCTAAGGAAACTTCTCTACAAAATCAATAGGTTTTTCCCGTGTACTCTTCATATATATATTGTTGTTTCTTTTTAATGTTATATTAGGCGGCATACAAATTTTTTTAGTAATAGCCACATATAGATTAGCTAATTATATTTTTCAAAAAGTAACTTTGGAAAGCATGGACACATCTTAAATGGACGTGAAATGAATGCGGTCAAATTATTTAAACATATAATTTATATCTTTAAGGAATGCTCTTCTCGGGTGCTAATTTTCGTATCATTGCCAAATGGTTCAATAAACATTGCTGTTCATTTCGAATCTTTAAGTCTAATACTGGAGATAATTTTATTTGAATTTTTTGAACGTCTAAAAGTAGACAATTGCAGGATAAGGACATGTAACTAATTTGCATTATCTTACTGGCAATAGCAGACATAAAAGTCAAAAATCCTACTGTATCTAGATTATTTGTCATTGTTAATAACTTTTCGATAGTTAGACTAATTGTAATAAAATGCTTTAATTGAATTTTGATTGTTTATACGCCAATCAAATTTGTATTGGCGCATATTCAAATTATAGAACTTTTCTTCTCTTGGAATTTTTGAAAATAATCTTCTGTTGCTTTAAAAGCTATATAATTTATACCAGTCAATGACAGGCTCCTTGTTGAAATTGTATACAAATTCATATGCGTTTTTGTATTTTTTTTTCTTTTACTCTAAAATATATGCATCTTATAAGCGTTGTTTAAATCATTTTCGCGTCAAATTACACACAACCTACATCCTTATTCAAGAATTTCAAATAAGTTTTTAACAGATGTTTAAATATAAAATGTATTACATGTAGTATTGCCGGATTTTCTCTGAAGACTTAATGCGGCAAGTTAAACCCAATATATTTCATTATAATGGGATACATAATCATCCTGATATTTTAAACAGTTTTTTTTAAAGCATGAACATGAAAAAAAAACTTTGTATTTTTGATCAGATGCACTGTAGTCATAGCAACAACTATAACAGCAATGTTTGCTGGATTAAGTTAATATAAGTTCTATACTTTCAATATTTGTTTTATGAAATTAGGCTGTTTAAAATCGACCGCAAAGCAGCCTTCTCTTGCCTTTGAAAACGACTTATTTCAAACATCGTCAGTTTTATCATTAATTAAAATCTGAAATTTCCAAAGATCTATTTAAATAAAATTTAACATTTTGTGTAACAAGACTATAAAAAAACTGTCCTGTTTTTTCCCTATTTTAGTTACCCAGAAACATAGCTAAATTACATTTATAAGAGGTATACATTTTTATCAATATCTATACTGTATTACTTTACTATATTTCAAAACTATAATATTACTATATTACATTTCAAAAACTGTACTATATTACTCTACTATATTTTTTAACAACTATTTTTTTAAAAATTTAAATTGCTATTCAATAGTTGATTACACCCATGCAAAGCCGGGCATGCAAGTATACTTGATCTTATGAACATAATTTACCCCTTTTCTTGACTTTTCGCAGTGACAACATCCAGTCACACATAGATAATAATTAAATACGCAAATCTTTTACATTTTAAATTTAGCTTTCCCTCTTAGATCTTATCAACTTTTCTTTATTTGCATTCTTATTTACCTAAAGTATATGAGTGAAACTATATTTATATGTAGCTTACTAAAGTCGTTGTAGGGTGTATCATCAATATTAATTTGGTTGTTTTGAATTAATATTCAAAATCGTACAAAATTAAAGAAAACTATTTTGTTTTATTTTAGATGTACTAAATTACTTGATTACATACGAAGTCTCTAGAGATGATGCCAAATGTATGCAGTGTTATCTATGTTAAGTATTAGATAGCAAGGTGAAGAATTACACAGTTTTTAAGCTGAAACGGCTAAGGATATATTAACAAAAAGATTTCATACTGATTTATACTCAGTAATTTTTTTAAAGATATAAAAACTATTAACTAAATGCTCTAGTTTAAATCATGTAACTATTTAAAATTCTCTAAATCTTGCAACTATTAAAAATTCTTTAAATCATGTAACTATTAAAAATTCGCTAAATCATGTAACTATTAAAACTTCCCTAAATCACGTATCTAATAAAAATTCTCTTCACTATAACAAGAAAAAATTCATTATATTTAACAAATTGGAATTTTATGGAATTGGAATATTTTGGAATATATTGGAATATTTTGGAATTTTTCATGTAATAGTGAAATCTATAAAATTGTAGTTTGTACTATTTATATTCAAGGTATCATCACTCAAAACAATGTGGAGCCTTAATTACGTGCCAACATGGGACCTGGGACCAAATTTGAAAAGTCATCAGCATACGAAACCCCGTTTTTCGCGAGTGGAATCTTAAAAAAGATTCTCGTCTTTTATGATTTGTCATTTTTAAAGCTGTGAAACGTATACATGTCTACTAAACATAAATAACCTGGTTTCTTGATACGAAATTACAATTTTTTTTTAAAGCAAATAAAATGTACCAAATCAATAGTAAGACATTTTGCAAGAAAAGGGTGCATTTATTTATTTTTTAATTTCTAGTTCCCATCAACAATAATTTAAATTTTAAATTATTTGTTAGGTATGATAGATTAATCATTTCCATCATTCTAATTGAATTACAAAACTAAACTACAGCTAAATTTAAACCCGCTCTAGAGAGCAGAGTTAATTAAAATAAGAATTTCAGGCGGTGTCTGAATTTTTTTATAAATCATTATTGCTTACAAAAGAATTCGCATGTGTTTCTAATCTAAATAAGACAATAATTTTTTTAAAAAAATCCAAATTAAACGTTTAACTTGAAAACCTATAATTCACTAACTGAAAATAATATAATTTAAGACAATAAAAAAAAATCTTCCAATAGTAAATATGATTCATAATTTTCGTAAATAAAGTATAAAGCATCTAAAGTTGAATTTGCTGGATTTTTATCGATATAATATAATCCATAGTTTATTGATATCGTCTCATATCTCAATGAAATATTTGCATTAGTTTCATAAATTGTTGATCTGTCTGTCGATATCAAGAAGTTGTTTTCGATAAATAATTACTTTCCGGCACGTGCAGAATTCACGCGTTAAGTTTACAAAAAGAAAACAAGAAATTCCGAAAGAATCAAAATAATAACCTACTTTCCATTTACTTAAGTATAATACTTTATAGTAATTCCTTTATTGTACAGACAGGCAGACGGATGGACAAAAAGTATAGGTTATGTTTTGGATGATCTTTCTAAAAAAAGCTGTGAAAATCGGATGGTTAGAATATAATGAATTGGAATAGGGGGGATTTACGGATATACGGACGAATTGCCACAGAGACGGGCGAACAGACAGATAAACCAAACTACAAAATATAGTTCTCATGTGTCATACTTTTCAAATAAAAAAATTAAATCAGATAGATACAGAACAAAAATCGAAATTGATAAGGACAGAACAAAAATCGAAATTGATAAGGACAGAACCGAAAGGACCGGTCGTACAATAAGACGGACGCGCAGACAAATAGACCAAATGTATAAAATAAGTCTCTTTAAACTGTCAAACTGTATATAAGCTATTGAATTATTTCAAAATTTCTTATTTTACTTAGCTTTCCGTAAATTCATTGACCATGAGAAACATTGTGTATTTGATAAACATAAATACTATAAATTAATTAAAATAGTGATAATTAAAGATCTAATTTATTAATTAAAATTTTAAAAGTGATTTGAAAATGTGTTAGCTCATCCTCATGAATTGATGCAATTCCTTTTGGAATATTTATTATTATTTTAATTAAAAAACTATTAATTATTATGATTAAAAAATATCTGTAAAGAAGATATTCATGGAGTTAACACCTTCTCTTTTATTAACTGTCACAAATGGAAAATATTATTATCTAATAGTTAATAAAGCGCATCGACAGAAGGCAGTAACCGAAGCGTGGTGATTGATTTGAAATATTCTACGTTTGACAAACTCATAAATAATTTCATTATTTCTAAATATAGTTTTAGGATCGATGCAGCATCTCACCAATTTTTTTTTTTAAATCTGATATTTAACCTATCAAATCTTAAATAGATATTCGTTTTAACTGCAATTATTCAAATATTCCTTTGACTAAATTTTACTACACTGTATTACAATTAGTTCTAAAGTACACTTTTTCCTATGACAGTTTTGTTGCACTTTTGCAAAAGAAATAAATATGTTCTAGCTGCTACTTCGTGAAAAACAATATTATCGCTGACCTTAGTAAAAAAAATATCACAAGGGATTGTCGACATCTACGTTATGAAACTTTGGTGGAGCGTTACTCCGTAAATGTGGTGGCACAATTTTTCTTTAGACAATACAAAAAGAAAGTAGGGTAAAAATGAGTTGCTTGGATTTTTTAAAATTTGTACTCATTGAATTTACTGACAACCCGCCTTATTTAAATTTTGTATTGATAAATGCCTTATGCCTCGTGCCAATGCCTTTTTAACTCGAAATTAAGAGACACATACTCAACTCAGGGACATAGACATATAATATTATTCACAATTCACATGTATTAATAATAGCTAAATGGTGAAGGATTAAATAGTTTTTCCTACCTCAACTGAACCAATTTATGCTTTTGACCATACAGTTAAAATAGATTTTTATAATAATATTCCTTTGTGTAAAAGCCAAATTTTGTATCACTAATTTTTGTTCCCTGGTTAAATATAATTAAACAAATGACACCAATGTTAAAAACGTATAACTTACAATCCCGTAATTATATTGCGCAATAAAGAATGATTTTGTTTTTTTAAAGAGTACGGCATCATGGATTGACGCAATCCCTGCTTTTAATTTTCATATTGATAATTTACGTTCTATACGTAGTTTATTCACGTACGTAACGTACGCATGTTAGAACCATTATTCATTAAGTAACGACAAAAAATTATCTTTGCTTGGCTGAAAAGTCTGGTGATCAATGTATTTTCGTTCATTGGTTTTACCAAAATAATATTGATCCAAATTACGATATGAACATTTTTAGTTTTTTCTAATTTAATTAGGTTTGTGAAATTTTGCGAGCAAATGCATTATTATTTGAAATGTCACTGTAACCAATAACCTGTTTGCTATTCTTAAACATTGGAATGACAATGCTAATTATAAATTACTTTAATTTGCAATAGATAAAATACATTACATGCTTGAATGCAGAATTGAGATTTAATCTTGATTGCTACCAACAAAAAAGTATTTGCGTATTTAATTTTTTTAGAATTTTTAATTTGAAATAGTAGTAGTTTATTTTGTGTTCCTCTAGTTCCTTATATGTCTTGAGAAATAGAACTTACCATTGGACTTGGTGGGAAGGGTTGAAACTCTATCAGAGGTGACGAAATATCTTTAGGTGGGAAAAAGTAGTTATAGACGCTTGCTGAAAAGTAGTAAAATATTAATGGTCAAAAATGTGATTTTAATATTTACGTTTACTCTACAGTAGAAATTCTCATGAAATTTTTTGTTATTAAATAGTGAAATAGTTTAATTTTAAGAAATATAAAAATTAAAACGATTTTATTTTAGGTGGAAAGATTTTGAAGCAATGTAAGATTTTTTAATATTTAAAAAATTATTATGATAGACATTTTATTCTATTTTGTTATTCATAAAATCCTCCGAGGGACACAAACGCCTTAACCCTTCCCCTGACTATTAGGTTTTCCAGCAGCGCACGTAATTAAAAAAAAAGTTAAGTGTAATAGTTTTGTTAATTTTTAAAATTCAAAAATTGGCGAATAGCTTAATATTTTTGAATAATGAAAGATTAATATTGGATTTATACGTTTGTTACATACATGCACATATGAAATAATAAATAATAAAACTAGAGTCTTAAACAGGGAGAAAACATTTAAAAATATCTTCTATAAAAATAGTTTTCATAAATTAAATTTTGATTAAAATTTTAATTTAAAACTCATGCGGTGAAAGCAAGTTTACACTTCAGCCAATTTGCTTATCCCTCAGAGGGTTAATGGTTAGTTCCTAATAAAAATAAAATTTGTGTAGGAACGCTACCAAGAAAAAAGTGCTCCTCTGGACACCGGATAATAGGCTCTCTATGGCCTCACAACCTCAAAATATATTGGACTTTTCGAATCACCTGATTTTTATATGCACGAATACAAATTCTGCTTTTCTCTGGTTAAAGAGTATAAAAATGATTAACATTTCTGGTACGTTGTGTTATTGACGATGATATTTTAAATGCAAAAATTGCATCACGTAATTCGAAAATCCATGAAATGTTAGCCATTTGTTTTTATGGTCATTAATTTTTTTTCCTAGTGGGGCTGCAGCATTGGCGGTCAAGTATTTTCAGCTCGGCATATTCCCCAAAACTGAGAGCCATTTTTGTGGCACCATATAGGCGACTCTCGCTACCAATTTTGACTCCCAGATTACAATGAATCTGAGCTCTCTTTGGATTTTAAGGCATGACGAGATTTAATTTTGCCGAGGGAACCCAGGCCAAATGAGCCCTCCAGGGATCTTTTACATGCCATATAATCATAAGATATGCGCGCAAAAGATTTTCCCATCCAGAAAATCCGATGACCCAGCCGGGGCTCGAACCCTTGATCATGGTCATTAACTGGGGGAGTACATTTTAGTTCCGATTTAACTCTTAATATTTTTGTTACATACATGCATATATAAAATAATATGTAATAAAACTAGAGTCTTAAAATATAAAATAACAAGTTTCAAAAAAAATCTGGAGGACATACCATATTCACGTAATATAAAATCGAACTTCATCCTTACTGCTTGTAGGGTGGGTGGGTTAGCCCACTTTTCTGGAATAAAAATAAATGTCGATCATTCCTCTTCTGTAGTCAAATATGCAATGGCGCACACCTTCCAAAAAATATTAGAAGCCCAAGAGGTGAGGGGCTATCGATTTTGGGACGAAAGCCATGGTTTTTGCCCGCATTATTTTATAATTCATAACTTCATTTCGTGATTTTGCCAAGACTATTACTCATTCTTTGGTCGTTTCTTTCTTCTAATCATTAATTTTATATATTAAAAGATCTTTAGGGCAATTATTGAGCTTTTAAAATTGATGGGGTCTTGTCGGATTATGTTAAATAATTGGGGTTTAATAAAATGAAATTTGTCACATATAAATTGGTTTTTTATATAATGTATTGTTATATCACCTTGTTGGATTACATGGGATCCTTCTATTAAGTTACATATGGGAGACTTTTCTACGAATGATGATATATTATGTCGAATTAGCAAGATAATTTATGACTTATAGTTAATGCAGTTTCTTCACTTAATTCAAAGTTATTCATTTAAAGCGCTTATTACTTGGCGGTACAAGTTCCAACTTAGGTATTTCATTACTACTAAAAGAATATTTTACAATATTAATTCAGAATGAAGGACCAAGAATTTTACTTTTTAGTTAATTAAGTTTATATTGGAAAGTATATTAAAACATATTATGTATGCGTAGTAAAATAAAATTATTAAAAATTATTTCAGAAATTATCTTTGATTGCCTGTAAAATATTTTTACAAATAAAACTTACACTCTTAAAACGAACAATCGATTTTAACTCAGTCTGAGTTATTTTCACTCCTCCAGTCTGGAAAATGCACCTACCCGGAAGGAGCGGATTCTTTGTGTGTTAAGCCTCCGACAGGATCAATCCAAACGAGTGATTTCAATTCAGTCTGAGTTAATATTCAATCCTTTCCAGTGTCGAAAATGCACTTTCCAACTGGAGTGGATTTCACTCTTTTGTTTTAAGAGTGCACTTTTAGTCAAATTACATTTTAATGAATTTTGAAATTATAATTTTAGCCTACAGACAAATTATAAAGTTGATTATTATAAGCTGATTAATGAGAGCCCGATTTTCAAATAGGCCCATATCAAGCACAGGCCTATATAAAATATTCAGAAATCTCCCAAATAAACTCCTAGAACCAACCTTAACTTATTTCATTTAAAAATAAAGTTTTGTAGTGCACATTCTGCTTTGATGCATTTTCTATAGCATATTTTTTATTTGTAATTGGAAATACTAATAAATAGAAAATGAAATAGTATATATCCATCCATTTTTGGGTGATAAGCATTTAGTGAACTATTTGTCCTTGTATTCATGTCAAACATTTGTCAACATTTATGTCTATTTTAGTGTTTTTAGCTATTTTTGTTTAATTCGAAATAATTAAAAAATTAAAAAGTAAGTATTAACGCGCTCCTGTCTGGACCCCTCTTCCAAAATTAATTTTATCCGCCTGATCCTAAAATTTCTCTTTTTGTTAGAAAGATATGACATCAGAGACCCATCTTTGTCTGTCTGTATCAGTCTGTATGACTTGACGGTCTACTACCTGTCGGCGAATTTCCCATTAAATTATCATTGAAATTCAATTTTGAGTCATTTAAATCGCTGTTGCATAATATCAACAAACATTTTGCTGAAATAAATAAATAAATAAATAAATAAATAAATAAATAAATAAATAAATAAATAAATAAATAAATAAATAAATAAATAAATAAATAAATAAATAAATAAATAAATAAATAAATAAATAAATAAATAAATAAATAAATAAATAAATAAATAAATAAATAAATAAATAAATAAATAAATAAATAAATAAATAAATAAATAAATAAATAAATAAATAAAATATGCTCAGCAAAATTCGAGGTTTCTCAAATAAGTACTTATGTACGTGCTGTCGTAGACTTAAAAAAAGTTGGGATGTAAATATTGGCTGTGTTAAATGTGCAAACTTTGTAACTAGGCTAAAAGTAGGTAGCCATCTTAAGCGTTACCAACCAAATCTGAAATATCAAAACAAAACGTTTGGGATTAATTCTGTAAGCTAAAGCAGATTTCAGAAAAACAAAATTAATTCTATAATGTAGTGAAATGAATGTAAACAAGCTGCGGTAAATTAGTAAACTTGTTTGTAGGAAAAGTGTTACACAGTAAGGGTTTCTGTAAGTATTTTCTATTTTATTGCTTATCTTGGCTGATAACATTGGACAACAAAATTTGAAAAATTTTCTGCGAATCAGATGAAAGTACCCAATTCTGAATGATTTCAACGTGCTAAACACGAATATCACCTTATAAAATAAAAGTTAGCTCTTGTTTTGGAGTTACAGTCGTTTTCTTCATTGCATAGGATACGGCGAAATGCAGGGGCGCACCAAACACAAAATTTAATAAAGTCCATTTTGTTTACAGAAACCCTCCTAATATTTGCTCATACAGGTTTAATTTAATATTATCATCGTGGGGTTGGTAAGAGATGATAATTTACAAGAATTTTTACACACATTCGCAGCTTAATACCCCACTACGCAACATAATTGTTCTCACTTTAAAAGGTGCAGAAAAAAAAAAGAGCAATAAATTCCTCACATTTCTTCATGGTTGTTTTTAGAAGCTGTAGCGTATTTAGCAGACGCATGGCTATTATCCTTGTTAAAACTATAAAAAATATTGGAGACTTTTTAGTAAATAGTGTCGTGTTGGACCGGACACAGAGTTGAAGGAATGTTAGGCTATTTAACATTTATCTTTTTCTAAATAACACCTCATTTAACTGATGAGAGGATGCAAAAATAAGTCATTAATCCTCCCCTCCCACATTACAAACAATTCATCCCTTTTTTTCGAATATTACTCACTTAGCTAAGGCCTAAGAGTTACTTTTCTTTCCAACAGTCAGTGTTTCAGTTACTGTTTTAATACTTGAAAACAGTTTTAAACATGAAAGAAAAAAATTGTTCTTTGTGAAAAATCTTTACTAAGTTCAATTTAGCATATACAGTAGAACCTCGATACAGCGACCGCTCTCGGGACCAACAACTTACGGTCGTTATATCGAAGGGACGTTATAAAGAATTTTAATAAAAAATCTTACAAACTGAGAAAAAACTTATACAATATACATACCTATAGAAACGTTTAATTTACACTTATTGTGCAGATAAAAATGAAGCAATTGAAGATTGTTTCAAAGTTCTAACAGAGTTCTTAATTATGGCATTTTCTAATTCGGTTATTTTTTGTAGAAAATTCGAGGCATTGCTCTCTCTCACACAGTAGCGACAATACATAACATTTCACATTGATAGAAATTTAGCTCCGTTTTTTATAAGAGCCATATTGTAGACATGCAAATAACACGAGGTCAGTTAGTCCAATGGTCAAATGTGATGCCGTATTTTCTACAGCTATGTTTGACAACCAATTATCACAGAATGTTTGAAAAATTAATCTGACCTTGGCTTGCTTTGCAACCTGGGTCCCCGGCGAATTCCCTGCCCTCTATTCACCTATTCATCCATTGTTCGACCCCTTTCCTTGCTTGAGGAGGGGTTTCTTCATTGTGCTCAAACAAAAGCAAACAGATTCTACTCATTCATACACTTCCACAAGTTGAAATTTTGAAGCAAATACGAAAATGGCTTCTGTTAGCAATTTCTTTTCTTAAATGTCCAACAAATATTTGGTCGCAATATCGAGGAACTGCTAGTTTTTCGGTCGCAAAAAAAGAGGGTTTTTTAACACTATTAATATGGTAAAATTATTGGGACTTTCCGAAGCGGTCTTTATAACGAAGGGGTCGCTAAATCGTGGGGTCGCAAAATCGAGGTTCTACTGTATCTCCATAAAAACTTCTTTGAATTATGGGACACAAAATTTTCAAAAAAATCAAAAAAATTATTATTATCATAAAAAATAACACAAATATTTTAGAATAATTTAAAACAAAAATTTTATTTATATCTGCAGTAGAACGTGAGATGTGTAGTTTTTTATGTCATGACATCTGTGTTGGCCAACCACGTTTATAGTCTTTGCTTCCTCGTAATATTAGATAGGAATAACATTATCGAATCCTTAGTTGGTCGGTCGGTTTGGAGTGCTTCAGTAAAGAAAGTGATAAACTTCAAAGCTGTTTTTCTCCTTGATCGTGTTTTCGATGATTTTTTGACTTTAAATTGATATAACTCAAAATCTACTGCCCATAGAGTGTCAAAATTTTTTACTCATATTTTTCAAACATGTATCTTTAATTTGTCTTTAGGTATCAGTTGTAAATAGTTTATTTTTTTATTTATTAATTTTAATAAAAAAAGTGAACCTGTGAAATTATTAAAAAAAACTTCAATAATTTTTTTAAAAAAAACTATGGCAAATATGAAAAATCGGTAAAGACAGTTTGTTAAATGCATTTTTCTGTTTATAAAAATGCTAAATATTTGCCAATAAATAAGTTTTTGACTTATAACAAAAATAAGAGACATCACTTTTTGACACATTTTATTTTTTTAAAAAATAAATAATGATTATTTAAAACCTCTGACTATCTAAAAGTGTAAGTATATTTAGTATACATTTATGGAAAAAAAATTATATTGATATCTACAATATTAAAGAAAAAAGTTGAAAGTGTCCCATACCCCCTTAAAATAAGAATTACTTTTGAAAAACATCAAGCTAAAAAGTAGAAAATTGTGTGTATTGTCTTGATGGGTTTATAGTGTAATTAGGGTTCGATGAATTGTTTATTTTTCTCTAACTCAATGTTTTTTTTAGTTACATGATATTTTCTTACAAATAAATACTCAACATTTCTCCCACTACCAATAAAGAAAATGAAAATTGCAATAACTGTAAAAAAAATTGTTTTTAGGAACATGGTTACTGAAAACAACTTCAAGTCTGTGTTTGATTATCAATCGGCATTTCAATATGGACCCACTGATATTCCTCTGAAACCTTATAGAAAGGAAAATTACAAGTCTGCATTTTCTTACCATGCTATTACTATACCTACTGATGGAGAAGTTGGTAAGTACAGTAGACTCCCACTTAACCGGCCTCCGTTTAACCGGATCTCCGTTTTAACCGGGCTGAAAATTTCCTCCCGTAAAATGTTAAAAATACAAGTTTTTGGTTATTTCAATCGGTTTTTAGTGTCGCACATGTTTCAAACGCGTGATTTGTTGGGGGGAGAATGAGGGGGGGGGGGGGGGGGAATTGTTGACATTGGAAGGCTGTGGGGATCGACCGTCAATTTGTCGAATTTCCAAACTTCGACAAAAAAAAATAGTTCAGATTTGTTTAAGGTAGGTAATCAAAAATGTAAAATACTAATAATAATATATAAAATAACCTGTAAAATGACATCTTATTTCAATTGTACACGTATTTCATGAGGCAAATATCAATAAACAAAAGTGCAATCAAATAAACATCTAAATTTCAATTTATTTAATTTCTCCTGTTTAACCGGATTTTCGTTTAACCGGGTTACCCTCGGTCCCGTTTAAGCCGGTTAAGAGGGAGTCCACTGTAGAAGTTTTGGTAAATCTTACAAAAAAGTGATGCAACAAGATAAAAAAAATTATGTGAGATTTCAATTTTTGGCTATAATATAATTTGTCAAGTATCTGATAAGTAAAACAAATCTTAGTGCAATGTGCATGTTGCATTGGAAAGTTAATAATTATATGGTGTCGTATTGTAAGGAAAGGAAATTTAACTTTAATGATATAAGAAAAGTTCCAATGTTTGATAATTTTTTTATAAGGTTTAAAATAGACAACCAAGGTCTGTAAAGTCTAGTGACCAACATGTCTGGAGCATGTAAAAAATTAATTCAGGCATGCATAATTTTCACCAACATGCCTGATCCGCCAAGTATTTTTCTGGAAATTTATAAAAAGGTGACAGAAACAGTGTTTTCCTCTGATCTACATGATTTCCGATATCGTAGAAAATTTTAATTTCTGTAATTTCCTATTGCCATTTTATTAAGGGTTTGAACATTTTAGATCAAAATGCACTTGTTGCTCTAGAGTTTATTTATAATTTGAGTTCTGCTGGTCCGTATTTTATTATATATGGTTCATATAATATCATTTATTGTTCATATTTTATTCAATTTGGTAATCCTTTAATTACTTGAACCAATATTGTGATAGATTTTTTAACGATTAATTGATTATCTTTGTTTCAGAAAATGTTTCAAAGGAAAGTCTCCCTTTAATTGCTCTTCGAAACTTCATTACTTTCTTACTCTACATGATTGTAGTTGCCTCCTTTCCTCTTTCATGCTGGATTTGTGTAAAGGTAGGTGTTGTATTGGCCCAGGATAGTACCTTCTTATGGGGTAACTTTGGTTCTGGAGGGTAACTTTGGACAAAGCTTTTCAAACTAATAATTTCTCACTAAATACACCCTTTAAAAATGTTCTTGTTTTTTTTTTTCAATTAATGTAAACTTTGTCTTGGCCTTTGAGTGACAAAATATTCAAGAAGTCATTACTAGGGTTTATTTTTTATCCTTGGTCCAAAGTTACTCCATTTGACGGTAATAAGAATAATTTTAAATCCTTTAGTGGTGTAAAAAATCCATATATATCATGGGCGATTACACCAAAAGAGATTTTGGCTGATAAAAAATTGTGTAAAATTATTTACTTGTAAAATAGTGTAAGGCAAAACTAAATCATTTTCACATTTTAATTATAATTGTGATATTTAAATATTTGTTAAGTTGCATTTTACTATATTTAATATACATTCTTTATCATTTTCATTTTGAAACATTTTTCCTCTTGGAAGGTTGTATGTTTTGCAATTTCACACATTGAAGTGATAAGTTAATCCATACCTATTCTTCTTTAGTCCCCATTTCTTCAAACTCTTGTTTTCCAATCCAAGATCTTCATGGATATAGAAAATTAAAGTCTACCAAACTTTATAATTCCTATGTAACATCTAGGGTTGCTTCCAAAAGTATATGCAAGCAAAGGTTAAATTAAAAATACTTTTATTACATGCATTTATTATCTAGTTATAAACCAAGGAGAATGTGTTAAATTACAAATAGGTGGACACTTATAATAACAAGAATAATGCATGGTGCGATAAGATATTTGTTTACGAGTTTGTCCTAAATCCCTAATGTTGCTGTATAGTCATGAAACAACTTTCAGTTTCTTTTCTTGAAATTCTTCTATGAATTAGTAATAGCTTTGCATTTATTCTAAGTGTTTAACTTTAGTTTTATTCCTTAGAGAATTCATTCTCTGGAGCGTCTTGTGTTAATGCGACTTGGAAAACTGCAACCTATTAAGGGACCAGGTAATTAATATTGTCTGTTTTTTTTCTTATAATGCAAAATATGCTGCAGATGTAGATTAATTCAACTGTGTAACATAATTATTATAAATTCACATCTTGATAAACAAAGTCCCAATGAATCCATAGAGGCATCTTTGCTTTTCCTATATCTATGGCTTCCGCTTGTTTTGTTTCAATCATGTATATGAATGCTGCTTTTTACAAATTTTAGCTTTTAGAGTGTATGAGTCTTATTTTTAATCTTATCTGCGAAAAGCTAACTATTGTGGACTTAAAAAAAAAGCATTACATGTAGTTTTAGTAACAAAATATTTTTTTATTTTAAGGGTTTGCATTTGTTTTACCTTTTGTGGATAAATGGACAAGAGTGAACTTAAGAACTCAGCAGTTCACTGTTGAAACAAGTCAGGTAAAACCCTATGTTTACTTTTTATTTAAATGCCAATTGCTCCTGGTTTAATATGTCATATTTATATAAAAAAATCATTATGATGTAAATTTGTGTACTTAGCACAACTTTCTTTGTACAGACATGCCTGTATCTATATCTATTATGTAAATTGTATGCCTTTATATATTTAATTTAGAAACAGGAAACATTTAAATCACTGTTTTACTTAATTGATGTCTTTTTATTCATAAATCTAGAGTTCTTAACTAAAGCTTCACATTAAAATTAACACAGATAAGCTTCTTCTAAAAAAACACCACCAAATCACCTACCAATATAGTACTCTCATGTTGTTGCCTATTTTGCTGAAGGTAGTATAGTGAAAGACCAGACTGATATTGAATAGCGAATTTCTGATATTCTCAGCTGTGCTATCTTTTTATCGAACATAACCTAGCATTGGATTTACAGCATAGAACATGACGTAGAATACAGGCAGAGAATTTCTTATATTGATTTAGTCTGAAAAATATCAGAATAATTATCCATCCTCGAGGATGGCTTGTCCAACAATGTACCCATCCTTCTTTGAAACTATTCCATCAAACTCTAATTATATATATAACTTTTAAATAAGTAAAAATATAGTTTTCTCTTATTTATTACGAACATTTATATAAAATTAACAATTAATTATTACTTAGTAGGATCACATTATACAGTAATTAAAGAAATACTAATAGCAACCTAATACTTACTAATACCTTACTAATATTAGTACCTTACTAATAGTAACCCAATACTAGACTCTTGTAAGATAACAAAAATCAAAACTGTATCATGAGCATTAACGGGGAAATCGCCGTCCACGAGGACGTTGAATTTGAGAAATTAGTAGGGTCAAGTGGGGTAAGTGTGATTGGGGGTAAGTGTGATAAACAGCTCTTGTAACTTTGGAAATCATTCTAAAAATCTGAAAGTTTACAATATATAACATTAGACCACTTATAATTAAACTAAAAAGAAATATTGACATTATTTTTTGTTTAAAGAAAGTTTTGAGCTTTTGAATTTAAGTGCAACTGTCTTCTTTCTATGTGGGATAAGTGTGATAAAACAGCAATGGATTTTGAAATGCAAATTTTGTACACTTAAAATTGGAATTCAAACATATAATTTTTTTCTACATATGTATGTTTCTTATAATAATTCACTACTAATTTTAGGATTTGGAATTTACTTGAAGCAGAGAACGAATTTTCTTAATGAAAATGCAGAAACCCTATCACACTTACCCCACTTGACCCTAGTCCACAGGGAATTTTTTACCGCTGAGGATGGGTGGTTTTTTCAAGCTCTGCTTCAAACTGTATTTCTTTGCAGCTGCGTACTGCTGATGGCGGAATAGTGGAAGCCCAGACTGACGTTGAATATCGTGTTGCTGATGTTCTCAGCTATGTTGTCAAGTTGCAACATCAGGATGATACACTACGAGATCTTGCACAGTTTTGCCTCAGAAACTTTGTGTCACAGAAGGACCAAGAAGATTTGCAAGTTAAGACAGACCTAATAAACTGTAGCATTAAGGTTAGTTTAAGTTCGTTATTAATTATTCACAAACACAGTTGCAATAAGTCATTTTTTATGTCTTTGATTTTGCAATTTCATGGGAAAATATAGATTGAACTATGATCCAGTATAGTTGATAAGAAAGCTTATTAAATTTTAAATATTTGCACTGATAAAAGGTTACAGCATAGCAAACTGTTCAGTCTTTCATTTATTTAATATATTTTGAATTTTAATTTAGCATATTTAAACGTGTACTGAAACATTGTTACAAATATTGGGAAACATGTATCAGAGCAGTAAGTTTTTAAGAAGTTTTTAATGGATGTTTTGTAATTCATGAAATATTTGAAAGATTTTTCTTCTTTTGCCTTAATAGGATGAATTAAATCGTAGTGCAATTCATTGGGGATTAGAAGTTGTCAGTGTTTATTTGTAAGTATACAGAATTTATTTTAAATATAACTTTGCAAAATGTCTTTGATATTCATATATAACTAATTAAAAGCTATATGTAAACTAACACTAACAATTGAAGAGCTTAGTGTAAGAATGTGCTATGTCACAAAAAAAAAGTTTTAAAAAACTTGTCAATTAAAGAAAGGAATAATAGGTTAATTGACCCAAAAGTCTAAATTTTTTCAAAAATGATACATTAATGATTTCACTAAACTCTTCAATTATGATTTACAAAATTTTTATTGTGAAAGAAAATGTAGTTTGGTTTGTCCAATATTTGGGTAAAATAGTTTCAGGTTAGGAGTTGATGTAGCCAGCTGTCCTATAAAAAGCATATTTCCATTTTAGTTGTGGGCAGTATAGCTATTTTTAATGGAATCTTCTTGCATATTTAATTTGAGTATTGTATATTTAAGCTTTTTTTAAAAGTTTGATTAAAAGATCCATTTTTATTGTAAGTTAATAGAAATTATCAGAATGCATTTCAAAATGGAAACTTGTCAACTTAACTCATTTTCAGAGGTATTCAGGATTAGATATCAAAATAATCAAAACCTTGTTATGGGTAATAAACCTTACAAAACAAACCTACTTGCTTGTACATATTGAATCTGGTTTGCTATTTATATTTATATTCATTTGTATTTCTCAGATTCAAAATTAGAAGAAATGAAAGGTAGTGTTTCAAAATTCACGTTCCCCAAACTATAACTATGATGTAGGGTCTGATCTATTCATTTGCGACTTCGTCTTATTGAACTTATAATCGTCACTAAATAATTGTCTGGACCCTATATCTTATTTATGCTTCGGAGAATGAGTTTTGCAATACTCACCATCAAATATGCTGTGCTGAGTTAATTTTATGTGAAGTAACCAAAAATATGTCTTAACGTTACCAATTTTTTAGAACAATATATTTAATTCAATACAATGATTTTGTTTCCTGTTTTAATCTTGTGTGCCATTATTTTAGGCATTCAGTAAAAGTCCTCAAAAGTCCAGACTCTGTTGATGTGATTGGTACTCTAATGAATGCATTCAAAGCTGCCATTGGTCAACCATCTGAAAATCAAGCAGCTTCAGCTTTCCCCTTCATTCCTGATTCAGGAGGTAAATTAAGTTTATTTTAGATATTTAGTACATTTTACTAAGCATTATAAACTACTTCAAGCTTCAAAGTATCCCTTCTTTAAACAGGTTTAAAAATTATTTATTAAAGGCCCTCGCTAGATAAGACGGTGAAAAATGCCCCCATTCCAATCGGGCTAATTTTTTTTCTGAAAATACCTCATAGTATGGACAACTTCTCAGCCAAGTTTCAGCTCAAAAATATGACGCATTTTTGAGTAAAAAATTAAAGTTTTTTTTCTTTATAAATTGATTATTCCCTGAATATATTTGATAAATCCAAAAAACTACTCATGAGTTTTTAGATATCATTGAGTAGTATTCTCAGAAAAATCCGCTCATAAATCTGATCGAGCGATCATTCTTAAAAATGCAATTTTATTTTTCAAAAAAAAATTTCATGCCAAAATCGTTTGGTCACAACTTAGGATTTTGTCTCTACATATTCCTCTATTATCAATCTATAATATATTTTTTTTTCAGATTTTTAAAATTATTGGACGATAGTTTGAAAAAATAATTCTTAAAGCCTGATTTTTTTGCTCTAAAATCCATAGATTTAGAAATAGCATGCCACCGATTGCGCAATCCCGTACAACGCAATGATGCGTGATGAATCCACATTTCGTCGTTTTCGCAATGCATCACGGGATACTGACTCACAAAAATGGTTTTTCCGAAGAGTTACATACAATAAAAACTGCATTTTTAACTTGCTTCTTTTGTGAATATATACCTCATGCCTTACAGAAATTATCAATACGCATGCAGCTATAAAATTATGCTAGCGAAACTTGTAAAAAGTTTTAATTAGTTAATATTGAATATATATCTTTTATTAGTCGAATTATCTCATGGTGCCATCTGGTGGCGTATGGCATGCCATGTGCAAGAGCTTGCGAACTGCCTTATGGGATAATGGTTAACAAATGGCTTCACCTTTCCCCCTAGAGGCAGATCTGCTACTTTCTAAATCTATGCTAAATTCTTTAGTCCGAAAGAAATTCTCCCAGATTGAATTTCCCCGCCTTTGTTAGGAGTGCCATCTGCCGAGTAAGTAGTGCGAAAAGTCAGGTTTTAGGAATATTTTATTTTTTTTAAACTATCGTCCAATAATTTTAAAAATCTGAAAAAAATATATATTATAGATTGATAATAGAGGAATATGTAGAGACAAAATCCTAAGTTGTGACCAAACGATTTTGGCATGAAATTTTTTTTTGAAAAATAAAATTGCATTTTTAAGAATGATCGCTCGATCAGATTTATGAGCGGATTTTTCTGAGAATACTACTCAGTGATATCTAAAAACTCATGAGTAGTTTTTTGGATTTATCAAATATATTCAGGGAATAATCAATTTATAAAGAAAAAAAACTTTAATTTTTTACTCAAAAATGCGTCATATTTTTGAGCTGAAACTTGGCTGAGAAGTTGTCCATACTATGAGGTATTTTCAGAAAAAAAATTAGCCCGATTGGAATGGGGGCATTTTTCACCGTCTTATCTGGCGAGGGCCTTTATATTGTCAATGGACGATATTGATGTATTTTTTTTTAATTAATAGAAGCAAAATGTTTTTTTATATACATATTCCCCGCTGACTAGAATTTTAGGCATTTGTTTTTGCTTATATATATATAGCATTACCATTGCCACATTTTTTTGTTTCGTGTATATTTATGTATTTAAATTTTTTATTTTTTTTGTCTGTTTTTTTTATTAACTTACAATGTGTCTTATTAATTATAATTATGATTATTTAGTCTCATATACGGTTTTTTTTAAACCCCCTTGTGTCAAACAAAAATTATTCTGCAATGTTGTTTTATGTTAATAAAGTGTTTGTTTAAACTTTGTTATAGATATTGAGTCTACTTAAATAACATGCTTTTAAACAAACACTGCTTAATTATTTGTTGTTCAGACAATATCTGTCTATTCTAAACAAAATCCCTATTTCTCTTCTTTGAACCATTTTCTTTTTAATTATTCTGTATATAAGGAGTGTAGTTTCAAAACTCACATTCTCCAAAGTATAACTTAGTTATACAGTCTGTCTGTTCATTAGTGACTTTTGTGAATGGTAAACTCAATTTGTCAAAGTTTCTAATAATCAGACTGGGCCTTATCGCTTTATGCTTTCGAGAATGTTTTACAACTATATTCTTGAAATTCTTTCACTGTTCTAAGCATATTAGACAAGTTGTTTTATCTGTGTTTGGTATGTGGCTATTACCCAACAAAGATTGAGTTAAATGTTGTTAAAACTTTTTTTCTCTATATGTGTTTTTGTCTTCAGTGTAGTATTTATGTGTTAGTACTGATAGTTAATACTTGGTTTTTCCATTAGCTGTTTAAATATTGTTGACAATTTGATTGCTTTAAGTATGGTTACAGCTGCCATATTTTTCTCGTTGATTTTAATATTTGAGAATATTTGTTTGTTTTTTATTACTATGCAGGAAGACTGCAATCTTAAATTTTCTCGAAAATACAAATACATTTAAAATATACGAAAAAGTATTTACTTCTAGCCTCCTAAAAGAATAATTCTTTAATGTGGAAGGTTGCGAATTTTTAAAAAAAATCTGTGTGTGGGATGGATAAGCAAATTATTATATGCATATATTGCTACTAATTATTATTTATCATATTTTATTTTAGGACAAGCTTCAAATACAGAAAGTACTGTAGTTGGTACTCAATTTGCACCTGAAGGAGAAGATATTGTGGAAACTATTCGGAAAGTTGTCAATATTGCTTTGAAAGAACAGATGATAGATGATATGAATGCCTTATTTATGCTTGATATATTGGGAAGGTCAGCTAGAAAAGTTCTTATTGCTATTGAACAAGGTGAGTTTTAGGATATTGTACTTTTCTAAATTTTATTTTAAGTTGTGTAAACACTATATTATGATTTGTAAAAAAATCAAATTAGGTTAAATAAGTTAGTTATGAAATTCTTCTTTTAGTTTTTTTTTATCAAAAAAAAAAAAAACTTTACTTATTTTTGCTAAACATGAACCCAACATTTTTGAAATTTAATATATGCTGGTTCTTTTACTTACCAGGTAATTTTTTTTTTTCAATTTAAAATGACTTAAGAAATATCAACTGTTATAAGCAACTTATTACTTGCTTAACATATATTTACAAGCTTATTGTTATTATTATTTGAAGAACTACTACCCATCCAAAATCTATATATTACTTGAAACAGTGCTTTATTTTATGTACTGCTTCTCATTTCAAATGTCATTGTCCTCATTTCTTTTCATTTGAAAATTTTGAGTAATGTTAAATGAAGATGTTTGATCCAAGCTGATTTTCTTGAGAACTCTTCTTTACAAAATTAATTAAAAAAGTGTTTACTTTTTCAGTCCCTGGCTTGACTTTAAGTGAAAATTTAGTTTGGTAGAAAATTAACAGCCATACATATTAAGTTTGAGTCAAAGTTAATTAAAGGCTGATCTATAAAACATTTTCTGAAAGCTCATCACTAAGACCTTACTAGTTTCTAAAAATAATCTATTAAATAAACTATCTTTCAAAGTTGTCGCCGAGCTAGTATAGTTGTTTAGACCCTCCCTTGCCAAGCAAGTGGGCCCGGGTGTGAATCCTGGGTAAGGCATGGATATTTGTGTTGCCCTGAGTTCATGCAGAGAATGTGCTCGTTAAATCTGTGGGTCCGAAAGTCCTGTGGTCGGTCATAGCAAAGTTTACCATGGGTGTAGGTCGCCTGGAGAAAATTGCCCCTCCCCTCCAGCGACATGCCTAAATTGATTAGGTGGCCCCATCTCGGAGTAGAAGTCAGACATCCACCCTCTCATGGATACTCAAAGCCTTGTGCCAACGGATGCTACTGCAACCCTCTTAGCACACGACAACGACATCTTTCAAAGTTGGCAGCAGATATGAATTTCGGTGTCTTTTTGTTATTCTAATATTTTTATTCAATATATATTTTTTCATATCTATTATATAAAAATTCTTTTCGTGGATTTATAAACATAGCTTTGTTAAATAATCATTGGACATGGTTCATTACAAAACTCTAACTTTTTTTGCAGGAAACATATCGGTTTCCGAAAATCCAGATATTTCTACCCACTCTGATGTCCAGTTAATGTTAACTGAGGACAGCTTAAGAGGCTTTTTGAGTGGCAACATCTCTCCTTTTGATGCTTACATGGATGGTAAGGTTACAGTTACAGGTGACTGGAGCCTACTCAGATCTTTTTCAAGAATCTTTGATTCATGCACATCTAAGTAACTGACAAGTTACATGTTGTTGTATTATATTTCAAAAGCTTTTAATTCACTATGTTCTCTGTGCTAATTCATTATGTTCTTTGTAATAATATGTTCTAGTCATTTGTTATTTATAGATATCAGAACTTTATATTCATTTTATTAATTATTTTAAATATTTGTAATTTTTAAAATTAAAGTATAACTTAATTTTTTGAAAAGTATGTTCAACAAAATATTTTAATGTCATTAAAATTTCTGTTTTTAATAATGTAGCTATATTATGGCAGGTTGTTGAAAGCTTTAAATCTTTTGCTCTAATCTTTCTCTCTCATTTTATTTACGTTATACTTTAATCATAATTTTTTAAAAATATTTTTGTTAAAAATTCAACATTTAACACACATTGCACAATCAAGGTGGTACTAATATAAATAAAGCATGGTTTTTGGTAGAAATTATACTAAAACCTAGTTGTTTGAATTAATGGCATTGATTATTGGATTGCTTTATACTTTGTGAAAAAGCACAAGTATGATTTAGTGTGTAACACATTGATTGCGTCGTAATTTCAATTTAAAATTAATTGTATAACTAAATATTATACAATTGTGATTTGTATGTAAATAAGTTATGCATAGCATTGGCTCTAATAGTTATGAACATGTTAAAAATGAAACTCTTTTTAAAATTACAAATATTTATATGAACTTGACTGAACATTTTGAGTGTGTGTTATTTTTTGTTATATATTTTTTATTATATAGAACTTTTACTATTATGCGTACATGTTTTAACTCAATAATATTCTATTGATTGATTTTGCCTAAGATCAAAATAAAATTGTCTAGTCATTACTTATGTTTGTTAGTTTTGCTTTATGAAAAACTGTTTTCAATGTTTGAATAAATTATATATTTGCAAGCTTAAGCACAAATTTTAATAAATTTTACTTTATTGTTGATTTTTGGGTTTCCTAACATAATAAAATTGTTTGTGTGATAAAATTTCTTTTTTTCTTTAAATAAATTTATTTAACTTGATTCATACAATAAGACTTAGTTAGGTTGAAATCAACTTAACACTTTAAAGACGGGCATCAACTGACCCATAGACTAAGAACACTCTAAGTTTGAAATTCTCATTGGATTCTCGTTGGAAAATTTCTATACTGAAACTGACATAGAAACTAGCGTCCCCGTTGTTTTTAAGGGAACTAATGTAATGGTTTTTGGCTGCCAATTTCTAGTCACTTTTAGGAGCTTTAACAGAGCCAATTACGCCTCGTAATTTAGAACCCTTATCAAGTGACGAAAAGGGACTATTTTTGACGACAACTTATTTTCGACTTTATTTTTGAATATATACGGCTGCTCATTGACTTTTATGTCCCTCGTAGGGCCCCATCCTCAAGATATTTGACCTTGTGCTACTTTTTTTCTCCATTAATAAACCTACAGACTGACTACGCTTGCATTTTAGACATGGTACCCCAAAGGTCAGCAAGTGATTCGATTGAATAATTCGTCAAATATTCATCCAAATGTAGCAAAAACTTAGATTTAGGGATTTTTGAGGGTTCTTAACATTTCTAAGTCTTTAAAATTAGGTGTTGCTATTGAAAATTTTAAAGTTCGTGACATTTTTAATATGAAGACGGCCCCTTATGCAAATTTTGTGTCATGCAATTAACTCAGAATGTTATTTGTTAAAATAGTCGAAAAGGTCCGATTTAATAGGATGACTAACGGTCGAAATAATCACTAGGGGGAAATTTTTTGCCACAGCTGTACATTCCGAACAAACAGTAGCTCTACAATCGGAAAGTACAATTATACTAATCACCAAATCAATCGTTAATAGTGTATTAGTTCCTTTTGACATGTTAGGAGAGCTGGGCATTAGATTAAGTTGCTGGTCTAGAAGATTCTTATTCTATGGGTCAGTCGACGCCCGTCTTTAAAGTGTTAAGGGCGAATGAGCTCAAATGACCATTAGTCTCCAAACCAAAATGCCTTTGTGTTAATCCAATAGAAAAAATAATTATTTTCTAAGCCACATTTCTCCGGCTGTATAGAATATTTTTACAAAGGTTTTTTATATGATAAATGTAACTGACTTACAGGTGTCGTTAATCCCACTTTTTGAAATTGGTTGAATATTGTGTACAATTATTTATTAACAATTTTTAAAAAATATTCGAACTAGTTTCAAAAAGTGTTATTCTAGGGACCTCTAAGTGAGCTACATTTATCATTTTCAAAAATATTCAGTACAGCTGAATAAATGTGGCTTAAAACTAATTTTCTTTCTGTTGGATTAACTAAGAGGCACCTTAGTTCTGGAGACCAGCAGTCATTGGACTCACGCCCCCTTAAGATATTAAATTCAAAGATTTAAGCTCTTTTTAGTTTGATCTACATATAAATAAGTTACTCCATACATTATATTTATATGAACGCCTTTCTTAATAGCTCGCTCAGGTATGGTTTAAAGCGTTTTATTACTGATATTTTAGTTAAGATGCAAGCATCTTGGCTAAATAGTATTTATCAACTAATAGATAAACTGGACTTTGCCTTTGTCTAGTGTGTTTCTAATAGTATGAATCAAAGCGAAAAACTTTTAGCAATTATTTGTTTAAAAAATCATTTTACCTTTTCATAATTCAGTTAACTGGTGTTAATAAAGATTGATTGGTTATGCATCAAACTGGTATTTATGTGACCAGGCTGAAACTTGAGCAGGCACTTAAAGAAACTTTGCAGACATTTTACACAGCCTGAGGATACAGATCATGACACATTTAGCACACACTTAGTATGCTCTTCTCAGAGTATATTTATTTAAAATTTTACTAAACAATCAGTTTTTGGATGACAAAGTTGAAGACTGACTTTAATCAGAAGACCTACTTGTCCAATAATTAAAAGGATATATTGTTCTTTTAACCATAAGTTCCTCTAAATAAATTTGGTCTAAAAATTTCTGATGAGTAAATGATCCAATAAATAATAATCTTTAGCTATAGGAAGTTGGTATATGTTAAAAAAGTTATGGTCCAATGTTCTGAAATATTGCTATGAGGTTGGGTTAGGTGCTACTAAGGTGGTTAAGGTAAGAGTTCTATTTTAATTAATGCTAAATTTTTTAGAAGTGAAATTTCGAATATACCCAGCAACAAATCAATCAGTGACCTTGTATTAGTTCGTCCACAAGAATTAGGTAATTCAAGTAATCAATCAATAATTGACGTAAAAGTAATGCCAAGAAACAATAGCTCTGCAATCGAAAATTTCAAATATATCAATCAACAAATTAATTTAATGATGTGTTAGTTTGTAACCAAACTTTAGGTGTGCTAGGCTGCAATTTGAGTAAGCAATCTAGAATATAGTCTATGGACTTGGTACTTTAACTCTAGTAAATCAGGATAATAGTGAAGTAAGAAAATAAACAACTCACATTAACTACCAAACAGGATGAAACAACGATCGAACAGAACTTTATTCAAAAGTTGACAAACATTTAAAAGCTACTTTGTGCTCTAGTCCAGAAGAAACAAGTCTCTTATGCATAGAAATAATCCAACACAGCACCATAGCAAAGAAAACAGAGCTAGCCACTGCGGAAAGCCAGCAAAGGTAGAAATAGGAATATTTACAACAAAATCCAGTTATATACACAAATTATATACAAAATTTGATCACACAACATTTGGACTACAGGCAAACTGGCAACTTCAGGTGATTATCTTACCTAACAATGAAATATGCTGCAAGTTTTTTTTTTTACTTCCTATAGGGTCATTCTCTATATAATGCACTGGACAATTTTAACAGTCGAGATTAAGTTTACATTAATAAAAAAAATAGGAAAAATTATTGGTTTAAGTCTTATTTAACTATCTCATAAGAACTAAAAAACCTAACCTTCTGTTGTCTTGCTAACTAAATAAATTAATATTTAGGCTATGCATAGGTTTTGAGTGTTTTGTGCATAATCCAAGAATATTTCTGCATTTTAAGAACAAGAAAAGTTTATTTTCTATTAAATATTTGTTACAGTTAAACTTTTAGAGCATATTGAATTTTATTTTATCAATTAAAATTTGATCTCAAATATTGAAAATTATCCAGGGGATTACCCAGTGAATTACCCTAAAATTATTTATAAAAGCACTAAAACACAGCAACACAATTATAGCAAATACATCGGCTAAAATATTCATTTGCAATTACCAAAGCTCACAATTATTTATTACTTTTATGTGGGGAAAACCAACTTTATTCACAAACTACTTGAAAAAGTATTGTTACATGTTTGTACATGAATGGTATTTGAGCCCGTGTATTTCCTATAAAATCAAAAACTGTTACAATGTCTACTCGAAACGAATCCTAAAACATCACAAATCTATGTGTTAATTCTTACTTCAGAAACAGTTCTGGCAGTTTGAATATTACATAGTTTTATCCAGGTTAGTAACAATAGCTGAGATTCTTCTAAAGACAGTCCGAAGACTTGTATTATTGTAACTTGTACAACATGTTTAAAATCTATTGTTAATGTCAAAGAAAAGTTAAATCCTTTTGATTAAAAATCTATTGAGAATAATTTTCATTAATCTGTCAAAAATCATTGCTTATTAAAAATACAAAGTGTCATGTTTAACACTTCCAAATACATTTTGATAAAACAAACAGCCGTCCGATTGAAGTTGCTGCATTTGCTGTATCAATAATTCTAATTAAACTTTTTAATTAATGTAACACTTAAAATTCATATAAATCAATGACTTATTAAAACACATTTGCATACAAACAATTGAATACAATAAATTCTGAATTAAACTTACAGTGCACTTTTACGAGTAACCACATCATTCCTTTTCATGTTTCATTTTTAAATATCTTTTTAATATTAGAAAACATCAAATGATTGTTTCTAGCCTACACATAAAGACCATTAATATAATCCACTACTACCTTGAGCAAAATAGAATTGCAACTAATAAAATGAAAACCAAGCTGTTTTTTTAGCTTATAATTCAGTTTGATAAAAGTGCCAGCAATTTCCTTTCTTCCTACCAGTAAGTATATAAAAATAGGGAATTCTTGGGATATCTCTTTGGATTTGCTATTTTTGTTAGCTATGCACACATTTTAAATTTTAAAAACAATCTCAAAACTTAAATCAGTTGATTGTTTGCATCAAAGTTTATTATGAAAATTAAGAAAATGCGTCTGTTTATCTTTTTAATGTTAGAATGAATATATATGTGGCTTATATGCTGGGATTGCCCCAAACACTAGCCAGTTCCATGCACAATATAAGTACCATGAAGTTATAACAATTTCTTTGTGTTATGTAATTATTATAGTAGTATAAATAAATACATTAATAATTTTTAACCCTAAAAATTGTTTTAAGAAATCTTACTCAATACTCCAGCTTTCTGAATCAGTCTCACTTTTTATGAATAATTCTTATTTATTTATTAAAACATTTTCCCTTAATTTAGTTAGTATGTAATAGGAGAAACAGCATTTATTTTTAAAAAACTTAAGCAAACAGGTTTTATAACGAGAAATATTCAAATTTGTGTTAAAAACAATAGAAATTTTCTTTCTCTATTTAAAAAATAAAGGATGCCTTGAATTTTTTTTTTGAGGCTGTAAAGGTGCAGATTTTGAAAGGTACTAATTTGATTAAAAATAACATGAAGTAGTTTTCTAGTCATATATCATACAAAGTAATGAACTCCATTGAAAAAGCATTTTCTGGTGCTAGAATAACCAATCGAGCAGTCACCCTTCCATTATTTTAAGCTTACACAAAAATAGCCGAACAAAAATAGTCTCTGTCATTATTTCAAACCAGAAATACAAAATGCCTTTCTTAATCATTATCTTCTCAATACACATTTCCCTAAATCATGATGCATTGAAACCCTAGTAAACAAATAGCGAGAACCTTTGCTAATTTTATTGGACGATTCAACTAATACCATGCTAGTCTTGACTTAAACCAAACAACACTAATTTGCTATCGTTAAGAATCGAAGTATAAATCGAAGGACGCTAAATGTGCAATTGGTAAATAGGCATTATAATTACATTGATTAAAATGAATGAGACAATTTCCTATTAAATGATCACTGTCGTAATTTTCTGGCACCAAGTTCTCTAATGAAATCTCTTTTGTTTGGATTTCTAAACTGGTTGATTTCTTTTTTTGTTGAAGCAGAATTTGTTGAGAAGAGAGTTTGGGCTGCTGTCCTCTCTCTTGTGTTGGACTGTGTTGTGAAAATAATCCCCGTTCCGGAATGTGTCTATCTCCGCCGGTTGAAAGGGTTGCTCGCACCGTTAGTGGACTGCTCGACCAACCCGTCAACCTCGCTTTCAATTTCTATCACTCCATCTGCAACACAGCAAAGAAAAGCATTTAAAGTTAACTAAAACTTTAGTTTGGATTATTCATGAATTAAATTTTCAACTAGCAAAAAATATGACAACTCGTCCATTCACATCTTGTGTTTACTCCTACTGCTAGTTACATTAACAATTCTAATAATAAAACTCACCAATTGAAAAACCTAGAATGGCGGCAATACATAAAATAGTTTTTATAATTTCTTTTGATAGAAGAGTTCAATTTCAAATAACTTAAAAATTTCCTCTGACTCACTCTGGCCAACTTTAATAATAATTCTGGACAAAATTGAAAATGTTATATTTGCTCATTGTGGCATTTTCATTCATTATCATCGCATACTCAGATTAAGTGAGGAGGACATAGAAATGAATAATAAAGAAGCGCAGTTAATTTTATGGTAATTTTTGAAGGACTTAAACTTTCCCTGAGGTTCCTGGAAACTCATAAAAAAAAACTATTGGTAAAACTTTAATGGTTCCAAACATGTATAGCATGTGTATCAAAAGGTTAACTATAACCACCAAAAGACAAAAGAAAAACATCAATAAAACTTGTCATTTGCCTTGCTTGATGGTTTAGAAAAACTAGCCCGATAAAGCTAAACGGTAATTGGTGTATGTAGGAACTTGATGCTAACATAGAAAACTCTGCTGATTCATGAAGATAGGTTAATTTAGAAACAACATTAAGGAAATACTAAAAAAACATTTTAAATTCAAAACTGTAATATCAAATACATACACTTAAATAATACAAAGACTGGTTATACAATTATTTAATTTCAACCCCACACAATGTTTACAAAACTTCAGTCTGAACTTACCACTTTGTGAATTGAGATGCCGAATACCCAATGTGTTGTGAGTTTGTTCATACTCTAGGACCTCTTGGTAGATTAGTTCTTAAGTAAATTGTAATAAACAATGCAATCAATAACTTATAGTTATAACCAAGACAAACATTTTTTAAATAAAAAAAGTTAATGAATTACGGATTATTACAAGTAACGAATTGCAAAACCTTTAAAGATAAGACTATTTATTAAAAAATAATTTAGTTATTCTTAAAATTGATTAATATTATTTCAATTATTGGTAGCCCTTTATGGGAAAAATACAAATATTTTCCCATTTATCGAAATTTAAAATAAGTTTAGTATCCGATAATAAAGTGAAATTTATTTTTTAAAAAATTAGTCTTTAGCATATCAGAGTTTCTGTTCAGAAACATGTTGGTTTTCACAAACACTGTTTCTGAGCTAAAATATTTTTTTACACCGCCACTTAAATTCTTTTTCGATTGTGTATCATAATTTCAATTTTTATTTGATGAAACACAAATTTTGGTTCCTACTTTTAAGAAATCAACATTCTTTTTGGAATTACTATGAAATCCTGATTCCTTTCATACGTTTAAAAAAAAACTTCATTACTATTTGACCTATTAAGAAATCAACATTCTTTTTGGAATTACTAACTATGAAATCCTAATTCCTTTCAGACTTAAAAAAAGCTTAATTACTATTTATTGAACTATTAAGAAATCGATATTTCTGTTTGAACAATTTATAAATCTAAATTTTTATTTCGATAACTTAGAGGTTTTTACCTTTCCACTGTTGCACAGTGTGTTCTCTTTCGTCTACTGAGTGGTCGTATGGAGCAGGAGCGGGCTGAAAAAGCAAATCAAATAACTTTTTAATTAAAATGTCACAAGAAACTTATTTGGAGCAGTAAATACTTCTTTTCAATCATTTTGCAATATGTAATTTCGACAAATCAATTATTAAATGCAAATTTTCAATATGGTTTAAATGAAATCAGTCTAAAAAAATATAGAATATTGTGAAACTTAACATATTCTTCAACAACAAACAGTCATGCATTACATAAAAATATGTATTTAAAATTGTCTAGGGATGAAATGATGTCTGTCTGAATCCCGTTCAAGAGCTCAGACAATTACTTTAGAGAATTAGACTACAGTAACTATTAAAAGAAGTTTTAAATAGATTATGGACGGTTTTAGTTTATTAAATATGCTAAATATGCCTGAATCCTAAGAAAATGCTTTTTTTAAAACCTTCACTGCACAGTTATTTTTCTGCATTGAAACTAGATTTAATATTTATTAGAAAATTATAAAAAAAAAATCTTTGTAAATTCTTTTGCTGCATGAAACGCGAATTTATCTGAAAAGTATTAAACTAAAAATGTCCCGAAATGAGAAAAAAAAATGTAATTTTTTTTAAAGAAATAAAACTGGTTATTACATTGGTAATCACACATACAGAAATGCGATTTTTTTTCTGCAAAAATTACTCACTACATGTAAAATAGGCAAATTATAACCAAGAAACAGAGTCAATTAACAAATATAAAAACGGTTATAAGTTAATTAGCCTGCTGTTTGGATAGGTTCCATTAATGAAACTTTTAAACTAGTTTGACACTTATGGTACTGATAAACATTTCTAAGCAGTATGAAATATTTCATGAAATGTAAAAATATTGCTTTTTAAGTGTAAATATATTTCTGTACCACACTTGGAACCCGGTGCAGTGAAAGGTTAATTTTCCTTTTTTTAAAGTGTATATTATAATGAACATTATTTACACAAATTAAAAAGAACCTAACAATTCCATCAAAATATAAGAATCAAACAAAAACAAATATTATCCTGAAAAGGAATTTAGAATGCATATAAAATATTTAAATATATTCAAAGAAACATGTATTAACATTTATTTTTAAGATCGATAAAATGCGCATGAAGCAACATGCATAGCAGATTCACAAAAGCAAGTTCAGAAATTAAATTGTATTTTTTTTTTTACCTATTTTCCTCTTTTCTTCCATATGAAATGATATTTTAATTAGCATGCTTCAATTTTTTTTTGTAGAGGAATAGAAAAGTTTTGGAAAAGTTAACAACGTTAAAATAAATCCATACATGAATGATACAGAACTACACCAATATAGTTCCTGGCAAAGTTGTTTTTCCTTGCATGTACTGTGTTAGCAGAAAAAACAAATACCAGGTCAAAAAAATGCCCTATGAGATTTTTTTGCCTCTAATTGTATTGTTGGTTGTTTAAAAGGCAAAAAAGGTTCAATTTAAATAATGCATAAATCGAATTTTCCAGTAAAATATTTTTTTTACCATACTTTTCTACATTAGCCTTCTTTAAGTACAAATACGTCAGCAATAGATCGTGTGTGCACAAGACTCAAATAATTAAAGCTAACACGTTTTATTTCCGTATGAATACCATATTATTAAACATTAAAATGACTTATGCTACATGCTAAAATAATTACGTTTCTGAAATAACTGTTTTTCCTTGCGTTTATTGTGTTAGCCGACCAAAAAACTTCAGTCAATAGACAAAAACTACTTTGAGTACCAATTTAAATTATTCTAATATTTTTTGTTGTTGATAATGTCAAAGTTGGTCTCTTAAGTACAACATTTTTTTTAAAATAAATTGTTTTAATTATTTTAACTATTTTTTTGTGAACTCCAGAACTAAAAGGAGTAAATAATCCATGATATCAACGTTTACTTTCATATTATTATTGATTAAAAAAAGGTATATTCTTTTTACTTAATGTATTTTTAAAACCTCGGTATTTTTTAAGGAATTATTATTTTATAAACTTTACTGTTTTGCACTTAAAAATACGCTATCGATCGATGCGTACGTCAAAACTAATTTTGATTCAAATCCTATGTGGACAGAAATATTTTTTTCATCCGTCAGAAGTTATTATTTTTGAAATGTAACGAAAAATGTAACGACAATGTAAAGACATTTTCCTCAAAGAATTTGATAAAATTCTTCGACCCGGTAAAAATAAATTTTACAAGATGGCTTTTACAGAATTTTTAAGGCTTTCTTAAGTGCATACAGATTTCTTGACCTATTAAAGTTGCAACAACAAAATGGAATAGGTAAGAGGAAAAGGGGCTTAGCAAAGTAGTGTATAATCTTATTAATCAGGAGATCCTCATCTTGTCTTATTACTTTCTGGAAATTATGAGCTTTAAAAAAGGGGAGGGTTTGGGATTTGTTTTTTAAAGAGAGTTAGGTTTTTTTTATATATACGATGTTAAGTGTTATCAGGAATTACGACTTAAACGTGATTACAAACGGCTATGAACCAGAAATCAGATTTAAGAACACAACTACCTACAATAAACATATTGCGTAATTTAGAGGGCTACCACTCTAACTAATCGGCGTCTTTCGGCGATTAGAACTCTGACATTTGGCGATATACCCCCAGTAGCATCGAATATTGGTCCTATATTGGTATGACGTTGGCCAATATTGGTTATCTTGGGCAAATATTGCAAGTTTTACAACATTCAGCCAATATTGGCCCAATATACGAAACCAATATTTCGAAAGTTAAAATTTGCCAAGATAGGACCAATATTGGTTGGCATATACCTAGGGGGCGCTCGCGTTTGTCATATTTTTCCTTGATGAGATTAAGAAGAACAGCCAAACGGCCCCTCGGTGGCTGAGAGGGTTAAGCGACGAGCCTCACACCGAGAAGGTTCTTGGTTCTGTCCTTGTCCTAGCCATATTATGTAGACGTATTCGTGCTGGTAAAAAAATTCCTCTAAAATTCACCGGGGTGCCCGAGTACACTGCGATATACGTGCTCGTTAAATCTGTGTAGTCGAAAGTCCCGACAGCGTTAGCGTACGATGTCGCTCGAAGCATAGAATTCGAATTTGTAAAGTAGGAGGTTCCTTTTTAAAACTGACCCCTAACCCCCAGGGGTCACACACCAAATTCTTATGTTTGCAAGAACACGTATCCTAAAAATAATGGGATACGTGTTCGCCGATTTTTCCATCTACCCAACCGTTTCGAAAAAAGTCGTCGGATAATATTGGTCCTATAATGGCAGTCAATATTGGCTATATGTTGTTGGATAATATTGGTCCTATAATGGCAGCCAATAATGGCCAATATTGGCAAAATGTTTCCTCCCAATGCTGGGCCAACAAGGGTTAGCATATTGGCTCTACATTGTAACCAATATTGGGCCCATATTCGATGCTACTGGGGACAGTAGGCTCCCTCTTAACCGGATTACGCTTAATCAGATCTCCGCTTTAACAAGCCGATTTTTTTAAAAATTAAAATTTAAAAATTAGCAAATATTGACTTGTTTCGTTATCGATCCCCTATTCATATGATGCTGATAAAAAATGGCAATTTTCCGAGTTTCTAGACTTGATAAAAAAAGTTATGGATTTTTTAATGGTATGTTAGTTACATGGCTTGAATGTATTGAATAAAATGGCGCTTTGCTTTAATTGTTTGGAAAAGCAAATTGCATCCAATGTATAAACATGCAATCTAATGAATATACAAACCTTAAACAATTTCACTTCTCCTGTTTAACAAGATTTTCATTTAACCTGCTTGCCTCGCTCCATTTAAGTTAGGTAAGAGTGTGTTTATTATATTTTAATGACAAAGTACACTTAAGAATGAAAAATTGATCTCGATTTTTCGATGAAAAAGGAGTATATCGGTTTTACGTTTTAACCATAGAGATAGAAAAACTGTTCGCTATCGCCCACTATCTAGAGGGGAAACGGAGGGTCAAAATCTGTTACCTTTGAACACCTCAACATGGCGGCGATTGGCGTAGAAAATGACAGTACTAAAATTGGGTTATTTTAGAAACTGTTATCTTGGAGCTGGTGGCTCTTTGAAATTTTTTGTAGACGTGGATTGTAATTTTATGATTTATGAATCAGGATCATTTTTTGGGTAGTTCTACTTCGATTCAGTAAAATAATTTTAATTGCAGACTCAATTTTGAATGACAATTTATGATTGGTTAGGCTTAACGATGAATATAAAATGAATAATTCCACACAAATTATCAATAAACAACTATGCAAATTTTCGGTTACTTAATAATATTTTTGACACTCACAAAAGGAAATTCGAAATATTTTTAGTTATCAATTAGAATCAAATCATCAATCATGATTCTAGAAAGAAAAAAAAAGCGCGCAATTTTAGTACTGATTTTTTCTACGCCAATCGCCGCCATGTTGAGGTGACGCTTCGGCACAAAATTACCTCCTGTTTCACCATTACGTTTCTCCTCTAGATAGTGTGAAACAGCGCACGGTTTTTCTATCTCTGTGGTTTCAACCTACTCGAACGAAGAAGCCACACAGAAGCAGTAGAAGCCGGGGCAACACCGAGAGAGATAGGGGGAAATGTGTGACTTACTGCGCTGGTACTTACGGCATTGACTTCGGCCTCGTCGTACCACACGTTGATATATGGATGGAGTAGGGCGTTCTCCACGGAGATCCGCTTCTCTGGGTCGATTACCAGCATCTTGCACAGCAGGTCGCGGGCCTGGCTCGCTGCACGGACAGACAGACAAAGAGAGGGTGAGCAGACAGCACAAGATCGTAGCACAAGGGGGCTTGATCTACACTGTTAAAATTTTTGGCGCAAGATTGCACCGGAATCCTGGATCTTTCTAGCTGCCACCACTATTTAGAACGTGAAAGCAACAATTTTGTGGTCAAATCATAGCTTTGATGCACCGCAACAGTGGTGGATAAACGCTTTAAATAGTGGTAGCAGCTAGAAAGTTCTAGGATTCCGGTGCAATTTTGAGCCAAAATTTTTTACCAGTGTAGCATAATACGGACTATAGGCACAGAAAATTTTGGGGTGCAGTAAGGAAAGTTTGCTCATGATAGGTTGTACATAATTGTCAATGTTTAAAACACAATAAAAAATCATTGCTTCAACTTCATTTCTAAGAACTTGTCTATTTCAATGCATTAAAAGTAATGACAAAATGGAACTGCGAGTGACAAAAATTCAGAGCTGAAAGGTATGAGAAGGGAGTCGGATTTCCTAAACGGCTCCACTCTGTGATAACTCATTACGCCGGTTGACAAGAAAATGTGCCATGCAAATTAAACTTTCTGTTTAAGTTTAATAGGTCGGCAGTTATTTAGACGATGCCCGTACACAAATCTGGGGCCTATAACATGTAAGGTGAACACCTTTACAGATTGGGCTCCCCAGCCCTATCGAATATGGACTGTGTGGAATGTTTATCACACTTTGGGTATTTTCGGCTGTAAGAGGGCAAATAGAAACTGGCCATTATATCATAGCAATTCTGGCAATTTTAACAGGGCCTATGAGAAAATCAACTAACCCCTAGGCCTGGGTACAACTGGACTTCTTTATGTTTAAATTAATGCTGATATTAGAATGGGAGGAAAGTATAATTTACTGATGGTGGGGTGACAAGTAGAGAGGAGATCAGTTGGTATAAAATAAAAGTTTGCATAAAAAAACAATCACTGTAAGGGTACACCCGTACTGCGTTGGGTTTATAAAGCAAGAAGTACTTAAAGTACAAACGATGTGCCCGCAACTTTAAAAAACGTAATTTTTAAATTTGATAAAATTGTACAATAGTTGTGCATCATAGTGGGAAACGGATATGGTTTAAAGACAATTAAAAAATATTGCACATAATATTAAAAAATATATATAAATTATCAGATGAGAATTTAAATATATTGCATGTTAAAGAGCATAAAAAACATGGATTTAAAGAAAAAAAATAACAAAAGGTTAAACAATTATTTCCAACATTTAAAAAATAAACACAAAATAACAGCAACATACATATTACAAATTTGCAAAAAATGGTAAAATAGATAAACTTTGAATTAATATGTCGAATTTTATATCACGATATGAAATATTATTAAAATTAATAATAGAAACACATTGAATTAATTTACACTACAACAATTAGAAAGCTATACAAGTTCATTCCTGTAAATCCTGTTTTTCCTTGCATGTACTCTATAAGCAGGGGAAAAAATACGTTGGACTTGAAATACGTTTTAGCTTACTCATGATGTGTATATACCATAAAAAGTAGGAGATAACTTCGTTTGTCAATATGCTACTTACTTTCACAACCCGACCATAAACTGGCAAAGTTATGAGACATACGAGCTAAACTACGAACATACGAGTCAAAACTGTCCAGTAATTGGGCCTGCTGCATTTAAAAATATATAATGTGTACTAAAAGCTTTACTCAAGAATATTCAAAATACATATGAGCAGTAACTATTAAAAATACGGAAGAAAGAAAGCTTAAAGTTTAGTTGAATATATCAAAGAACTCGACAAAGTTACACTCTAAAAAACGAATGCTCAGAAACGACGAAATTTTTCTTAATTTTGACGATTCCGTCACTGAAAAATGCTCCGAGTTTTCGTTTCCTCAAAGTGAGGAAATTTGAATCGTCATTTTTATGAGGATTTGAATGTCGTCTAACCTAAAGAAATATTTCGTCATTTTTGAGCATGAGAGTACAACAATGAGATTCAGTTTCCTCAAAATCAAGATACAGAATCGTCAAATCACGATCGTAAAAGTGAGGATTCGCGTTTACTCAAAAGTCTCGTGATAGTTTGACGAAACAATCCTCAAAATTAACGAAATGAGGCTTGAGTATTCATGAATCGTCAAAAATGAAAGTGTTATTTCTGAAATTGTAGATGAATTTGGGAAAAGGCTGAACCGAAGTCTGGAAGCGAGGTACAATTGAGCTTGCTATATTTAGATATAAAAAATAAATACACAGAAGAAACAAAGATTCAGAATAGCTGATCAGATCCATAACGAGGTAGTACTTTTGAAGACTTTCTGCTACAAAAACCGTTTATACTGAAGAGGATACTTAGGAATGAAATATAGGTACATAACTAAAGATGAAGACTGATATCCATAGTTAATTAATAGTAGGTCCTTCACAAAGCTGTCCAATAATGTGGCAAGACGTACCGAGTACGAGAGTTCCTTACGCAAACGTTTACATACAATATTACCATAAAACGGGTACAAATACAGAAGAATTGGACAGCAACATAGATAAGTAGATCCTCCACAGGGTTAACTAAAAGTGGGCAAAGACGTACTAATATCCGGGAGAGTAGTACTTTTAAATCTTGCTTGGTGAAACGATATCGTACAAAATCGCTTTTGTAGAAAAAGATAAAGAAACGAACATAGATTTACAGAAGAGCCACAAAAGAAGCCATCTTCATGGTTTGTTATTAGATCTTCCAAATGGTTAGCAAACAGTGGCCAAAGACGTTTCAAGACGCATGCTTAGTGTAAAAATACCAAGAAACCTAAGAAAAGCCAGAGAAGAAGATGGCTCCTGGTTAGTTTGTTGTAGCAAATATTCTGCAAGAATAGGTAGACTACTAAGTAAAAAGTTCAAAGGCATAATGAAGTCCGAAAGTGTTAACCTTTGACTCCTATCTTTGGAACTACAAAATTGTTTATCTCAAACAAGATACAAAAAAAGCCGATACTGATACAGAAGAAGCCAGCTTGGTTAGTAGTAGACAGTTAGTAGTCCACAGCGTTAGCTAAAAGTGAGCAAAGTTGTATCAAAATAATGAAGACTTCTTAGTGTAGCATTAACCATACAGAAGCACTTGTGTAGATGAAGAAACAAAGAAACAAACAGAAATACAGAAGAAACCAGCTCCACGGTTTGTTAATAGCAGATCCTCCACAGGGTTAGCTAAAAGTGAGCAAAGTCGTATCAAAATAATGAAAACTTCTTAGTTTAGCATTAACCATACAGAAGCACTTGTGCAGAAGAAGGTACAAAGAAACGAGCAGAAATACAGAAGAAGGCAGCTCCACGGTTTGTTAAGGGGTCTAAGGAGTCTTAAAAACGTGCAAAGAAGGAACTACTAAGTATAGTTTGATCTGTCATGTAATTTTTTAACTACTCAATATACAAGTATAATTTTTTTATATGTAATTCTACAAGATTTATTTATTATAAAACAAATTTTAAAATTTATGAAACTTTAGCCAAGACTAAAATAAATGATATTAAACATGAAGCTATTTGAACACATTGTGATTAGGCTTGCGCGGCAAATTGTGAGGTCGAAATTGAAAAAATGACCAAGAAAATGACTTTATATTGTACAAATATGTACAAACTAGGACTTATACCTAAATTCTCAGCTCAATTTTAATTAGAAATTATTTAAAAATAAATTTAAAATCAAAATTTAAAAAATTTTATTAATTTTTTTAGAAAAAAGTTCTTAAAATAATTTCTAATTAAAATTGAGCTGAGAATTTAGGTATAAGTCTTTGTTTGTACATATTTGTACAATATAAAGTCATTTTCTTGGTCATTTTTTCAATTTCGACCTCACAATTTGCCGCGCAAGCCTAATCACAATGTGTTCAAATAGCTTCATGTTTAATATCATTTATTTTAGTCTTGGCTAAAGTTTCATAAATTTTAAAATTTGTTTTATAATAAATAAATCTTGTAGAATTACATATAAAAAAATTATACTTGTATATTGAGTAGTTAAAAAATTACATGACAGATCAAACTATACTTTGTAGTTCCTTCTTTGCACATTTTTAAGACTCCTTAGACCCCTTAATAGCAGATCCTCCCCAGGGTTAGCTAAAAGTGAGCAAAGTTGTATCAAAATAATGAAGACTTTTTAGTGTAGCATTAACCATAAAGAACTTGTGCAGAAGAAGGCACAAAGAAACAAAGAGAAATACAGAAGAAAGAAGAAGAAGCCAGCTCCACGGTTTGTTAATAGCAGTAGATCCTCCACAGGGGGGTTGGGCTAAGGGGGGGGGCAAAGACGTACCGAGGTCCGGGAGAGTGGTACCTTTGAGCCTGCTGTGTTCGGAGCTGTCGGCAGGGAAGAGGACGTCCGGGAAGAGCTTCTCGAACGCGTAACCCGTGTACTTGGGTCTATTCTCGACGTAGTTCCGCACGGTGGGCTGAAGACGCTTCATGAACTCCTGGGACGGCGTGCCTAGCTGCTCGATTATCTTGTTCCACTGGTCAATATCTAAGCACAGGAGTCAAGGAATGGTCCGAATTCAGGTCACCATAAGAATCGTTGTCATACTGAAACCGTACTTAACCCACCATTGTCAAGACTTAACACAAACGGACGTATTTCATCTTTCGTCAAAAGATCAAGTAAGAAGTTATATTATGATTTCTGAAGGAACAAATAGATAATGATTAGGATTTATGTGTTGGCAATAGCCCTATACCCCATTCGAACAACTGATCTATCAAAACAACTCATTTTAAAATACATATTTTATATAAAAAATTTCTTAAGTCAGAAACTTAATGAAACTTTATTTTTGATTATCAGAATTACATAATAAATATTAGCTATCCCATATCAAGCTCCAACATACTTTCTTTATTTGATGATTAAATTTTAATAATGAAATATTGCCTGAATAAAATTTTTTAAAGAAAAATCTTGCAGCATAATATAACTATTTTCCCCTCAAAATAATTTATTTCTTAAATGCGTCAAAGGATACGATCTGTTCCAGGGAATAGGACACCGCCTCGGATCATCTCTCCCATGATGCAGCCCACGGACCAGATGTCGACTGCAAAAAAAAAAAAAAGTTAAAAGCTTCATATTAACACAATTACTTTTCATATCCCGAAGATGCAACAAATCCTAGTCAATTATTTCCTTCATAGTTTTTATTTACGAAATATTCAAATAGCAAGCCAAGAGTTTTGTAAGCTTTAAAAATGCAGGTGTCACTTGATGATGAAATATGCATATTTATTAGATAGTTATTAAAGATATGAGAATATATAAATTTAATTATGAGTAAGAATAATGTCTTCAGAAGCGATTTTTCTAGCGGGAAAAGAAAGTTGATTGAACACAAGTTGTCATGGATGAGTTAAGTAATTTCAATAACGATTTAATGAGGAAAGTAGAGTTAATAATAAGATTTTATTAGATGTTAAAAACCGAGGTTATTTTAGTAATTTGAAGCTCTAAGTATATATTCTGATTATTTTAAAGCAGATGTCCCATATTTTAGTAATGCTTCAATTTCTGATGATTAATTAATTTCAATATAGAACAATCAATTTATAAGCTAAACAACTTTAAAAGTACATTTTCTTCATTTTACTCTTTTATAATGTCAATTTATAAAATTATTATTTAAATACAATTTAAAAAATACTGTCGACATATTTCAATAGTTTTCAAAATCAAACAATAGTTTTTCTAAATTTTTGTTATTAGACTATGAAGCAAATATATTTCAGACAGAAAGTCTGCACAAAGCATACTACAAATTAATGTTGAAGTTGAGTCTACGTTGAAGTTTATGAACTACACGGAAATGGTAAATAAGAAGAGCAATTGAAGTCAAAGTTCATTAAAAGTTTCTGATTGTTTCAAAAGTTGCACCAATCAAGACACCTTAAAACTTCACATTTGTTGGAAATATTTACTTTAAAAAATAGTTTTATCAACACGTCCATCGTACATTATAAGTATCTGAAATGTCCCCTTACCGTTATCCTTGTACCCCATTCCGAGTATGACTTCGGGTGCCCTGTAGTACCTGGTGACGACGTACGGCGTCATCATGAATGTGGTGCCAGCGGTTCGTGCCAGACCAAAATCCAGGATCTTGAGCGTGCAGTCGGATTTCACAACAATGTTGCTGGGTTTCAGGTCCTGTCAACGGATAGAAATTAAGTACTCACTTTAATGGAATGTAAACGTTCAAAATTAGGATGAATAAATAAAATTTCTTAAGCCATGAAAGAAAATGTAAGTATTTTTTAGATGGATGAAATGAGCGCATCATTGAAGAAAATAAATACAATATATGCTATCAGAAGTCCGAATTCAATATTTTTGCGCCAGCAATTTAATGATCACTTTTGGAATTAGTACCAGAAGTTAAATATGCAAGGCAATGGGCAAGTTTCCTGGTTTGAGTGTCAACAGAAATGCTGCTGAATGAAAATTAATTATTTTATTTCTCTAGCTTGATTGATGAATCAATATCACGTGGAAACAGAGCACGAATCGGAGCACCGGTCGAAGAAAATGTAGGAATGATAGCTGGAAATAAATAAATTTCTTGAAACAAGCTAATTGCATTTAAACCTCAGATGATTTGAAGTCCTTTTAGGAGTACAAAAAGTTACATTCCATGATTAAAAGTGCTATTTTTCTTTTTTTCCAAAAGTATGAATACGATTTTCCAAAGGTCGAAGAAGGATGTTTGAAGTTGAAACTTTTCCTTCGGCAAACAAAATTTCGACTGCAACTTCTTGCAAACAGAGAAGTTTAGTTTTGTCAGGCTTTAACCCTTTAACGATCCCATAACTTTTTAAGAAAACAATCATACAAGTGCACTTTTTTATCCCTGAAAAATATATTAAAATTCTTGAGACGAAGAGAACCAAGTTTCGGCTGCAACATCTTGCAAACAGAGTAGTTGAGTTTTACCAGAATTAACCCTTTAACGATTGGATAATTTCCCAAGAAAACGGCCATAGAAGTGCACTTTTTTGAATACCAGAAAAATGTATAAAAATACTTGCAAACTAGAGCAGAGTAGCTTACCCTGTGTATGATGCCGGCGGAGTGAAGGTGCTTGATGCCGCACAGCATTTGGTAGAGCAGGTAGGACATGCGTTCGTGGTCCAGGTCCATCTGGATCACTTGGCACAGGTTGGCGTCCATGAGCTCCATCACAAGGTACCTGATTCAACAACACACTTATAACATATTGTCCCCGTTTATAAACATCGGAATATATATCCCTGTCTTTAATTTCTCAATTTTTTTGCCAACCTTTAATTCATCTCCATTAATTTCTTGCCGACCGACCTTTAATTCATCTCCATTAATTTCTTGCCGACCGACCTTTAATTTATCATATTTAATTTCTTGCTGATACGTAGGGGCTGGGGAGCCCAATCGGTTAAGCACTCGCCTAGCATACTAAAGGTCCCAGGTTCGGGCATCGCCAAAATAACTGCCAACCTATATATGGCCAGTGCAGCCAAAAATGTCCGACAAATAATACCCCATACAAGGGAGCGCACGTTAAATATCGTTCAAAGTCCTATCGCTCCGTACGATGTCGCCCTTAACGGTTGCGCTGGGTGCCTATCAGGTGACGGCTCGTCACTTGACTGTGGTCCTAAAATACGACGACTGTCGTTAATACACCCCGTGTAGCTCTAGTGCGACGATAATTCAAACCAAACCTAAGTTGCTCATCCGTTCTCAGTCTAATGAATAACGCAGTTTACAAATACTTTCCCACACAAACTGTTGGATCAGCAAAACCATTACTTTCTTATTATACTAATCAACTCTTTATATTTATGTGAAAAAATAGCCACTTTTCTAATTATAACTCAGAATTAAACTTGAATTTTGATTGTCTCTTAACTCATAATTACGACGTTACTTCAATCAAACCTAGGTAAAAAAAATTTATGAGACATATCCGTCTTTTATATTTATATCACTTACTCAATGGGAAATCTTTACATATGCTTCAAAAATACTAAACTAGAACTTAACCTATAGTATCGCTACCCGTGATATGCTGTAACAATGGCTAAATCTTAGAATCAGATCCTTTACGAGGTCAGAGATACAGAGATTAAGTTAATTATATATAGCATGGGGGAGAAGTAGGGTTTAATTAATTCAGGAGACAAGAGACTAACAAGCATTTAAATCAAAGAAAAAAAAAGTTTACTTACACATCTTGAAAATCTTCAAGGGTTTTCTGAGGTGTGAATGCATTTAGAAGACCAATTATCTGGAAACCACGAAACCCAAATGATTACCAAGTTCTAAGGTATCGAATTATCACCAATTATTTATCTAATTAAACTTGAAAAATAGATAGACGAGGCACAAAAATAATTTGAGTCAAGTAAATACTATAATATTACAGTAACAAGATGATTTTAAACAACTTAGAAAATAGGCAGGAACCGACAGAGTTAAAAAAAATACCACTAATTTTTAACCTTATCACAAAAAATAACCCATTAAATTATTTAAAAAAAACTTTTAATTGCATAGTTGAAGAAACCCAGTAAAAAAGTGTCTTTAAAAGTACGTTTTTGACTTGGGGCATAAAAGACTCGTAAAAAGGACTCACCGAAACAAAATTAAGCCTGAGGGAAAAAAACAAGATTTTTTTTCGTACCTGTGAATTATTCTGTCGAAATTGTTAACAGAATTACACACAAGTACCAATTCTTTTTAAAGAAGAATGAGACTAAATGACAGGTCTCCAAACCAAATTGCCTCTGTGTTAAACCAATGGATAAAAAGGATTTTCTAATCCATATTTGACCGACTGTATTGAATATTTTTACTAACTTTTTTTTTCATATGGCAAATCAAATGTAGCTGACGTACAGGTCTCCATAATCCCACTTTTTGAAATTGGTTTGAATATTTTTTTTCAATTTTCAATAAATAATTTTACAACAATAAGTAAAGTTCAAAAAGTGGAATTATAGAGCCCAGTAAGTTAGCTCCATTTATCATATCAAGAACCATCTGTACATTATATTCAACTAGCAGTATGGTCCCGCCTTACTGGGAACCCGTTAACTTCGCATTGCTTCCTTTTAGAGGCATGTTTACTTTTGAAAATATACTCAAAATCAAAACAAACACTAATAGAGAATGAAGCAGCCTTCGGGCGAGCGCATATCTCAACCAAACTCAATCAATCAAACTAATAGAGGATGGCGTCAAGCCCCCGTTTCGGCCCGGTCCATGTATTTTCAAGTCCTGTTATGGTCCCGCAATCCCACGTGCATGACGTTTCTTTAAAACTAATTATATTAATTAAAAATCACAATCAAATATGAAAAAACTAAGCCTCAGGTGCACACGTAGGTATTAAAAGGAATCTATATTAAAAATTTCGAATTTTTTAGAGCAGTCTAAGTAGGTCTTTTGCGATCCACAGACATACACAGACAGACTCTTTCTTTTATTATTATAGATACTGCCGGAAAAATGAGGCTTAGAAAAACATTTTTGTCCCCATTGGATAAATGCAGAGGAACTTTGTTTGGAAACCCGCGTTCATTCAGGCTCATTTGCCGTTACACCATATATAATTATAAAATGAAGATGACAAAAAGTTTATCTAGTGCAAAAGAAAGGAAAAACTAAAATTTTCCCCCTCCAAGATGCATCATAAAAAATGAACTCTTACAGTATAATGCATAATATGTACTATGCATTAGAAAATGAAGAAAATTCATTTATTTTATACTTGGAATACGTCTTTAAAAATCCAATTTTAAGCATAACTCGCATTACCTGCAATGCATTTGCAATGGACCACCCATTTATTAGACTACCTTCTAGAAAAATTGCTTTTTTGTGCAACCTTCTATGAATAATGCTTTAAAACGATAAACGTTATAAACCCAACGAAGAGCATACAAAATAAAAAAGTTAATGCCTTCTTCACAAGAGAGGCTAAAAACGTTTTTTCCCCAGCAACGAATATAGCGTGGCAGGGAAACGGGTATAAATTATTATTATTCTTGCGGTACATAGCAGGGAAATGTTTGGAGAGTGAAATTTTTTCTAACATTCAATTATGCTTCTGAAAACCAATTAATCATAATAAAAGAGAAGCATTATGAGGTGATTTCGACATTATTTAGTTTTACTTTAAGGGAATTTTTTTTTTAAATAAAGTGCTAAGATTTCATTACGGTCAAACAAAAATGAGAAGTAAAAGGACAAAACAAAAAAACAAAAAATTCTTTTCATAAATTTTCCAAGTGTTGGTTTTGTTACCAATATTTGTTTTACTTAAGCGACAATAAAAAAATATACCTGAAAGATCCATATTGTGTCAGATTTTGGGGAAGAAAATAACTTAAATAAATAATGTCGGGTGCCTCCAGGCCGTAGCCTGGAAGGCAAGAGTGTTGCAGTAGCATCCGTTGTCACAAGGCTTTGAGTCCCCTTGAGAGGGTGGATGTCTGACTTCTACTCCGATATGGCACCACCTCCTCAATTTAGGAATGTCGCTGGAGGGGAGGGGCAATTTTCCCCAGACGACCTGCACCCATGGTAAACTGCGCTATGACCGACCACAGGACTTTCGGACCCACAGATTTAACGAGCACGTTCTCCGCATATACTCAGAACAACACACACATCCATTCCATGCCTTACCCGGGATTCGAACCCGGGCCCACTCGCTTGTACTAGCTGGGCGACAAAATAAATACGTATGAACTCTTTATGTTTTCAACGGTAGAGAACACATGAGAAGTATTAAAAAAGAATTAAGATCGTACTTACGTTCTTATGATTAACTAGCTTCATGAGCTTGAATTCCCTGTAGGCCCGTTTTGCATGTGTGACATTTTGAAAGGGTCTGCTCAGTTTTTTTATGGCTACATTCTGCCGGCTCACAGTGTCGTATGCAGCGCTAAGAGAGAAAAGGAACATATTCAGATAAAGTGCGCACAAAAAGAAATGCCACTATACTTATTCACATTTTAATACAAAATTATCCCCGCACTTGTACGAAATAGCCCCGACCTCCGGGGTTATTTCGTAACGGTAATTTTTTAATCAACAATTATTACGTGTAAAAAGTGAAATAGTTCCAAAATGTTTATGTATGATCAGTAGCCAAATAATCAAGTTATACATTGCTTTTGTTATTATAAACTTTATTTTGTAATATGCTATGTTTTGACGATTCTCCCTTATGTGTACGGTATAGCCCCGCTCTCCCCTATTTTTGATTTTTACACTTTAAGCATTTATTGTTCGAGACAATGACATTACTTTTGGGCTAAAATAAAATTTGGAGGTGGAATGAATTTCAAACGAAAAATATTCGTTAATAAAATATACCGAGTAAAAATAGTTTTTTTAAGCAGTATTATCTTTCAACAAATTTAATAAGAATTTTTAATATACTGCATAATCAGTAGCATTCGCGTTTCTTAAGACAACATCTTAAAGCGACATTCTACAAATAGGTTTTCGTAATATCAAATACTTAAACAAAAAAAATGATATTGCAAAATTGAGATTGAAAAATCATTGTTTACTCTTGTCAAATGAACGATACGAAATTAAAAATATAAAATCGAATATTGGAATTGCGTTCTCAGGCAGGTAATGCCGTGGGCGAATACTCGTAAAAAAATTGACATTTCAAAAGCATCAAGTTTGCCTGTTATCGGATATCTTACTCAAGAATCGCAATATTACAGTTTCTTGCATGTCAGTCTGTGTAAATAGATAACCCAGTAAGTCGGAAGTATTGAATCAAAATTAAAGGAGCGAAAAAGTGTGTTTGACATTTTTGAAATGGTTTTATTTGCTAAAAAAGCTTTAGTTGGAGAGTAGAGCCAAGTAAGTGAAGGCGATTTGTGACAAATACTTGACAAATCGATTTCTGAAAATAGATATAAAGAGTTATGTCAAACGAATGAAAATATAATCTCATAACATTCATTTCCCATTCCCAAAATAAGTTGACTGAGATGATTTCACACGTAAAAAATAATGAAATTGGGATCAACTCCTCAAATTAAAAAGATGTCGAGCATCGTAAATGATGGTCATAATTTAGCTGAACACTAAGTTACATTTACGTTTAAAAGACAAGATTATAATATCGACCAATGATGTAAAAAAAATAATCTGTGGATATTTCTTGCCTTGTAGCTGCAAGATGCTGTCTATGTCATTATCATAATATGTACTCTAGTAACTTGAAAGGTTCCAGCAATAGCATTTGATTTGCAATGCTTAGTTTGAACCTGAATAGGAAAAGGCTTAATAGAACGTTAAGGGTATGATATAGAACATTGAAAATTTGTCTTGTTTTTGCTTTGTTGTTCAGGGCGTTTAGTACATACTAGAGAAAGCATAGCATCCTAAATTATCTTTTTACACAAGCAGCCTTTACCAATAAATGACCAAAGTAAATTTACTGCTGTTGTCTAACTGTCTTGTTTATAGCATCCATTCGAAGAACATATTTATTTTACTTCTTAATAAGCTCTCACAACAACTAAACACCAAGCATACAACAAGTATTTTATATTCAACAAACTCTTAAAACTCAACTTTACATTATAGCTTCCCTGGCATCGATAATACCTATCCAGCAAGCATACAGAACCCTCTCCAAAATTACTATCGAACACAAGAATGGAACACTTTTATAATTCATAAGCACATATTTGCCTCGGCTGTCACATTCTCCCCACACTAGTTCCACCTTCCAATCTACCCTTTTCAAAATCCATTGTTTAGAAGATAAGACGGAGTCTAAAAATCTCTTCTTAGTGCAGCCAATCGGAAGGCGCCGTACTACCTCCTCCACCAATCCCCTGAGTGAATGATTCTAGATTTAAATGGAGAATCCGTGTTCCCAGGAATTTTGTAGATGGTGCACGCTGCTCCCTGCGGGGAAGTCCCTATTGTGGTTTGACAAAATTGTGACTGACAGCCCAAGTCAAGACAATTTCAGTGGTGAGATTTTGTGAAATTTTAAAAATACTGAGAAAACCAACGCAAGCGACTTAACAGGTATTATAAGATAAGTGAAGAAAGATTTTTTTTAAAAACTTAGATTTTAAAGAACTTTGAAGAAAGATTATGCTAAGCACAAGCTACAAATAATGCGAGACCACAAACACAAAATTATAAAATGTACTTATATACAGCAGGTCAATAAAATGTAGCATAGGAGTTATTGAAACTTATTTCGGGGGCCCTAGGCTACAGTAGAATCAACAATCAACTAATGATAAGGCCAGAGAAGGTCTCTGCACTGCAACGTCTCACTATCCGTCCGGTTCGGGTAGTTAGCTTTTCCGAAAGCGAGGGACGAAACCTGTTCGGAACCTGAAAAGTATAGGTTTCGTACTTTTCCTCGGAAAAGCCAACAATATGAATCTGACGGACAGAGTGACATCACGAAAATCTAAAGTTGAGTAGGCCATTTCTAAATTCAGGTCTATCCTCTATCATATCATCATTATCTAAGATCATGCCTTGATAGTCAAGTAAATATTTTTCTTAATAATTTAAGTGTCAGTTAAAACTTTATCTAGCTAAAGAATTACTGAGGTATTTTTCTTAGAAGCTATTCTTCAGTGATGGTAGAGGGAGGATGGAACTTAATAAATGGTGTGAGGGTGTTGTTAACTTATGGCTGGAATTCGCCTTGTGACAAAAGTGCTCTCTGGTATTGATTAATTGGCTTTAGCTATACACTATCGTTTTTAAAACTTTATGAATTGAATGAATTTTTAATTAAAATAGAGCTATTTGTCTAGAGATGAAAAATGAAAATGGTTTAATCTAGCATAATAGTTACTTGAATTTTTTTGTGCGAATTTCGGCACAGAAGACCCAGCGCTTTTACTAAGATTTCCAAAAGAGATGAATTATTATTATTATTTGAAAAAAAATTTAAATAATTATTGTTATAAATAAGAGGAAATTTTTGAGTTTGAGTGAATATCAAGTGGAAATGCTGAATAATATCTTAAACTGATTCTCGTTTACAGTTCCAACTCTTCTCTATAATATTTGAACGGGAAAAAAAAAACTTTCAAATATTTTAATATTAAAACAGTTTTTCCAATTATAACTAATTTCCTCAGAGCCCTAAATAAAGATTTTCAACGTAAAAATAATTTAGCCGATTCGATATATTGAAATGACATGAAAAGAGAAAATAAAATATTATCTAAACATGTATGAGCATAACTAAACAAAAAGCAAGAACAAAAATTTAAACCAGAAATCACATTCTTATGAACTTCATAATTCCCTTAGGCAAATATCCATTAAAAAGGCAACAATTTCTCCTAAAGAAAAAAAAAAGCATTTGCATTCGTAAGCCAAGGTTTTCTTTACGAAACAATCACGCAAGAAATCACCAAGAAACCACTACTTAAGGAGTCATAAATCTATAAAACATTTTGTCGGACAAAAAATTCACCAAAACGTCACGATCCCCAACCCACGTTCTTCTCACTCACGCATATTTCTCGTGATCTTCATGAAATTTCGTCTGTTTCTATGGCAACCAAGTAGCACTTATCACGCTCTTTTGTCAATGAGAATATGGGGAGGGTGGAAATCGATTTTCCCGCGCTTCGCTCCTTTTTATACCCCTCCCCCCCACCCCTCATCCACCCCCTTAGTTTGATTGCCAGACATCAGTTCTCTTAAAAGAAAAGTTATTTTTTTTGCCGTTATTTGTTTCAGGAATTGTTCTCTAAGCATTTCTGGACCATTATTAGGTATACTGCGCCACGAAGTTATCAGTTATCCAACAGAGTTTTTAAAGTGGTGAAATATTCTTATATTATTTTAGACTGTTAAAAATGTGTTTGAGGTTTTCATGGTAGCTAGTAATACTTTTACGCAACAAACTTTTACGCACAAACAAACTTTTTTTATACAAACTTTTACGCACTTCTTTTGTATATGCGCAAGTTCACTCCAAATGGTATGAAAATGCGCTCTTGAACTGTTGGCTTCCGTAGAAGATGGATTTTAAGTAGTTTTTAGTACCATGTAACAACGCGATTTCAAAGTTTGATTCAGTTTTTAATTAGGTATAAGTAAAGAATATAATATACTAAATATTCTATTGTATAATTAGAATATTTAGTATTATGATTATAAAAAAATCACAGCTTTAATTTTCATTACGTTTCAACATAATACAAAGTACATCCCTAAAAAAAATTAACACCACAATTTTCTGCGAATTAAACAATAGTGCTATTCTAAATATCGTAAGAGCAGTTTTAAAATAAAAGTCTGCTCTTTTACTTTACTTCTCTATTTGCCCGTTTCTGTTGTTTCCCACAACCTAAGCAAACAATCTGGTAGATTTTCCGGAGTAGGCCAGTTTGTTCAATGATGTAACAACGGGGCTTTTTATTTTTAGTAACTTCAGCATGTTCGACATGGTATTCGGCGATGAAATTTCTTGAGATGAAAATTGACATTTCATTTCCTTGCTATAGCATTCCCCAGTCGATATTGAGTTCGGACTAACAACTCAAACGAAACTAATTCACACAGTTACCAAATTCAAAGAATCGCTTTTTGAGGTATTAAACGATATTATTATTTGTAATAACACCTATACACTATCAGCAAATTTAACAGTGATATTAACGAAAATTTGCTATGTATCAAGCAAGTTAACTACGAACCGTTTTTAATTGTTAAGCGACATGTTGCTAATTTGGAGGCAATGAATAAACAAATAATTTTTTTAAAAATAACTTACGAAGTAATGTGACTAAATGAGGATACTAAATAATAGTTTTCATACAAAAAAAAAAAAAACCACTAACACATTTACTTGATGGCTTTATTTGCCAGTATGTTGAACAATCCAAGGTTAAGAAATTTTTGGTTTGGTGAATACGACTACGACCAATACAATTATATGGCCAAAGGTTCCAACTCCACTTTTCCTTAGGGTAGTCATACCAACAGAAGATGCTTGAAATGTGCGAAAACATTTTAACTCTCCTACGAAATCTTTAAACAAAATGATTTTGGTATCAACACATTGAAAGCAATTACTATTTTCCATAACAAATTATGGATATGATAGTAAATGCATTAAAAACATTTTTGAAGAAACATGCAATTTTTACAAAGTCCATTCTTGAGAATAAGAGCTGTAAGTTAATTCTTTGTTTACTCGTTCGATACGATCTGGTAAACGAAAGTAAAACTGAAAATGATTAACCTATTAACGAAAACTTCGTGAATACCATTAACACATTCGTTTTCGAATAAAAACGTTGAATTCAGGTTTTCAAAATTTATTTTGCGTACGACCTAATTTGTCTGACATAAATTGTTCATGACGACTATTGTCTTCATTTGTTTCAAATTTTGTTTATTTATTTAAACTTAAACAGAAAGTTAATTTTCGCGTTGCAAAATTTCTTGCGAATCGTCGTTAATTGGTCAAATAAAAGAGTTGGAAGTGAATCGCTTGTGCTCAAACTTTGTTTCTTCAAACCTTCCATTCGTTTATAACTTTTTATAGCATTAAAAATGATTTGCGTGGATGTTTAATATGTAGGTTTTTTAAAAACGGTTTTAATGGAGTATATTTTATCAGTTAAAAAAGCGAAAGAAAAGTATCGAAACATTTTATAAAAAAGTTGGGTTTTTTTGAGAAAACTAACACCTGTTACTCCACACATACTTTTTCAAAAGAAAACGATTTGGAATTCTAAAGTGTATATCTTTTTTTTTTCTTTTGAAGAGAAACATTTTTAAAAAATATACTTTTATTCTTTCGAGTCGCATTTATAACAAACCTTCAATTTTATTCAAATAGCTTTCATTGCAGTAATACCCCAAGTGAGACAGTAAAGAATTACATTGCGTTTTTTTTTTTAAAAACTTTTTTTTAAAAAAGAAACTCACATGTGTATGGCAATTGTAACGTTTTGAAGTTTCACTTTTAACTCTCAAATAAGAAAGAAAACTAAAATGCTACGTTTTCATTTGTCATTAAGTACTACAAAAGAAAACAACTGGATTTCGAAAGAGAAATTAGAATTAGATTTCTTTGAAGATGAAGAAATTTCCTTAGATTAAAGAATTCTAAATTAAAACAGTTAGTATAAAAACTTGCAAAACATACCCTGAAGTATGAATGATATTGCAACACATATTCTGAAATTTAGCGCACCACATTTAAATTGTAAGAAAAATCGAAAAAACATTTAATGTGTTGTTAACTGTTGGGTATATAAATGTATTTTACGATTTTTGTCTATAAATACGTTGTATAAAATCTGTAGACAACTTTTCTTTTAGCCAAATATAAGTTTTAAATATATTTGAAAATTTGAAATAGATTGAACAATATAATGAAAAACCGCTAACGATTAGAAGAAATAATAATAGATACTTTAAATAGGAATATGAAAAAAAAAAAAAGTTTTGCAAGTAAGAACTAAATCCCAATTAAAATTTAAAGCAATTGCTCAACGGTTTCTTTCGAAAACAGATTTTTTTAATGGTGAACAAAATTATTTGATTGGAAATTTTCATGGAAAGAGTAATTGCTGGAGCAGAATAAAATTCACTCTCAAGTTTCTAGTAACTAGACATTTAAAAAATAAAGAAAAATTGCTTTATAAAGGGCGAAATTTATTGCAGTTGGTAAATATTACTGAGAAGAGCATATGATAAGTTGATAGGCTTATTTCAAAAACCAGAGAACTCCTAGTTTCTGAACTAAACGATTCATTTGAACTGCGAAACAATCGTTTTTAAAATAAGAAAAATAATGAAATAAGAAGTAAGCTCAAAAGTAGAATGGCTAAACCTTAATGATTTCTACGGAAATTATTGGTAGCAATGCAAAATGCTTGATTCAACAACACTATCATGAATAAAAAAATTAAATACAATTATAATGGGTTGGGTATGTTCCAGGCCTTAAGTGGCAACGGAAATGTTAATGAGTTCTTTCTCAAGCATCGGTTGGTGAATCTATGACACATGGGTACGGAGGACCAATCAGAACACAGATTGCAAGAAATACAAAAAAGAAAGCCCGAATAAATTTCGTTACCTGAAACAACCCAATTAAAAAATTGAAACAAAATTTAATTTTACGCACGTGTCACCACAACAGAAACCATTATTAAGTCTTTTAATTATTTAAAACGTGCGATGTAATATCTGTCACAACCAAAATGAGTGATTTAAAAAAAAACGAAAATGTATACAAAAAAATCCCTATATGATACATATCTCCCAACCCTATATGAATCATATCTCGATAGATAACATACGCGATATTATACAACATTGACAGCGAGAACTGTCCTTAGTCCTAAATATCGATAAGAATTATTTGTATAATAGTTACGATATATTATAAATAGTTTATTACAGAATGCAGCTGAGAAATTTGCACTTCACACTGTTTTGAAATAAACCATTCAATTAATGCGTTTTAGATAAAAGAAATGATCCACCTATTTTAAAAAGTGAGTGATAAGAAATATTTTACCACGCACTTGAAGCATGATATCGTACACATATTAGATGAATCATTAAAAAAATGAGCTCTACAAAAATCATTTTTCTATATAAATATTTCGGTGAAAGAAAATAGGAAAGAAGGTTGCAAAAGAACAGCCTAAAGCTATCACATATTAAGACACCAATCACCAATGGAATAATTTTTTTCCTTGCCAAGTTATTATCAACTAACAAAACTTTACAATGCAAACAATACTGCTGTTTAAATACAGAACAAAGTCAATTTATTTAGAATATGAATGGAATACTCAAAAGATGATACAGAAGTACTAAAACAAGTACCTGTTGCAGTAAATTCATTTTAAGTTCAATCAAAGAGTTACAAAATTTGAAGGGAAAACTGTGTCAATTACGAGTGCTACAACTTTTTCCCAAGAACTGCATTACCTCTACTGTTAAACAACATAAAAAGCATTTAATATATATTCATAGTTTATCTAAAATAAACAAAATAATACATAAAATCGCGATTTAATCATGTTCCGCTTAAAACAACATAAATGATGTAACTGGTGGAGTGATCTTACTCGTGATATTCGTTTCGCAATTGAATTTTTGTGTTATGTTTTTATTTGTCTTAGAGATCAGACCATAGTTAGATAAAGAGAAATTTTACTAAGAAATGGTGTTTCATACAATACTTATTTGCAAATTATGTGGTTATATTCTTCCACCAGTAGCAACAACAAATTTTACTTTCTCAAATTCACCCATCTCTCGCCCATATAACTAACTAACAACTAACCAAAATAACAGTCTTGTAACTTTAGAAACCTCTCTTTCTCACCACTACATTTTGTCTTCTTCAACAACAACCTTGCTTCGTTCTTCTTCATGCCCACATCTTCTTCCATCAGCTAGACTTACTCACTCTCCAACCCCATGTTATTTGCCCCTCACCCAACAAAAACTACCCCTACTCCACCCCATCTGTCGTCTCTTCTAAGAGAGATTAAAAGTTTCTCGACGTTCCTTAAACAACAATAGAGGGAGAGTCAAGAACGATTTAATCACGTTCCTCGAAGAACTTACGATTTAATCAAGTTTTTAAAGAAACCATAAGAAATGTAACTGTGGAGTGTATTGGATATTTGTTTCGCATAGGAGTTTTTAAAAAATATTTTTGTTTGTCTCATCTCAAACTATAGTTAGATAAAGCGCCATTTTATAAATCATAGCAATACAAATTTTGGTTACATCCTTTCTTTCTTCTACCAGTTGCAACACCAAAAATTCCGTTCTCAAATTCACCCATTTCTCGCTCTTTTAGAACCCTACTTTCACTCACCACTGCATTTGGTCTTCTTCAACAACCCTACTTTCACTCACCACTGCATTTGGTCTTCTTCAACAACCCTACTTCGCTCTCTTTCTTCATGCCCACAGCCTCTCCAACCCCATGTTATTTGCCCCTCACCCAACAAAAAGTACCCCACCCCCATTCTGTCGTCCCTTCTCCAAGAGATTAAAAGTTCCTCGACGTTCCTTAAACAACAATGGGGGGATAATCAAGAACAGCTCTTTTCGAACATCTCCAGACGACCGCAATAATCCCCCCTCCCACCCCCCTGAAGAATCTTCTAGATTAGTGCTCGGCTAATTAGATTTGGAACATCCACTCTCTCTCTCCCCATGTATTCTTGCAATGTCTTGGGAGACGGATAACGTAAAATGGGGATTGTCGGGGGAAATTCGATTAATTGGGGTTTTGAGATGTTTTCGTACCTGTTTTATAAACACTTGGAGAAGTGGCAAGAGGGAATTACAGCCTATTTTTAATGTTCCCTTAATTGGCTTTTCTTAATAGAAAATGCTATCAGAAATCTGAATAACGGTTGAAATATTATGATAACAAATTTCTATTAATTTTTGAATTACTAAGAGTAGCCGGAAAGAAAAAAAGGCTTAAAATGATAATGGCGTTTTTAATAATCCAGTGACTGTTATTGGGCAAACTCACCAAACTTCAACTCTTTCAATGAATGTGCCGCCGATTTGTTTACACCTTGTGCTGCCTAACTGCTTCAAGACTATGGTTTTTAAATGTTTATTTAGATAAACTCAAACAGAAAGCTATTTTTTCCGTGGTAAATTATCTTGCTTGACAAGCGTTGTTGATGGGTTAAAGTCTCACTTGCTACACATGGGTCATTAGAGACAGTCATCGCATCGCACTTAAGTGACGAGGATGACACCTCTCGAATAAACTTGAAAAGGAAAGAACATTTTATTGTAAGTATAAAACTGATTAGCACTCAACACTCGTATAGGCTAATATAACAAAATTATGTTCAAAATAATTTGAAAGAAAATATTTAACTGCACACCCCTAACATTAGCCTCACATGAAGAACTGTTTCATATTCTTAAGTTCTGATTCTTTTCCATAGCAATAAACCTTATCTGAAAACCAAAATCGGATAACAGCAGTAGGACCGGTAGATTCAGCTCCTAGTCAGAATGTAGCATTCTCATGTAAACTAATTATCTCGCTCCTTCAATACTGTTTTCAATACTACAAAAAATTTACAAAATACTTAACCTACACCTCAGCATGAAAACGTCCTTTGGACAAACCCGACTCCCGCATCTTATCCATCAAACTACACACCCCAAATCTTTTTTCCTAACAAGCCCTATGACCACTTACTACCATCTCTTCTTCTACCAACAATTCTTCGACAAAATCTCGTCTCTAAAAAAAGTAGAGGAAAAAAGACCAAACTCGACACCCCAATAGAATCCCCCCCTATTTAAACCTCCGATTCGCCCCCTCCCCCCCCCCCAGAATCCGATCCCTCCGCTTCATCTTGAGCCTCCTTCATCTCCATCCTCCCCCCTGGAGGCGTTTCCATGGAGACAGCATTTCTCAGTTGCATATTCGGACCAGCAATCGATACCCCCGACGCCGGCCCCGCTTTTATAAATAGCTGTGTTGGGGTGGTAGAGGTGTATCTAACATGACCGATTTGGATAAAACTGGGGTTTTAAATAATAAGGATCATAATGGAGATGTCTAGAAAAAGATCTGCTTCACAAGGCCAGTTTCTTTTAGCTGAGCAAAGATATACTAGTCAGAAGTTTGTAAGATTTTGATTATTTTTAAGAGTGATTTTAGTTGACCAAGTGTTTAAAGTTGACAAGATATTGTGGTTAGTACACTCTTAAAACAAACACTCCCAATTTACCTCAGTCTGAGTGGATTTCACTCCTCCAGACTGGAAAATGCACTTCTCCTTTTGGAGTGGATCCTTTGTGTGTTAAACCTCCGACAGGATCACTCCAAACGAGTGATTTTAACTCAGTCTGAGAAAATATGCATGCCTTTAGGGTGTCGAAAATGCACTTCTCCAACTGGAGTGGATTTCACTCTTTTGTTTTAAAAGTGTAAGTCATTGTTTAATCTGCCATATCGGTCCACTGATATAAAGTCACTCATGTTAGGAAGCAGGCCTTAATATATTTAGGTGGTATTGGCTTTGTTTCACATGACATAAATCATTCCTAGATTTCATCCGTGGTTTCGGTGATTGGTGGTATGAGACGGCACTCTGCCCACCATGTTAACTTCTCGAGACTTTAGTTCATTTCTGTGAAACCATTGCTACTCAAGACGTGAAATATTCCCATTGCTTTGAAAGATATGGAAATTTAATTCTTTGAGAGACATCGCTGACCCAACTTGTAATTGAAAAATTTCTTTAGAATGCTGTTATTATGTTATATTTTTTTGGTAAAAAAGGGATATCTTACTTCCAAAGTACCTGATTAAAAAGAATTTACTTTGGTATTATTTCATGAAGAAACATTTGTTTACCGCATATTAGTGAAAAAACACGAGATAATTTTTTTGTGCAAAATTAATTAAAAATGAGTGTATTTGTAACATTTTATTTACAGGTCATCTTAGCATGGACATCATAAACCTTCTAATTTTATTTATAAGAACCCGGTTTCCATCGAAAGAAGTTATAATCTTGAATAAAAGTGTCAATTGGAGCTATGTCAAATCAAAAGACATGCGGCCCTTTTTTGTGTTTCATTTCATCTCATCCTCTAAACCGAATCGGACATGTCGGGTATGTCAAGGGTTATGTTATCGCATGAATAAAAGGGCAGGTCTCCAAGCGGTTTTGGGTGGCATTTTATGCGGTGATCCGGGAAATATTATTTTTCTGCTCGGAGTCACTTCGCGTCATGCGATTGAAGGCTGTTGTTATTCATGTATGTATTCGGAATTGGATATCCTATATAACCTTAAATAAAAATTGAAATATAAAACTTAAAATTTAGAACTCATCATATCTCATGGACTTTAACTATTTTATGATTGACAGACTAAATTATGTAGACGTAGAAAAAAATAGTATCAAAAATTATAATAGTAGTATAAGTATAATAGTATAAAAAATAGTAGCATTGCATTAACTTCTAAAATTTAATTTGGGGACATTTAATAACTTTATAAATCTTTAAATTTTATGTTATTTTAATTTGTTTGTCCAATATTATTTTACTTCTAATATGTACATCTAAAAAATGTAAGTTTTTGATATAACGTACAGTTCATCGATAAATTGTGATTCGCACCAAAATCATTGCTGCCTCCAACCTTTTCTATAAAGTTTCACGTCAAGAATAAATATAGTAAATTTCTATGAAGTCAAAGTAATTCAAACTTTTGTTAATATAAATACTTTGTAACGTCTTATAACCTCTTAATCTTAAAATAAACGTTTCACAAGATAATGATTGTATTTAAGTCCCTTTGTTATCAATCAACAATTGAGGCACACAACTTGTCCACATACCAATGTGTTGCGTCTCTGGAGACCCCAACCATTTACTTCGCCCTCTTACCTTATCAACCAGCACGCCAACATTTCGACATTAATTGGAAGTAACGGTTGCAATTTCTATGTGGAACTCCCCACACGTTTTCCCTATTCTTCAATCCCTTTTTCTCTACACTGACAGCTTGCTGGGAAAACTCTGTTAAAGGGTTTTTCCACAACAAAGCTTATACGTCAATGACGAATTCCCAATTCTACGATTTGCCTTATAAAGAAGAGTTATTTATGTATTTAATTTGCCTCATAATATTGAATCGAAGTAAAATTTTGGGTTATAGGGCATTTTCTATTAATATAAACAATACCAGATATAAATAACAATTGTAAAAAATTTATATAACCATTATTAATTAAACTTCGAATTCGTAATTTAATTGTACCTACTTGTGATCATTTTTAAAAATTGTTCTAAAACCTAAATTTTCCTTTCTTTATAGTATTTATAGTTGTGTATTAAAATTAAATGTTTGTCTTTTAAAGAAAAATCTCAAGTAAAGATGTACTATTACTTTATATTTCAACTTCAAGTTAAATAATTAAAACTTTCGTTATTTAGTTTAAACTCAAGGTAAACTATTTCACAATTTAGGGAATAAATAAATTAATGCGAAGCCATAATTTCTAAAAAAAATATTATAATAAATTACTCATGGAAATTAAAAAAAAAAAGAAATATAACTTTAATATCCATGATCTTAATTTTAAAAAGAATGCAGACGTTTCGATAAAACTTTGTTTAAATTTTAATCACCTTGCAAAGTTAGCAATATTTAGTAGTTGTATACATTAGCGAGTATTTAAAAAGTCTCCTACTATTAAATGAAAAGCATAAATATTAAAGTACAAAGCACATACATATCATAGCTGTTGGCTAAACTAATAGAGTTAGCAATGAATTTGAAACTCGACGAAATACTCCCAAATGCCTTGGATTTCACAAATGATCGCTCAAACCACAAATTTTAAGATAACCAATAAAGCAGATTGTCCCCGTAGACACTTTGAGCGACCAAAGCTAATTGAAGGAAAAGCGTGGTCAATCATTTTAGTTCTTGGTGCAGAACGCAGTAATTGCTCCATCTTTCAACCAGGATTAGGAATAAATTATTTCGGAGATGAGAGTAATTGTCGCGTGATCGCTCAGGCACATCACTTTCGAATATGTTCACAGTGAATAATTTCAAAGTTGATTTTTAATTTATGGGACTTGTGGATTCAGACTACGCTGGATTTGAGAGTTGACGGTAAAATTATTACTTTTTAAAACCTGTAAAAAGTGGACATGAAATCCCTTTTCTACGTAGAAAAAGTAGAAAATCTATAACAACTACAATATTAAGGACATTGCCCGAAGTTTTGTACCAACATATTATTACAACTCATCAGCGATTTTAGCTTTCTACAAAACTGTTACAATTAAAAAAAAACTTTTAAATTTAAGATTTAAATTTGATGAAATTTAGTTTTTTAAGTATATATAAATGATTAAGTTTATCATATAAATGATTGAAGTTTTTTTTAATATCTTTTTGATATGTCATTGAACACTTGGAAAACTTAAGATTTTTATGCTATCTGATAAAGTTAAGATTTTAGAAATTTAACAATCCATTCATTTGAAAAGTATTTTTGTATTTTAAGCTAAAATTCAATTTTTATTTAGAGATATTCGAAAACAAATGCCAAAGTTAACGTGCTTTCGCAATTCCTAATCTAGAGGAAATGGACATAACGATCAGCTATTTGATTGGTCAGGTCGATGGGAGGGGGCGGGCGAGATTGCGTGACGATACAACCAAAAGAACACAAAATGTACAAATAGTAAAATCAAATGCAGTTGGTGATTGGATATAAATTTGTAGGGAAATATGGCGTGGAGGAATTGGAAAAATAGGAGGTAACTTTTATGTATAGACTTAACAAGGCCTGTCTAAAAATTGTAGAAAATTAGGAACATCGAATAACTTTAATAAATTAAAAAATTTAGCAGAAAATAAGGGAGTTTATTTTTTTTATTAATACATAAAAACTGAATGAAATACTTTCTAGTAGATTAAAACTGAACTTTCCTCCCTAAATTTAAGTTTTTGAAGAGCGTGTTGGGGACATAGAACTTATTAAGTGGGTATTTTATTTATTTCGTTATAATTTTAGGAAACAAAAACTTAATTTAAAACTATCTTAAACAGAAGACTGTAATAGTTCTAACTCTAAGAATAAAGATAGACATAAAAGATGACTAAGGACTAAAGATAACTATCCGACTACATTATACATCTACAATCATAATAATTAATTCAATAAAATAACTTCAAAGGTTAACAACCGAAATTCGCTCCCTAAGCACCAAACCATTTAATAAGAGGTCGCAAATTCATCTTCCAGGTGATTTCTTTTAACCGCAAACTCAGCCCCTACCCCTTCACTGCCCTTACCCCCTCCCCCGTATACAGACGACTGATGATGTGACGTAGTGGAACACGCTCATTTGCATAATTGACCCAGAGGGCACAATTCCCAGGGGAGGTTTCTGTAATAACGGGTAAATCGTTTTAAACAAATGGCGAACAATTTTTCTTTTAAAACGTCTTTTTAAAAGTAGAGCAATGAAAGACATTGTTAGGATGTTTTAATTGGCTCTGTCAAGAAGCAGTTGACTATATTTTGATATTCCAAATTAAATTAGCGTATGCAGAGTGGTAATTTTCTAAAAGAGGCCCTAAAACGTAATCCGCTGTTTGCGTTAGAGAATCTTTTAGTTATTATGAGTTAATTACTACCATTAATTGTTTTCTTCCGAAAAATTTATTTATATGAATTTTAAGATCAGATTTAGAACGTTATAGAATATAATTTGTATGACACAAATGATTTCATGTGACTTATATTAGATAATAGACAAATTGAAAATAAAAAACCCCTTTTAATTTCTTCTAAAAACAAATGGATTTGAAGCGGAATGTTTCAACTATTATCCTTAAATCATATGATATTTTCCAACAGAAAGAAAATATCAAAATTCTGTGTCATGTTTTTTCCTCTTTCTTACACTCTCAAAAATAAATGCTCAAAAACGAAGAAATTTTCCTTAATTTTGACGATCCGTTTGCTGGCAAATGCTCCGAGTTTTCCTTTCCTCAAAGTGAAGAAATTTGAATCGTCATTTTTATGAGGATTTGAATGTCGTGTAATCTAAAGAAATATTTCGTCATTTTTAAACATGTGAGTACAACAATGAGATTCAGTTTGCTCAAAACCAAGATACAGAATCGTCAAATCAAGATCGCATTAAGTGAGGATTCGCGTTTACTCAAAAGTCACGTGATAGTTTGACGAAACAATCCTCAAAATTAACGAAATGAGACTTGAGGATTCATGAATCGTCAAAAATGAAAGTGTTATTTCTAAGAGTGTAAGATATTAAAAAATATTTACAATAAATATGACTAAATTTTTATTAAATATTCAAACTTTTCATCAATGCATTAAATTTTCGAAATAAAAATTACGTTTGCAGCTAAGACAGGGTTGGTATGATTTTACCCGACCCGAAAAAACTCGGGTGGGTTTTAAAAAAAAAAACCACCTGAAAAAACCCAAGTGGGCAATTGAACTTAAATCACCTTTATTGAAATTTTTTTTAAAAGTTCAAACTTTTTATGCAAACAAAAATATATTTTGTATCATTTTGAATAAATATTTTAGTATTATTCTTACAATGTTTGTTCCTTAAATTTTTAAAACATGTTTAAAAATTTAAATGTATACACTTTCCAAAGGTCTTTTGAGTGTGAAACAGAAACAATGAATGAATATTATTCTCAATTTATATTTTGATTTAGGAGATTATTTTGATTTATTTATTATCTGGAGTGTACATATTATGTGCTTTATTTATTACACATAAATCAAAGATATCCATTTCATTTGTCATACATTTAACTGTATTCCTCTGCTCAATTTTCTAAAACCTCACCTAAAAGATTGCTTGTTCTGTTTCTTAAATTATTTTTTACAAATAATTAAAACTTCCCTAAATAAACCACAAAACTCAGACAAAAAATATCCCAAATACATTAAATAAAAATAAATCCCTGAAAAAACCCCAATAACCCTGAAAAAACCCCAAAAACCCAAGTGGGTTGGGTTTTTTATGAAAAAACCCGGGTTTTTGACAACCCTGAGCTAAGAGCAATTTCAGATTCTTAAAAAATTATAAAATAAAGCTATTATCATTACTTATTTGATAAAACTTTTTAAACACTTAATAGGCAATCAACGTGTGTTGTCACAACTTATTTTGAGATATCACTATTCAAATTAATATTCCATGGTGACAAAAGACGTTCGTTTACAAACGAAGCAACGAAACTCAGAAAAAGAACTCATTTTTGGCCTTTAGTTAACTAAACTTATATTTTAAAAACATGATCACATTTTGCAATTGTTTACAGTTACGCAATTAGCTTTGTTCTGACTAAACAGAAAATAAAATCTATTGCATTATGTCTTAACTTTAGAGCTTACGATAAAAATAATAATGTTCATTTCTGTCGAATATCGATTAAAACAATTATAGAATCTCCACTTATTATCGTTTGGAAGCGTGGGTAAATAAATGACAAAAGAGTGAAATAACTTCATAAAAGGATTCTATAATAACCTACTTCTAAATGACATCGATTTAAAGGCTCTTAGCTAATTGTCAAGCAAAAAGTGTAGGAGGCAGCTAAAGCTTAATGGTTCCAGTTATTAAGTTTAGTAAAATGTCACAAAAGATATTTCGTTCCTGAACAGATTTTCATAATAGAATCAATTGAAGAGCTTAGTAGAAGAACGGTCCAAGTGACGAAGAGATGAAAACGAGAAACTGAGCTTTGCAGATTTTAGTTTGCACTCGGATATATTGTAAACGGTTCTTTCAAACCGCCAAAAATATAACTTAAAGTTTAGAAAAAAGGGGAAGTTGTTATTGTTAAAGACGTTAGTAATATTGAACAATATTGTATTAAAAAAAATTACAATTGACACGTTCTTCTAGAAACCTCTTCAATTAAGCGATAAAATAGAGTATTTCTATGTATTGTTTGAGAGTATTAAATGCATACTCATTTGTTTGCTTATTTATCAGTCCCCATTAAAGTAATAATTATTTAAAAATTTTATGTACTTTAATTGTTTTGACTATTCAAAGATGGTAATATAGTTAATTTGAACAAATGCATAAGTTACATTCATCGCAAAAGTTTTACATAGAAGATAGTATTAAAAAAAGCAGACATTCAAGTTGAACACAAAGAAACCCTTATTCACATTAAGTGCATAATATATTTAAGAATCAAGATGGAGATATTCTTAATAGTAATAGAACAAGTAGGTTTGGTCCCATGCCCCTCCAATTTTGGTCTTCACGGGCGTCCCGTCGTAATCATTGGTGGTCACGTGATCTACCAATCTAATACTTTAACTATGATATCTATGCTAATATCCCTCTCTTTTAAATAAAACCAAAAAGTGTTTTAAGGGGGGATCATAGTAAACGACAGCAAAAATGACCAATTCTTAGTATTGATTTCGAAAGGCTCTAAATCATTTAAAAATGATGGTACAATAAAAAAAATTGTATCAAATTATAAATTGTACTTTTATTATTATATTTACTCCTAAGAATCTTATTTTCGAAAATTATTATTTTTGAAAAAAGACATCTTTTGAAACATACAATTACGAATTTTCAAAAATACAAGTACTTTTTCGGTACACTTTTCTCCAAATCTATTAAATATTTCTGAATAATTTCTTTTGTGTGTTATAAAACCATTTTAGATCTAATCAAGTCACCTATTTTTTTTGCCTAAAATAATTTTTAAATTCTATTTTTAAAACATTATATTCAACATTCATAAAAATTCTGATTTTCAACGAAGAAAAGTGTAAAATAATAAAATATTTATTTTAATTTGTAAGACTAAATTAGGTGACTTAAATAGATCTAAAATGGTTTTATAACACACAAAAAAAATTATTAAAAAATATTCGATAGGTTTGGAGAAAAGTGTACCTAAGTGTTGAAAATTATAGTTTTGAGTAAAACGCGAAAAACAAATACAGTCGATCCCGTTAACACGAACTCGAAATGACCACCGAAACATTTCTTGTTAACCGAATTTCATGTAAATCGTCGGGAATTTTTTTTTACATTGAGCCAGTGGTTGGTTTTCAAATATCAACACAAAAAAATCATATTTTATAATGTAATACATAAATAATACAAGCATACAATTAGTAATTCAAAGGGGGCGTGGTACATTTGTTTATTTTTATAATTTTAATTTTTTATAAGAAATAATTAACCGATCTATACAAAATTGGTCTCATTCGATAGATTGGGTTTCCATCTATCAGAAAATATTGGTTTCAAAAATTCGATTTTTTGGTTTTTGTTTACTATGATCCCCCCCTTAAATAAAAACATTTCATATCAACATACAAAGAATCTCCAAGTGAAATATATTTGACGTCATTTCTAACTTATTGATGTAGGAAAAATAAATTCCTTTTAATTTATTAATGAAAAGAATTAAAGTTTCTCGAGTAATTGTTGCGAATGGCAATGGTGATTTGATTCTAATAGAAATGGCTTCTTATGCTTTTTAAATGAGCATTAAATTTTGCAGTTTTTTTAAATAATTAAAGTACATCGAATTCGATTTTTCCCCCCCTGAGCTTTTCAATGTCGTCTAATTTCGATGCGCTGAATATTTTGACGTATCACACTCGTCTGTAGCTATTGTAGTATGGGCTATGAAAGTGGGTGACAGACGGACAGAAAGATATTATTTCCCACTTTTTACGTTATAAACATAGTGTGGAAGCTAAAACATAAAACAAATTTAAAATTGAATAGTAAACTTAATTTTTTGAGTGATGTTTTCAAATGTCATTCACATCTTACGAGTATTGAACTTTAATCTGTTTTTAAAAGTTCTTTTTTTTTTCTTTCTTCATAAAAGTGTTTTTTTCCCTTGCTTTTCTCAATTTCAACCTTTTTATTTCATGCTATTTTTTTTCTCCCAATATTTTATTTTATTTCAACATACTATATCAAAATTCAATCTTTTAAACTCTACTTCGTTTGCATATCCCTTTTGGAAGATTATTAATTTCCGTTACTATTCCGGTGCACTGAAAGCACCGACCATGCTCATCACATGATCTTCCCCACAGGATGTGACGTCGCTGGCACGTGACTTCCGTTTCCCAAAATACGGAGTGGAATATTGATTATTTCGATCTCCTCGTAACTGTAACTGGCTCTAGAGAACAAACCGACCTATTAAAAGCCAGAAGCGATTCTCGCGGTATCAGGGTTTGTTATTGGTTGCCCCAATAACGAGTCGGAAGTTTCACAAAGTAACTATGAAAGGCAACACTCCCTGGCCTCATATTTTTGCCCTTTGTGTGCTGCAAGGTTATTAGATTATTAGGGGTGGGGGTGGATGAAATGTAGAATTGTTGATGGGAAATCGAATATTAAGTGCTCTGGATGTTTCAATGTTTTCTTTAGAAAGTGAGAGTTTTCGTTGATAATGAGGGTCGAATAATTGAGGGTTATTAAAGTTTTAGATAGAATGTTATATCGGAACATCTTCCAGTTAATTTAAAAATCTCCATATATTTGAAGTCCTAGAAGATTTATTAACAATAAAAAGGTCATTATCTTTTTTATTGTTAATAAAGATTAACTAGCTGACAGTACAAAATCCTTTTTACGTATACCACACTTAAAGAAGAAAAATTACTGCAGATAAAAGTAACTTTTTATGTTAAAAATGTAAAATTTTACCATTAATTGATTTCTTAAACTGTAAACCAAAATTAGTCTATAAAAACTATAGATCCTATAATTTCTACACTATCACTCTATAGAACCGTTTATCGTCGATACGTCTTTTATAGAAGTGTGGTATTCAGTTAGTTTTAAAATTAAAAAAAGTTATTGTGTATTAAATGGTATTCAACACAAGTTATTACTTTAAATACTTTAATAAATTAGACTCCCTGACACAGTTTTGGCTAGATTGTGGTGTATTGCAGAATTTTCGTAATTAAGTTTAAAAATAACAACACTGTTAATGTATTAAGGGGACCGGGGAGGCAAAAAATGTCAAAAATATCGATTTTGGTATTTTAATAAAAAGTTATAGCTTGAACTTTTATCTTTAAGGACATATCTTACTTTTAACGATCCGAAAAGAATTCGAAACACAGTTGGAGTTTTCGTAAACACCGAAATCCGAAAATCGTCCGTTCAGTGGAAGTTATTATTTTCTTTACTTGCCTCTTTCTCCATAAGTGTTTTTAGTGGTTTGTCGTACATTCGAATTGTTCCTTGCGATTCAAAAATTTGTGTATTGCTTTGAAATTGTGGAAAATTGTTATTGATAATCTTTCAAACATAATTGTGCATGGATTTTGAAATCTTACAACATTTTTTAATATTTTACTCAGTTTTACTTTTAGCATAAAAAAAATCAAAAATTTCTAAGTAACATAAATTTTTAATTTTAATTAATTAACCAATAGGACAAATAAAAAAATCCATGCACAGTTTTGTTAACATATAATTAAAAATCTTATATAAAAAAAATTAGACATTTTAGAAAAAAAATTCAATCGCAAGGAGCAATTTAAAAAAAAAGTTTACAAAATTTAATTTTTTTATTAAAAAAACTATTGCATATTTGTCTTTTATTATTTTGTATTTTCATTAAATTTTATGTCCCTGAGCCATAAAATTTTTCTCACCCATTTCGGTCTGTAACTTAAAAAAAAATTAATTTGCCTCCCCGGTCCCCCAAAACACATCAACCTAAATTTTGTGGATTCTATGGTTACATGACACATAATCACATCTTATAGTGTCCTTATCTATGGTCTATGGAGCACCAATTTGTATCTACACCATACATTTTGAATGACGTAGAGCATTGTAAGCTCGTTATTATGTTGTGTATAAATCTTTAATTTTACAATTAGTATTTAATGGACATGTTGTGGTACTTGTGTGGCAAAAGAAAGGCTAAATGAAAATAAATTCTTTTTTTTAGAGTATCGAAAGGTAAAATAATGTCACATGGGAACAGAGAGCAGATCGAAGGAAATACAGGAATGAAAGCTGTAAGAAATTACGTAATTTGAAACAAGCAAATTCCCCTTCATAACTTTAACAGCTTCAAATAAGTTCTCGGCTTCTTTAAGTGCATAACCTACTTTCCATCTAAATTAATTTATGTACTACACAATACAATTATATGATATTATAGATTATGTGTAGTGTAATAAGCAGATGAGCTACCGCTCCTCATATATTTGATCACATCTGATACGATACACGACGGCCGTCATTACAAAATGAAAGCAGCACGAGCAAGCTATAAAACACGCATGAATAGTTGAGAGACTTTACTAACAGTCAGTTTCAGTTTATTAGGTAAAGTGCCGTGAGCTTATTTTTAGTACAAATGACACCAATAACTTGTTTTGTGGTATTTTGCAGACGGTTAAATCGACTCCCATTTAAGTATTTATTAAAAAAATCGTAGCTATTTTCTTTAAAAGATAGCTTCGAATTCAAAAAAGTATCCCAAAGTAATTAAACATTCTCTATGAAATTTAAATATATTTTTTCATATTTATGACGTAATACAATTCGATTACTGAGTAACAAGAAAATAAAAAAAAATAATAAAAACGATTTCTGCAATTATACAGTGGCAGTAAAAAGCGAGCGTACCTCTATGTAATAGTTTCAAAAACTGCTAAAAAAAGTTTCATATGCTTTTAATTACTAGTTAAAACACATTACGATACACGTTTTTTGCAAATTTGCTGTCTCTGAAGTAGCAATGTGGTACGAATAGAGCTAAAGATAAAAATACTGTTTTGGTCCAACCCAATGTTAAGGATTAATACTTTAAGTTAATAATAGGCGATTAGTTCTCTTTTAACGATGTATTAACCAAACCAAAGCTAAATTTCAGCAAAAACGTCGATAATTTTTCAAAAATATTTTAGAAGATATGAGCAGTTACACCTTTTCTTCTCGTTAAAAAACAACAACAATCCGTTCTTGCGGTTAGCATTACATATTTATAAAAATGTTTTTTTTTTCATTAAAATAATAAAAACTTATGACAATATGAAAACTAGGACCACAAAATTTTTTTCGTGAAAATATTGATTGAAAAAGACGTTATGAATATTAATATCTCTTTTTCTACGCATGAGTAACAAGATATTTAATTTTTTAATATGATTTTACTTTAATCTAATGTGGTCAATTCATACATAGATGTCTCATGTCTACAAATTTGTAGAAAATGCAGCCATTTAGCTACTCGTTTTTCAGTATTAAAAAGTTTCTCCTCAAAGGAGAGGAAAATAAAAGAGATCACCCATAAGAGCAGACCGGCCCAAATAACGTACATGCATATTTCCAAACTATGTAGAAGTGTCCCTACTTTTTCGTTGCCAATCAAGAAACTTTTTTAATGCTGAAAAAGCTTTCTAAAAATGTAAAGATGTGAACAAAACATTATGTACGAGACAACCGCTTATATACGAGTTGACCAAATTAGATTAAAAACAAAATCTGTTGTTTGATGAAACACTTTGTAAAATATCTATTCTTTCGACCGATTTTTTAAATCCAATTACCTACTTACAGTTGCAGGAAACGGAAGTACTTCTTGAAAAAGACCTTATATAACCTTAAAAGTCCAATCTAATTATAATTAAACGATGAGAACTTTTAGTGCTCCACTCACTCTTTACTGTGCAGGATGTCAGCGGATGATCTCGAAATGGGGCCATAAAATGAGAATAAAGTGTGAAAACACTTTCATTAAGCCCTGGAGAAATGGCCCAAATGAGACTGTTAAATCCGGGAGAAATGGGTCGGATCTTACAAATCGCAACTTCCAGGAAAAGGTCGAAGCGTCGTGATCAGGCTAGGTATAAATCGAGACAGTAAAACTTCTTTTAAGAAATGGAATAGCATTTGAAATGGGTTCACGCATTATTATAGTATCACGTGTTCGATGAAATACTTTGAAAAAAAAATAGTTTAAAAAAATTAAAACTTTGATATCTGCATAAAAAATACAAGCACGCACATTCCCCAAATAAAAAAAAATACTTGGTCTAGAACACAAAAATTCCAATAATACATCTAAACCTCTTGCCGGTAACTGAAAGGGGTGCCAGGCAAAAGTAATTAAAAACCAAAATAGAAATGATCAATACCATGTCGATCATAACACGCATACTTTTCAATAACAACCAAACAAATACACACACAATACTCCAACACAAAAAGCAGCACATTTCGATATCTTAAAAAGGAACAGCAATATTATTTTCTAAACTTAGACTAACATACAAAAAGGTATCGCGGGAAAGTTCATCCCCATCTCAACATTCTTTTGTCCCGCTCGATATGAGATTTCTACGTCATCAATGTTGGATCGATATTTGCTTCTTACGTCACAAGCCTGCTTTTTCGCTTTCGTACGCGGGACACCTTGAATCTTGATATCATAATTGTGGTTCATTTGCCTTAAAAATGTCGACACATCGCAGATTCCTGAGGTGCTGGGGAAAGATATTAAAGTACTGATTGCAGATATTTAGAAAGAACATAACTTCTTTAGGTTTCACAATTGAGTTTCGGTTTTACAAAGTGTAAATAAACTTATTTTGTTTATAAATTGGAAGAATTTGAAATTTTAATCAATTAAACGGATATTTCTTGTTGCAATGTCGACAAAAATCTTATTTTAAACGTTTTCAATGTTTCAAGGAAACCTACAGGTAAAACATTAAAGTTTGGTCAAAACTATAGCTAAAAAAACTTGGTAAATCATCTTAAAATAACGCATACTTTAAAGTAATGAAATTTTAAAATAACTTCATCGAGCTCATTATAGAGCCCGTCTTCTTTTCAATAAAAACGTACAACGAAACACAATAACGTTTGTAACATTAAAGCCAATGCCTCGAAACATCTCAAGACGAAGACTAATGCAAAATAACGAATCATCTATTCTATAATAGAAATTGTGGAATTACACCCTCTTCCCCCATTTTTAACCACAAGAGAAGCCGCCAGTGCTATCATCCGATACGAATCCTATTCGCAGGAAACTTTCGATGATGAAGAAGAATGACCAGCTGGTTCACTTCTATTCAAATTTAAAATACAAGACGCGTTGAATAGTAAGTATCGCCAAACCTCATATTTCCAATTCTGAAAACTTTTACAAGACAAAAAACACATAAAATTCAACAGGTACTCGACTAACTCGTAAAGATCGAAGAATTTATGAGTATGAAAACTTCCATTTGATTAAAAACACAGTCCATTTATATTGAGTTGAACAATTAAACATGTCATAGGACAATTTTAACAAAGTTATCTGTACCCTCCGTTTCCCAAAGTAAAACAAGATGGCAAAGGCTCATTGGCACGGCCAGTCTTAAACTAGGCTGGGGCCCTTGGGCACACAATAATTTGGGGCCCTTTTGTTAAAGTAAAAAAAGCCATTTGTAATAACATTTTTTACCGAGTATGACCATTTATTATTGGTAATCAAATACAGTATGATATAATATGTCATTAATGATGACTGTTGAGCAAAATCTTTTATTATTTCAACAAAGTCAATTTTTTGTAGGATATCACTTTCTATGCGCATAATTGACAAATTACTCAGCCGCTCTTATGCATTGTTGTTTGCAATTCATTTTTTATTCTCTTAAGCTTCGAAAATGACCGCTCTCCACTACAATTGATAAACATTAGGCAAATGAATATTGTTGTAGCAATTTCTACATTTGGAAAAGTTTCTTCGAATTTATCTAATTTTATTAGGTTAGTAAAGTTGAGATATTTAAATCCGCTGATTGCTTTGCTATGTTTTTTAAATATTATCTTCACTGAAAACATTTTGTTTTGATCTCATATGCATTAATGTCATGATAAAACTCTGCCAAAATCTTTGCATTTTTTTGGTCAACTCACCAGATTCGAATGTTGTTAACTGACAAAGAAAACTAAATCGATTATCAATTTCTTGGTATGCTGCAGAACGTTCTTTTAATTGTGTATTTAATGGGTCAATTATGGGAATGAAAGTATCTACACGAAACTTTTCCTTGCCTCTCAACTGCGCAGTCTCTGATGATCCTTCGAAAAAAGTGATGTGTGTGCTGAGGGGCGAAATCTTTTTCTTTCAAAAATGTATCTTTGTAGTCAGCATATGGATTTTTATCTTCAGCAGCCGTTTCGTACTTATCAAAATTATTGCGTGCGATATTGACATAACTGATCAGAGATTCGTAAAGTTTCGTTACAACGTCGGTCAAAGTGCTATTCTGTAAACTTAGACTTGTTTTGTTCATATTTATAAAGATCAGTCCATATTTTCGTTAGAAGAGTAGTGTCAAATTTTCCCACTTTTTTTGCTAGGCTTTGGGCTTTCTTTCTAGTGATTCCTGGTTGATCGAATGATGTCACTTGAAATTAAAGACAATGCTTCAGAAATATCTAAATTACCATTTTAAAAAGCATAGTATTGGCGCTTGGAGACAATCTAGTTTCCGAAAGAGACCCCAGGACTCTATTTGCACCTAAATGCTCTGTCAAAACTTTCCATCGTTTTGTCGAAGATGAGAAAAAATTGTACAATTCAACCATAAACAATGTCGTCATTTATGTTGGTTCTTGTTTTGACGGTGCAGCTTGACTTTGAAATCGATGGGATTGCGTGAGTGATCGCTAGATGGCGTACTTAGAAAATTTGGTAGGATGCGTTTGTAAATATTATTAATTAGAACGTAGGAATAGGCGCATTCATCGATATAATGGCGTAGTATGTGCCTTGTACATACCTTCTGATGAGATTACTGATTTGTGAAAAAGTGTAATTTGCCCGAAAAATACGTTTTGAGAATAAATGTGTGAGAGAAATTATCAGTCCTTCGGGGCCCCTGAGAATGGGGGCCCTGGGCACGGGCCCCGTGTGCCCTTATGGTAAAGACGGCATTGGGCACGGCCCCGGCTAGTTCAAAGCTGTAGTAAGAATCTACAGTTTTAAATCCATTACAATATATTCCCTTTATGTAGACGATCTCTTTGTTTTTGGACTTAAGTAATGCAGTCATTTGATAATAGGGTAGTGGCCTCAGCAACCTATAGTCTACCAAAAGAATCCTCACTAAGGATATGAGTTACTTCGGATTTTATACTACTTTTTTCTTTATTGACTAGATTACTGGTAGGAACGCAGTGGTAAATCTGCGCCATCTAGCGTGGTTGTTTTTTTGAGGATGCGCGTGTGGCGAACTGCCACAAAATGTAGCATTAAGATGGGTACTCACCATACGATACCTTGTGCTCCGGACCCGATGGGCTTGAGGTTCTGGTACCTCTTGAGGATGGTGAACTTGGTGTCTCCGACCTCCACCGTGTAGAAGAGGGCGGAGATCTTGCTGCTCATGGCGAGAGAATTCGGGCTCGTGTCGCCAGGCTGCACTGGCATCAGTGGATCATCTGGCTCATCGTGCTGCTGGGTATGGTGGTCTGGCTCTGCTGAAGAGGACGTGCAACTGCAAAAGAGGGGTCGGTTATATATGTGCTATCAATTGATACTGTGGGCATTACATGTGATTTTTTTCATTGAAAGAATTAAAGTTATCATGACCGATTGACGGGCTTAAATAATATGTATGACTCCTAGATTTGATTCAGCTTTTAAAATTTATTAAGTTGTTAGATACTGACGGTACTATTTTTATTCTGATAACCACGTTAGATGTCATAGTTTAAAATTATAACGTTATTAATAATTGTTTAAATATATGCTTTTTATTAATATTAAATCGATAGTGCACAGACTATTTTTTCAAACATACAGTTTCAGTAACTTATGTTACAGTATAGGCATGCATGATCCGCATCACACGTACTAAAAGACTCACATGATTCAATTTTTCTACTTTTATAGCATACTTATAGGGAATTCTTCGCACTGATGAAAACCTTCTCAACGTTTCTTGCAGCTTGTCCATGACAAACACAGCCTTACTATAATGTTTTCCCAACAACTACTTTTATACCAAACTATAGCAACTATCTCATTCCACCAATTATGACGTAACCTTACCCCAATCCACCCGAGTAGAACTTAAAGGGGTCTCAGAAAATAGAATGAAGCTTGAGAAAAAAATCTGTCACGGTTTATTTAAAATTCTGAATAAGAAAGTATGAAAGCAATATTTTTTTTAAAATTTAAGTTTAAAATTTTACAATCAGTCCTCATATGTGCACCAAGAAGCAAGTGATATAGTACAAAAATATAAATATATTACTTAAGAAATTCTTGACGTTAGAAATTTAGACATAACTTATAATTGAAAAACATTATAGTATAATATCACAATAAAATATTATACATTGGCTTAGTTACAGATAATATTTATCAAGTAAATTATAAAAGCTTTTATGACATTTTATTTAAACTCCATTTTATCATAAACATTTTATTGAAACTCCATTTGATCATGATAAATAAAACTTTATAGAATCCAACAACTAATCATAACACTTGTAATATCTTACGTTACAGCAACTAGAATAGAATATGCAAATATGCAGTTAAAAGGTTTTATGGAAAAGTTTAGAAAATCTTTTGTGTTTCTTAATTTAAGTATGCTGATTTAATGGGACATAACACTAAAAGAGACATCTTGAATCGTTTAAAAATGTCATTACGTTTCTTAATATAGATTTAAAGCAAATTATCGGAAAAGAAATTTCATTCGGTAAGTGAGGAGAAAATATTTCTAAGAGAATATGCTGAGCATTGCCAAAAGTTTATTGGCGATTGGATAACTTCTTATTTGTAGTATGCTAAATCTTTTGCATAAAGTGTCATTACTTTTAATACGGAAAGTACTGCGAACGAAGCAATTATTTCACAGTGATTAAAGAGCAGTTTAGTGAGCCCAATCAATATTAAGTATGCAGCCCATTAAATTCACTCTTATCTAACGATGTAAACAAGAGAGCGCTTTTACATTGTGTTCGACTTTAATAACTGATCCGTTAGGTGATGGTACTTGAGTTTATTTATAAGAGTGGCATTATTGTGAATCATAATTACAATGGGTATGTTTCAAGTCTTAAATGGCAACAGAAATACTGAATGAAAATAAATTCTTTCACGAGCTTATATTAGTGAATGAATAAAAGTCACGTGGGAACAGGCAACTGATCGGATCACCGATAAACGGACAAAACAGGAACGTAAACTGAAAGGAAGTATGTCACCTGAAACAATTCCCTCAATAATGATTTCATACTTAGGGTAAATGGTTTTCTGCACTTTAAAAGTATAAAAGTGAATAAAAATATTTTGAGAGAAACTCAATTTTAAATCAAAGTTTTTAAAAATTCACCTTAGAAAAAGAATGAAATTTGCGAAAACTATATTTTAAAAGAGAAACTACTGAACGACGTCATCATACATAACAATTATCTATCAACAGAAATCACGTATTATGCAGACATTTTTTTTCCATTTGAACTAGATTAGGACAAAAAAAAAAGAAGAATGGAAATGGAAATGCTATGTTGTCCCATTTATCGTCCAAGTACTCTACCCCTAGACCTGCCGTCCTGAAATTCAAAAATCAATTTTGCGTGACAGAATTATATGGGGACATATATGGGAGGACGCAAAATTGCCTCGATTTCCTAATATAGTTTCATTCATGTGTAAATAAGAGGGGGGAAATGTAGCAAATGGATAACTCGCTTTTAAAGTTTTTTTTTTTTGCTTGTTGAATATTTGTTTTGTCCTAGGGTCCATTTAAGAGTTATTACTTTTTTTGCACATCAAAGCGACCCCGAAAGTAGTCACAAAGTTTTAAGGTACAAAATGAAGTTTTGTAGAATCTGTGAATCTAGATATGAATGTATTTTTCGAAATAAAAACCAAATGCTCAACTTTGCATAAACATTCTTCAAATCTTATATATCGTGATAGAGGATTTTTATCACTTTCTCGAAAAATTGACATTTAATATTTAAAAATATTATATCGCTTTTCATGTAACATTTCTTATGGCAAACTTAAGTACTAATTTTCCAATAGAGTTCGATTTTACTATTTCGGCACATACACAACATTATTGCTTGATAACGTTGAAATATATGGAATTTTTACTACAGATGTTTTTTAAACTTTACTGCATCAATATCATATACTACTTTACATAAAAAAAAGTAATTAGAAACAAGCCATTCGAAAAACTGGTACCAATTATTGATAGTAGATGGCGTTCTTTTCAGGCTTTTTAGAAATAGGTCACGATTCCATAACTTAATTTCAGACAAGAGAATTGGGATATTAAAAGAACACCATTTCCTAGTAGCATAAAATAAAATATGGCTTCGCGGAATTTTTTACAATTCTGATAATTTCTCAGAAAATCTTTGTTTCGTTTTCTAAAATTCGAAATGCTGATAAATGTTAGCAGTTGGTAATGTTTCATTTAACGTGTGCACTACTTAACGAATATATTTAATAAATACCAGCAAAAAAACATGATAAACGATTTTCGGAGAATTTCAATTAAAAATTCTCCATCTACAAAGTCGTATACAATTAAGCTTTTGTTAGTATAGAAAGATAAGGAGGGGGATATTTATACATTTGATTTGTAGAGTAGAATTTTTTTTATCAAAATTAAAATAATAAATTGCACTGAAATTAAAATCATTTTAAATTACAACAACTTTTTATGCTCACAGCATTTTTATATTACATTCATACATTTTTCTTCCCATGTGTTGTTCTGACAATATTTGCACTAAAAGTTAAATTTTTTCAATAGTTTTATTAAATTATTTTTATTTTTTTGATTTCTGGGAAATGAGTGTTTTAATAAATAATTTTATGCTTGGTGACACTTGGTTTGGAAGAATTGAAAGTAGCACTATAGCTATACAGTGGCTAATGGTGAAAGATCTTTATAAGTTTAAAAACCATGGTCAAATTGTTCCAAATCAGCAAGGCCAAACCTGAGTGTGAACCCCAAGCACAGCACCAGAACATTGGCCACCATGGATTGAATTTGCACCAGCCCCATACACATCATACATTGGTGATATATATGTCCTTGTTTGCATGATTCATTTTTAGGATGTTTACGGGTTAAGTATATAATCCCGACACCTGAAATCCTGAAGGGGTGCAAATCCCAACAAGGACTTAATCCCGACAAATGAATATTTACATTAATTCTTTTATGCTTAATTAAGAGCCATTTAAAACTAATTTTTGCTTTAATATATTTTGGCATTCCAGTAGAGAGGGGCTTTTCTTTTCTTGCTACGTAAACATAAAATGTTCTTGGTAAGAAAAAGGTGTTACATTAGAAATCCATTTTCATACAAAAATAACATTTATACTGACAAGAGTCTTGGGAAGAAATGGAAGGCCCTCCCAACTTTCAGTTTTATCCCGGGACACCTGGAGAGAGCTGAGGCTGTTACCCGCTTTCGCCTCACCACCAGACATAATATCTTGAGGGTCTATCTATATTGACTTGGCCCGGCTGCTTATGAGACTTGCCCCTTCTATGGCTATGTTAAAATGGATGGTGACCACATAATGCATTGTACTGACTTTACAAAACATTCGTCTGATGATGTCGTTAGTCCTTATTGGGTGGCTCAGTGTAAAATGGCCGAGAGGCCAAGAATGAGTGTTGGATGAAGTAAAGTACATTTATAATGGGGGACATTCACGCCATATCCACCTAAGAATAGCCCTTGTGTAGCTCTAGTGCGACAATAATTCAAAACCTAACCTAATATCCACCTAAGCTTCAATTCCAAATCACTGCATGAAAAAGAGCGGTTAGACAGGTTTGAGTAGTAGGAAAATAATAGCACGTGCTTCGATAGCTGTATAGGATAACATTACCACATGCTTCCCGAGCTGATGCATAACAAACCACGTGACGTCACATGAATGTTCCCTATTAATCCGAGTTTGTTGTTTATGTGAAGTAGGAAAGTCATGGTTTATGTTTATTCTTTTAGTGTTCTTGTTTTATAATTTGGACTTCATTATATGGTCTGGTCTTAATGGACATAATTTTTTCTTATGATATAGGTAATATAGTAATGGAATGTTTTTTGGTACTGAGTACAAATATTTACTAGTAGGTACACAATAATTTTTAACCAATCAGTTTATATATTATATAAAATAAACATTCTAAATAAATAAAATTGGAGAAATAAACAAAAAATATGCATTTTTAGTAATGAGATTTCAACCCTGTTAGTATTTTGGCCAATTTTTCTAGTCATCAAAAAAAAAAAAAAAATCTTTGGTTGAAAGTTATATTTTGAACACTATATGCTCCGATTAGAAATGCCAGTCAATTCTCAAGTTTTCCACATTAGAAATCTTTTTGTAAACCCCTTTTTTATGACGATCTTTATAATTCAAACTTTATAAAACTTGAGGAAACTTTTGAGACTCAAGATTATTGGATGAAAGGACGGTGCCAGAAAACCCATCGGAGTGCAAGCACATTTGTTCAGAAAGTTATTATTATTTGAATTTTGTTCTTCAGAATGTCCAAACTATGGCAAATAAAAACAAGATGACTTGCTTGGTATTAAACGTAAAAGTGTAGTTTGTTCATGAAAGAATAAGTTACTATAAATTTTGAGTATGGTTACAGCTAAAGGTTAACTCATAAATGCAAAGCAAACCAAATCAAACTGAATACACGAACCACTGAAGTGTTTGTTATGGGTAGCAAATTTACTTTTCTAAAGATGCGTTAACAATACACCAAAGTGCAATGCTACAATAACGTCTTCAGTGACAGAGGTTGATTGCAGAAGGAAGACGAAATCGAAAAGGGCAATATAAAAAAATCTTATTTAATATGGAAAAAACTTCGGCCTGTTTGTTGTGAAAAAAGGAAAACAGAGACTTGGTTTGCATAAACAAGGAGTTTTAGTGACTTGGGAGGGGGAAAAAAGGGACCAGTTAGCAGACCTGAACCATGGTTAACATAGAAACTGTGTAACTAAAAAAAACCTCAGTTTTGCTTCCCCATTTGCTTGTTAAGTGCTTGTTTGGACTCATGCCTACAAACTGGTCCCAGCTACTTGAAATTAAGAGTGGGGCAACACAGCATTGTGTCATTACTTAGTAAAAATGTGCACCGAAATTTGTTTAACAACAATGCTTATTAAATTGATTTTGGGAGATTCATACTCATACCCATTACTCAAAGTAAACATTACAACATTTAGGATTGCTTCCTTTAAACTTTTTATACAGTTAGCCTATTGTAAAAATCACCAGGCTACAAACACCTAAGCCCCAATAATTTATCAAATGATTAATATAATTACAGGTACACAAAGTAAGCAACATTTTATGATTGTGTGACCATTCAAAAACTATAGTAGAGAAGCAATGTGAAATCTGGGCAGCATATTAATTTACAAATCTGTGATTATTTGATGATAATTAAAACAAATCCTGAAAACGTTATAAAGCTTTCAGCACAAAACAAGAGCTATTTAAACAAAAAAATTAGCTTAAAGTGACATTATATAACAACATAAAACAATATTTTAGCCAGAGTATAAGCATTTTTAACACAAATTAAATCAATAACTACATTTCAAGGGTCTAGCTCCAAAAACTCACATTCTCAAAGTACAACTAAGTTATAGGGTCCGCGGGCATTCCGTCGTTGGCGAGTTTTGATAATTCGTAAAATCAATTGGACGAAGTCGCCAATGAACGGGACAGACCCAATAGCTTAGTCATACTTTTTGGAATGCGAGTTTTGCATATCCACCTTTCATTTGATGGACACAAGTGCCGAAAAAAAAAGAAAATTGACACAGATGTACGCATGCATTTCTTAAAATTATTGTGTCACAGAATAATGTGATACCAAAAGAAGTAACCACCAACAACTTTTCAATCCATAAATTCATATTTTAAACTAAAACAATGAGATATTTTAAATAAATTCAATTTAGCAAATACTAACCTCTGTGATTGCATGTTTGTTGTGTCACGATATTTATGCCTGCTTCTCTTTTCTACCATTACCAACATCACTAACACAACTCAAACTTGCTTAGCAACTTTGAGAGGATGTTTATACCATTGAGCTAGTTTATACAAAGTCAACAAATCCTTTTAATTCAATTGTTTTGATTTACTTATGCTCTTTAAGGAATATTTAACATGATTTGGCTCATATATTGAGAGAAAACTCGGAGAAAATGTCTGGAATATTTGGGTCATGGTGGGACAATATTCCACCTGAGCTGCAATGATGTTACCCAATTACGAAAATATTCCAACAATTAAACCCTTCCAAGATTGCTATTACAAGTTTTTTGATTTCTAAACAATGGGCTATAATGGTTTATTCTTATGTAAGTGTGACACTGTGAGATTAAGAGGACAATACCTGAGCATGTCCTAAGTCCGAGGTATTGAATGAAAATACTAGAGTAAACTATGCTGTAGAAGGTGTGGGTATTTGACGTTTTTTTTCTTTTATGGACGGTATTATTCCTGTCAAATTTGTTTTGTTACATATTAATGGATTTCTTTTAAAATAATTGTTGTATGATTCTCCGTTAACTCTCTAATGCATGAATTTTTATTTTCATCCCAAAAAAAATATAAATGCATCTTTAATACTCATACATCATGGGGAAAATACTGAAAACAATTTAACTGCATTAGAATTTAAATAATTTCGATTTTAAATTTTTTTCCATGTGTCAAAAAACAACTACAAAATTCCAATTTTGATTATAATGACTAGGAAACTACTAAATATATTTTTAAATGACCCATTTTAACTTTAATTAATTTTTCAAAACAATTTATTTGTATTTAGTGTACTAATATTATTATACTTTGAATACTTCCAAAAACGTAATTTCACAACAATTAATAACCTCACTCTTTAATTTCAAATACACTTTTACTACTGTCATCTATGAGGATTATTAGTAATTAAAACTTCAAAATGGAATGTAATAGATGGAAAAAAACACAAATTTGTCGAGAAGGAGCTTTAATTTAATATAATAAAGTGGATTATGTTACTTGTTGCCAAACGGCAACAGTATGCATTAGAGGGTTAAAAGCTGAAGGATCATTATATGGAATTTTTAATTAGGAAAATGTGTGTTTCAGTCTTAATGTGGTAATTCCATTTTTAATTACTAAATTTTTATTAATATTATATAAATATTACTTGATTATTAATACTAAATACATTTTAAATAGTTATTAATATATTATAACTGATTAGTTGTATATTTTGAACGATATTTAATGCATTAATAACGACACAAAATTTAGGTTTTATTTCTAAATATATTAGTAATAGTTAACTTTAGGACATCGGTTCACTTTCGATTAAATGACATTGCATCGATCTTCACGGAGGCTATTTGCAACAGATAAGTTATTATTGATTACGACAGTTTACTAGCGTATGTTAATGTTATTTCAGTTGTTAAGGTAGCTGTAATATAGTTAGTATTTTGTTGTGTTTAGTACATCACTGATTTAAATCAACATGCATACATTCATGCAGGGGGTAACTATGTACTAAAAGAAATCGATCTTGCTCGTTCCATGACTTTTCGTTGGACGTAATTGTTTGTACATCATATTTGTACTTGATATTATTGTACAAACTGTATGAAGAATAATTTTAAGAAAAAAAACTATATGAAAGATTATGTAGCTCACGAGTGGATTATATGGTTATATAATGAAAAGAAACTATATTGATATATTATTTCGCCCCCTGCCCCGGACTTGTTTATGCATAAGATTTTAGGAAAAAGTGTTATTTTTTAATAAATATCCCAAAAGTAAATGGCATGTAAAACTCAAATGCAATACACGTCATTTTTAGTAAGAATAGTTATCTTTAGTATATGAAACTTTATTTATTATAAATCAATATATAAGTATGAGGGAGGGGAAAAAAACGAGAAAGAAAGTAATGCTATTTTGAACTTACAAAATTTATTCCATCCCTTAAGTGAATTTCTTTTTAGAGGAAGAAACACAAGATAGCTCTTTTCATGAAAGTCGTAGGAATCCCGAAATAGACATTCTTCCCCAAACAATAGATGTTTTCTTAAGAACCTTTTCCGCAGCATTACTCTTGAGGCGGTAAGTGATAGAAAAATACAAAATAGTTTAATTTACCCGTTTTATTTTTTATTGTAACTTGAAAGAGTTTTAATGAAAAACTTGTTATTTTTATAAGTTTTTAATGTAAGACTTTGCTATTTTTATAAGTTATTTTATTAAAATACAATATTTTCTATAAAATGTCACAGCCTTGAAATTATATGAACGTAGAAAGATGAAATAAAATACAAACTTTTAGCGCGATAAAATATATCTGTATTGACCTTCAAAGTAATATTTTATCATAGCAGAATCGTAAAACCTAATAATATATTTAATAACTACTTATTAAAAAAGTTTCAATTGAAGAAATATATTTGATATTTATGAATAACAATTTAAGTCAAAGATAATATATGCAATAGTTACAGATAGAAAAAATTCAAGAGAATTCGTGTCGTTTTTCTATTACTTATGCTCATAAAATTTATTTCTATTCACATTGAACTCAACACATCAAACTTGCTTATTGTTCCCCTTCTGTGTAAATAATAAAATCTTTACCAACTGAAATCGCCTGTATACTGTCGATAATTCCGAAAGTAAAGTGACCACAATTTTTTTACCCCCCACACCTTGTTTAAATCTGATGGTTGTTTATGATTCATTGTTGTTGGTTGCTTATGACTCATTGGTTTCTTTTCGTTACTCATCCTCTACTCGTCCCTCATCCACACCTGTTGCCGGAATTTTTGTGGTATACTTATTTTAAGCTTTTTGCGTTTTTCAGGTTGGTGGATTTTGTTCGATTCTTTGGTTGGATAGGGCTTACACGAGAATATAACGCTACACTCTTTAAAACAAAAGGGTGAAATCCACTCCTGTAGGGGAAGTGCATTTTCGACACTGGAAAGGAGCGAATATTAACTCAGACTGAGTTAAAATCACTTGTTTGGAGTGATCCTGCTGCAGGTTTAACATACAAAGGATCCACTCCTATAGGGGAAGTGCATTTTCGACGCTGGAGAGATGAAAATTAACTTGGACTGAGTTAAAATCGCTCGTTTGTTTTAAGAAGGTAATTCCTTTTTACTATATAGATAAAATTGTTATTCGATTACCCAATGTTTTGGTAGCAAGTCCTCAAAATTCGTGGATTTAATTTTTCAATGGAGCATTTTCTCTTAATTACCCAATCGCCTTTAACAGAAAGTAAAGATACAACAGTGATCTTTATTGTGTTTACCTAAATACATCAAAATGTGTACGGAAATTTAACGTATTGGAAAAATTACTTAATTTCCAAGAATTGTCTTGAGGTTTAGCGTTTGTGAAAATTCTTATGATTTAAACTCAACTACTATGTTCATTGGTTGTATATCATTTAATTTAAAAATTGCAATAAATGGTAGGTGGTGAAGTTTTGCATATTTTCATTAAAGTAAAAGAAAAATGTTGTGATACGTACATTAAAACATAATTCAATCACTGAATTTTGCTTTCCACCATCTCTTTATTAGATGTAAGAGAATTTTGTTGTACAATGCATGTCTAGAATGAAACTGTCTATTGTCTACGATTAGTATATAATGTGGAAAAAAGGCTAAAAATATGTTATTAGGAATATTAGAGTTAATTACTTTTTTTAAAGCTAATCGAAAACTTGTGAAAACGTGTTATAATATTCAAATTCAAATGATTTCTAATTTTTTTAAAGACAATTTTGCTTTTTGCAGCATACAACATACTTACTATTTTGATTTAGTAAGAGATAAACTGTCATGCAAGACAACAGTCTTAAAGTTAATTACTAATGTGTTGAAACAAAAATTATCATAAAAATATAAACGAAATTGATTCATAGAGATAAAGTTTTATACAAATAAAATATGCAAGGATAAAGAGAGTTATATACGTTTTATGAATGTGGAAAAGTATTTTTGGCAGTTATCAAATAGTGAATCTTTACAAAAAAGAGGGAAAGAATATTATCGATCGATGATAAGAGCTTTTAAAATTGCTGACGCGTAGCAAAAGTAGAGAGAAACCATAAAAAAAAAATCCAGTTTCGGAATATGTTATCTTCATTTTACTGAGTCGATGGACAAAAAATGTTATATTAGTCACAATGAATTTTGCTTCAGCAATACGGGTCAATGTTCTTATTTTGTTGATTTCGAAAACAGTGAATGTAGTTTTTATTAATAAAGAAAACTTATTTTGTAAACTCTGAATTTTCTAGCATAAAAATTATTGTATATTTTACTTAATTATTGAGGAAGTTTAAAACTGGAAAACTGTTGAAATCAGATTTTTTTTTAAATTATATGTCTTAGAGAAATGGAATGTGGAATAAAAATGGACTTTAATATGCAAATTTCTGAACACTAAACCTGATTACTAATCACTAAAAAAATTAAGTTACATTTTTTCGATATTTATCACTAAATGAAAATTTTGATATTTCATAAAAAGAAAATAAATGTAGAATATGTAGTGGATATCAATCAGTGATAATTCATAAGAAGAAAAGTATACAAAATGAAGTTTATAATAAATATAAAATAAGTATAACAAATAAGTATAAAATGGAAATAACAACAGTTGTCATATTGCTCAATAAAATTATCCAATGGCTACTCAATAGTATGTACACCTATACAGCAAATGATTATTTTCATCGTCATAAGAAAACTTGGAGGAAAAAAAGTATACTTAATACCAGATGGAGGTCCATTTATTAAACATCTTTGTTTTCATGTCATAAAATATTATATAAAGCCGTTTTCCTAACAAATAATACAGAAAACCTCTCGGTGGAGAGTATTTTTATTGCACTAGTAAGTGATACGTTTTCCTAAAACATTGCTATAGGAATTATAACTCCAGCGTTCTACGTCCACGTGTACTTATCAGCTGTTAAAAGTTAACACAGTCTGTGGTTGGTTAAACACCTCCATCGGGGGAAGCTCTGTCAAGTAATGGTTCTCTTCTATTCACTTTTAGAATATAATTTATCAGAAGCAAGTTAAATTGAAATTTAAAAAAAAAATCCGTTGTTAAATTATGTTTTATGATAAAAAAAACTTTTTAGACTTGTATATTTTCATTAATTAATTTTTTATTTAAATTTTATGCAATTTTTTTTTTCTTAAATACAAACTATATTTGTTGTATCTATCAATTGTTAGTTTATATGGACAAAATTATTAAATTTAAATAAAAATTTTGTATATGAAGTTTGTTAAATATTATTGTGCTCTAAAATAAAGAGCAAAACTTTTTCACATGAATGTATGATCTTCAAATAAGAATATTCTATATCTAGTAAAAATTTGTCAAGGAGTCCCATCTTTCAATCATGCAAAAGCAACCGCAAAAACTTCTTAACCACATACAAAAATGACATACAATTAACATATTTTTCGTCCCAATAACTTTAATAAAAAACCGAATGAAGATTATTTATGCTCAACGGACTATATATATTGACATAAGTTAATGATAAATTAGTTTTTTTTAATATATAGGACGTTATTTGGGGACCCAAAAATATTTCTTTTTAGACGGACTTTTTCTACCACCACTGTACAATGTACGGGTGGAGACGAGATGTTTACAGCCATTTTTTGACAAACTAAAGCTATTTTGTGCTCTCTGAAAACTTGTTTTTACTCGGATTCGTGAACACATCTTTTTCAATTAGCACAATCGATTTTTGTTTTAGTAGGACGGAATTCCCACTTTTGTGATGAAGTTATGCATCTGGCAAGGCGCGGCTCCTTCGGAATAAGAATGTGCTCCCGAAAATGAGAGCAGAGGAGATGGAGTGATCGAATGGTGCGCGCATGGGCACTAGGGAATGCGTTCCCTTGCTCTGCTTTTGAAATTATTCTGCAATACATCGCCCAAAACACAACAACCCCAATAAAAATACAAATGTAATATTCTAAAATAAAGAAAATTAACTTATATATTTGCTGAAAAGAACAATCTTACTTACAATAAACAAATAAACCCTCTCATAAATTCCATCCATCAAAAATTGTTTATCAATTTATGTAAGTAGTATAAATTATCGTCTGTCACACATACAATTTAAACACAATAATCGAATTTCAAATACAAATACATACTATAATATATATAAATAAAGATACTTCAAGCAAATTCACTCACTTTTAGATGAGATGAGTTTTCTTTAGATGTGTAGAGATGAGAGATGATGATGTTAAATTTTTTAGAACAATTTTGTTGCGTAGCGATGTCGTATGTTGCATTCTTGTTAAGTAATTTTATTTATTTATGTCTGCTCGAGCACTTGTGCTGCCATTTCATCAGCAGCAGAAGCTGGCTTTTTGGTAGAAGTGCGATGCAAAGGCGATGTCGCGTACTCTACTCCTGCACCTGTCTCTCTGTCTGCCAGCAATCAATTGTCAGGACGTAACTAGCGACATCTATTGTAGAAAGTGAGAAGTTACCAAGAAAGTTAATAATGATCACGATAGATGGCAGCACAACAAACATTGTCCATGTTATAGGTGAAAGTCACACTAGCTTTTGTCCCTCATTCAAATTGTAAATGTATATATTTTTAAATGTTAAGTAAAAATATTCACTACAATAAAAATCATCAACACTGTTTTAATAAAAACCTAGCTATTATTAGTTTCCTGCCAAAATTTTTACAATTGACTTCCTTATTGACTTGATAAATAAGAAATTTTGTGTTCTGTAAAACTGTTTTTACTGCAAGGACATTGTTATTGCTAAGAAAACTAAACCTATAAGAAGTTGCTTGGGTGCGTTTAATTAATTTTCTTACATTTGCACATTTTTCAATTTAGTTATCATTAATTAGTTGCTGTTTTAGTATGAATAAATTAAATATATTTATATTCCTTTTAATAAGTAAGGGTTCTAAATTTTTAAAAATAAAATAAACCCAGTAAAACTAATAAAATAACTCAACAGCATTTCGATCAAACTATGAGATGCTAAAAGTTTTAATTTATTTAGAATTTGTGAAGGAAAGCAAATTAATAAAGAGTTATTTATGCAATAAGTCGGTAAATTATCAATATTTTAATACGATGAGAATAATATTTTTTGGTGAGCGGAAGACCTAAAACGAATCAAATATATATTTCAAGTAAATTTTTTTGTATTGACATGCAATTTTTTTTAATTGCACACATGATTTTAAAGTCACTTGGTAGTCTTCCAAAGTTTAAAATTTGAATTTATTGCGTGTTTGATATAGTATTTTTACTGACATGTTGTAAAAGTAGGTAGCACAGTAGGATGAAACAGTTAAAAAAAATTACACTTTAAGCACTTTTGCCTTAAGGTAGGCGAATACCCCAAATTCTAAAATTTTACTATTACTTGATTATTTTCCAAATTTGGAATAGTGATTTCAAATATAATGAACAATGCCTTTTGGGCAATTTTTTTTTATTTAAATATAATTGATTTATTTTAAACAGTGTTTTTCAACTAAAAAAAGGGGTTTGCGCCAACACTTCTAGCATAAAGAGTTTTACATTAATTTACCTGAAATTTTTTACAGATGCTATTTCAATATATATCTGTGCCATGAACCTCTAACATCTGATGTAAATATACAAGTTTTTTTTTTAAAAAAATGTCCAAGTGTAAGTTAATCGAAAAAAAAAATCATTTTTTGTGTGGTTAATTTATAACATTTTTCTTAATAACTTCTTTTCTTGTAATTTGTATATAACTCTAGAGGGTCATTGCATGCATCAGTTCAAAACGAAGAATTTAACACATAATTAATGTTTATAGGATGAAAATTCAATGTGATAGACTTGTTAGCGTAAACCTCTTTTTTTAGTAGAAAAACAACGTTTAAAATAAATAAATTATATTTAAATTAAAAAAATGCCTAAATAGTATTATAGCATTAAATAGCATTATATTTGAAATCACTATGAAAACATTTGGAACAGATTAAAGTATTAGTAAAAATTTTAGAATTTTGGGTATAAACCTACCTCAAAATATAATATCTGTAACATAGAATCCATTAGCTAAAATGATAGCCAGTGTACAGGAAATGTAGAAGCTTTTTTATATAATACTGTACGAAAAGGTTCGATACTGAAAATTTGGAAATTTTCAGTTCAAATGGTCAATATTTAAAACTGTGGACATTGTATATCATTGTATTTAGTTACAAAAAATTAAAGTCATTTAGTAATGAGTAACATTATTTCTTATATATGGACAATGAACTACGAATACTCATGTGCAGTTTCATTAAAACTTTTTCCTAAATGTATAAGCAAATTTTTCTCTAAAATAAGAATAATGGCTATATGCAGTGAATTTTATCACTAATCATTTGTATGAAGAGATATAAAATGCATGGCCAAAGGTAGAATAATAAGCATTCATTGAGTTATAAAAAAATCTAAAAAATAACTTTAAAAATAATTTTAAAAGTTATTCAATAGTCGCTCAATTTTTTAAAAAAATATTACGCAACAGTTTGATTAAATGGTCAGTCTCAATTTGCTTTACATTGCCATCAACGGAAGTTCCCAATCATGGTAACCATTTCAAATTACATTTTATGCAACTATATAGATATAGCTACCTGAAGTTAAACTTTCAAGCTCCCCAAAAGTCGCCAATGAGCAGATCGGCCATTATATCATGAATGTAAATGGAAAAAAAATTCAAAACACTCACTGTATGTTAAAATTTTTTTTTTCAAAGGCGCTGCAATATCGGCGATCAAGCCTTCGCAAACTCGGCATATTCCCAAGAACTGAGAGCCATTTTTTGTGGCACGATCTAGGTGACTCTCTGCTACCAATTTTGATGCGCAGATTACAATGATTGTGATCTCTCTGTGGATGTTAAAAACACGTAGCTTATCAAAACATAATAAAATATTCTGCGTTTCAAATCCTATAGTAAGTTGTTACGAAAATGTGTTGCGACACAATTTTCTACATGTCCACCTGAACCCGAACCCCCATAGAAAATCAACTTGTTGTGCATTGTCACGTAAAAGAGAGGAACACATTCTTTCCAAGTGATCCTTTTGGTGGAGTTATTGGGACAGCTAAGGTATTTATTCGGTTTGTCGTCGATATATCCCTAGGTTACATTTTGATGTTTTCTCGAGATGTTGATGATAGATTTAGATTTATGGGAATATAATAAAAAAGTTTTAATCGAGTTTATCACAATAAATTCATGCGGTTTAATTTAAGAACCAGTTCAAGTATTTTTTTAGACAGAATTGTTGAAATAATATTTGTAGATAAAATATATGTTTTGAATTTTAGGTTGTTTTACTGATATCATTTACTGAAATTTCATTTCACTTTTAAGGTATGGTTTGGTTTGTTGGAATTATCGTCGCACTAAAGCTACACGAATTTCACTTTTAATAAAACTAAATTACAGAGTCATATCTCAGTTTATGCAGAAGAGTTATGCATTGAATAAAATTGAATTTTATATATAAAACATAATTATACATTATACACTTTCGTAGAAAAAACTTTTCGTTTTTAGACCATTTTATTTTACAGTTGGATTGCAATAAGCAGTTACCGTTACTCAACTAACAATAACATTTATTAGCAACCCAAAATTTGAAATAATTCTAATGTAAATTTATATCTTAAGGCGAATATGTTACTTTTCCAGGTACAATGTGTTTTTAGAGCTACATACTTTTTTAAACTCACAATGGCAAACAGACAAAAGAAATAATCGCTCCTCTATTTTTAAATAAAAAAAACTTTCACTACTATTGTATAATCTACATGTCTTGTAAATATTTTTAAGAATAAATTACATGTTATTAAAGAATTAAATTTTAAAAAAATTGTGGCAATCTTATTTTTATGTGATCATCATATTAACTAAAAAAATTCTTTTTAGAATTATTAAAATGATAAATAGTAACTTTAAAAATTATTTCATAACACCCTCATCAGATTTACCCCCAAAACATGTAATAATTTCCAAAAATAAATCTCCCCCGTATGTCACTTTCTCCTTAACGAAGTCGCATATACCTGAGATTTCCATCTCTCCTGACAAGATTCCAAAACGCTGCCTTTCTCGCCCCCTGGAAACAAAACATTCGTGTTTAAAAATAAACGTATGGAAAGTTTTTCATTCAGTAAAACAGAAGAGGTCGCGAAGTTAATGTCTCTGGGATAAGATCCTAGAACACCACGGAGTCGCCGCCTCGGTGGCTGAATGGTTAGTGTACTAGCCTTTGGAGCTGGTGAGGTCGGGTTCGAATCCCGGTCAGGCATGGATGTTTGTGACAGTCAATAAATGTTGTTATTTGTCTATGTGTTATTCATTTCTTTGTGACTGTAAAATTTCTTTCTGTGTCTGTCCCACTTGACGAAAGCTTATAAGCGGTTCTATGAACAAGCACACAAGCTGGAATATATATGTATCATACCATACCATACCACGGAGTCGGAGGTTAGATTATAATAATAGGGTATTTGACTAAAATTTTTTTATTGGCTTGAAATGTTCTTATGCCAAAAATATTAGACCCGTATTTTTTCTTTTTTTCAAATACCCCATAAAAAGGCAGAAAAATGAATTTAAAAATCAGGACAAAAAATCACTCCTGAAAACGCTTTCTGGCTGTCACGTGGTATCTGTGATGTCACTATGAACTATAAACAAACTTTGAAACATCACATTGGAATCGATTTTAGGCAAATTTGAAATAAACGCTTCTGTAAAACAGCCAAACATTTTCTCAATATTTATTATTTCAATAGTAAATGAGATTAAATCAAGTTTAATCAGAAAACAAAAAACATCACGCCGGTTTGTTTATAGTTCATAGTGACGTCAGCCAAACCTACGTGTTTGTGATCACATGATAATCACGTGAAAAAAATGCCTTTTTAAAACGATTTTTTTAATGATTTAAAGATTTATTTCGCAAAAATTATGTATGCATATGTTATTTTTTACTTTCAACTATAATTTAAATAACATTTGAAGGTATTTTAGCGATACAGTCAAGTACCCTATTAGGGTGACCAGACACGTACTGTATTTCGAAGCTCAGTTTTGTTTGCTAAATTGTTTTTCAACTTTCTAGCTATAAAAATTGTGCAAATAGTCTCCATTTTTTGCTGTAACGGGTGCGGGTTCGATTCCCGCCTTCTCCCTGGGTGTAATTTATTTCTCTGTGACAGTAAAAATTCTTTCTGTGTTTGTCTTATGTGAAGAAGGCATATAAAGCGAATCTGTGATCAAGCACACAAGCTGGAATATATATCTACCCCTACCCCCCCCCAGTCTCCATTTTATTTTTATAGTATTTTATTTAAAGAGTTAACATAAATAAATAAGGATTTATGAAACCTTAATAGTGATTTCTTAATTGAAAATTAATCACTGAAATAAATCTGGTTAGACTAATTAAAAAGAAATCCGCCGCAAGTAACGATAAGCCCGTGCTTTTGCGCTATGAACCTTCTTTATGAGATTTCTAAATGGACCAATAATGTTTTTCAAAATTTAAAAATTTAGTGGCGCCATCTAAGGGAATTAAATAAAAAAATATTTTCAAAATAAAATAGAATAAAAAAAAATTATGGAATAGTGCAACTAAATACAGCATTAGCATGTCAAAATTTTAAATTTATTAAACATAAACCGTGTTTCGAAGTCTCGAAATATTGAGAAGAGCATGTACTAAATAAAACTTGAAAATACTATATAAGATTTAAATAAACAGATTTGTTTAGGCGTTCTTGCTACAAAGACAATTGAAATCTTATGAGTAGTTTATATTTAATGTTTTTTATTTAAATATTTGTTACCTCATGTTAGTTAAGGAAAATAGGTAAAGAACATTTGATAAAATAGTTAGCTTGGTGCTTCTAATCAAGAAGCATTACTGCTTAACATTACGATAACCAGCAAATGTTCCTATCTATAAAATCAAACGATCCAGGAGCAATGCTTCGTAAATTTTAATCTTGGTTAAATGAAGGAAGAATGAACGCTCGATACTTAAAAATTCCTATTATGAAATATAAGGTACTAAAGTATGGGGGTCGAATATCCGAATTGGAGATTGTGTTCTCTACACGTTTGGTGCTGATAAAAAAGTGGTTTTTAAATATTGGTATCCTTCTACTATGCCTGTCAGTCTGAAACGACTCTACATGGAGTCCGGATGGCCGAGTGGTTTGGACCATTATACTAGCAGTCTGCGAGCTGTAATGGGTGCGGGTACGATTCCCGCCTTCGTCCTGGGTGTACTTTCTTTTCTCTGTGACAGTAAAAATTCTTTTCGTGTTTGCCTTACGTGACGGAGGCTTATAAGCGGGTCTCTGATCAAGCACACAAGCCGGAATATAAATGTACCTACTCTATGACTCTATACATATCGAACGACATAAGCTATGGACTTCAAATTTGGTATACGAGTTCCCATATATGTCGGACGTCATGATAAGGTTTTCAAGAAAATAGCGCATACACAAAAAGGTAGCTCTCACTGGAACTTTTTGCTTTTGAAGGCATTAAAATTACCTTAGGGCAACTATTCCCAGCCTGGGGGTTATCGCCCCTAAGCGGGCAAGTTATCAAGGGGACAAAAAGTACTTCAGAGACGATCAGGAGGCGAAGATTATTCAAAGGGGGGAGAGGGTATTAAAATAATTCTCTGTACCCTTGTACAGTAAAACCATTCTCCAACAATAACCAAAACCAACCAATTTTTACTTTCAACTATCTTAAATTTTTTTAGATACCAGTAAAAATATCTTAGTTAATTATTTCACTTTTGTTCTTTTAAAAATATTTGTTTTATGTTTTTTCTATTTTATTTAAAAGTGCAGGATAAAACTTGTTTTTACAAACGGTAGTAAGTGTTATAAAACTGTTTTATAGTTACACTTTAACTCTAATTATGGTTAAACATAACATGAAAATTAAAAGGGGATGAGTGTTAATAAACCTAAAGATTGAGGAGATGGTCCAGAAAAGGGTGGGAACCACTATCATAGGGTATATATAGTTACCATTTATGTTTTTTTTTTTTGGTAATTGAAACTTGTGGTACCCCTAGTTTTAAAAGTTTTTTTTTAAATATCGACTTAAAAACACCCCTTTGCAAAATCAAACATACTATTTGTCTACCACTGACCTTCCCCAGCTGTTTTTACCCTCACCATTCATATAAATAGGGTATAAAAGGGGGGGAAGAGGGTAAGGGGACCTGTAGATCGTGTGAAAAAAATGCTTTAAAAGGGTGGTCTTCCACGCGCCATGCCACATCGAACGCGTGCGACGCGACATGTTCTGTCAGTACTGCGATTGGGTGAATAAAAATGTAACTGATGTTCTTTAAATTTTAGTTTCTGATGATAAGCGTTCAGAGGAAGACGTATGATGACTTTACAATATGTTATTCGACATATAACTCGGGAAAATATTGTTACCCAAAATTTGTACCTATAAAAAGAAAGCATGTTTAATAAATCAAGTTGATAGGGTTTTTGAATCAGTCCAAAATTGCATAGGAATGTTATACTAATTTAAGAATTAGCTTCATTATTTCTATTCGAAAAATATCCGTTTTTAGTTCTTAATTGATATTTCTGGCTGTTATATTCTAAAAAACAAATCACAAAAATCATAATTTGTTCGACTCACTTAGGGTGGAAGCTTTACTCTCTTTTTAAATTTTTTTTAACCCCCTTATGGGGTTGTTTCATGGAGGTTTTGGCAATAGCTCCGCGGTCTTGTCTTAATTTCTCTCGAATTACTTTTGTTTTGGGTAAATTGGCAGGTTGGTAGACCTTATTCAGGTTAGTGTACTTGGTCAGCACACATACCTGATTATCTCTACCAACCAACTAAAACAAAAGTAATTCGAGAGAAAGGAAAACGAGACCGTGGAGCTATTGCCAGATCCTCCGTGAAACAACCCCATTTTATAAAGTCAAATTGAAAATTGAATCCATCACAAAATATGTTCAGGCTAAAATAACATTTACATTTTTGTCAAAGTTACTCCACTCGTTAGTGTTGGAAGGGATGGATCGTTATAATGGCACACAGATTCTTTTTTTAATGTCACACGGGGGTTACGTGACAATAGTTCACACGCGATTGTTACAGTGAGATTGGCAATATCGTTTTTTCTTCTTCAAAAATGCAAATGAATAAGTATAATCTCTGTGATCACCATCGAAATATGTTTTTTCACAGGGAAAACATTCTAAAAAGGTAACTAAGGTTATTGTAATGTGTGTGTATTTTTAATACTTTTCTTAACTTCATAATGAAACTAGTATTTTCATATTTATGATTTTTAAACAAACATTGAGCGAAAAATATAGAAGTAATTTAGACCTAGATATTTCCAAACAACCGAAACAAGGTAGGTAGATTTGAAGGATCGTCGCACTAGAGCTACACGATAGCTAGTGGCGACGGACGTCGTAATTTAGAGCCACAGTCAAGTGACGTGCTGACACCTGAGTAGGCACCCAACGCAACCGTTAAAGGCCACATTTTAAGCACCATTGCGACTTTGGAGCATATTTAACGTGCACTCCCTTTACATGGGGATAGTCGTCGGACATTTTTGGACTGCACGGGGCGTTTATAGGTCTGCACTTATTTTGGCGATACCAAAATAAGAATATTACAGTTTTTACACTGATATTTCACTCTTTCTTTGCTTGTTCACTAATTCCTGATGTGCTACTTCATTGGTTTATTTCACTGTCAATTCACTTTTTATTAACACCTGCTTCATGAATTTCTACTAGTAAGGATATTTTTTGTTTAGAATATAACTTTGACTGCGTAAATGTAAAAAAAAGGGAACAATGTGATATCTAACTTTATTCCCAGAATCAAAGAATATATTATGAGAAGGGATCATTTATTATAAAGTTGTTTAGAAGAACGCATGAAACGCCTGTTTCAAAATCAGGATTTAAAATGTATTTTGTTCTAGTAGAATTGTATTTTTTTACAGTAACCAATCATTAGATATGAATAGTTACAACTCTTAAAACGAACGAGCGATTTTAACTCAGTCTGGAAAATGCACTTCTCCTTTTGGAGTGGATCCTTTGTGTGTTAAACCTCCGACAGGATCACTCCAAACGAGTGATTTTAACTCAGTCTGAGATAATATTCACTCCTTTCCAGTGTCGAAAATGCACTTCTCCAACTGGAGCGGAATTCACTTTTTTGTTTTAAGAGTGTATAAACCAACATTTTGCGCAGTATATAATAGGCAAAGGAATGTAAAATTTAGCATTTTAAAAGAACAAGGATTTTCTTCTAGCTATTAAGTTTTAAAATAAAGTTCGCGATTTCTATTGAAAATTTTTTAAGTGTTGTTAGTTTGATTACATTTAACGCGGATATTTAACATTAGTAAAACTATTAATTATTTAGCTTATTTTTTTACAATAACTTTTTTTAAAGGTTTTTTAAAATTACTATGAAATTTGAGAAAAAAACAGATAGCATATTTGTTTCACTTTGCAGCTTCACAGCTTTATATTTGTTCACTTTAAAATGTTCAAAAAATTCTTGACGTAATCTTTCAGTTTCATCTCATATACACTTATATGCAGCTTGGCGAGCTTTTACTGAGAGCGACGGATATTGCAATATTATAAAATAAAAAACGGTATTGCATTTTTAAACAAATACATTTTATGATAACGATATCCTCAAGTAATCTATTCAGCCAATCCCAGACAATTTGTATAGAAGTACCTTTTTTCTTCTAAAATGAATAAAAATTGAATGTGAAACAAAATTCTCAAAGTAAGCCATTATTATGTCATTGCAACGAAATATGCTCATAATTCCTTATCATAAGCCACTCACACGCTCTAATTTTGTTACCTTAAAAGTGTGTATTATCTTTTAAATCTTTTTTTTTTTTTAAATCTTAAGAAGAAAGTGATTTTTCATCTTTTTTTGCGTATTTTCTGTATTTTAGTTAGGAATTTTGAATTTGTGATAATACATATGAATTTCATTTTCTCTTCCTCCCGTTTTAAATGCTTTATTATTTAATATCTTTGTATATTTAAAGTAATTAAAAATACTTGCCATACAAAAAACAACTATTTTCAACGTTTTCGCATAACACCATATTATAACTTAACCTTCAAAATTTAAGTTGTCATTAAAAAAGGTGTATTTATTTTGAGAGAGGCATATATATTTTTTTTCTATAAGAAATTAAATTAAATCGGTACCATACTGATTAAAGCTTAATTTAAGTAGCTAAATACATGCCATAAAAGTGAAATGAAAACATATGAATTTCGTACCAATCTCCGTGATTTCAAATAAGTATAAGCTACCTATTAAAAACGGTTATCTAAGAAAAATAGGTCATTTTTTAAAATAAAATTATCAATTGTTTCATTTTATTCAGCCTTTTATTTTCAATTACATCGTTAGCATGATTTCAATTGCAAACATTTTATTTCTTGAAATAAATACACTGTCAATGAAATTGTTTTTATAGATTAAATGAAGCAAGTATAGTTTCCAACTTTAAAACTAAAAAGAGTAAACAATGATGAATTAATTACTTAAAAAACTCAAATAAAAGATTTTCCACGTCGTAAATTAAATAATTTACCGTTTAAGCAATTTATTGCAAGCCTGCAGAAACTTTTATTAGTTTTTTCTGAACTTTTACCCAATTTAATTTTTGTATCCCATTTTTTCTATAATATTAGCTACTTCAATATTTTGCGAAACCCTTCTAACAAGTAAAGAGCTTAGTGGAAGAACGCTGTAAGTGACATTTTTGAAAAAAATTGAGATTTTTGTGTCAATGCACAACATACTAATTTCTTTAATGATAACAAGTCTCCATTTTTTCGAAAACTTTAAGTTTAGTATGATTTTTTTTTACGGTTGGTAGGTACATATATATTCCAGCTTGTGTGCTTGTTCAGAGAACTGCTTTTAAGCTTTTGTCAAGTGGGACAGACACAGAAAGAGTTTTTTTTACAAGCACAAAAGACACACAAAGAAAGGACAACACAGACACATAGACAAATAACAACATTTATTGCCGGTCACAAACATCCATGCCTGACCGGGATTCGAACCCGACCCCAGCGGCCCCAAAAGCTCGCGTCCTAATGATTGCGAAACCGGGGCAGCTTTTTACGGTTTGCAAGTTCCGTTTTTAACGGGTCTGAGTGCAAACTATTAACTTAAAAGCTCTTTTTTTTCGTTTTCACCTTTTTGTCACTTACCACGTTCTTCCACTAAGCTTTTTAAATGTATCTGTGGAAAATTAGAAACAGATATTTATAAAAATAAACCTTAAGCTGTGATGCACAAAAGAGTTGTTTAAACCACAGAACGGCTAGACCTATCAGTTCTGTCTTTAGTAATAAAGAAATGCAGACAGTTCATCGTTTCACTTTCACCATGGAGTAAGTTTCGCAGCTTTCACTTTGCCAAAAAAAAAACAGAATGAAAAACGAACCTGACTGGCTAAAAAATGCATGTCTGCTTTCAAGTAATAAACTTTTATAGAATGAGAGAATATGTCATTGTTAGCTCTTCTCTACTTGTTAATGCAAAAAGGTATGTTGACAAGTTTTTAATATTGGTTGTTAACAGCTATGTTATAAACTCTTTATTGGTTATTCAAAAACTTGTAACAATATGAGGATATGAGGATTATGAGGATTATGAGGATAATAAATTACAAAGCAAGTTTTATGTTTCGATGAGGTTTTTGTTGAAATTTAATTATTATTACATAAATTTAGTTTTATAGATTTTTAAATAAGAACATAGATAAAAGAACGTTAGTTTAAAAATAGCGAAGTCATTTTCAAGCGAAACGTATTGCGTAACAAGTACTATTAAATGTATGCAGTGTACAGACGTAACTATAGTAATATGGTTGTGAACAGTGGTACCAATATCAATAATATTCTTCAACATCGAATTATTCTCTTTAACAGGCAACAGGTCTGTGGAAATCATTATTAACACTTAAAAACTCATTTTAAACGTAAATGCATTGTTTAAGAGCTTTTAATTAGAAAAAATTGGGACTTATTTTTACTATAATTATAATTATTATTACTATAATTTTAATTATATTTACCATAATTATAATTATATTTACTACAATTATAATTATATTTACTATAATTATATTTACAATTAATTATACTAATTTCACAATGTGTACGCTACAAAAATAAATTCTAACACTTGTGATTCAGGAATACTTGACATTTTTTTTTCTTTATTTTCGATAATTATTCCGTCATAAGATTATGTGATTTTTGGGGAAAAAATTATCCTTTAATATTTGACGAGAATCTTGTTTATTAACAGTATACTTCATCACAATAAGTAAAATTGTTTAAAGTTTTTCTGCGTTTTCCAGTCTTTATTACTAAATGTATAGCCTCGTAACCAACATAGTTGTTGGATTCCTTCGGTGATACGAACGAAGGTGCCATGATTGAACCTCAGTTGAACCACACTTATTAAGTGGTGTTAACTTAAAGATTATACATTAGGAATAATTCATTTAAATGACTTTAAAATAAATAATATTAAATAAAAATTAACAAATCAATAAGAAATTTACTATTTTATGACTTCCGTCCAAAAGTAAAGAAGCGTCAAAATTTATTCAATTTGACGAACTTAGCTTTTTACAGTAGTTTATGGGAGTTAGGCTAATTATGATTCGTATAAAACGAGAGAAATTCAAAGCAGTTTGACAATCCATTTCTTACAATGAGCGAAATCAGACATCAATACAATAAAACTCCAATTCCACTAACTTAAATTTTTAAACATAATTTCAATTATTAAACTACACATTTAAAAAAAAATCAAATTATCCAAATTTTTGATATTCTGAAACGGTTCTGTTTCGGATAATTGGAGTTCTACTGTACTTGATTTTGGGACTCCTACCAACAACGGCGCCCTTGCTATAGCAAGCCCCTCTCCAAAGTTCGTGCAACAGATGACGAACCAGAAAGGGGGGTGCTCCCCCCCCCCATGCTCCCTGAATTACATAATCGATCTTTCTCGTGGGGAACCCCCAATGCCACACCTGCCATCCCCTGTTCGATGACTCGATTGTTTCCAAGAGGGAATATCCCCAGAGATTTTTTTTGACATCTTTTGTCACTTCTCATAATCGCAACCCCCTTTGTTACGCACTTGTGAACGCCCTATAGTTTTTTTTTTATATTTAACCCTGTGTCTACCCGTGATATGGAAGAGGCCACTGTGGGATGGAGGGAAGTGGCATATCGTATGGATGAGTGACCACTCTGTGAGAGGATTTTTATCAAGGATGTGTGTTTTGTGTGGGATGGCTCTTAGGAAAAGACACCTGGATCCCGTTGAGGTGGTTATCGCATCGTAAGAGGAGAAGTGGTGCTTTCATGTAAACTCAATGATAGAAGTGTCAGTTTTCCGCTTGAATTCGATATAGTTTTGCGATTGCTCATTTATAAAGTGGCAAAAAAACTGTGTTGGAAAGAGAATAATTTCAAAAAATTCTCCATCATCATGCATCAAACAAGACTGTCAGTTAAAATAGTTTTAGTTTAAAAAAGGGCTGGCGTGGCCCTGTGGGTTGAACATTTGGAGCTTCTGGGTTCGGGTTATAATCCCGGTAAGGCATGGATGTTTGTGCTTTTCCCGAGAATGTGCGGAGTACGTGCTCTTTAAATCTGTTGGGTCCGAAAGTAACGTGGGCAGTTTCCCAAGGGTCTGGTCCCTGGAGACTATTTCCCTCCCCTTCAGGGACATGTCTAAATTGTGGAGGTGGCGCGCAATAAATGGCAGCACCTGTCACGTTTGTGTGTGTTGTGTCTGTCTTACTTGACGAAGGTTTAAAAGCGGGTCTCTGACCAAGCACACAAGTCTGAAAATATATGTCGACCAACCAACCAACAAACAAACCAATCACTGACTTATTAAAAAGCTTTCAGTAACATATTTGAAGAAGAATGGTGATGTTTGATGATCGAGGTTCACATAAACCTGTCGTTGGTCGTGTCCCTCCATCCTACCTTGACCTTCGTCTATACACTCTTAAAACGAACGAGCGATTTTAACTCAGTCTGATTGATTTTCACTCCTCCAGTCTGGAAAATGCACTTCTCCTTTTGGAGTGGATCCTTTGTGTGTTAAACCTCCGATAGGATCACTCCAAACGAGTGATTTTAACTCAGTCTGAGATAATATTCATTCCTTTCCAGTATCGAAAATGCACTTCTCCAACTGGAGTGGATTTCACTCTTTTGTTTTAAGAGTGTAGCTTTTGTGGTGCAACTTAACTTGAACCGAAACCGTAATTATTTAGCATAGCTGCAATGAATTCTATTCACCAAAAACTTTCTTATCATTTTCCCTTTCTGAATGATGATAATTAACGTTACGGTTATGTCTATTCAAGTACCCAATGAACTGGCTTTCTTTGGCTAAAGCTCAGAACTATTTAAATGTATTAATGCGTATTTATTGCACACTAATATAAAGCGTTCAAAAATTATCGTATTAATAAAGTAAGTTGTGTTTTAAAAATAAATTAAAAGATTGCTTTAATGTTAAAAAGAAACTTCAAAGATACAAGTTCATTACTTTTCAAAAATACAGCGCAGAAAAGTGAGTTAGAGTTTAAAATATTTTTATGGAGTCTTACAACATCTAGTTGAAAACACGCATATTATTACTAGATGAAGGGAAATATGAATTGCACTCCTCCGGTATTTATTTCATAAAGTTGTTTAAATACTACATCAAAACATAATGGTTGCATTTTAGCTATGTGGTCCAATGCAGATATATCTTTATTTAGATTATATTCAAAAACACACATCAATAAAAAAAGAATGGATCAATAATTTGTAAATCTTTACATCAATAACAAGAATCATTATTTAAACGAGCAATATACTAAAATAAAAAATTATAAAAAATATATTATTAGCGAAATTCACTAGTTAAAAGTTAGTTTAAAATTTAGCTTTCCTATAAGTGGAAAATTTAAACAAAAAATACAAAAGTCCATAGTCCCAAAGGCGGCGTTGGAGTACGATTTCGGTCGAACTTCCATTGCATGCCCGCATAGATTTCGACCTCGTCACTTGACCATGGTTTAAAATACAAAGCGATCACATGATCGAAACGGTATAATGTTGGCCTCCAAATTCAGTGACCAAATAATAAAATGGCCAGCAATGATTAAATCGCAAGGCCTTGTAGTGACAAGTGACGATATTTCAAATATTTGCTTTAGAAGGGAAAAAAGTTATAAGAGTACATTTTCCGTCATAATTCCTACTGAAATAAAAGTTTCAATTTCTATAGCGTGTACTTCTTGATACTCATATACCTACAAAAAAAAATGCATAATGAATTTAGGTGGTTTCGATGAAATGTATAGCTCATTAACTTTCTTTGTGCAAGAGTTCTTTATTTGTCGGTCGTCGCCGTACAGATGTAACACTTTCATCATTGTATGGAAAAACGTAAAAAGGCGATAAATATTACTTTCACTGTACTGAGAAGTTTTTTCCCGTACACGCATGTCATACTAGTACAGTCCTCGTTCTAAAGTGATGTAAGATAATGTTGTTGTTACAGTGGTAGAGAAAGATAAGTTAGAAATTAAGAAATATTAGCATTAAACGCGAAATATTTTACTAACTGGTTACATAATTGGCTTGTTTCCATTGACGTATTTCCTTCCCGTTTATTCTTGCTCATAGATCTGATTGGGGCTCCGATTGGTGCTGGCTTCCAACATTACATGGATTTACCAATATATACTCGAGAAAGAATTTACTTTCATTTTTGTTTCCATTCTAAGACCTTAGTCAAGACTACTGAATAATACTTTCTGAAGTTGTTAATTGCCGAAACTACAGGTCGAGATTCTTTCGAGGTTTTGATCCTATTATTTTCATTTAGTTATGCACTAAATTCCGAAGCAATTTTTATTTTGTATACCCTTGAAATCAAAAGAATATCGTGGTGAATTTAGTTATAATAAGTAATTGTGTTTCTTTTTTAGAAAACTTTATTATGTTCATAAAATTAATTTTTTAAAAATTATATTAGAAATAGTCCGGAACTGTTCAAAAAATTAGAAGCGATTACTAAACACATTAATTTAAAAGCTAAATAAAATCCCTATTTATTTAGGGAAAATACTATTTCCAATAACTTTCTTGATAAGGCATCACAATTCCAAAATCCAACGTACGCAGATTAATATTTTGTGTGGTCTTTTTATAAAAAATTCTTTTAACGATTTGATACTTTTCATTTGCATGACAAAGAAAATTCCCAATCGTATTTCTTACACTTAAATGCACTGTAGTAAGCGGAGAGATAGGAAACATTACAAAACAAAGTTGACTTTTCGAGATAAAAAGAATTACTAAAATGCACAATAAATTTGAGATGTGTCAATTAGTGCTATTATTAAAGCAAATGACACAACATTTGACAAGAAAAAGCTAATTCATATTTTTTTACTCAATAAATCTAATGGAAAGTCAAAAATAGACAATTCTGCAAAAAAAAGTTTAGATGACAAAAATGGGCATTTCTCAGGTCTTGAGTGTAAAAAAATGCGGAGTGGAATTAAATTTTTCTTCTCGAGTCTCGATTGGTGATGAATGTTACGTGGGAACCAGAGCACCAATCCAGGAATCGTATGACTTTTCCCACATTTAGAGCAATATGTACACAGTCCCCTGAACCAGCCTCCTACATCATCGCATGCGGCGCACGCGCACAACATCCCGCCCTCTCGTACTCGAGCGAGCGATCTCGTCGAAAAAAACGTCCCCGTTCCAAACAACGTCGCTGCAAACGAGAAAGAACACACGGAGCAGAAAAAAGAGGGCTCTCTCTCTCCCTCCTCCCAATTTGATCTCTCTCAAAATACTCACCTTTTAACATTCCCTCCCTGTGCAGGTTACAGTTCTAACTCGACTTCTAAATTCTCTGTTAAAGTTTATCGCTTTGTTTTGGTTATTTATTTCTGTTGTTTGTTTGGCAACGCTTCGATTTATGCCGACGATAATCCGTGGAAAATGAAATTCGAAGTGAAAGAGAAGGCATAGCGAGCAGATTTTTCTTGTTGAGGATATTTTTTGTTTGTTTTTGTTGGGAGTATGGAGTGGATTCTGTTGATGTTACCGTCAATTGGATCAGAGGGATGGTGTTGTGATCGTGAGAAATGAAGGTTCTGTGCTGTTCGAAAAATGCCTCTGCAGCAAATCCGGGTTACGCCGGCGGATAGAAAGAATACAAATGATAAAGAAAAGGTTAAATATGAAACAAAGGTAGGTTATTTTGCTATTAAAATTGTGTATTTTAAAAGTAAGGTATTAAATCGAAACAAAAATGCCGAGTAACCATTTGAAACTTGTATTGACACATCAAAAATGTATTGTAATGGTATTATTTCTAAGGTGTAGTATTGTATTTTTGTGGTGTAATTTTAATGACAAAAAAAATTTTCGAACGCAACATTTAAATTCGATTTAATTTTTTTAAATTTAAAATTTAGAGGAAAAATATAATGAGAACAATAAAAAATTTAGAGAAAAAAATATAAACCCTTATAATAGCTTTTCTTACAATCATTAATACCTATTTTGCTAACATTTCTTAGATACGATTATCAAGAAAAAAATATTTAAAATATAGAATTTAAAACTTCAAAGCTTAAAACTAGGTTTTAATGTTTTAAAGCAAACAAAAGAAAATTGTCCATATTAAGCTCTAAAACTATTTCAATAAATAATTGTAATTTATTTTATTTGTGTAACTTTAAATAAATTTTATTATTTTTTGCTTTAAAATGAACTTTTTTCGAAACTTAAATTTAGATGTATTAAATTCATAGAAAAATCCGGTCATATTTAAAAATACATGGAGTTTACAAACATCAAATTTTACGGACGGATTGCAATGAAAAACCCCAAAATAAAAGAATATACATAACAAAATTTAAACAAATATTTATTGACTCCAACACAAATAATATAGTTTTGTAAACTAAACTACGTTTTACTAAGTTTTCATAGTAAGATTGATGATTTTTGAATTCCTTTATAAGACTGCCTGTAAATCTAAAACTATTTGCAGTAAAAAAAATATATTTGAACCATTTGAAAGATAAAAAATCAAACAATATTTTAATTTAAAAATATAAAGACATATATTTTAATCAATTTATTTAAGGTTTAATGAATACCTTAAAGTGCATGGATTTTAACCAATATAAAATGCATAAAAATATAAGTTATTAAGAATACATTTGCTTTGTATTTAAAAAAAAAAAAACATTCTGTAAATATTTTTACGTTTCAATGCAACCAAATTAAATTCGACCTGAAATTCTTGTGTATTGTTGTAATTGCTATTTTTAAGGTTTAATTAGCTTTGGCTTTAAGACTATTATTTTCGAATAGTAACAAGGTTTTTTTTTTTTTTTTGTAGTGAAACTTTGTTCCTAATTTTTTTTAAAAAATTTACTTTCTTGTCTAAATATTATCTATATTATTAAAATTATTTCTAATATTCTTGATTCACTTACATAACTGCCAAAATTAAAACAATACATGAGTAACAGGTCTTGCATATTCAAATTCGATTTTGTGGTAAGAAATGACAATGCTTGACAACCTCACAGCTCTGAACATGTAATTGAATCATTTTTTGTTGTTGAAAAGTCACTAACATTTCAATACATTTTTATTCAAAGATAAACACTCTGTAGTATATAAATATATACACTCCGCGACAACCTAACTTGGGTAAAAACAAATAGTAAAAAGGCATGGGGAAAAGCGCGATTGGTCCATTAGTTGGAAACTATTGTAAAGTAATATTTACATACAAAACGATCCGAATACAATTTAACCAAAATACACTTTTCACTCTCATAAAATTGCGAAATTGTCTCAAATAATAATCAAATCTGTCTGCCCTTAAATGAAAGTAATGTTTTAAACTTGTTTTCTGGATGGATTCTCAAATAATTTATGGAACTCTTTACATCCGCGGAAGGATCTTCTCCATAACATATTTCTATTTACCCAGCTTAAGTTGGCAAGGAGTGTAGAGAGAAATAAAAAAAATTATTTATATTTCACTCATTTAAAACCCACACAACATGCCGAAACATACGAAAAAAGTGACTCGATTGCCATTATAAACCGAATTGAAAACCTCCACTTTTCCACGAACATTGTGAAATATCCTTGTTCAAGTTATTTGTTACACCTGCTCCATATCCATAAAATACTTGGCAAAAGCTGCTGAAAGAAAAAGTGAATGCGTCAAGTTCATTACTTCTTTTCAAGGTAAACTCGTGCTGTTGTCACAAAAAGATAACATATGTTTAGACAAGAAAATTTTAATTTTTTGTGAAGCAACAATTAAACACGTTATGCAATAGCAACTAAGATTCTTTTTCTTGTTTAACAGATTTTTTGTTTAATTTGTGAAAGCATCAGATCGATATTGACTCCGTATCAAAATATTTGCTTTTAATTTTTTAAAAAAAATATTTTCTTATTTTGCACAACTACTTATAAGCATGACTAGCAGTAATATCATGCTTCCAAAATTGCAGCAACGAGCCGTTACAAACAGTTTTTCTCCAGTTTAGAATAACAAGACAAATAAAATTAAAAACTAAGTAATAAAGCAAAAGTAAACATAGAAACTAAATATTAATTGTGTAAACTAGCGTTATGTTTTTTAAAAAAATATCCGTTCAATTTTTTTTCCCATTTGGAAACTAGAAGCTCTTAGTTATACTGGAATCAAGAACTCCATAAGTTTAAAAATACTTTTTTCTGTATTGTTAATGAGATTGCATTTTTTAAGCTCTTTAGGATTTGAGTGTTGAAATGAAGTAAATCGAGTGTGTCTGTATTAGAAGTCTGTCACGAAATTGAAACACAAAATACTCTATTCCCACTAATGAATAAATATATCTAACATGAATAATTAAAACATGACGGTTTAATATATATTTCTTCTACTAAAAAGAATTTTCATAGTTATCTTGCAATTAATTTAGAAAGTTTATTTTAAATAAAACATCACCAGTCCTTCTTTAACTTTTTATTCCAAGTCAATTAGACAGCTCTTGGGGCACGGATGGCCTAGTGGTTAGCATCGCAGGCCACCGGGCTGTGAGCTGTAACGGGTGCGGGTTCGATTACCGCCTACGCCCTGGTGTACTTCCTTCCTTTGTGACAGTAAAAACTCTTTCTGTGTCAGACTTACTTGACGGAAGGCTTATAAGCGTATCTCTGATCAAGCACACGAGCCGGAATATATATATGTGCACCTACCTACCTAAACAGTAAACAGCTCTTAGTTTCCTCAAAAGAGCAAATATATTTTTAAATGGAAATTTATTTGTATGAAATAAATAAAAAAAATATCTATGAAAACGTTAGACTAAGCGCTATACTTCTGATAAAAGCTCCTGATTCAATTAAATATTAAAATTTGGCTGCATAAAATTCTGACAAGGAAAAAAAATTACTTAGGAAACAAGGAAATCCGATAATCCTTATGTTCCTTATGAAATAAAATTTTCTACAATTAACTTCTAAAATCAAAGGTAGGATGATATTGGTTAAATAAGAGCTAACTCATAGACTAAATATGAAAAGTGAAAGAAGAAAAGAATATGTTTATAGCTTTCCCCGTAAACTCGGGAGACAATGCCAGAAGGGCAGCGTTTAGGCGTATGTCAAAGGTGATTTAGCACATGGCCGTCTTGTGCTATAATAAGCAGATCCCAATATCATTTTCTAAGGCAGTGGTTCTCAACCTTTTGTAGGTGACGACCCCCTAATGCAACAAAATAACTTCGCGACCCCCACCCCTGTCCTACACATGCTGTACTCTTTATTAACTATTATATTTGGGTAATTTTTATTTTACGATGGCTGTCCCGTGATAAGGTTTTGAACAAGTTATTTGAGTTGCGATCTGAAATGCTGATATTTTTACAGGATGCTAAACCAGAATTGACCTGATTTTTTTAGCTCCCCAACTTGGTTGTTTCAACTTTCATACTTAGCAGACATATTATGTACCTAAATGAGCTAAATACCGAGCTACAAGGACGAAATATAACAATAATCAAAACCCAAGACAAAATTAATGGATTCTTAAAAAACTGAATGTTTATGCTGCTAAGTTAAGAAATCTAATTTTGAAAACTTCCATTTATGTTACGAATTTAAAAATTCTGACAATCACAAGTTTCTCATTAGCTTGTTGCAACGTAACATTCTAGAATTAAAATTATGTAATAATAACATAAAAAAGTTGAAATGTAATTTAACCAAGATATAAAGTAAAATAATGTGTTTTGATTTTATCTTAAATTCTAGTTGTAAAATTATTGTATAAACCGTTACTTAAATTGTTTTTATTTTTGAAAACTTTTTACGACCCCCCTAGGATCCCTTCGCGAAATTCATATTAAATTATATTAAGAAAAAAAATATTTGCTCTTTTAAGGCAAATGTGTACAATCTCCATTCCATATGAAATAAAAGAAATTTAAAATGAACAGTAGTGTCATATTATGAATTCTAATATAATAGTTTAAATAACATGAAATGGTGTAGATAACCTATTCTTTTCAATTGTGGTTTACATTTTAAATAGCAATTCTTGAGAATCACGTTTTAAACTATCTTCATTTAACGATGGTATTTACTGAAATTAATTATTTTTAATTTTACAAGAGAAAATTCTGAATTAATTGAACATATTTCCGACTTTGCCTATGAGCCAAGTGCGGATGTGCCATTCAAAACATTTATTATTAGAAACAGAAAAATCTAAAAGCTAAAATTATAGTGACATCTTAAAAGGATCAATTCACAATATTTAATAATACAGTAAATGAGTGTTTTGAAATAAACACTTTAAAAACATGCATTATTTTTGCTTGTTTTAATATGTTTTCCGAAAGTTTTGATTGTTTCACTTTAAATGAGTCACGCTACCATTCTTTTGGAAAGGGTAGGTGTGGTTCTGAGCAATAGTGATTGTCAGACATTGCCAAATCAACCTTGATCGTCTGAAATATAAAAGAAACAATATGGGTAAAGAGGTAGTAAGCATTTGCATAAAAAGAAAATTTATAAAGCGCGATGAAAACCTATTATTTTTTGAAAATATGCAATGTAATATTTTTCGAGTTTTAAATATTAGTTTAAAAGTAGAAGAAAATATAGGGCGCAATGAACCATTTGATTTTAATTTGAAACAGGTTGGGGGTTGGGCATGTAGTTTACAATCAGTGGATGAATTTTATGAGGATCGCAATTGCGAAACATAAAATGTACCAGGACATGATCTACAGATTGTTTTATGGTATCAAAATGTTAAAATAATTAATAAAACCTTCATTTTAATCAGCAATTAGTCTTTTTAGTCCATATAAAACCAGTAATGAAAATTGAATACGATTTGTAGATTCGGCAACTGATAACGACGTGCGTATTAATAGTACTTTCACAAAACTACCAATACTTGCCAAAGCTTTGCCACCAATCACAAAAAAATTATAAAGAAACACGAATCTCCACTGAACTAAATACAAATAAAAACTAATTTGACCATATTATAAGAGATAAAAGAAATGCTTCTGATGTCATTATTGTTAGAATTCATAGGTTAACAAATTATGATACGGAGCATTTCTAAGTGATAATTAAATATAAATAAAGAATATAAAAAAGCTTAAGACGGAGGATATGAAATAAAAAATTAACTTAAATAAATTATGTAATAAATGTACAAGGTATAACTATAATGACGAAAGTTTTGATACAAGGATATAACATGAGTCTCTTAGGATAAGAAAAACAAGTCAACAGAAAATAAATGAGAAAGATAAAAATATTGTTATAAATTCATCTGAAGCAATTTTAGGGAGAGAGATAGGAAAGAATAAGATTCATTGGTTTGATGCTGAATGAGAAATATTGGTTTGAAAAAGAATAAAGATTGAGCAGAATGAATTGGTCGTCACCTAGGGAGACTAAAGAAAATTATAGACTAAAGAAAATATTAGTCTAAAGAAAGATCCTTGCCAAGAAAAGAACTCTAGTAAAAGAAAGAATACAAAAAGTGGAGGACCTATCTGTGATAGGAGATATATGGTTAATCTATTCAAAACTAACTTCTATTAGAAAAGGTAACCAAATACGAACATTTTGTCGTGGAAAGGATAATCTTGCTGGCAAATAAGGTGGTGTTTTGAAAAGTTATAAAATCGGGATGAAAAAGCTCGGCAAATAGGAATCCAGCTAGAAACCCTGATAGACAATGGTTTTAGAGATTCTTTAGAGATTGAGGAAGTCACACTGACACAAAAGCAATTGAAAAGTTGTGCAACGGAAAAGCACCCGGTGGGAGGATTTCATTTCACGGGAGTTGCTGAAATATGGAAGTGCCAAATTATACCAAATGATATCCGAATTAGTGAATGAAGTATGAGAAAGAAAAAGATGAAAAGTTAATTGAGTAGGGCAATAATTGCTATAAATTGTTAAAAAGAGGAAACTTCTTCCAATGGATTTTAGGCCATTGACTGAGAGTGAGTGACTATTGATATTTAGGAGACTTAAAATATGGATTCAGACGGAATAGGTCAACTGTAGATAAATTAGTTAGCATACGAAATATTCTAGAAAAATGTCATGAAATTACTGTAAATGTCTATAAATTTTATGTCGATTTTATTCAAGCATATGATTTAGAGAAAAGGATGCTAAAGACTTTATTTGAATTTAATATCCAACATAAATTAATAAATCTAATTAAAATGACCATCACTTCAGTGAAGGCAAAAGTAGAGGTACAGAATAAATTTTCTAGAAAATTTGCAGTCGTGACTAGATTGTGACAGGGTGATGCATTGTCCACTTTGTTTTTAAATGTATGCCTTGAATAAGTTATGCGTAACACAGAACCAAATAGAGGTATATCATATTTAATGGAACTAGATTTTGGTTTTTGACTTTGATGTAGTTTTTTTTATCAAGAAGTAATTAAGGTACTGGGGGAGGTCCAGTTGCTTAGTGGTAGTGCTTCGCATTGCAATGTCACAGGTCCGGGTATCGAATCCCGGATTAGGGGAGGTTGAGCCATCCTTTCATCCCTTGAGTTTGTCAATAAAATGGGTACCAAGCATGATTTGAAACTAAACACTGGGGGTTCCGCGTTAGGTTGACCAACTTACCGAGACATATGTCTAGCAACCCAGAGCCCTAGGTTACGAAAGGAAAGCTGAAATGGGTACGGCAGGCATTGGGCAATAGGCTGTTGCGCCGAGGAGTTTAATAAGTACTGATCGAACTTTTCAGTAAGCTAACAGGAGAAGTCAGCCATTTTGGTATGGAAAATAATATAGAAAGACAAAATATCTGAGTATATTTTGTCAAGATGCTGATAATAAGTAATTAAAGACAAACGAAGAATTGAAATTTGAAAGAGTTAATGAATTTAGATGCTTATGTTTAATTATCATTGAATATAATAATATTGTGCTAGAAATCAAACAATGACTGAATGCAAGAAATCGTAATTTCTTTGCACTTAAGGAATGCGTCTTTGCACTTAAAAATTAATTACACGTAAAATGAAACTACGAATATATGAAACTATAAACAGGAACTAATGCTATCTATGGATTAGAGACCTGACCTTTCACCCAAAACAAGAGCATAAGATAGTAACCTATTAGAGAAAGATTTTGAGAGCCGTATCGAACTATCACAGAGCAGAGAGAGAAGTTCTTAGAAGGCTATGCATATTATGAAGTAAACCTTTACTTAGTCTTTAAATTTTTATCTAAGTACTTAAAATTGAGCTACCTTAAATTTATACGTTGCAAAAAAACTCACAGTATAAGTTTCATAAAATACAGTAGTAGTTTTATTTATGGAGAGGGAAAGGCTAAAAATTGGAAAATGCGCAAAATTCATAATTAACTTTAAGTTCGGGTATCCTTATTGTTCTATTTTAATTTATTATGAGTGTTAATAAAAGTAAAACTGATAGACACAGTGATTACAATACCTTCCACTTTTAACAACAATAGCAATATGCAAGCTGAAAAGCACCCTTTTTTCATTCTGAACGACACAGGGAATAAATAAAAGATGCCGTTTCTATTCCATTGAAGCGAAGCCAAACGCATTTCGAGGTTGTTGTCTGGACACAAGAATAACGATTCCGTTTATCGACCGACCTTCCCTAATACCTTTAGGAAGGACAAGGAATGGTACGTTTTTTTATACCCACACAGCTATTTGCACAGTTGTAGCAATAGCGTTACCAAGAAATGCCCAAATCAATGTGGCCAAACGTTTCTCTAGGGTGCGTGTTGTAGGTCGTTTTTTGATGATTTATTCCTCTTTGCATTAAAGAGACGCTTTTTTTTTGTGCTTGTAGAACAAATGGGTTTGGCGGATAGCTTTGTATAGGTCACTAGAGTAGAAGAGGCGGATAAAACAGTTGACCGGATGGTTTTTATTTCAAATATTTCTGCTGCTAATAATTGAGTAAGAGTACACTCTTAAAACAAAAGAGTGAAATCCACTCCAGTTGGAGAAGTGCATTTTCGACACCCTAAAGGCATGCATATTTTCTCAGACTGAGTTAAAATCACTCGTTTGGAGTGATCCTGTCGGAGGTTTAACACACAAAGGATCCACTCCAAAAGGAGAAGTGCATTTTCCAGTCTGGAGGAGTGAAATCCACTCAGACTGAGGTAAATTGGGAGTGTTTGTTTTAAGAGTGTAGATTAAAGAGTGTGGAAACGCTTCGATTATTTCAGACATTCTTCTGATTTAACGGGTTTCATTATAAGTTTTATATACATAAATAAATATGTTTGGTTACACTATATGTTCAACATTCAATTGTACTTGTCAGAGGTTCATAGAAATCATAGTTTAAGTATTAGAGTGGCGGATCACGTGACCTCCATTGCTAACGACGGGAGTAGTATGTTAGACGCTTAGTAGACGCTTTTCTAGTATTTTCATAATATTTATTTTGTAATTTTAGAATTAAATTTTTGTTTTTTTCGTAACATTCTTTTTCGTAATGTGATGGCAAAACTGGCAGCTTGCCGCCACCGCCGCCACATTCAAACGAAGAATACTCGGAAAAATACATATAATTCTAAAATTACAAAAATATACATATATAAAAATACTAGAAAACAGTTTAAAGTTCTTTTAAAGTAACTAAATATATTCCAAAATGCAGCTAGTATTTTTATGGTATTTTTTTATTAGAATTATTTTAGAATTAAATTTTATTTTTAGAAGCACTTTTCTCTTTAAAGTGTTGGCAACACTGGCCCCATAATCTTCCAATTATGATCTCCATGCTCATCCCGTGTTAGCATTGGAGGTCACGTGATCCGCCACTCTAATACTTTAACTATTATCTCAGTGCAGAGGTTGTAGACATTTTATTTATTAAGTGAAGAGCTTAGTGAAAGAACGTGCACAGTGAAATTTTTGAAAAATTGTGGTTCTTGGGTTAATAAACATATTATTCTGTGTTTTAAAGATTAAAAATGTTTCTTTTTACATAAAATTCTAAGTTTTGTATGTTTTTACCGTTTTGCAAGTACCGTTTTTAACGGATTTAAGTACAAAAAAGAAATTTTGCCATTTGGCACATTCTTCCACTAAGTTCTTCAAATGTTTTCTCATTTTTAATTCATTATTTTTAGTATTAAGCTAGTTCTGAGAACTAAATAACGCGGTTTCACACCAGTCTGACCAACTGATCAGAACATCTGCTCCGGTACATGCCAATTTTTATTCACTTCATTGTCTCTGCAAGCTGAAATGGACACAGCAGGCGGCCTTGGTCTATCGTGGCCTTGGCGACCGTGACACCGAGTACAGTTTTAGTTTTTTCAGTTTTGTCTGTTTGTTCCAAAAAAAAAAAAAAAATACAGTCGTTAAGTGGGAAATTAATTGGAGAATTTTTTAGCAATATTATTTTGGAGTTATGAGTTTTATGTGTTTTATAAGAAAATATATCCCGTGGAAAACTGGGTTTAGCGAATAGGTCCATAGTAAAAGAAAAATATAGACAGTTCAACAACTCTTTTCATAATTTCAACGACGTGTTTTTTTTTGTAACCATCGCTAACATTGGTATTTGGAGGGAATTTGTAAATGGGAACCGGATTAACTAAGGATAATTTCTTATTTAACAGCAATGCACTCAGTTGTTACAACGACGGAGACCGTATCATTCGAATAGTGTTGAACTAACTGTTTGGAAATTGAGTAACAAAGGGGAATTTCAGCATTAATCATAGGTTTTCCATAGTGTTTCAACAACATTAACAACAAAAATAAACTCAACGGGTTTCAAATAAAGAATTACCGATGAGAAAAAGAACTTGTTTTTACTGCAAATGATTGTTTTAGTTTTAAACATTTAATTATACTTTAAACGTATTATTTAAATTTACATTCAAAGAGCAAATTGCAAATAAATTAGTAATACTTTAAATTTTAAATTCAATAAAATTATAGAAATTGTGTAAATTATATACGCTTTTAGGAAACTATTTTAGTAATGGAGGGATAACATGTCTGATTCCCTCAAAGAATAACACTTTCAAAAGGTTCAAAATAAGAAAAATAGTCTCAAACCTCTTCAATTCATTGAAATTTTTTAATCTGCAATTTTAAAGCGCTATCTTGCAAAAAGGTTTTTGTGTTATAAAATTACCAAAATTTTTATTTTGTAGACTTTAATACATATTTTTTTAAAATCCCATTGATAATTTTTTTGCATCACTAACTTTAATAATAACTTTGCTTACTAGTTTAACATGCCTAAAGGACTCTGAAAAATACATGAAAATATTTTTTTAAAGGTGCGTTGGTTGCTATAGATGTTAGGCATCACTGAGAAAAACAACACTTTCAAATCTGAGTGAATCTATGTTTTCAATTGAAATTATTTGTTTCAAATGCAACAACACAACGCTTTTACTTGTATACCTGGCAAATTCGGTTTCAAATGAAATTCGCTTTTTAGAATTTCATTCGCCAAGTAGTAAATTTCACCAACTTAGTTAAAATTATTCATACTATTTCATTTTTTTATGATTTTGAATGAAACTCTCTGGTCAGTAATATTTTATGACATAAAACGTAACGAACAGCGTTACTTTTTTTTTTAACATTTTGCTTTAAAACCCTTAAAAGCCCGTAATGTGTCCGTGGAAGTAAAGTGAAACCATCAATCGGTTTGAAGTAAGCCTAAACAAACGCTATTTGCGAAATATTTATCACGATTATATCTAGAGTAGAGTTTGCTTAGGCTTACTACATCAACTTGGCGATTTCTGACCCTATAATTAAAACTAATTTGCAACGCATTTTTCTTACCTGTAAAAATACCTACACTCTTAAAACAAACGAACGATTTTAACTCAGTCTGATTAATTCCCACTCTTCCAGTCTGGAAAATGCACTTCTCCTTTTGGAGTGGATCCTTTGTGTGTTAAACTTCCGACAGGATCACTCCAAACGAGTGATTTTAACTCAATCTGAGTTAATATTCATTCCTTTCCAGTGTCGAAAATGCACTTCTCCAACTGCAGTGGATTTCACTCTTTTGTTTTAAGAGTGTAGTTTCGTAATCACAAGTTTCGCAGAAGTGTTGCTTTGCTATGTATAAGCCTTTTTCTCCCAGGTAAATAAATCAACATATCATCGAAATGAAAAAAAATTCAAACGAAAATGTAATCTAGTTATTTAGTTATATATTTTTAAAGTTTCAAAATGCCTCAAATACCCAGCAGATGGTGACACTTTTTGAAATTTTATCAATTAATGATTAAATAACTGTATGTTATTTTCGTTTCAAATTTGTTTCATTTCGATGTTATGTGGATTCTGGAGTAAATGGTCTAACATGGGAAAACAATACTTCTGCGGAAGTTGTGATTCCAAAACAAGGCATTAGCTCTATGGGACTGACAACCCCTCTTAATTCTATGCGAATGTTCAAATCCCACCATCTAACAGTTATCTTAAAAAACCGGATATATACTAGAAGAATCTACAATTAATTAAGGGGATATCCGAATACAATGGGCCAGACGCTTTGTGAGCGGAAATCACAATCTAGGTGGACAGAACTCAAAACTATTATATCACTAAATGAATGAAACTTAGGGAAATGTGTTGTGTTAGTTAAAATAAAATGACGCATTATTTTATTTGTAGTCGAGTTGGTTTGAACCTCCAAATTAGTTTACATAGTTTAAATTTAATGCTTCTTAAATTACGCCTAAAATACAAAAGGAAGATTTTAAAATTTAGAAAAATGCACTCTCAACAGTTTGGACTGATACGTGAGTCAGTCAGGACTTCTTCCTTTTTCGATAAACATTTTTTGAAAGAATCATCTTCTCGTGGTGTAGAAGTTAAGTTTTGAGAATGTCGTATTAAATAAGTAAACAAGTGCAAAAAAAATATAAAAGTATAAAATTAAATATATTAATATGGTTTGTTCTAAATTATCAAAGCTTCATTTTTCACAGGAGCCATTTCCTCTGGATATTTTAATTTGAAAATATAAATATAAAAAAAATCTTGTAAAATATTTTAAAGCAAAAAATGATAATTTCTTAAAACATTATCAATTTTAACTGCTTCAAGTTGACAAGCTGCGGTGGAGATAGAAAATGGTGAATATTTGTTTAACGCAAAATTTGTTTTAATATAGGTTTCCTATAACTGTTTGGTGCTTAACAATTGTGTTATAGTAATAGTTATTTACTTCAGTATACACTGTTACAATAAGCTAGAATTTCGCATTGTTATTAGTTCTACTATAAGTAAGGCATAGACGTGCTCAAAAATAAGCCCCAGGTGTCTAATTCTAGAGTCTGTGAATGGTTTCAGAAATTAGAATCTGCAAGTTTCAAACTTCACTGAGAAAAAAATACTGTAAACATACATAAAAAAATTTTAGTAACGTTACAGAAATAACCAGTTTTACAAAACAAGTTTTTGTAATTCTGAACAGAAATCTTCATTTCTGCAGTTACAAAAAAATTTCTAGTATTTGTAATTTTTTTCAACCAATCATGTTCTTCTACATGAAGTTGCGCTCGCATCGCCACTAAAGTTTGGTCTTGATCGTGATTCAAGGAGCTAATTGTCTTTTAAAATTTTGAACTTAGTTGATTGTTTCAAATGAGTTTCACTTCTTATTTCCTGGCAATCTGTGTGCCGAAATAGCTCAGTTGGAGCGTTAGACTAAAGATCTAAACCTCCCTGGTTCGATCCCGGGTTTATACTATTCCTCGGTAGTATATAGTGGTCAGTATCCCCACCTGTCACGCGGGAGAATGGTGTTCGATTCTCCGCCGGAGTGGCTGACACTTTGTTTTTCCTTGCAATTGCACGGAAAATGTGGTATACATACAATTTTATTGTATAGTTACAGAAACAATTTGTGTGTGATACATAAAATGGTCTTGTAAATCTACATGATACATCATGTAATGCTAACGAAAATATATTATGTGTCTTTACAGCACTATTTTTAGTAACTATTTACTAGAAAATTTCTAGGAAAAGTTTTTTACATAACTTTTTTTTGTAATGGTTACAGATTTTTTTCACAGTGTTGATTGACATTAACTCGGAGTCATTTTAACTATGCGGCGTACTCGGATTTGAATACTTCCCTTATCATTTTGTAATTTGTTAAGTCATCTTGTTTAGAAGAGAATCCCATTACGCAAGAAAAATAAATAAATTAGGCGGATTACCTCGAGAAGCCTTTCTAGTTTGCTCCAGTCAACGGTGTTCTTTTTCGAACGTGGATGAAGAAACCCGAGAAAGTAAATGGAATTGGACTTTCAGGAAATTAGAATCGACGGAATAGGAGAACAACAAACGTGAATCGGACTTTTAAAAAAACTTTCGTTTTTCTTTTCACATATAAAATCCCCAAAAAAGTTCCGAATTTAAAATTTTCAATGTTCTTCCTTCCAAGTTCAGTGTATAAAACGAAGAATTTTTTAAACTAATCTTACAAAAAAGCATAAAAGAAATCGATTGTATCATGCAAACGATAATAACGACCCGGTTTAGATTAAAACGTCAAATTTACAGTACGATTGAAGTATCAATTTTACCATTTGCATAATTAAGCATATTTAAGTAGTGAGTGCTTTTAAAGTGAAAGAATTTCGTTGAAACTTGAGCATTAAAACTATTTTACGAATGTTCAATTTTAAAATGCTTCCGAAATTCTTTTCATAACAATATTATAAACATCATGCACTAATGTTTATTTAACCTCTAGTGGTACGCATAAACGAGGACCTTTGTAGATTTGTCTTCACACATTCAGCTTACAACTTTCAGTTATTTTGCTTAAAACTAACTTAATTAGTTTTTGCATTTATTCATATATTTTCTTGGTTGATATTAGTAAAGTTATTATTATTATATTATTATCTATACCAATGATCTATTACTTGTATTGATAAATGACGTATCAAGAGGGTCAAGCAGATTTCAGGAGGTTTTGGAAAAAGACAAATGTTTTCAGTTGCTAATTTATTGGATATTTTAGATTAAAACAAAAGTTAAAATGGTTATTGATTCAATACCATAATCTAGCCAATACCAAACCTAAATCATAACTAATTTAAGTTTGAAATATTTTTAAGTATTAACAATATTCCAATTTCAACGATGTTTGTGAAAACATTTGAAAAGCGCTATGAAAGCATTTTTTTATCGGTTATACAAGAGACTTTTAATTTACCACAAATATTTAAAGAAAAATATGTTTAAGAGAGAGTACTTTAAAAATTTATAAACTTTATGTTTTTGTGGGTTTTTCCCAAACTCTATTTCTCCTACTGTTTTAAAAACTTTATGAAGACTTTTTAAAATTATGTAACTTTACCAATTGCTCAATTTCTGTATCCATTTTTTCACATATTTTGTATAAAAGGCTTAAAATGAGATTTTTTTTTAAAACTTACAAACTTTTATATAAAAATCGAATCATGATATAGCTTATTCCGTTTACAAAGTAACAACCGATAAATTGATATTTTGAAGATTTTTGATATTTTGGTATCGTGTCTCATTAAAGTTATATTTTACATCAGAATTTCATTAAGTCAGATGTCGAAAAGGTTAACTGTCAAATTATCTTAAAATATTCTGCTTAAAAATTTGGGAAAAATCTGAAAGTTTCTAATATATTTTAAATACGTTCATATGTTGTTTTAGAATTAAAAGACAAGAAGTTACAGGAAATGACCTTTGAATTCGTCTCATGATAACCTCACAAATGTATATTTCCTTTAATACATAGTTTTTCTGCATAAAAATCTTCAAGGACAAACGGTTTTATGGAGTCTTAATTAAGGCTAAGTAAAGCTTTATAAGCTATTCAAAGTTATAAAATTAAATTCTGTAAATAATAAACAGATGTTCGAATTCAATGGCTTATAGTTCTAGTATTTCTGTAATGAATGTGTATTTATGTACTAGTTAAAAAGTTGGGCTTAAAAAAATTAAATGTGCAACTTCTTTTTCCAAATTTATTCTCCACCTTAGAAAATTAAATGATCGTATCTCAATACCTTATCTGTGTCCGTTTGTTCTACTATGATATCTGCATTATTTGGGATTTACTCTACAATTAGTTTTTTAAAAAAAAAAATACTTCGTAAAGACTTCAAAATATGTTTCGTAAATTATAAGTATTTTACTGTGGAAAAAAAACCTTCACCGTATAAATGTTTAATTTCAAATGCGTATTATGAAATGCGTTTTTATCAAATGCGTAGACATATACGTAACTTAAAAAGGTATTACTTAAAAAAAATAGTGTTTTTTTATGTATACTGTTTTTTAGTTTGACAAATTATTTTTTTGTATTTTAAAATACAAATGCAAATAAATATTTTTGTAATAAAACAAGATTGTGTAATTCCACAAAAAAAATCTCCCAAAATAGTACCAACGTTATTTTTTGTGTCAATAAATTTCAGTAAACTATAGATAAATAATCTATTTAAAAAAATATTTTTTACATTCACTATATTGTTTCACATGGTAAAAATAGTATTAATAATAGTCCGTAACTGGAAAAAGTTTTCTTGTAGAACAACCTTTTTGACGTTCGCCCAGAAAGATCCACACCCTTATTCATGACTAGTTAAGTGACGTGATCATACAGAATAACTAAGCAGGAAAACTTTCAAAAATAGAAGGAGAAATTAACTTAACCCCCATCTAAGTCTGGAAACACAAATGATCTTGTTAGATTATCTTGGAATGATTAGTTTTTATCTAGTGAATCTAATTTTATTGATTAATTTTAATTTCTTAGTTTTTAATTGGTTGCTTGACTTTCAAATAATGAGATATAAAGTATGGTTTTATTTCAAATTTTTTTACTTCTATTTGTTTACATTTTTTTAAAACAGGTTTATCTGTTTTATTAGTTTAAAAATATCGTACATTTTGGAGGTAACACAAGTATTTCACATATTCAAGCAGGATAATATTGGCAAACAAAAATCTTCCCACATTTTAAAATCATAAATATTCGAATTATAAATACAATAGACGCCGCTTAATGTGATCACATCGCGACGAACATGATTTGATAACAATAACCGATTGATTACAATACACGAAAAAAAGTTAAAACCAAAAATGTTTTTTTACATACGTATTAAAATAAAAATTAATTTTAAATTAGGAGTTGTTGCTGTAAAACTTAATGGTATTTAATAGAAATTAATGCACACTAAAGAAAAAAATACTAGTTAGTATACTTACATATTTAATGATGAACTGCAGAAAACAATACAAAATACAAAAGGTTAATTATTAACTTAAAAAGAAATCATAAATTTTCGATTGTTTAGCATTCTTTCGAAGCAAGTCATTTACGAATCGCTCATAATCATAATGTTTATGAAAGTGTTCCACGTCGGCTTTGTTTTGCACACCAAGACGTAAGATTCGAAGTGCCTCCCCCATCTGAGAAGGCTTCGGAATTTTGTCCTCGATAGCACTTTTGGGTTCATCATCGGCAACAGAATCTTGTGACGAAGCTTGATCATACTTGACACATACGGCTTCGCAAATGTCCTCATCGGTTAAGGTCGCAACCTACTCGTCGATCTCCATCCATGCTTCAAAATCCACACAAAATTGTCCGATATAGGAATTGTACTTAGACAATTTACAATAAAGCCATTAATGCATATGCAGTTAAGAAAAATCATTCATTCCCGACGAGAAAGTCTACTGACAGAATGGCCCTACCTTGTTAAGGTAGGCAGGTGGCCCTCATTGTGTTTCGTGTGTCGTATTCACACAGTGCTACGGAATTTTACAATGCTTGATCGAAAATGACAAAATACCCCTCACTTTTGGTAAGTTTCAGGAAACACATTAAACAAAAAAAAATCCTTCTTGTTTTCATTGATTAAAGGAAAATAAAATTTACAAAAAAATGATAACAATAAACGAACATTTGATTACAATAAACGATGCTTTTCCAATGTATGTTGATATAAGCGGACGGGACTAAGCGCTTTTGATAACATTAAACGATTGATAACATTAACTGTGATCACATTAAGCGGCGTCTTCTGTATCATCTTTTTAGAATTATTCGCCAGATTTTACTTAACTGCCTACGGTGTTTTCAAGAAAGCAAAAATTTAGAAAAATTAAGTCTTTGATATTAAAGTTAAAATTTAAAAATAATGGAATTTCTTTTTTGTTTCTATAGATAATATCGATATTCTATAGTTCTAGTATCCATACATTTGTAAATAATAATTGCAAAAGCTATTTTTTATAATTTTAAATTTTATGAGAAAATAACGCTTTCCCTGCGAATAGATGTATCACTATAAAACGAATATGGTCCCAAAAAGTTTTATATTTTAATGTATTAAAATTTGAATTTTAACTATGTTCCAATCTAAACATTTGTTGTTTATTGAACAAATTATAAAAATATGTTTAAATACCCAAACTAAAGTAAGGCTTTTCTCATTAAAGTAGTAACGAATAAAGAATCATGTTCCCGTGTACGATGCTACTCGCCATTCGACTCAAATGATCGTATAACAAACTGAAAACCAAAGCCTTTGAAATTATTTTTATTTTAATCAGAATGTTTAATTTGTTGGTAAACAAGCTCTTCATAATCGGAAACTTTTAGCATCCTTGCTCGCAATTCCATTCGTCCTTCTGCCATGAAGCAGGCCATTCCATTTACCCCTAAACATTTTATCCTGCTGTAAACACCAGTATAAAGAATTGTGAAAGAGAGAAAAAAAATTATGAAACATTCCGCATCTAAAATAAACGCGCGGCCAAAAGTTATTTCTGGTTGTTCTCCCTTGACACCCAGTAACATCAACAAAGAAAAATATAACTTTGCAGTATACTAACTCGGTGTCACCAAGTCAGAAGCCAAAACATTAGGAAACACATGAAAAAATAGGGTAGAGGTCCATAACGGGATAATTTTGTTATCTTGGCCAATTTTTTCTGGAAAAAACGCAGAAGATAGCATTAACCTTACTCAAAAAATGATACCAACATTTCAATCTGTCACCATAAAACACTCTTAAAAAGTTATATTTTTCATTGTAAAATTCTAAAATAAATGATTTTTTAAAAAAATAACCTATGTATTGTTTAATGTTTCCGATTCATTAACATCTAATATTAAAATTTGCTTCATTATTAGCTATAGTTTTGAGGTATTAAAAGTTTAACTTCGCGATTTTTCAACACCAACCCCCCAGAAAAAGTATATTTTAGTATTTGATATCAGGATAAAATTGGATAAAAAGAAAGGATTGAAATACAGTTCATTTTCTAAAGTACAGTACAAACAAAAAATTCTAAATTATTTTTTTATTAAAAAAATGCTTTGATATTTACTAAATTTTAGCCCTTTAAAATTAACCCAATTTACGAAGGGTAATGATTTAATTCAATTTATTAATGGCTGATTTAAATTGCATAAATACAACATTATTTAAATTTTAGCACGACCTCCAATGTAGATTATGTTTTAAAATGAACTTGTATGCGAACTTCTATGATTTCCTTATACTTTTATTTTCAAATTATGAAAAATATTCTACCTTGTTGCACCTTAATCACTGAGGAAAAACAACAGAGTTTAATGTTATTAAAAGCTTTTTATACATATTTTGTTAAAACAATACTGCATCTGAAAATGTATTGTTTAATTTTAGCAAACTTATTTTCGATACCAAATATTTAACTCAAAATTGCCATTGTGTCTTTATACTTAAACTTAAAATAGGTTTTACTTGATACTTAAATAATTACTTGTTAAATTGTTGACTACAAAAAAAGTTTCCTACTTCATAAATCAGGTTAATATCATTCCGTGCTATTTTTTAACTAACAAAACAATGATATATCTATGATTCTAATTATACGTGACAATGCATTTTTTAAATTCGACTCATTTCTTCAATTAAATAATAAACCTAAGGACTTGTTAAATATTAAATTGAGAACAACTTACTTTTCCAATTACAAAAGCGTGGCATTTACTTGTAATTTAAACAGAAAGGTTTGCCATCACAGCTTTCATTCAATAATCTCTATTAAAAACTAGATTTTTTTAGCATGGCTTTGTTTGCAAATTGCTACTAAAACTCATCATAGTTAATCAGAATCTATAATTTTCGCTTCATATTTTTTTCTTTTAAACTTATAAGTACATGGCTATTTGGTAATAAACAAGAAGTTTTGAAAGAACTAGAATAACCTACTTTTCTGTTACCGTCAGTGCGGGTAACTTTGGCCAAAATCATAGTTTTTTTCACAAAAGAAGAAAAATTTAACTTCAAAAACGATTTAAACACTTAAAAATCCTTATGCATTCTAAGTATTGTACATTTAGGAATAATTTTCAGGCATTTTTGTTACATTTTATAAATTAATAAAAAATTGGTATTAATTTTAAAAAATAAGACGCTGTTAGGAGCCGGGCGGGTAACTTTGGCCACCCAAGAAATACATAAGAAACATACTTTTTAACATCCCTAAAAGCTGTGTTAACGATTTAAAATAGCAATATTAAAACTTTAAACCCAAAAACAACAAAGTTACAAGACATATAAGTATTTAAAATGGTATATAACTTAACATTTACATTGCAGTGCATCGTGGAATGCCATTACACGTCGAATACTAGTATTGTTTGTCGCTTAAAAGAAAGAAAAATAAACTTCTATTTTAATAAGGAAAAAAGAACTTTTTTGAAGCAAGATTTAATAACAAATATATTTGTAAAAAGCAAACGATTTTATTATAAAAGGTGAAAAATAATGTACTTATAATTAGGAATTTGAAAATGTTTACCTTTCGACATTTGCGATTTTGAGGGGAATACGTATCTTGCATTCTATCTTTATCTTTTTAATGTTTAAAATCATGAGATTTAAAAAAAAAATCTAAAAAATGAGTAATCATAAAAGTAAAATTTTTTTCAAAAATAGTTAAACTTAATACACTTTTACATATATTTTTTAAAGTGCAAAGTTCCATAAAGAAATATTTACATCTATGGCCAAAGTTACCCGCATTCATCGGCAAAAGCTTCCCAATTACAAATATTTAAATACAGCATAAAAAGTAGTCAACTTAGAATAAAACAAATGGTGTAATATTCTTCCTCATTAATAAAAGATTCGAATAGAGTGTTTTATTTAAATATTTTCAATATTTTTTTAAGTATTCCAGACAAAAGTTGGAAGAGATAGATTTTTGTCATTTTATGCTCGTAAGAATGAAAACAGCATTTGTAGTATTGCCAGATTTAGAATGAGATTTTTTTTTATGAAAGGCGATAATTCCACCTTTCCAAAAATGTAAAACAATTTAAGATGAGATCATTTTATGAAGAGAAATTAAGAAACAAATCTTTTTCCGACGCGTGGCCAAAGTTACCCTCCGTGGCCAAAGATACCCGCTTTGACGGTACTTGAATACTTATTGAAGCTTTTATAATACGAATAGAGAAAAGAAGATAAGTATCTGAGACGTCATACCTTTCTAACAAAAAATATTAATTTTAAATCGGGTGGATGTGAAACCGAATTTGACGGAAGAGTACAAACGGACGAACTGTCTATTGTCTCCATGATATAAATACCTACTTTCTATTTAAAAAAAAAGAAGGTAGGTATTGACAAAAAAAAATCAATACAAAACTGTAATTAAAAAAATAAAAAAGGTCGTACTAATGTCTCCATAATGTCAATACCTACTTTCGATTTAAAAAAAAATAGAAAGTAGGCATTAAAAAATAATTCTTAAAAAAACTTTTTTAAATTAAAAAATAATAAAAGGCTAAAAAACGTAAGTTCTCTGCATTTAAAAGGCAATACAACTTTTTTTTTAACATACACAACAATCAAAGCATATCCTATTAATGAAAATGAGTTCCATGTGTCATTAGAGTTGGAAGTTTTTCTTTCCTCCAAATAACGAGCACGTGCTAAATAATCTCACAACCAGCAATTACATGGTTCGTTCTCCACATATCCTATTCAAATAAACGCTAACAATTACTCAGATACAGATATCCACCCAACGCCTATTTCTTCTTAATGAGTTCTGTTGGACACTATGCGTTGTGTTAAACAGTATATGGTAATTATATTTAGCCAGGACTAGATGCTATTCAAACAACCAATTCGTTTTTATGTTCATTATTATGCGAATTTTTTCATTCTTCAATTTTTTTAGATGTCTTTCATTCATGGTCATAAAACTCGTTTTCTTTATTTATTGTTTTGCTTGAAAATTGATAAAAACTAAATATTTTTGGTAATGAGGGGAATACACGTTATAATTTTGTATTGAAAAATTCCTTTTATTCGACTGCAAAATGTCTCTTACGGCATCATTCGTAGATTTTCTTTCCTAAAAAATAGATTTTATTTTACAAAAAAAGAAGCTATTTTTTTAGCTGTACTAAATGGTGTAGTTATATTAAATTGGCTATACCGTCGAAGTGGGTATCTTTGGAAATAGAGGGTAACTTTGGTTCAGGCGTCGGAAAAAGTTTTGTTTCTTAATTTGTTTTCATAAAATATTCCCATCTTAAATTGCTTCACATTTTTGGAAATTTGAAAACATTGCCTTTTATTTAATGTAAAAAAGTATCATTCTAACTTTGGAAATACCACAAATGACGTTGACAAGTGCCGTAAATGACGTTCTTACGATCATTTCATGACAAAATCTATTTCTTGCAACTTTTGACTGGAACATCTAAAAAATACTGAAAATTGCTTAAAACACTCTATTCTATTTTTTCATTTATTGGGATGAATATTACACCGTTTGTTTTAATATAAATTGAATAATTTTTACGCTTTATTTAATTGTCTGTCACTAGAAAACCTTTGCCGTTCAATGCGGGTAAATTTGGTCCAAGACGTAAAGATTTCTTTATTGAACTTTCAAAAATGAATATAAATGTGTATTCTGTTTAACTATTTTTGAAGAAGTCTTACTCGTATGATTACCCTATTTTAAGATGATTTTCAAAAAAATTAAACGATTTTAAGCATTGAAAAAGATAAAAATAAAATACAAGAAACGTACAACATTCAAAATCACTAATTTCGAAATGTAAACATTTTCAAATTACTAATTAAGAATGTATTATAGTTTTACTTTTGTAATAAAATGCTTTTATGATGAACATATTTGTTATTTAATCTTGGTTATAAAAAAAAGTTAATTTTCCAATATTAAAATTGAAGTTTACATTTCTTCTTTAATGCAAATATTAAGCTATAAACCATTTTAATAACTCTATAAATTATAACTTTATCATTTTTAGGTTAAGACATTTTAATAGCACTGTTTAATTCTGTAACACAGTCCACAAGGATGGTAAAATGTATGCTTCTTAAGTATTTCATGCTTGGATGGACCAAAGCTACCCACCCGGAATCTAACCGTGTTCCAATAACTAACGCAACAAATTTATTAAATTTAGCAATAATTCTTGCAAATTATTCCTAAAAGTTCAATACTTAAAATGCATGATGATTTCAAAGTGTCTAATTAGATTTTGTGGCTCAATTTTTCCTTCTCTTGTAAAAAAAAAGTAGAATTTCGGACCAAAGTTAAACGCATTGACTGTATATTAGTTTGATTACTGCCAATTTCCATAATGTGTGCTTGAAATCTTTAGTAGAAGTATTTATTTTGATGTATAATTAGTCTTAAAATTTTACTAGATTCAAAAATCTAAAAAACGCAGTAAAAATAAACACACAAATATGCCTTAAGGCTATTCATTCAACAAGATGATAAGTTCCTCTCAATATCTGCAATTAATTTTACACCTTGTAAAAAGAAATAAAAGATAATAAAACAATTACTGTAAGAATTTATGTGTTCAATTTTTATACTGATAACTTTCTATTTTGAATGGGAGATTCGCCCTATTATGTTCTTAAAAATTATCACAATGTGTCGCACCTATTTTATCTCAATAAGTATTTTCAGTTTTTGAATGATACATATATACATATTTATAAAAATTAGTTAATAAATTTTAAGATTTATGTATTATTCAAAAAACAATGTAAAATTAATCCATCATTGTGATCATATTTCACTCTCTTTTCATTAATAAAATTTCTGACAAATGTAATGTATATAGGAAGTATATTTGATGCATTATTTTTGATAGAAAAAATATTTGATATTATTACTAGTACTGATATATTTCTGAAAGAGGATAATGAAACAAAATCCACTTAAAAAGATACGATGGGCATTGATAACGATTTTTTCCTTCTGAGTATTGGAAGAAACTTGATACATACAGTTCTGTGATTCAAAATATAGATCCAGCACTGATAAATATTTAACAAGAAAATCAATAAATCTTTTGTCCAGATATGGAAGATATCCGTATATAATATTAAAAATTCTCGATATTAGAAGCCGTGTTTAAGTTAAAAGAGTAAAATATATTTACGATCAATTCTGAAAATTGAACACTACTTTTACATTAGCCTATATTTTATCATTAATTTATTTCGGCATCGGTATTGGATTCAAGCTTAAACTTAAATTTTTAATGCGTTCAGATATGAAAACTGAATCTGTTGCAGTTGCTGTACTGAGGTAAAAAAAAATCTTTAATGTCTTTTCCGTGTTTAACTTTTGTTTAAAATTAAAGAATCGTGTAGAAAGTCATTTTTTTAAATCAAAATAGCTGTAAATTAATATGAATTATTTAGTTTTAGCAGGAACTTATGCTTATGAATTAAACAAAATGTTTCATTTGTGGATATTTCACATACACAACTTCTGTTACAAAAGCAATATAATGGACCATGAAATGAATCCCGTTTAATCTTCATTCATAAACAATCTTACCGTCTATAAATTTCTCTCGTAATAATGTCAACGCCGAAATATCCTTTATTTTCTTGGCACTAGAGGGCGCGTCGGTTTGTTGTCATTTTTGCCGCAGCACCTTTCATATCGAGGAAGTAGGGACCACCACCGCACTATCACGAACCGAACAATCAAGCATCGTATTAACCTACACCCCCTCGATCAACCATTCTACTCTCAGTTATCCGGACCATTCTGGTTATTCGGATGAACCATGAATTTTTACTTTGACGAGAACAGTGAGAATAGGTAGAATGTGTGTGCAGACGGAGTGTCCTTAGGCCATCTGCTTTAGTATTGATTGGAGAAAGCGACGTCAAAGGAATGTAACATGCGTTTTTTAATTCATTAACCGGTAGAAAGACTTTTAGACACGAATCCATGATCAGGAAATTAAGGTAAGTGACACATGACCTAAACAATTCTTTTAATAAGAATATGTTATCACAAAATATGTTATATTTATTAATATCTGTTTTTTTTAAAACGTTTACTCTAATTTTCATGTCTCGTTTATACTTCTAAATTTTATATTTTATTATAATTCGTGACTGTTTATTTGAAAAATATTGTTTAATATGAAGTAGGCTTTGTAATGCATCTACGATTGCAAAAAAAAAAAAAAAAATATTTTAGCCAGGGCCGGATTTCTAAATGGGCTAAGTAGGCTGTATCCTAGAGCGGTGAATTTTTTGGGGCGGCAAATTTTACGAAAACGCTATTCGGCATAAAAAAATTATTGTAGAGATACGAACATTTTTAAGAAATAAAACAAATAATTTACATTAATGCTTAAACGTTAATATGGTACTAACATTTCGTAGCAAACATGGTCGCTGCGAGGGCAGTTGCACCCCCTCCTCCCTTATTTCGAAGTTGAAAGAAAAAGAGTAGAACAGTTTGAAAAAATTCGCCAATCAAATAAACAGTTAACATTTCGCTTTCGATTTAGTGTGTAAAGGTACATAGATGACTGTAATATGTGTATTTATTGTAAACAGCTCATAGAACCCTATTTTGCAGCTAACTAGTTACCTTTTCCTGAAGAGGGAGAATATTGTGACAGGGGCGGCAAATCAATCGTAGCTTACTGGTGGAAAATATTTAAATCCGGCCCTGTTAAGAGTGTTATGGAGAAAAAAAAATCTAAGCTGTAATACTGCATAGCTCTCACAGTCAATTTATGCTAAATTTTCTGAACTTTAATTTTATAAGGCACACAAATAATAACTATTTATATAAAATATACTAAAGACATTCTAATTTTGATGTTAACTACTTTATTCATGCGGGGCGTTTAACACCCCAAGAATTTTTTAGAATATTCTTATGTATCTGGGGTTTTTTTCACAGTGGGTCCAACCCTTAGGTTTGATTTTGATGTCACTAAACCAGCTTGTGTCTTAAATTTGTCTACATCAGAGACATCCCTAATTAAAAAATCGTTATTGAAATATGTCGAAAATATCCCACGCGTTCTCCCGGGTCAAGATCAAACCATTTCCCGATTTTTCAAAAGACGAACAAATAAGTTTTGCCTGTACGTACAGCAGACGAATTTACGCAACTTACACTCTTAAAACAAACACTCCTAATTTAACTCAGACCGAGTGGATTTCATTCCTCCAGACTGGAAAATGCACTTCTCCTTTTGGAGTGGATCCTTTGTGTGTTAAAACTCCGACAGGATCACTCCAAACGAGTGATTTTAACTCAGTCTGAGTAAATAATACATGCCTTTACGGTGTCGAAAATGCACTTCTCCAACTGGAGTGGATTTCACTCTTTCGTTTTAAGAGTGTAGAGTTTAGCCGCTGAGATAGGAATGCATATATTGAAAAATAATAAACGAATTTTTGTGAGATAATAATCAAAGAGCCCCCCCCCCCTCCCCCCAAAGAATTAACAAAATCCCAATTACCTATGGTCTTCCCTGCAAATATAAAATTCTAATAGGCAACAAAAATCCAATATTTCAACAAATCTACCCATTGTAGTATCTGTGCACTGTTGACTATTGATTTTAATTTTGAAATTGTTCATAAGTTAATAAATTGTTGGTAATTGGATTATATATTTTTTAATGATTCCTCAACGTTTTGAGGAATATATACGAAGATATAAGTCGGATTGACGTTTATGTAAGAACTCAACAACTTGAAAAATGTAATATTTTCATAAAATATAATATATTAAAAAAAATCTAATGCTTGTTTATTTTTCAATGGGTTTTATAAGATAACTTAGTAAATTAATAAACATTTCTACGTCATGCATTTTGAAGATATGTGCGCGATGTTACTTTAAGAATGCGCTTTGTGCCAGCTCAGATATCGTCTTCGTTACTTTACTGAGATTCAAATTATGAGGTCCGTCACCAAAATTCATTGCGCGCAATTAAATCAATCCAAACCAAAATAAGATATGCGAGAAGGCATTTTCTAATTATTGGTGATCAATATCCGTTTAATAAACTACAAATAACTTAATTGAATTCCGATTCGCCTTCCCAAAACTTCTATTCCATTAACTCAATACCTGATTCCTGTGAATCGTTACTACAATAGTTTAAACTAAAGCCTATGTGGAGCAGCATCATTAAAAATTCACGTTAAACTCATTAAAGGGTGTTCTACTTTGATGAAAGCAAATAAGATCTGTCGGGGACAGGTGAGAACAAAGGTTTCGCTTCAGTGACATGAAACGACCTCACGTTGTGTCAATTAGCGGAATGTAATGAAGACCCTATTCTGTTGGAAATGTCACGGATTTGATTAAATTGTAGCTAAATCGATGACTTTAAAATTACACCAATCCATTTTTCTTACATGTTTTAGTAATTTTAAATTGAACTACGTTAACGTGAACTCGCTGAAAATGAAATGTTTGTTATTCTGGTGGAAATGTCACAGATTTGCTTAAATTGTAGATAAATCGATGACTTTAAGGGGACTCGGTACCCCCAAAACTTTTTTCTTCATTTTTAGTAAAACATCCAGTTTTTTGTGATGAATTTGTATACAATTGTCTAAATAAGACATTCCAGTGGCAAAAATTTAGTAAAATTTTTTCAAAAAAATAACACTTTTTGAAAAATACTTCTTCTACTTCAGATTCCAATTTTTTTTTTAAAGATTTTTTTTCACAAGCACCATTGATCTATTTTTAATAACTTTAGGTATGGAATTCATCATATGAGATATAGTTCAGGAGAAAAAAATAATTAAGGGAAAATACACCTGAATTTCTTAAAAAAATGCAAATTTTCAACTTATTTATTTTATTTAAAAAAACCTATTTAATATTTTTACTATTCCATACCTATTTTTATTCATTATACATTTTTATGCCTCTAAAAAAAATTTGGGACCGTTTTATTGGTATTTGCTCTAGTTTTAGTATTTTAAGTAAGGGCATGATTCAAAAATTTTAAAACCGAGAAAAACCAATTTAAGTTTTTATTGTTAAAAATTACTCTTAAAACATATTGTTATTTGATTGATATTATTTTTCCTTAATTCATTATACATATATAAAGCCTATTTAAGAGGTTTTATTAGAAACAAACAATATTTAAATAATATGTGAATATAAGTAGTTTAGCAAGTTTTGCTTCAAAACGTCGAAAACTGAAATTTTGAATATCATTAAAATGTATACAAAAGTAGCTTGCTAAAAACTATAAAATATGCTTTAATACTTACTTTTTCTATAGATTCAGTCTAAGAAATTTATATTTTATGAAATCAAGGTTTAAAAATGTCATTTTTTTATCAAAATATTTTGTTTGTTTTATTAGTATTCACACAATTAGTTTAGTATAATCAATTTCCATGGGTAACGCCTTCTTTCTTTTTATACTCTTTTTCTGGGGCTGTAAGGAGCCTAGTGGTCCGGACCCTGGGCTTGCAATCGGAAGGTTGAGAGTTCGGGCCCCGGTGCCACTGAAGACTTACCGAGTATACGCGGAGTACGTGCTCGTAAAATCTGTTGGGTCCGAAAGTCCTGTGGTCGGTCATTGCGCAGTTCACCATGGGTACAGGTTCCTGGAGAAAATTTCCCTCCCCTTCAGGGACATGTCTAAATTGTGGAGGTGGCGACAGATGGCAACATCTGTCATATGTGTTTGTGTGTGTCGTGTGTTGTCCTACTTGACAATGGTTTATAAGCGGGTCCTTGCGACCAAGCACACAAGCCTGAAAATATATGTCAAACCAACCAACCAAATTACTCTTTTTCTCTCTTAGATATGGCCATTTTGATAAATTTACGGGCAAGATGTAACTTTAAGTTTTGACTTATTTTCTAAATTGATTTTTGCGCAAATCGAGCATAGTCGATAGCTGTCGTGTTTTACATCCTATTGGCAAACCCAGGTTTTCTTGTTGACTTATAATGTTAGCAGAAATACCCTTATTGAATTCGCACACTGAATTTGTGACTATTGTTTGTGACAAAAGTTTCCTTTGAACACCTAGACCAAATGATATTGTGCAAGCTTTCGTTAGCGTTTTGCGTGAAGCACCTCACACATCTTTCTAGAAGTTCATCAGCAGCAAGCCTTTGATATATGGGTAAAATTTTGGCTAAATGTGTGTGTTTTTCAATGATCGAAGTTTTTTCAAGTTTTTTTATGAGGTCTTATCATGCGCCACAGCAGAATTAAAAAAAACACCACCAAGACTTTTCCCCAGTTGGACACTTTGAGTGTTGTGGTTTACTGTCTGTGCTTATGCTGTGATGTGATGGGTTATATAAATTGCAGTTTTCAATGGTTGCACGTTACCCTTGTTTTTCAAAATTTCATCCTGGTAATAACATGTGTGCCTCTTTACTTTTTGTCATGCAAACTACCCAACGCAACCGTTAAGGGCGACATCGTAAGCAGCGTTAGGACTTTGAAGGATATTTAACGTGCACTCCCTTACACGGTATTATTCGTCGGACATTTTTGGCAGCACGGGCCGTTTATAGGTCGGCAGTTATTTTAGCAATGCCAGGACCCGAACCTGGGCACTTTCGCATGCTAGGAGAGTGACTAACCGACTGGGCTCCCCAGCCTCCACCATTGCAGAGGGAGAGCCAATGTAAAAAAATGGCTTATAATGTAAAAATTTTTTTCCAATGGTCTTGATACTTTGTGACGTTATTAATAAAGGTTGTAATAGTATTTTAAGCCAATAAATTTTTTTTTGATTTTTTTTCACCGATTTTGGGGTACTAAGTCCCCTTAAAATTACACCAATCCATTTTTTTTACATGTTTTAGTAATTTTAAATTGAACTACGTCAACGTGAACTCGTTGAAAATGAAATGTTTGTTATTCTGGTGGAAATGTCACGGATTTGCTTAAATTGCAGCTAAATCGATGGCTTTAAAATTACACCAATCCCTTTTATTTACAAGTTTTAGTAATTTTTAATTGAACTACGCTCACGTGAACTCGCTGAAAATGAAATGTCTCGATGAAATTCTTCTAAAGAACAACAGACAGAATGGGAGCATTTGATTGAAATTGACATGAGACTTTTGTTTTTTGACATCCTAACAGAAGTTTTGAATGAAAAAGGATTGATATTAAGAATTTCTTTTAGCATATTGAGGTAATGATAAAAAAATCATTATTGTTTCTTATCTATCTGATGGTAAATTTTTAAAAAATAATTAGGTGATGAACTTTAGAATAATACGAAGTTTCATTTGCTTTTTCATAACTTTTATTATAATGGGTTGCATTTAATTGCTATGGGAGTTTAATGAGAGTTTACCATTCAAAATCAAATGTTTTCCTGCCAATTAACATTCAATTCTGTTCGTGAAAGTGAACCATTTAAGCACCCCTTCAAGTTCTGTAACGAGGCTCTTCAAAAATGTTTCCGTTTACGTCACTTCTCCACATACTTTAAAAAATGATTAAAGGGCAAATGAGCTTGACTGTCCGCGTGTCTCCAAACCAAAGCGCCTTCGTGTTAATCCAATGGGGAAAAAATTATTTTCTAAGCCACATTTCTCCGGCCGTATTGAATATTTTTTTAACGTTTTTATGTGATAAATGTTGCTAACTTCCATTCTCTGAGATCCCACTTATTGAAATTGTTTCAAATATTTTTTTTTAATTTTCAATAACTAAATCTTCGAGCCAATTTAAAAAAAATGGAAACATAGAGACCTGTAAGCCAGCTATACATTTATCCCATAAAAAAAATTGTAAAAAATATTTATTGGGGTTGTTTCACGGAGGATCTGGTAATAGCACAGCGGTCTTGTTTTCCTTTCCCTCTAATTACTTCTGTTATGGTTGGTAGAGATAATCAGGTTTGTGTGCTGACCAAGCATACTTACTTGAATGTTGGTCTACCAACCAACTTAACCAAAACAAAATTAATTCGAGAGAAAGGAAAACAAGACTGAGGAGCTATCGCCAGATCCTCCATGAAACAACCCCATACAACAGAAGAAATTTGGCATAAAAGAATTCTATTATATTAACAAAGAGCACTTTGGTTTGGAGGCCCGCAATCGATCGCGCTCATTCGCCCATAGGTACCCCCTTCAAGTTATTTAACATGGTTCCTCAAAAACAATGTTTCATTTATGCCACTTGTCCACATACTTAAAAAAAATTTAACTACAAAACGAATGCGTTTCGTGGTGAAGGATGCTTAAAACAAAGGAAACGTCGAGCTTGCAATTCATTTGCTAACACTTTTATGTAATAGGATACAAAGACCTTCGACGCAGCGTCACTTTGAAATTTAATTTGCACTTCCTGTAACTAATTACTTCATTCGCAATACAAGTCGTACTTCTGTGAATAATATGCTGATTACTATGTGTGTGTATAACGTAACTTATTGGGAAAACACATACGTTAATTTTTGAAATTTAACTAATCACTGAAACATTGTGTGTTGCAGAAGGGTTCTTACTAGTGTACCATATTGATGTCATCTCACAATTATTCTCTTGGTGTTGTTAGTCTTTTTTTTTACTTCAAAGATAACATTCATTAGCTTTTTCGTATAGTATAATTATTTTTCCTTGTAAGCATCAAAAACAAATTTCAATTATTTTATTGATTCAAATTGCAAACCAAATTTTTAAAAAGTTTGAAATAAAAGTTATAAATTTATCATTAAAATCGGATATGCTTCCTTATTTCCTTGATATTCGCTTTTAAAAACTTCTCTAAAAAGAGATATATTCCCTTTTTAATACACTTAAATGTTAAACACGTCTGACCTTAAAAATGCATGTAAACTTATGATTTTTAACATCCCAGCAGAAGTTTTATATGAATTATTTTAACAATTTATAATATCAATAACAAATTCAGCTAGTTTACAAATAATAAAAAAAATCGTCATTTATGTTTCAATAACCTATTTAATTAGAGTATAAATAGTTTATTTCTCTAAAACACAAAATTCTTTACAATATATTAATACTCAAATTCAATAATTATTAATTCAATTATAATAATTATTTTGGCCCAAATTCGAAATTAAATATTTTTTTTAAAATAAGATTACATTATGATATTTAAAAATTTAAGTCTGAAATCCTTTTGATGTTTCAGAAAAATTACTGCAGAACAGCCGAAATCATTTAAATTAACTTCAAGGTGTTCATAATCATATACAATTAAACCATTGAATAGCATAAATAGGTGTATCATCCGAATTTGAAGTATTTATACATATTTTTTATGAATATAATGACAATCTTTTATTAAGTTGTTTTGAGGGCTCTTTATTTTAAGCCTACTTTTCTTTTTTTAATTTGAAAGAATTTAAAAAAAAAATGAAAAAGTAGGTATTGACGCGCGGTCGATGTCCGTCTGTCTGTCTGTCCTTACTTCTCTTCCAAAATCGGTTCTATCCATCCGATCTTAATTTTTTTTAATATATATTTAGGAAGCTATGACCTCAGAGACCAAAATTTCATACTTTTTTGTCCGTCTGTCTGTACAATAGGACGGACCATAAGTATACTACATATTTTTTGACGAATTTCCTATTGAATTAGCATTGAAATTCAATTTCGAGTCATTTAAATCGCTGCTGCCAACTCAACAATGACACGAGAAACTTTATTCTGTTAAATAATATTATTTGAAGCAAAATTTATTTTGGTTATAAATCACTTTGGAAAGACGTCGGAAAAGGGCTTTTTTTTATTGTTTATTATTTGTTTACTAGGTAAGTGTCAAGGCATATTTTTTACGCATAATTGCCTGATTAGTTTTAATTTACATTACTTACTTTAATAGCATTTGGAAGTAGTTTCATGTTTTTTTGTATAAATATTTAATTATTCGTAAAACTACAAATAAATCAAGCAGACGATAAGAAATATTAATTTTATTTGTGATAGAAAATTAATGAAAATGTTGATTTTGGCTAAAAGTTTAAATTATAGCTGGGCGCTGTGTTTAGTAAAATTTATTATAATGTGAATAAATTTTATGCGGAAACTTTTGTAGATGATATGGATACTTACTGTTGCAAACCTAGTTGTTTCCCGATAAGAATTTCAGTATTTAAGTAACAGGAAAGTAGGCTATTTTGTTCTTTTAGAACTTCTTGTTTAAGTAGATTTTGTTAGATTTTTTTTTCAATTCCACATTGTTTTATGATTCAAGTTCGTTACTCTGTAAGACCAGTGCATTTCATTTCAGTTGTATATTATTAAGAATGCCTTTCTTAGTTTATTGTTGGTTTTGGAAGGTTTTATTTCAAGGTTTCGAAACTACTGCCCTCTATCGATCAATCCGGCGATTAGTTGTCTTTGCTTCAAAACAGAAACAGTTAACTTAAAATCAATTTTTTATGCATAAATTAGTTGCCTAAGATAGGATGGGATTTCATTTATTAGATTTTAATTAATAAATTCATCGTACTAATAAAAGCACATTGGTAAAGAAAAGCTGTGAATAGTTGAATTATTTAAACCAGCTAACGATTAGAAGAATTCAATGTAAAATACTTAAACTAATCATTTAAATTTTGAAATATTTTTTAATTTTTCATAATATTAATATAATATTAATTTATTGAAGTAATTATAAATTAGAAAAAAAGTAGCTGACTGCGGAATTTTCTGACCTTTTTTTATTGATGATTTTTTTAAATATGTAATGTATTTTAACATGTTTCGTCGGCAAACAAGGGTGCATAATATTATTAATTTAATTATTCGGTTAAATACTTTTAAAAAACAGATTACAAAAATATATTTATATAAAAGCTTGAAAAAAAGTATTTTAACATAATAGTTCTTAAATTAAATTCTTTGGAATATTATTAAATATATTTAGAATATGTTCATTTATCTCATTAACATTTTATTATTTATCTTGTTTATAGTTTGAATCATAATAAATACGGGTTTCTTTGCTGAAGTTTTAATTTGGAATGTATTTTATGTATATTCAAGCCCCATTTTAAATAACTTTTTTTTAATTTATTTTTAATTTTTAATTTTTTTTTATATTGTAACGGGTTATGTTCAAATTTTATTTAACAATGATTAAATCAATTTGTTGGATTTTTAACAACAAGGCATAACTCCATTGCATTTTCAAAAAGATTTTGATATATTTTCTAATGAAAATCTTTAAGAAATATTTAAACGAGATTTGAGTATTCTTTTCCCCTTCATGTGTATTCTTAATTTTCTTTCGAAACATCTAAACCTGATGCATGAGGTCACTTCATTTCATTTATCTTTTATTTCTTCACTTCTTCTTCTGAATAGGATTTTCCCAATTGATATAGCTGCAACACCTGTCAAATCCAAAACATGTTGTTTATGCAGCGGCTTATTACACTTATTTAAGGAAACCTGCGCCATTTCAGAGTATGACGCTAAGTAGTTAAATCCCATTTAAACATATAAAAGAATGTTAAAAAGAAACTAACCTTGAGATTAAAATCGAAAAATCTTTTATGCAAATAAGCGATAGTTATTTAGTAGGTGGATTTTAGAGATCACCATATTGCATTTAATAGGTGACATTTAAACTCTATTCAGAATTTAAATTTTATTATTTGAGTTCTCAAATTCATTACTTTTTCGCATACAACTTGCAGTAAAATGCAATGTGAGCACCCTAACATTTTGTTTAAAAAATATATATTCTATATAAATAATTCATTAAAAATCTATATAAAGTGTAATTGTTGTTTTTACATTCCTCCTTACTACGAAAAGGAAAATAAGCAAAACTATATTTACGTATTATAAAAAATACATTCTTCATACTTTATACACAAATCTCAAAATATTTTTATCACACAAAAAACATAAAAAGTTTCTTTAAAAAATCTTTTAAGTCTCCAATGTCTTGGAATGTCCATAAAATTACGCTTAAAAAGTACTTTTCGACGATTTTCGACACAGTAAAGATATCTGTGAGCTTCTGAGTTTTACAAAATGAAATATGAAATAATGAGAACAGAAAAGAACCGATAATAACATAAATCTGATCCTCTGAATGAGAGTGCATGGCGGGAGGAGTTGCTAACAAAGACCCCTAGAAAAAACAAAATCGAAAATTACACTGTATACAATTTTTTTGAGTTATTAACAAAACTCAAATTTATAATGTACATTACTGAAATTGGGAAAAAATTAAATAAGGTGCTCAAGAAAATTAAGACGAATTTGAATTTAAGGAAAATTTAAAATCTGGTCAGAAATATACATCACTGAAATATACCCAAAACATTTTGTATCTTAAACATTTTGTATCTTAAATTGCTTCTGAGTTTTACAAAATGAAATATGAAATAATGAGAACAGAAAAGAACCGATAATAACATAAATCTGATCCTCTGAATGAGAGTGCATGGCGGGAGGAGTTGCTAACAAAGACCCCTAGAAAAAAAAAATCGAAAATTACACTGTATACAAGTTTTTTGAGTTATTAACAAAACTCAAATTTATAATGTACATTACTGAAATTGGGAAAAAATTAAATAAGGTGCTCAAGAAAATTAAGACGAATTTGAATTTAAGGAAAATTTAAAATCTGGTCAGAAATATACATCACTGAAATATACCCAAAACATTTTGTATCTTAAAAAAATATATTTCTGTTTAAAAAAAATTTAAAAAAGTTTGATCTGAATTTTATTTAAAAGTGGGGTTCATTAACTTAAATTATGATTTTTAAAAATGTAGTCCAATTTCCCTATTCTTTAATAATTCAAATTAAACATTTGTAACCTCGTTTCCTTGACATTTTTATTAATTAGAGACCATCATTGCTCTCACGAATAAATATTAAATCAATAGTAATTTAGTGCAGCTTCCAAAACGCATTCTTTGCCATAATACGTTTTTGAAGTTAAGGACGTTTCACCTAAATATGGCTTTTTTGCAATGACATTTGACCTTCTCTATATACTAAATCCACACGCAGCGCTTGCCGAACATATTTCGCAATAGAATACTTGCCTTTTCCAGCTGTTAATGAAATTCTAGGAAATGGATTGGATAAATTGTGTTTTTAAGTATACTACTCTATTTTCAAACTTTTATTTTTAATTTTTTAACTAGCAAAAATTATTATATATAAAACTTAACATATATATTTTTAATTACGCAACAGGTATTGTTATATATTTTAATTAATTAAAAACATGAATTGAACATGAATATTTTTTTAGTTATTTTATTTCGTAAATAAGGCTGCAGAAAATAGATGGTTGTAAGAAAGTATTAACCCATTTATGCCCAGTAGCTAAAATATAGGAAGCATTTTTTTTGACATTGTCTAAAATAGCAAAACCCATGACAGAAAAACATCAGATTGTCTTGAACCATTTATGCAGGACGAATTAAGTTATATAAAAACGAATTTTAAAAAAAGTTAATGGTTTATTCGGTAATTAAGGTGTTAATGATGTTCACAAATGAGCCCCAAAAGTTAAATTATTGGAATAAATTATAAAAAAATCTCTGATTTATATTCGAAAATCTGTAGAGCACTATCTCCCCGTTATTTATTTTTACATACTCTCACCAAGAATTAAAAAGTGAAATTGATTACTAGTCTTTAAGAACAATCTATTAAACCAATTCACAGTGGCATTACTATTACCATCTAAGTAATGAATGTTAGTTTCACAAAAGGCTTGTATTTAGTCTCTTGATAAGAAGTATTTAAAGCTTCCATTTAGGGTCTCTTTAGTAGAATCAGTACATTTCTCATGCCCCTTTTCCCATCTGTACAACCTGATATTTATATAAACGACCCTCTTTTGGACCGTCCTTACTCAATATCCATTAAAGGACATTAAACCACCGCTGGGCCTTTCCAAATCCTACTTGTATTTCAAATTAGATTTCTTTCAAATAACAGTTGCTTATTTATTATAATGGTTTCACAGAACTATGTTTCTTACAGTTTGACCTAAAGACAGTAAGGCATGTAATGTTATAATTAATCTACTCTCCTTCAGGGACATGTCTAAATTGTGAAGGTGGCGCGCGATAGATGGCAGCTTCTGTCACGTATGTGTGTGTTGTGTCTGTCTTACTTGACGAAGGTTTATAAGCGGGTCTCTTGACCAAGCAAAAAAACCTGAAAATCTATGTCTACTAAGCAACCAACCAATTAATTTTAGTTGCAGGATGATTGATGAATTAATCCTAACACTAAAAATATATATTCAAAAAACTAATGTTATTTCGGAATATTATTGCGATCTCCGTTCTATCTCCTCCACAAATATAGTGTTATCTAAAAATCTGATATTACTATAGGCAAGACGCTTGATCTAGAAAAACTCAGATACTCAGACTATAGGCACAACCAATTTTAGGGGCCCTTTTACGAAAAATGCTATGTATGATTTCTAGTAATGTTGATGCTAGTTGACCTATGTACCAAATTTTTGCTACAACTTTTTTTTTGCTTCCCTATAAACATTGATCATAATAATCACGTTATGTCAATTTCTCACTCAAAATCAAGAGGAAAAAGTGGAGTATCAGAAATTTTTAAAATTTATTTATACTTTTTTGGAATTCATAGCGTTTTGATCGACCCTGACTGTAGAATGTTGGTTAAAGACAAAAGTACTCTGTGATACTTTGGTTTGGGATTAACTAGGTTTGACTGTAGTCGATTTTATTATGAATATTAGATCAATTGGTTTTTCTTAGCAAACATCAGGTGGGTAAGGACAGGATGTTATTTTCTTACACATCTATTCACTAGGGTCTCCTCAAATGGGACTTCTGTGCTTCTCTGTTATTTCATTTAATTCTGTTTTCCGGAGCGAATCAGGTCACTGAAATCTCTGTCCTTGGCAGAAAATCGATAAAAAAGCTAACTTTTACTCCTTTTTTTTTGCCTGGAATTCCTTTTTTTTTATTCGTCTGCCCATGGTCCCATGTACACTTTTACCTCCCCTTTTAGGGAAACTTGTAAAATTGGCGTGCTGTTGCACTTTCTTTATTGTTTCCGTTGCAAGAAAAATATCTCTGGTATCACGGAATTCAATTTATTTAATCTTTGCTATTTGTTTTCTGGAGAAAGAATGTGATCAGAGCATCCGTCTTATAGAGATGTTTCTTTTTTTAAGATTTATTAGATGGGAGTGCAATTAAATACAAATCATTTGTTACGTACTTTCTAGGAAGCAGATATAAATGTTTAATTCCATAAATTAAATAATTGCTTTCTTTGTAAACTAGCTATTTTAAAAGTATCATGATCATCATTCATTTTAATATAGCTTAGAATAACATTGAAAAGAGAATTGTTTAATGGAAAGCTGGTGAAATAATGCCTACCACAATTTTAATGCATTAAAATCTGAAATGGGAGGTTTATCTTAAGAAACTAAATGTCTTTAAAATTAATTTTCATCATTTTTCTTAACAATATTTTTTACCATTTTAAAAGTTTAGTTTTGTCACACAATTTTTTAATTGTAAAGAAGCTATGCATATTAATGATTTTTCAACTGCAGCTCAACAAAACTTGAAACTTCAATGCATTTTTTAAAATTTAAAATTCGTCACAATAAGATTACTTATAGTTGCGGTTCAATTTTAATAATGAAAAATACTGTCCATTAATCCTTAAAATTTTATATTACTGCTATTTTTTATGTAAATTTACTACATAAACGGGGTTAAAGCCAAGCTACCTTCAACTTTACGGAAATAATGGCATTTATATTTTGTATTAGATAAGACATTTTTTGAAATCTGTTCACTGGTGCGATTCCTAGATAATCGTAACACTTTTAAACAAAAACAACAAAATTGCAACAATTTTTTTTAAAATAGGCACTATCGTTGTTTTTTTTTTTTGTCTACTCCATCACTCCATTTATGCAGTGTTTCACTCACTTCCAACACTATTCAATTGGTCCTCATTTTGCAAGCATGTTAAATCCTAATTTTAATCAGCTTGCAGTTTAATTCCGTAATCAATCAGCACTCTCCGATTAGTTGTTGAAACAAATTAACCTCATTGTTTGCTTTTTAACGCACACGTCACAATCATGGTTAATCACAATCATGGTTAGAAGATAACAACTTAACATGAAGATCGTTAAGGATAAGTTCATTTTTTAAGGAATATTTTCCTTATGTCGCTCGTGTTACCTCATTCGTCCGTTAAAAACTACTTGCCGCTGAATATGAGTAGAAACAATCCGTTCATGTACAACGAATCGGTATTTTAGTTTATATCGATTTTGAATCAAATGTTTAAAAATTAAATAGAGAACTTTTCGTCATTTAAGGTTATGGAGCAATTTATTTTTTATTATTATGAGCCATAAGTAGATTGAATAAGATAGGGAAACAGAAAATTCTTTAAGAACTAAAATAACGTCCATTACTGTTTCTTAAATACTCAATGAAATCCATGTATACCAAAAAAAGAAGTAAATCTGCAACAGTAACTGTCTTTAAAAACCACTTGAACACAAGATTTGTACACCTTAGAAAAAAAACCTTACACCATGAATTTGTTTAATCAGACAGACATAGCCTTTATAAAAGCTTTCACTTTTCAGCTTCCACTAGTGTTCCACTAGTGTGGAAGATGAAATCGTCAAATGCAACATTTTGTTGTTGTGTTACTTAAACTTTTAAAAGCCAAAATCGGCTATTTCATTAATTTTCTTTGGCAAATTAAATAAAATTATCGTTTGCTAAACATAATTGAAGTTCGAAGAATAACTATGTGTTATTGCTTGGTTTAAATTCTTCTATGCCTTACGGCGACATTTGGCGTGTTTATAAATGTCTGCAAAGCCTTAAATAATGCAAGCTTCTCATTCTTAAGAAAGTATAACAAGATTAAATTTTGTAAAATCCCAATATTTGATTTTCGAAATATTTTGTAATAATTAAACGAAACAACCTCAAACTACATTTTTAATAAGGGAATGTAAATTAAAACTAAACAGCATTTTATACAAAAAATGGAAAAGCTATGTTGATTTTTTAGCTAACAAATAATGAATATTCAACCTATAAATTAATACAATTTCTGTCGCCATTCCAAGAACAAGAATAGAATTTCTTTAAATCTTAATTTTAAATAAATAAAAGTTGCTCATTATAATTGTTGTGGCAATAGGGATTTAAAGGACTAAAATTTAAATTTCGGTTAATTTAAATGGGTAGTTGGTCGACCGACAGGTAAACATATAGTAATATTGACGTACCTACAAACGGACAAATTGTATAAAAGATAGTCTCTGGATTTTTTTTTTTTAAATTTCAATATCCGTCGAATAGAACCGATTTTAGAGAGAGAAGAAGGGGTACAGACATCTCCAGCATATTAATACCTACTTTTTAATTTTTTTAATATTTACGAATTAAAAAAAACAAAGTTGTCTTTAAATATCTATCCATTTTGTAATTAATGTTTAATTGTATTAGTTTGAAAGGAAACAATTCATCGATAGTATAATATTAATTTTATATGTAACGATGCAAATACGTTTATCCGATAATATGGTTAGAGAATAAGACAGGTAGTGAATAGAATATATTATCTTTCAAAAATTACAAAACACTACATTAAATAATGTTAATCCCGCAGTTGCTACTTCAAATGATCGGTGAGTACAGAAACCACTTCAGTAAAAAAATATCCGAAAACTCGCTTTCAATGAAAATAAGCGTAGAAAGGCAAGATGCGTGTTGGGTGCAAAAACTACGTTGAGTAGTTCCGTAAATACAGGACTTTTGTTTCGAGTGTTGAGTGCAGAAATAATGGCGGAGTTATTACGTTTTCTCTCCCTCCTGAAAAATTTGAAATTTGTGACTGCCGTTGTTTCTGCACTCACCGATTCAAATACTCCTCAAACGAGCAACTTTATTTCCAGCCTGATGATATCTAACTAATAGATCTGTAACAGTCTGTTTGTGTCACGTCTTTTAATGAGAGTTGGGAATAAATTTTTGGAGAACTCAAATATATGTTTTGATGGCTCATCATTATAAATAGACTGGGTGTACGAACTTTAAACCAACCTATATTACGCTCTAAACTTACTCAACTGAACTTATAAGAAGTTTCTTTGGAATGCCTAACTGCCTTCATATACCTGAAATAACAACGTAACCCTTTAAGCTTTCTCTCCAATAAAAAAAAACATTTTTAGAATAGTGGACAATTGAGGACCACAGCTGTGGAAATAAAAAAGTACCCACTTGAGGTTATTTCATCCGTTAGTCACAATATAGAATCGGACCTTTTTGAGATTGTGTACAATTAACATTCTGAGTTAATTGCACAATACAAAATTTGCATAAGGGGCCGTCTTCATATTAAAAATATTGCGGTCTTTGAAATTTCCAATAGCAACACCCAATTTTAATAATTTAGAAATGTTAAGCACTCTTGAAAACCCTTAAATCTAAGTTTTTGTTACATTTGGATGAATATTTGACGAGTTATTCAATTGAATCACTTGTGGACCTTTTGGGGACCATCTCTAAAATGACAAGCAAGCATGCATGCAAAGCCGTCTTTATTTATCAATTACACACGTAATCTTATACATAGTCCCCTAAAGGGTAATTAAAAAGTATTTTGTGATTTACTCAGCAAATTATGAATAAAATTTTTAAAAAAATGGGATTTCGCTTAAACTTTTTGTCTTACATTTATTTCGTTAAAAATATTAAGGGGTTTCCATTCATATTTTTTTTAAATTAATATAATAATTATTTAAAAATATAAAAATTGTTTTAAATACCCCAATATTGAATGCATTTTGTTTGGGTTATTATAATTTCTTTTCAGTAAAAAATTCGTTTCATTATCTTAATTATTTATAGATCGGGATAGTTTTTTTTATGTGCAACTCATTTAACATTATGGGACCTAAACTTTGCACGTCTCTAACTCCTCTAATAATGCTTAAAAACTAACAAAATTTGGCATTTCGTATTAACATAGGTCAGAGATTTGAAATATGGATTCAAAAAGGGGTGTTGCTATTGGAAATTTTAAAGTTAGTAATATTTTTAATATGAAGATGGAACACGTATGCAAATTTTGTGTCATGCAATTAACTCAGAATGTTAATTGTTCACAATGTCAAAAAGGTCCGATTCTATAGGATGACTAACGGCCAAAATAATCACTAGTGGGTACTTCAAGTTGAATACCAGAATTAGTGATTTATTGTCTTGGCTCATTAATTTCCCATGCAGGTTATAGAGACCCTCCAAATCCAAAGCAGGCTTCACTCACACAAAAAGCTTGATCTGCATGTATTAACGCGGCGCTTTCTTTCCACAGGCCGCTGAGCCGCCCTTCTCGAGCGCCGCCGGTTCCCCTCCCCCCGGGGCGTGCATGGAGCACCGCCGCCCCTCCTCGCAGCCCTCCACGGTGTCGCGGAGCTCCCTGGGCGGAGGTGCCGACATCTGCCGCATCTGCCACTGCGAGGGCGAGCCTGACCTGCCCCTCATCTCGCCCTGCTTCTGCGCGGGCTCGCTGCGATACGTGCACCAGTCATGTCTGCAGCAGTGGATCAAGAGCTCGGACACGAGGTGCTGCGAGCTCTGCAAGTTCCAGTTCATCATGCACACGAAGATCAAGCCCTTCACGAAGGTGGGTTTCTGAAAGGAAGATGACAGCAGCATAAAAAGCATTTACTTCAAGTGCTTATGTGCTTTTTACGCTGATGCGGTGATAGCTCAGAACGTTGCTCTCCTAAGAACTTAAAGCCTTAAACGATGTCATGCATTAATTAAGCGTTTAGTTGTCACCTTAGAGTAGAAAACATTCAATTGTTGTCATTGTATTTTACTAAATATAAATAGTTTATTGATCCTTTTTACTGGGCTGGTCATTTTTATCGAATCATTGTCAAAGTATTATAAACTTTAAATTGTTTCTAATAACTATAATCAACCAAACTACTCCAGAAATTTAAACTGCATCGAAGCAAATAGTTTTAATTATAAAGTTTATGGTCAATCTTGTGAATTATATTAATTTCGGTGCCTCATTTTTTGTGTTCCAGTGGGAGAAGCTGGAGATGTCGCCGGTGGAGCAGCGCAAGGTGCTGTGCTCCATCACCTTCCACGTGGTGGCCATCACGTGCGTGGTGTGGTCGCTGTACGTGCTGATCGACCGCACCGCCGAGGAGATGCGCTCCGGGGCGCTGGAGTGGCCCTTCTGGACAAAGCTCATCGTGGTGGCCATCGGCTTCACGGGGGGCCTCGTCTTCATGTACGTCCAGTGCAAGATGTACGTGCAGCTGTTCCGGAGGTGGCGGGCCTTCAACCGCATCATATGCGTGCAGAACGCCCCGGAGAAGGCCAAGCAGCAGAACCTCTTCACGGCGGCGGAGCTCACGGCCAACGTCCTGGACGCGTCGTCGAAGGTCCCGCCCACCTCCGCCTCCCCCGAAGAGGAGGAGTTCCACTCGTGCCAGAGCGGAGAGTCCTCCTCCTCCTCCTCATCTTCTACCACGTCCGAGGACGACAGGGGCGGGGCCAAAGCAGCCGAGAAGGACACGCCCTCGTCGAAAGCGGGGTCCAATGGGACGACGCTGACTAACGTGACGGACACGCCCATCTTGAAGGAGGTGGTGGTGGTGGCGGCACTTCCGCCTCATCAGGACGAAGAACATGCGCTCTCTTCTGGGGACGTGATGGCTTTACCACCGCCGCCCCCTTATAATACCGGTGAAGAGGCTTTCTTGCCGAAACATTTGAACCAACAAACGGTCAGCTGAGAATATAATTTGCACGCTTGATGGAAGTGTTGGGGTTTGTAAAGACTTAACGGAATCTGCCCTGCTAAGCGCAAAAGTGATGCTATCTGCACTGTTGAAAAAATTGAGCTGTTATTTGAAATTGATTAATGTAAAAAATGTAGATATTTGCTTATATGTAGGTAATTGTAAAATGCCTTGAACTCTGCTTCTTGTAAATTCCATTCAACCAATGATGTTGTGAAATTGTTTCTCAATTCATACACAGGTGTGGATATCACATTTGCGTTTAGCACGGCAGAAACGAAGTCACATCATTGGTTGTTTTGACCAGCTATATTTCTCTACCTCATACTTGAGAACGGTAACTTAATTTATTTGGTATGGGCATATAAACTAAAAGGTATAAACTATTTCAACTTTATTAAGTTCACTATAAAACTGTTATTATTTCAATTATTCAAATATTTTTTTTTGCAACAGTGCAATTTATAATCCATATTTTTGTTTCTCAAAAATTTGCCAGTTTTAAAGTTACCTTTCTCTGGAACTGAGATAGATTTAAGTGGGAAATAAGTACTGATTGGTGTAGGTAGCAGAAGCATTCGAAATGATTTGCACCATTTTGGAAGCTACAGTGCTGCCTATCGTGTATTTCACAAAATGATCTCAATGAGTTTTTTAGTGTACTCGGACATACTCACGTCTCCACTTGTTTTATTATTTCTGAACCAAATAATATTTTTTTTTCTCATTTAAATCTTTATGGTTCTGCAAGTTAACTGAACAACGGCTTGATCAATTTTCCGAAACGTACAGGTTTTCTACGTTACAGAATAAGGGGTTCTTATGCTTATAAGAGGCTCTGTGGCTTAGTGGTAGTGCTTCGCAGTGCCACGCCACAGGTCTGGGGATCGAGTCCTGGATTGTGTAGGGTTGACTAGTCCTTTCATCCCTTAAGTGGGTCGATAAAATGAGGGCCATTCAAGCTGCGACGAAGAGTTCAGTTTATGCTCGTAACATTATTATAAAAAAAAATATAAGAATTTATTCTTTTTTATTTCTACGCGACTAAGAAATTCAAGGGCTTTCAAGATATAATAGAGTAGTTCGAGGACATTTCCTAAAAAATTGTATTGAAACGTATGAGTTTATAAGTAAAAAAGGTAGGTACATTGCCCACGCCCAATAAAATGGCGAAGTGCCAAAGAATCAGTGTGTGACTGATATACCTATTAATCATGAAGCATGAATAAAAAAGAACTCTTTTTCGGATCAATCATAAATCGTTCCATCAACCTGGGCAGCCGATTCACCTGAATGAAATCGGACTTTTCTTTTCATGTTTTAGTTTAACTGTGATCATGTGATGGGTCACTGGCAAGAAACAGCAGGGTCCACTTTCGCCAAATTCTTGCACTTGATTAATTCGTGTATTTTCTTTTTTTTTATTACATAATATAATTAAGTTTATTATGTAATAAAAAATGTATTTTCTTTTTTTATTACATAATATAATTAAGTTTATTATGTAATAAAAAATGTATTTTCTTTTTTTATTACATAATATAATAAATTTTAGTGTATTGGGTCTTGACCTGCTTACAATGGTTGGCAAAGAAGTATACCTAACTCTTACAAGAATACATTACAAAAAATCAGTAAATGAAATACAACATACGAAGACTTAAATACATAAAAGGAAACAAAGTAAAAAAGTTTATATTTTAATGAAAAAATTTTTTTATCTTCATAAAAAAAACATTGTAATTTTGTTTAAAGCTACAAAATTAATCCATAAATTATTATTTTAATTAAACATAGACCCTGACGATTTTCTGCCTTTGATTCTTCATATAAAGACTCCTTTATGAAAATGTAAAGGTGCTACAGTAAGCATCTATATTGAACAGTTTGTGTGCTGATGAATGAATAGTCAATTCAAAACTATCTGTATCATATTTAATAACTATATTTCAAGTGTATATAGTATTAATATTAAAATCGTCTCAATTCAAATTATTATTTCAGTAGAGCATAGTATCATCTATTGAAAAAAAATCAATACATTTGGTGAACTAAACTACAAAACCACATGTTTTAGCAAATAGAACGAAAAAATAATTATTTTGAGCTAATAGTTTTTGAAAATGAAAGGGGATCTGTTGTTGACCGAGATGCAAAACTACTTTGTAACAATAAACTAAAAATTTTGATCAATCTGAATAAAACGACGCGAAATATTCGTGAAACCAGCCAACTAATGAAAGTTTGAGGAAATGTTCAGAAATGAATAAATAGCAAAAACAGGAGACAGATAAACTAATATTTTTTGCATATGAAGAGTACAGGGGAAAAACCACTTGATTTCGTAGAAAGCTTTCCTCAATAGACCTCTTTGGCAATGATAGCGAAAAATCGCTTAAACTGGTACAAAGAAACCGGTTACTCGCTTTGTTTTTCTTTCACGGCAACCCTGATTCACGCCAGAGATCAGTGGACACAAGTAACACGTTTGTAACGCAGATGAAGAACCGAAAGAAAAACCGGTTTCTTGACGCCAATATCCGCCAAGCAGACACATAAGGTAAGACTTCTAAAAAATCAAGTGGTTCTTCCCGTGTACTTTTCATATGGAAATCGTTGTAGCATGCATGTGGTTTCGCAATACTGCTTACGATACATGACACTGGTTAAGAATCTTGATCATTCAGGATAAGAACTTATCAAAAAGTAGTTTTCGGTCGAAAAGATAATAAAACGAATTATAAAAAAAATATTTTGAAAAATTAATTGTGAACTAATTCATTCAAATAGGATGACAAGGCATAATTTTCTTCCACCTGCATTAGTTAATAAACTTTTAAAAAAGCCATGTTGCGCGATGAGTCGAAACAAAATCGACGCGTCCCAATTTGGACTTAGGATCGTGTATTTTCTGAAACTCTCATATTTTCCTGCATTTTATCATATTTTTTTTAGTCTTTATATGTTTCATTACACATTCGATCCATATCTCAAATTGACTTGAAGTTTTTTTTTAATTCGGTTCACACATTTCATTCAGAGTCAAACATTTTTATGTTTTGACGATTTCATAAAGTAATTATTTTTGGTGTCATGACGTATTTTGCTGTTTAAAAAATTCATTCAAAGTGCTACAAATATATCAAAACATCAAAAGAAATTTCACTCAGTAGAACTAACTACCACTGATGCTTTCAATTTTGCATTTTTTAAAGTTTATCATTGAAGAAAGATAAATATTCTGTATAAATAATTGAACTAATACTTTTTGTATTTACAATAATGAAGATTCTATAGAAATCAAGAAGTATTTAAAAAAAACTGTTTCTTTAACTCTTTTAATGTCAGCATATTTGTTCCATTTTGAGTGAAAATTTTGAATATTTGTTTTATAAACAAATGGACAGGTACTTATTTTAATTTGTTTTAACTTTGTATATGTTTAGGTACCTATAGCATGAAATTTCGAATTTAGTTATATTTATCTTGTGTACAAAAAAATCTATGCCTTGCTGAACAATGATTTAAAAACAGCTATGTAAAATACACTATGTAATTTATCTTTAATCATGTTATGAAGATGGTTTTTGGAATTTGTCACTGTACATACTCATCAGAAAATGTCAGATAGTGGTTTGAAAAAATTGTTTCAATGTCACACTCCTTTTTTTAAATGTTATTACCTCACAAACAGCATAATACAATAAGAAAAACTGACGTGTTATATTTCTCTACTAATAATTGAATTATCAATTTAATTTTGTATATTTGTGTAGAACTTTTAATGAAATAACACTGCAATAATTAATTCTTCATGTATGCTATTTTCAAATCGACTGTTTAAATATCTAGTAATAAAAAGTTCCAATTAAAAATTAGCAAGTTTAGACCATTTAACTAAATTTAAAGTATTGTAAGTTTTAAGGAAAAATTAAGATGCATTTTAAAACAGGACCATATTTTTACATTTCAAAGGAATAGTAAATGGATAAATATATTGCATACAAAATAATTTTTAGAAATATAAATTCAAATCAATTCGTAAATCAAAATCAAATTTAATAAAAGATTTCCCATTAAAGTTTTTGCATTTCTCTTATTATGTATCCGTGATGATACATGTATATATGCCAAATGAAAATTAAGTAACTTACGTTCTAGTCCTACAAACCAAATGATTATGATTTAGTGTAGTATTTACTGTTATTCAGACATTAATAACATTACCAAAACATTAAAATATAATTATTTCGTGACCTTAGTGAAGTTTTTCATCCAGACGTAAATTAATTGAAGAAATATTTAATTCTTAATTTACTTACCCAAACTAAACGAAATTGCATTTGCATCCTAAAAATACTATTATTTATATAAGAGGGTTTGTTTTTACACAATAATAGTATTTCAAATCCACGTATTTTTATCTTTTTGTGTGAATAATCTTATTTACTGTAATATTCTAGTCACACTGCTTGGGTTTTTTTATTGTAAATTTCGTCAAGTTCATGATATTTGTATTTGTTAAATGATTATATGAATTCGTTCGTGCATAAAACTGAGATTTTTGTTTAAAAATAGTATTTATACATAAAATAAAACTAATTGAACGTCATTGAATTGCATTATTATTAATTGGTAAACTTACATTTCAAAAGTAGAAAAATCAATACATATTTGATAACTCTAGGCAACATTGAAAAGGGCCTAGAGAAAAAAATATCAAATTATAAAGGGATTTAGTGTGCTAAACACAAATATCACTTTGAAATTATTTTCCTAGCTTTAGTGTTTGAGATACTTACGTTTTTTTTTTGTGTCAAAACGATGCTCAAAATCAATTATAACTAAAATTTTAACCATAAATGATATTTTGAAAGCATTAAAAAATATAATAGGTGCTTCTAGCGTAGTTTTTGATGCTGACAAGAATCAGGTTATTGTTTACTCTACCTCTAACGTTTTTTTTTTTTTTAAAATCTGAAAAAGGCTTTACAAGACAAAAAGCTTTTTCTGACTGATGCACAGTATTTTTATGACTGATAATACAGTGATTTTTTTAACGCAGCTTCTTGAGTCTAAATTACTTATTAGCATCCCTTAAAAATAAAATTATGATTCCCTGGTTAATATTTGTTGTAAAAAACCTTCCTTAACCAGTTTTTCGGTATACTGTTTTTTAAGTATCAAAACCATTAGAGCTAGAGATGAATGGAAACCAGTTTCATACTCAACATCACAAACTACGTAAGAAACAAATATTTTATTAAAAATAACATTCGAAACTAAAACTTTAGTTTTTTTTAATTAACAATTATTTCGCTCACACACACCTCTTCCATACAAAAAACGTAAATATCAAGTATGTTACACTCCTTGCCAACTTAAGTTGAGTAAATAGAAATATGCTATGGAGAAGATCCTTCAGAGGATGTAAAGAGTTCCATAAATTATTTGTGAATCCATCCAGAAAAGATGTTTAAAACTGTAATTTCATTTAGGGTCTGACATATTTGAATATTATTTGAGAAAATTTCGCAATTTTATCAGAATGAAAAGCGTATTTTGGTTAAATTGTATTAAGATCATTTTGTATGTAAATATTACCTTACAAGAGTTTCCAACTAACTGACCAATCGCGCTTTTCCCTCTGCCTTTTTACTATTTGTTTTTACCGAAGTTAGGTTGACACGGAGTTTAGATAACTTTTTCCGCATGCATGACTATACATAAAATTCCACATGAATGAAAAAATTGATTAATTATTCCAATTAGTGATTAAATAATTAAAAAGAATTCGTTACGTTTGAAGTGCCTTTCTAGTCACGATTCTAAAAGGTTCATGTATGTACTTAAAAGACAAAATTCATTAAGGAACAGCTTGAGTCTAAACCAAAGGGTTTTACAGAGATTGGTGAAGTTTACAAAATCGCTTATAAAAAATTTTAATAATATATAAAGTATCCTTTTTAATTCCTTGCCTGCTGCACATATATACCTAAGATATGTCCGGTGTTGTTTTATGTTTATCTGTAGTAATATGTGTAATGTGTGTGGATGGCAGACGTTTCAATGTAAGAATTGTAACATCGAAAATAAACTTTTTGTATAAATAAGTTTTATAATTTTTTTTAAATTGTACCACAATACCTACAATTAACATTTTACGATTGTAGCACAATTTATAACGTTACAATAAATATTTGGAAATCGGATTATATTAATTAATTTAAAAATATTGCAATTTCATTTTTAAATATAAACAAGAAGTTCTTAAAGAACTAAAATAGCCTACTTTCCTGTTACTTAAATACTTACTAAAATTCTTATCTTGAAAAAACTAGGTTCGTAACAGTAAGTGACATCAACAACCGTTTTTCCACATTAAATTTAAAATAAATTTCACTAAACGCAGCATCTAACTAAACACAGCATCTTTCACTGAACACAGCTTTATTTGCAGTCATAAATAAATATTTAATTTTTCGTAGAACAAAAACCAAAAAACTACTCCTCAATAAACATTTACTTGCTAAATTCGGCTAGTTTCATTTATTTTATTTCGAAAATTAAATAATTATAACTTAAATCGTTTGCAAAAATTTGTATTTCAAGGAATAAATATGTAATATTCCTCGCTTTTAAATAGAATGAAAACAATTTATATCAACATACAAAGATCTCGTAGTGAAATATATATTTGACATCATCTTAAATTGATCGATGTTTCAAAAATAAATTTATTTTAATTTATTGTCGAAAATAATTAAAGTTTCTCAAGCAATTGTTGCTATGGCAATGGTGATTTAATTCTAATAACAAGAAGTTTTTAAAGAACTAAAATAGCCTACTTTCCTGTTACTTAAATACTTACTAAAATTCTTATCTTGAAAAAAAATAGGTTCGTAACAGTAAGTGACATCAACAACCGTTTTTCCACATTAAATTTAAAATAAATTTCACTAAACGCAGCATCTAACTAAACACAGCATCTTTCACTAAACACAGCTTTATTTGCAGTTATAAATAAATATTTAATTTTTCGTAGAACAAAAACCAAAAAACTACTCCTCAATAAACATTTACTTGCTAAATTCGGCTAGTTTCATTTATTTTATTTCAAAAATTAAATAATTATAACTTAAATCGTTTGCAAAAATTTTTATTACAAAGAATAAATATGTAATATTCCTCGCCTTTAAATAGAATAAAACATACATAATAATTTATATCAACATACAAAGATCTCGCAGTGAAATATATATTTGACGTCATCTTAAATTGATCGATGTCTCAAAAATAAATTTATTTTAATTTATTGTCTAAAAGAATTAAAGTTTCTCAAACAATTGTTGCGATGGCAATGGTGATTTAATTCTAATAAAAATGGCTTCCTATGCTTTTTAAATGAGCATTAAATTTTGATGTTTTTTAAATAATTGAAGTACTTCAAGTTCGAATTCTTTTCTGAAATTTTCAATGTATTCTAATTTCGATGCGCTGAATTTTTTGACGTATCTCACTTGTCCGTAGCATTTGTAGTTAAATTCAGCGATTTAAATGACTCGAAATTGAATTTCAATGCTAATTCAATGGGAAATTCGTCGTCAAATAGTAGATTTATGTCCGTCCTATCGTACAGACAGACGGACAAAAAGTATGAAAGTTGGGTGTCTGAGGTTATACCTTTCTAATAAAAAAAGAATTTTTAGGATCGGATTGCTAGAACTGATTTTTAAGGGGGGTACGGACGGACGGACGGACAGACAGACGGACGGACGGACATCGATCGCATGTCAATACCTACTTTTTCATTTTTTTAATTCTTCGAATTAAAAAAAAGAAAAGTAGGCTAAAAATATGACTTTGGTTAGTTTATTTAAACTCTTAAGTATTATTGTACCCCAGTGCCACCCTCGCCTAATCCCTTAAAAAGTAATCCGACGACTGAATGTGAACTCACTCTAAAAAATGAATGTTTAAAAACGACGAAATGTTCCTTAATTTTGACGATTCCGTTACTGGCAAATGCTCCGAGTTTGCGTTTCCTCAAAGTGAGGACATTTGAACCATCATTTTTATGAGGATTTGAATGTCGTCTAATCTAAAGAAATATTTCATCATTTTTGAGCATGTGAGTGCAACAATGAGACTCAGTTTCCTCAAAATCAAGAAACTGAATCGTCAAATCACGATTGTAAAAGTGAGGATTCACGTTTACTCAAAAGTCACGTGATAGTTTGACGAAACACAATCCTCAAAATTAACGAAATGAGGCTTGAGGATTCATGAATTTTCAAAAATGAAAGTGTTATTTCTGAGAGTAAATATTTTTTAAAACCTAAACACAAGTTCAATTTTAATAATAATGTTAACTAAATACATAATAATCTAATATAAAATGTTTCTATATTCAGTAATACTTTTACCTAAATGCATTTAATTCTTATTTTAAAAATAAAGCCAACACACAATAAAGAGTGAGTTATGTTACAGAATTAGAAATAGTTTATTCGGCTTGGTCTATGGCCTTGGCAAAAAATTATTAACTTATTTATAGCTAAGTGCTTGTAAAAAGTTACCAAGCTAGAATAAAATATATATACTTACTGTTGCACACAATATACCTTTTTAAAAGACTAAGGTTCTTACTATTAAATTAAAATAAGCGTATAAATTTAGCGCTATATTTATGAAAAGCACATGAATTTGTTTTGTCAGACTTTAACTATAATATTATTATTTGATTTTTTTTTAAACTCTTTATTAGATTTTTTAATGTTTGGTCAAATTTTCTCCAAACAACTCTTATAATATTCCAAATGTGACTTACTTCCTTCAAGCAACCGTTGTTTAATATTGCTGCTTAGAAATGGAAATATTGAGGAAATTTTGTGCACAAATGTATGAAGTTTATACTTCATAAGGGAGGGAAATAATGGGGGGGGGGGGTTGAATAAGGGATGAGATTTATACGAACGCTCCAAAACCTATATGCTGATATCAGCAGGGGAGGGGGGGGGGGGGGCTTACAAAAATCCTGATGAGCTGCTGACCAGTGTGGAGGGGTTCGATTGAAATAAAGTAAAAGTTTGTATATTATACAGATCCCTACTATTATGGGTACATTTAGGGTTTATTAGGCTAGTTATATTTATAAACTTAAATAATATGATAATCAAAGTATGCTGTTTTCTTATGTCATTTTTTACTGCTGTTGGTGATAAAATAGAAAATAAAGTTTCGTCTGAAATAAACATTTGTCCAATGCTACGGAATTTACACATTTAACGACGCATGTTAACTATGTAAATTACGGAGAAATGTACCCCTGTACCAAACCTTTCCATTATACTCTATTCAATGTACTCTTAATGTAATAGCGTATTTATTTAGGCTTTTAATTCATGAATAGGAGCTTATTTATTAAGCTTCCAGTTCATGACTATTTTCTTGGAAAACAAAATTATTAAGAAATCAAATATTTAATTTAAACTTAGTCACCAAAAAGAACTATCCAGATGAACTTCACCTTGCTAATTATCTTTCTTTGGCAAAGATATTCTTCAACATATAATTCATCCTCTGTCCTTAGTGCATCTGTAGCTATCGCCCTGGATTGTAGCCAGGTTCGATGCTTGCTACACCTAAAACAAAATGCCTGTCGGTGAGGATGTGTAATACATATTTTTTTTTAATAACAAGTGTTCATTGTTTCTGTTGTTTTTCTGTACCATAACCCTATCAGTCACATATGTATGTATAGAATTAAAAAAATATATAGTTCAAAGTCATATAGTTGAAAAGGAGAAATTTTCATCAAGTGCCATGCACACACAGATTTGATGTCCGTTTGAACGTTTTAACTACTCGGCATTTTTTCAGTATTTTTTCAACAAATTACTTTACATTGACTATTATTAACCAAAAACTAAACAAACGGCAGCAGCTTCCTAACAGTAAAACCTCATAAAGGGACATTAGACTCAACATTAATTTTAATTCTTACCACAGTAAATGCAAGTTAATATTTTACCAAAATAAAATGGCCGAGACAATTTTAAAATCAACGCAAGGTGCCATGGAAAAAGAATTGAGTTTTGACAAAGGGAAGCATCAAAATATTTCTCATTTCATTCCTTTTGTGAAAAAACACATATTTTAATTTTTTTTAGAAAAAATAACAGGGGACTTCCATTTGAAATTTAAAAGAACAAATAAACTAATCCAAAGTTATATTTTTGTTCTTTTACACCTATCTGTGTTGGTATGCGTAAATGTTTTGTATCCTGTAATTTTTCATTTTTTCTTTCGTCTGTATGTGAACACATTATTCTCTGCTAAAAGTTCGTGAAATACATATTCAATTCACTTGACAGAAACAAATTTTACTTTATAGTGGAGTTATGTGCCAAACATGTTTCAATTCTGTCTACCAGTGTGAGGAATTTTAATGGACCACTACTGCAATCTAACTAATATTTTATTCTTTTGGCGTAGCAGATTTTATCGATATAAATAGGCATTTTTAAACTTTTAGAAAGCAATGAAGTATAATTAGGTGTATATATATAAAAAAGTGCTTTTATTACAAACAATATAACCTTTCAAACAATTATATTTAAAAACTTTTGAAAAGTTATTTATAGGAGGATACTAGTTTCTTCGCACGATTTCAAAGGATCTTTACATTTTATTATTTATTTAGCAATTGATAAGTAGCTAGAAAAAGTTAAGTTTTTTTAAATTTTTATTTCATATTTAATTTTTTTTTTATAAATTAACAACTATTTCTGATTATGTTAAAATGAGAAATACTTTGGCTGGGTATTGTGTAAATGTTTGTTCTGCAAGTAAAGGAAACACTAACACATCTTATTAAGATAGTTCTATTCAAAAGAGGCAATTTGCTGGATCCTATTATACAGCATATCAATGACTCAAAGTTAATGAAGCAGAAGAAATATTAAGATAAGGAAATCTGATTACAATGATAATAAATTCCTACAAACACGACATTATTACTTACCATATTTTTTTAAAAATTACAAACTTTGAAAAGTCAATACTGATACACTCCTGAAGACTTCTTCACTTTAAAATTAAAATTCCAAAAGTTATCTTAATCATGTCTTAAGGGGTCATAGAAGTCTTAAAAATGTGCAAAGAAGGTACTACAAAGTATAGTTTGATCTTTCATGTAATTTTTTAACTGCTCAATATATAAATATAATTTTTTTATATGTAATTCTATAAGATTTATTTAATATAAAACAAATTTTAAAATTTATGAAGCTTTAGCCCAAACTAAAATAAATGATATTAAACATAAAGCTATTTGAACACGTAGGGATTAGGCTTGCGCGGCAAATTTTGAGGTCAAAAATGAAAAAATGACCAAGAAAATGAATTTATATTGTACAAATATGTACAAACAAAGACTTATACCTAAATTCTCAGCTAAATTTTAATTTGAAATTATTTTTTTAAAAAAAATTAATTTCAAAATTTTAAAATTTTTATTAATTTTTTTGGAAAAAGTTCTTAAAATAATTTCTAATTAAAATTGAGCTGAGAATTTAGGAAAGAGTCTTTGTTTGTACATATTTGTACAATATAAAGTCATTTTCTTGGTCATTTTTTTTTTCAATTTTGACCTCAAAATTTGCCGCGCAAGCCTAATCCCAATGTGTTCAAATAGCTTTATGTTTAATATCATTTATTTTAGTTTTGGCTAAAGTTTCATAAATTTTAAAATATGTTTTATATTAAATAAATCTTGTAGAATTACATATAAAAAAACTTATATATTGAGTAGTTAAAAAATTACATGAAAGATCAAACTATGCTTTGTAGTACCTTCTTTGCACATTTTTAAGACTCCTAAGACCCCTTAATACGGTAAAATCACTATCCCCTATATGAACAAACATCTCCGGCTATTGTGCGCTTGCTCGTTTGAAAAAGTTAAAACGTAGTGTAGTGACGTGTACATTTCTTGTACATAATTATTTTTTGTTATGATTTATTTTGTTTTGCAAAAACTGAACTGAAGGGAGGGTGAAATAATTCGGGCGTTCGTTTTTGGCGACGCTTTTGACAGAACGAAAAAAATGTAACTGCTATAAACATCTTGGTAAAAGCTCCTGAAATTCTACGTGTATAGTGTCTGGTATTTTGTGTTGTCTTGAAATAAAAGATTCTCGTCTAAAAGAGAGTTGCAATGCAAATTACTACAGACTAGACTGGTGGCAGCTGTAACGGATTGAAGTAATTTTCACGCCATTTTTGACGAAGAAGAACGTCAAAACCATTGCTTCGATCAGGAAGATTCAAAGTTTGTAAGTACCTAACTTGATCCTAGTGCCTGATTTACTTTTATAAAACGAAAAATTATTTTATATATATTTAAAGTTAACAAAAGTTAAACTTTATTTGTTGTAGAATTCTGTGAGTTATTCTAGCAGTTGCAATTAATATGTAAGTGACACATTGAGAACAAGAACAAATGTTTAATTGTTTGATTTAAATCTTAATATATATATAACTGATATTGATGTTCGTTATCTTATTATTGTATTTTAATTAAGGTAATAGCTTAATTTGAAGTGTGCACTGTCTTGCGGTTGTATTTACCGATTTAACGCAGTCGTTCAATGAAAGCAATGTCAATTATCAGTTGAAGATTTAATTCAGTATATTGTTAAATGCAATTCTGGTTGCAGATATAAAATAATTTGTAGTAAATTTTTATTTAAAGTGTTGGTAGAACGCATTTAGGAAATAAAAGTTTCCATTATTTCAATTTCCGAAATATTAAGAATTTGTAGAATTCTCAATTAATTACGTGAGCATTGCTCTCGTTGCGAACATAGTTTAATTTTCGTAACTTCATGTAAAAAAAAGTTAATGAGGATTTATTTGCTGGTTGTTCTTGTAAAAAATATTTAATTAGTGGAACGGTCATTGCATGGTATAATTCAGTTGAAATATGTTTTGAATTTATAGCTTCTTTGAAAATTGTTCTTGTAAGACATAAATATTGTCCATGATAAGAATGCTAAATATTACTTGCAAAATAACTTTAGTACTTTCTTTGAGTTATATTTTAGCCGAATTGATTTTTTTTAAATAAAAAGTAGTTTACTGAATTAAATTTGATAAATTACATTTTGAAGTGGAAAATGGCTTTCTGAATTAAGGGTAGGAAACAGGACTTGATAGTTGTCTGCGAGGAATTAGGGGAAGCTGTTCCGCCTTCGAGTGTGGTTCCAGAGATAAAACAAATTATCTTAGAGAGTAAATTCTATGACAAGGAAGAAGTCAAGATTTTATTGGAACGTATTATCGATGACCGACTGAAGCGGGAGAAAGAAGAAAAGGAAGAGAAAATAAAGCGAGAGAAAGAAGAGAAAGAAGAAAAATTGCGACAAGAAGAGAGACAAGAACGGATAAGGAAAGAAGAGAATGATAGACAAGAAAGAATAAGGAAAGAAGATAATGATAGACAAGAAAGATTGGCTAAGGAGAAGATGCAACATGAATTGGAGTTGAGGCGTCTGGAGTTAACTCAAAGTGAGTCCTTGCCCCAAACGAATAGAGATTTGGCAAGAAGTAGTCCGAAGATTCAATTGACCCAGATAACTCCTAAGTTTGACGAGAAGCTAGATGAAATGGGCCTTTATCTCATAAATTTCGAAAGAAAAGCTGAAATGGCGCAAGTTCCAAAAGACGATTGGACTGCTTACCTGTTAGGTGTGCTACCTGCTGAAATATCTAATCTTTTGGCCAGAGAACCACCTGAAAATGCAAATAACTATGAATTTGTAAAGAGCCTCATCTTAAAAAGATATAAGTTAAACAGTGAAAAACTTAAGCAGTGCTTTTATCGCCATCGGAAGACTCCCGAAAAATCGTGGAGAAATTACGCCCATGAGTTGTCATGTTATTTCACAGAGTGGATTGAAGATTTGGAAATATCTACTTTCCAACAGCTAAAAGATTTGTTGATAACCGAACAAATAAAGTTCAGGGTTCCAGACGATATTAGAGAACATTTTCTAGATAAATGGATAAAAATGAAGACTCCCTACGAACTGGCAGAAACCATAGATGAGTATGAGAGCATTAGAGAGAGTTTTAGGAAGAAAGAAACCCCGCAGAAGACAAATAAATCACAGGCGAATTATCAATTCAAGGAACCTGCAGAAGAAGTGAAGAAAACCCAGTGGGGAAGAAAAGATCCACAGCTGGCAACCAACAACGAAGAGGAGTTCGAAAGACGACCTCAACGTCGCTGCTTTGAGTGTGGCTCTAACGCATCTAAGGCCCCAGTGCGATAAATTGAAGAAAGTCGAATATGTGGCCTCTAATATTACTTCTATATATGAAGAAGGACTGGCACTATACATCAGTCGAGGGAAGGTAAATGGATTGGAAATGCCAATACTCCGGGATACCGGCTCGACCGTCGACTTGATTTGCCATAAGTATGTCAAGCCCTCTATGTTTACAAATGAGAATGTGTGGATCAAAACTCCATTAGAAGAGGAGATGAAATGCTTGCCTTTAGCCAAAGTAGAGCTACAATGCAACTTAGGCCATATAGTCACTAAAGCGGCTGTTCTTAGAAACTCCTTAGACAAAGGAATGTATCTGTTGGGCAACAAAACAGCTGCAATGCTTAAAGAAGTCGAGAAGAATGAGTTTGCCGAGATTCAACAATTGAATGCAGTTCAAAATAGAGCTCAAAAGAAAATGCCCGTAGATAAGTCTCAGCGTCCAGACGTGCAACAAAAGGTTCCGGAAGATGCTCCTGACCAGGAAAACGTTGGTGAGCTGATGGAGGTAGGAGAGGTTTTGCCTATGGCACATTCCCTACATTCTGAGCTTGGATTTGTGAGTTCATCTCCAAAAGAGCTTATTGAAGAGCCACAAAAGGGCGAAAAACTAAAACCATACCCTCAAGAAGCTAGAAGTAACTCAATCTCTAAGTCCAGATATATGCCGAAAAATCAGGAGCTATACTTCAGGAAAAAAGCCAAGAAGAAGCCTTCTAAGCCAAACAAGGCATCTGTGCATTGCGTAGGACCTGGAACTGACAGGCACGAACTAAGTCGTAAAATTTCCTAAGGAAAGACGAAAGTTATTTGTGTGTGTTCCCCTTCAATTGTGTGTTCCTAGGCTTCCTGCGAACTCTAACTCTTTTGAACTATCAAAACTTTGAGAGACTGTTTCTTAAATAGTCAGCTATCTAAATCAGGGAAGTAAAAATACTTGCAGCCAATTGTCGTATTTCATAAGCACGATATTGTAAATTATATTCTGTTTCTTTATTTTCTAACATATATGATTGTTTAAACTGTATTTTATTTACATTTCTGGTTAACATGTATGATTGTGTAAACTGTATTGTATTTAATTTCCTTGTTAACATATATCTATATGATTTGTAAACTATATTCTATTTCTTTATATTGTTAACTTGTAAGATTTATAGTAGATTTTAATTAATATTTAACTTAAATTTACTTAGTACAGGCACTAGAGTTCAGTTAAGGGGGTCTGGCACCTCAAAATCATTGAAAAAATTAAAAAAAAATTAGTGGCTTAAAATACTATATCAACCTTTATTAATAATGTCACAAAGTTTTAAGATGATTGGAAAAATATTTTTGACATTAAAGGCAATTTTATTTTACCCTTTCTTTAGTGAAACTGCCCAGATCGGCCGAACGACTAAGGATCCGATAATGTTATTCCAATCAAATATTACGAGGAAGCAAAAATCCTTCGTAAGGAAATGAGTTAACAATAAAAACTTTAAATTGGTTTTTCTCGGTTTTACAATTTTTGAATCATGTGAATGTTTAGGGGCACATAACTAAAAATGTTATTCATTTAAATACTTGAATTTTTTTATGTGTAATTCACAAGTATATTTAAACGTTTTAACGCAGGGAATAGTCTGTAAAGTTTTTACTTTTTTTTAAAAAAAAATCTTTTAGGTTAAAAATATTGACATTCTTCAACGATATTTAAAAAAAAATCATATTTAATCTAGTTTTTAGTTTTTCAAAATAATCTTGTGTTAAAATACTTAAAAATGTCTATAGATGAAACTGTGAAAATTTGAAATGGATATATTAATTAGTTAATTCTTGAGATGCCCCCAAAGTTGGACAATTTAACATGGGCTTCTATGGAGGTGCCAGACCCCCTTAAGTAGGTACATAGGACTGTGGTAAATAGTAAAACATATAGGACTATTGTGATATTCGTAGAACATAGGACTATGGTGTGTTCTTCCGAACTTTGAACGAGCTACAGTGCTGTGACTTTGACTTTGAACGAGTGACTGTGCTACAACTTTACACGAGTGACTGTACTGTGACTTTGAACTGAGACTCTGGACAATTGACTAAAAACTTTCCTCTTCTAGAAAAGTTTTTCTCCGGGAAGGGAGGAGTCTGTAGTGACGTGTACATTTCTTGTACATAATTATTTTTTTTTATGATTTATTTTGTTTTGCAAAAACTGAACTGAAGGGAGGGTGAAATAATTCGGGCGTTCGTTTTTGGCGACGCTTTTGACAGAACGAAAAAAATGTAACTGCTATAAACATCTTGGTAAAAGCTCCTGAAATTCTACGTGTATAGTGTCTGGTATTTTGTGTTGTCTTGAAATAAAAGATTCTCGTCTAAAAGAGAGTTGCAATGCAAATTACTACAGTAGCTTTTGTCCTAACAATAAGAAATGAAACTGTAAAAATATTCAATTTGTTGAATTTCTATTTCACAAATGAACAAAAAGTATTTTGCTTTTACACATTACAATGATTGAGAGAAAATATTAAACAAGGATTTGCGTGTTTCGATAAATATTTGAAAAATTAGAAATTATTTTGAAATTGTGATTTTGTATTTTGGAAATTTTTCCAGCTATTTGTTAGTTTCAAAATAACCGAAATAGATGGAAGCTGTTTACATAATAATAGCAGCGTATATTGCACCGTATTGTTTTTTGATTGATTCATCATTATTGAAGTAGACCTTTTACGAGAGGTTCAAAAAGTAGCCAAATGTACAGAGTGTTGACTCAATGAAAGAAGTTAGCTTCCAGGAGCTGCATTAATTTGAAGAAACCCGCATTACTTAATTTTTTTTAATAAACTATTATTTAAAAAAAATCAGAATTAAGTTTTTTTATTGAAAGATGATCTTGTAGGCACCTCATCAACTCATAGTCTACCAAAAGGATCCTCACTAGAGATGAGTTACTTCGACTTTTATACAACTGTTTTCGTTTTTAACTAGTTTACTGGTACAAACGCAGTAGTAAATAAGTGCGAATCCAGCGTGGGTCTTAATTTGAAGTTCACGTGTTATGCCACACCACTCCTCTCCCATAGACCAACAATTTAAGAAACCGCCGTTGTTAACTAGGTTACTTATAGGAATGCCAGTAGTAAATCAGCACGCATCCAGAGTGGATGTTATTTTGAAGTTGACCGTGTGATGATACGCCACATCTTTAAAATTATATAAAAAAAATGTTGTGTTTATCGTTAGTGCTGGGAAAACTGGTCTGTCTATTTCAAGTCTCCTCAAGTCAAATTATTTTTAAAGCTTTTCCAACAATGCGGCCGACCTACCATCTGTTACCATAGAAAAGCTTTGTAAATAAAATTTACGGAAGGTTAAGTAAGGTTTAGCCCCACGTAGACTTGTACGTAAAATTACTTTTAATCCATAAATATAAATAAATGTTGTTCCTAGAACAAATCTTCAAGTTGAAAAGTTGTAGCGTACTTGGCCTTACTACTCTTCAGTGGTCGTGGTCATGCTTTACGTCTTGAGTGGCAGAAATTCAACAAGAATGAAAATCAGATCAATATCATAAGCATCTTGTATCAATATTTTGCCCCAAAAAACAAAACAACCAATGAAATCGTAGATCGAAGCTCGTGACATTTTTTAAAACAATAAGCTGTTTCAACACTTTTTCAAAGAAAACGAAACAACCAATGAAATCGAAGTGTAGAGAGCGTAACGTCAGGTGAAATATTCCCAATTCCCATTGGTTATCAACAGGCGCGTTTACATGAGCCATAGATTGAAAAGCAAACTCAGCAATTTTTCCCTCGTGGGGATTTTCTCCCAGACAGAACCGGAATAGTAGGGTTCATTGGGATGTTCGCAAAACCTCAAATGAAGGAGGTTTTGATGTCTCATACCATGGAATATGGATTCGGTCACAACTATATTCATTTGGGTAAGAAATGCTGTTCGACCTCTTTTCCCCCTAATGAGGATTTTGGCATTCCATAAAATTCGATGGCTCATGTAAGCGCGCCCAATATAGCTGGCAGAGCTTACCCTGCCTTCTAACTAATCACGGAAAACACACCACTGGAAGTCTAGGAATGAATACGTCAAGTGAGACAAGCCGATTCCCTAAAAATAGTAGTTCTGCGAATCAAGTCCCTCCGTGTATGCCTAAACATTGGGAAAGGACCGGCGACCACATAAAATATTTCTAATCTATTTTGGGATGTAAGTTGGCAACACTTATTTCCTGACGTGTTGTTTTTACTCCACGTTGAAATCGTCTGTCAACGGTAAATAAAAAAGGTTTTGTTTTAATAATCACTTTTCATATATATTTATCTGATACATTTACCTTAATATATATTCTTTTTCTATTTTCACAGAGAAAATATTTTTAAGTTATTATTTTGTTTCTTAATAAATTTGGAATATATTTCTTGACAGCTTAAACTTATATATTACCTACATATGTTTATTTAAGTGAACTGCATACGTTTCACTGACATACATTCGAAAAGTCCCAAACTTTTTCATTCCTTTTTGTAGTTTAAGCAATTTATTCAAATAATTAATTGGTATTTTACATTCAGATTATATTTTTCCCTATTAATCCTAAACTTTCTTTAAAAAAGGTATTAAACCTTTTACAATACTTGTACTATATTTCTTTTAAAAAATGAAATTTGAACCAAGTCCTATATTGTATTTTTTTTATTTTATTTTTTGTGAATCTGCTCATTTTAAAGTTTTTGAAGTAAAAGTCTGTTTTAATGTAATTACTTTGCTTTCAGATTTAACAATGAAGAATTAACGAAAACCAGACATATATATCTTTATTCAAAATGATTCCTTCACCATCTTCTCATATGCCTCCTGGTGGCATGTATAATCCTAACTCTGCCAACAAGGTATTTTTTTTTTGATAAATAAAAGTTTATACATATTTTGTAAGAAGGAATTAGTAGGTACTTGCATTTCGAATTGTAACATCAGGTATAGTGTTTTGATTTGCCCTTTTAGCTTCCACACTACGTTTATAACGTAAAAAGTGGAAGGTTTTATAATCGTGCTGTCCGTCCGTCTGTCACCCACTTTCACATAACGAACCGAAAGTCTCACAAACAAGTTAGATACGTCTTTTTGAAGCAAAAAATCAGTTTAGGCTACATTCCAAATTTAATTAAAAAATTTTAATTGGAAGTTTATTTAAAATTTAAATAAATACAAATTTAATCTACATTGAAATAATATGAAAATTCTATTTTTATTCAATATTTTTACTGTTGCCATAACAAGAAACTTTATTAAAAATAAAAATAAAATACTTGAAAAAATATTTATTTTTGTTCAATAATTCAATTTGGATTGTTGTAATAGCACAATAATGTTATTTTGACGGCTCATTATATATGAATGAAGAAATATGCATAAAAAATTCTAAATTTGCATTAAAAATATGCAAAGTTTCGTTTTTATTTTTAAGGCAACAATTTTACTTATTTATTTTTCGAAATGTAAACTTGTGGTTGCAAAAGGTATTTATTTAAAAAATGCATTATTATTCTACGAACTTCAAAAAAATTAGCAAACGATAAGGATTAATTATCAAAATTGAAAAATAAGAATAAAGATAATTATTAATTTTGGCTTGTAAAAGTTTGAATTAGAACTAGCTAACGCGGCCTTGTTTGGCGAAATTCTTTCTGAGGTGTTGTTAGTGTTTCCTTTGAGCGTAAATGTTGTGTGGAAGCGGGTTAAGTGACAGATTCTGTTACAAACCACCTTGTTTTTTTTAGTAAGACAACCTGCATTTTGTCAAAGTTTGGTGTTTATTTATCAAAATTTTTTATTGTTTCTCTGTTTTAAATAAATAACAGCCAATCACATTCCAATTTAACTCTAAGCAGAACTGTTTATCTGCAAATGGCGCTATTCGTGAAATAGTCTTATATGGTTTGATACTTAAAAAATGTAGGTAACATTTTAAGGTTTCTGGATATAACTTTTAAGTACTGAGCCAAGTTCCTATTATTTGAAAACCTAAATGTTGGATAATAATGTAAGGACTGACAAGTTGAAATTTAAATATTTTATCTACATGCCTTTTAAGCCGACAGATTTAAATGTGATTTTTTTTCTAACTCTTATGAGACTTTAAATAATAAACATAAATAGATCTGTGGCTTTTAACGGCAATTTACTTAGAAAGACTTATGTCATCTAGTTTAAAGTTATTGAAGGATCTATTTGATAAAAACTAACCTTGAATTTCGATATTTATTGACGTTTGCAAAAATTTAAAACTCTTTAATAATTATTTCTAAAACTTTTTTTATGGTCATATCATTGACCTTTTGTATTTTATAACTTCTAACTTTAAAACAACAATTTTATTTCAGCTTTCGTATCAAATGCAAGATCTGAAATTGGGCCCATCTTCTCCTCAACTGCAAAGTGGAAATCCTCCACCAAACAACCAAAATACAAGACCTGGTGAATCTTCTCCTCAACACCACAATCCGTCTTCACAGACCAGCGTGACTTATAGCAACCAGCCAGGAAGCACTTACCCATATGCCAACAACAACAACCCACCTCCTATAACACACAGTAACAACATGCAGCAGCATCAGATGAATAACAACCAGTATCCAAATAGTTCTCCGTATTCTGGACCTCCTGCGGGACAGCAACCCAAGCTTGGGCAACAACAGCAAATTGGCAGTCCAATGCACAACTTCCCACCAAGTGCGCAAAGGTTCAGCAATGGAATAAGTAATGGACATGACAGCTCATCTCCAAACCAAAACGCTGGAACTCCTCGACATGCTCCACCACCAAATTTCAACCAAAACACCTCCCCAGGGGGACCACCAATCCATTATCCACCTTCTGGTCAGCAAATTGGATCTGCTTCTCCAGCTGCTCACATACGTAGCAATCTGCCTCCCACAGGTTCGCTGATAAATCAAAATCAGAGCCAAATGAGCAACGTTCCACTGGGTGCGACTATGGGTCCACCTCCAGCACAGATGAATCAAATCCGTGGTCCAGTGAGCAACCTGCCTTCAAGTCCACCGATGAATCAACCTCCACCTCTTGGTTCATTGATGAGCCAACCACCACCTCCGGGCTCCCAAATGAATCAGAACCTTGGTCCAATGAGCAACCAACCACAGATGAGTCAACCACCACCTCCTGGTTCTCAGATGAACCAAAACCGTAGTCCAATGGGCAACCTACCACCAACTCCACAAATGAATCAAAACTTTGGTCCCATGAGCAACATGCCACCAAGTCCCCAAATGAATCAAAACCTTGGTGGTATGGGTAACCTTCCGCCAGGTCCACAAATGGGTCAACCACCACTTCCTGGTACCCATAACTTTGGTCAACTTCCACCAGGTCCCCAGATGGGTCAACCACCACAGCCAGGTTTCCAGCCTTATGTCCCTGGGTCTCCAACCAGTAATATGCCACCTGGAATGCCTCAGGGTCAGCAGTGGGGTTCTGGCCCACAAAGTGGCTATCCTTATGGACCGCCTAATCAAGGTCCTGTACAGCAACAGCCAAGAAGACTAGATCTTGATCAGATGCCTAGTACAGTGAGTCCTATCTTTTTTAATTACTTTATTAAAACCTAAGTATACGTAGCTTTAAACTGTTAAAAAATTCTTTTCCAGAAAACGATTTCTATTTGTTAATAAAATGATGAGGTATATAAATCAATACAATGTACCAATTTTTGGGTTCAGATTCGATAAAGTATTTCCTTTTTAACGTAAAAATTAGGAAAAAAAGGTTGAAATGTTTCATTGGGTTTGTTTAAACTTATTTACTTACGTAATAAATTCGTTACAAGATTTTTTTCGCCCCTAAAAAATTAATTTTTGCTTTTAATACTTGTTGTTAAATAGATTATTATTCCAATTATATCTATTTGCAATTTAACTAATTTGTGACATTGAATGATTCTGTTTATTTCGGTATATAATATCTATAAATATTACTGTGCTTTCTATGTATGAGCTATTTGATAATGTCAATCTTTATGTGTAATCATTTATGTGTATATTCTTAGGTACAAGTGAGAGATGAAGATAGAATAACAAGAGGTGGAATTTACACAACTGAAATCAAAGGTCTAATTCCCCCACTGGTTACAACAGACTTTGTAGTTCAAGATAGAGGTGAAGTTTTAATACTTTTTTGTCTTTTATACAGGGTGACAATTTTAAACGAGGCCTCAAAACAGACAACTGATTTTAAAATTTTACTTTGATTCTGAGGCCTTTTTCAAAATTACCATCCAGATTTTTGCTGCAATAATTGTTTTTAACATGTCAGTTCTGAAAAAAATATGTAGACGTTAAAGATACTATCTCTGTACATTTACTTCCTTATAATTTGGTATTTAAATAAATAAGAATTATCAACAATTATAATTAAGATTTAATGCTCAATACCATTATTAATTTTTTAGGTATGTGCAGTCCTCGTTTCATTCGATCATCTTTGTACTGCCTTCCAAATGATCCAAGTATATTAAAACAAACAGCTGTACCTTTTGCTGTAACCATTAATCCTCTGGCTAGTCTAGTTGAAGGAGAGGTTAGTTACCCCTTACTTTTGTAAATTCTTCTTCTTTTATTGTATTTTTAATTATTTTTAAAAACATTACATTTTTAACATGAATGTGTGAATACGATTTGGAATAATTTTGATTTTGAATTATTTTTCGAGCCTATATTTACAAGTTAAATTTCAGTTCAAGAACCAATTCATGCATAAAATCTATATGAATAATATGAAATCAAAGTTTCACAAATGTTCTAGTATTCTTTTGTTAAAGTATGTTTGTGATTTTCTTTATATTAAGCTGAAAAAGAATTCACATGGATCTAGCACTTAAAAACTTACAGATTAGGCATAGTCGATGATTTGTGATTAACATTACATAGTAATTTTAAATTAAACTTGACTATCTGTGTCAAACAAAAATACAAACTATGTTAAATGTTTTAAGAATCAACATGTTTCAACCATAAAAATGAATGTTAGTTAAATTTTATTGACATTGTGATGGGTAAGCAAGTTGCCAACAGTGTCACCTTGTTTTCAAAGCACGAGGTTTAAATATTTATTTTAAACGCATTTATTTATCTATATATTAAAAGCTATTTCTATTTTTGTAGTAAATCATTTTAAGACTTCCCAATATTAAAAATTTTCATAAAATCTAAAATTTGAGATTGATTTGGTTGGAAAACTTTCAGTCCCTTTAGAGTTTAAGCAACTGTATCTGTGTAGGTGGTTGAGATACAGTTTTAATACAATGCTTATCCTATCTAAATTATAAATATAGACTATAGACTTATTTTACTTGTTTTTTTTGTGCTTGGAAATCACACTAAACTTGATTTTCGCCACCATTGCAGACCTCTCCTCCTCTCTGCCACTACAGAAAAGAGGGTCCTCTCAGATGCAAGCGCTGCAAAGCCTATATCTGTTCTTTCATGACCTTCCTGGAAGGGGGAAGGTGCTTTCAATGTGCATTCTGTAAGGTTGTCACAGAAGGTGAGTTGCGGTTAAGAACTGAATTGCCCTTTTATAATAATATTTTTTATAATGCAATGCAGTAATTAGTTTTCTCTCAATTAATGCCTCTTGAAATGGTTGCTTAAAAGACATTTGTTAATTATCACTTTTGATTAACTGGAAAAGCTTTTTTTCGTAAACAATTTTTTAATCATTTAACAATAAATCTCCAATTTAACTCATTTCTCTTATAGTATGTTTTCCACTATGTTTCTCTTTGATCCCATATGAAACTTGCAACTCAAGATTATAATTGTTCAAGATTATTTTATTATATATATTTTACGTTAAAAAAAATAAATGTTATTTAAGTTTTGAAATAGCTGTAGTTTCTATGCAAAATTCAGAAATAAAAATTAGTTTTTTATAGTTAACCTTCATAATTTTATTGGAAATGAAATACCCATGTCATGTATTACTCGAATATGGTTAAACTTCTATATCTACTCAATTTTGTGTAGTTTGAACTATCTGCATCATTTATAATTTGAAATTCGTATTATAAAATTACGTTTTTTTTTCTCTTTCTTTAGTACCAGAAGACTACTTCTGCTTCCTCGATGGAATGGGAGAACGAACTGACAAATATCACAGACCAGAACTATGTTTGGGCTCTTATGAATACTTGGCTACCAAAGAGTATTGCAGGGTACCTTTATATTTTATATTAGATCCATAGAAAAAATACTATAAGATTTCATTTAGTAATTAGTATTATGTATAAATCAATACATTTGTTAAAATTTTAACGAAGTGAATTATTAAATTTGAATAATTTCTTTCAGAACGACGAATTGCCAAATCCTCCAGCATATATTTTTATGATTGAAGTATCTAGTGCTACATTTCGAAATGGGCTTATTCAATTGCTGTGCGAAAACATGAAAAATGTATTACAATGTTTAAAAAAGTAAGTTGTCTGGGATCAATTTTAACATTGTTTACTGAAATTTCGACCCATGTAAATTAAAGAAAACATTGAAAAAAAGATTTTTACGCTGCATGTTATATGGGGGCACAAACTACAAATAAAAAAAATTATGAATTTCACAATTATTTTTTTTTGTTCAATATTAAATCTGCATTAAACAGTGTTGTACTTCCATTGTATTTTTAAATTCAATACCTCAGCTTTTGATTCTATATTTTGCCAGAAATATGGACTTATTGTCCATGTATTTTGTGTGGTTATTAGTAAAATATAAAAAAATTTCTTACAGTGATGAAACCAATGACAATTCTAAGTTGAAAGTAGGATTTGTAACATACAATAATGTTCTTCATTTCTATAACATGAAGGTAAGTTTTCAAAGTGTTCATATAGTTTTCTTTAGTTTAAGCTTATAAATAACTTCTTTACTTTGGATTTAACACTATTTAATGTTTTTAGTTTAGGTTTAATAATCATCTTAATCCATATATTTATATATATATTTTAAACCTTGCATTTAAAAATTAAAATTGTGACTCATGTTTTCAAGATTGATGTAATATCTTTATTCTATTCAAAAGTTTAGGAACACTTTGCATTTGCAACACAATAAAAAAATACTAAAAAGTCAGATTTTTTAAAAAAATTGTTAAAATTGTAGTTATATCAAAACTTAAGAAATAAAACTGTTTCAGTACTTAAACCACAAGTGCTGTTATGTAAAATATGAGACGAAAGCTGAAGTTTTTTTTTATGTAAAAACTAGATATATGCTTATATCAACTTTTTCTATTTCAATTGAATTTTGAACTTTTTTTATTGCTTTATGTATTTTCGTTTTATTTTAAAAATTTTATTTTTGTTTAGAAAAATCTTACTCAGCCACACATTATGGTGCTTTCTGATGTGCACAATGCTTTTGTTCCCCTACTTGAGGGATTCCTTGTTACACTGGAAGATGCAGAAGTTCTAGTTGACAGGTACAAAAATTAATGTTTTAAGCATGTAACTTATACTTAGGTCAATATATATTTTTAATTACTTGCAATATGTAATTTTCAAGTAATATCTGCACAAAAAAGCAAATATTTTAGGCAAAAGTATTTTGTTAAAAATTTGTAGAAGAAACTTTAAGCAATCCATTTCTAATATTTTCTTAAGTTCTATTGTCTATCTAAGCAATCTATTTCTCTCCAAATGGCAGGTGGTTGTTCCTGAAAATTGTTATACAGTAGAACCCCGATTTTCCGAGCTAATGTGGTCCGAGACTAACTCGGATAACCGAAAAACTCGGTTTAAGCGAAAATTGAAAATAAAACAATTGTGTGTGTCGAAATGTATATTTTAACTAATACAAATGTTATATAGAGACACCTCGTGCAATTCATATGCATATATGACATTTAAAGAGTTCTTTTACTTAAGAAAAAGTCCTTAATTGTTATTTGTTTTATGTTATTTTGGCGTTTCTCGGCAGCAATGTATCGCTCTTTTTTTTAAGGATAAAAGGATTGCTGGTGTCGCTTCTTGTTGTTCTATATATTCAATAGCACTTTCGATAGCTTTTAGTCAGAGGCATGGGGTAAAAGGGGATATTGTTGGATTTCTTTTTCCTGAGGATTCGTGAGACCGTTCTTCTGTCTAGATTTTTTTTCGGTAGTCGTCGGAAAAATTTTAGAAATATTTAAAAGCTCGGTTAAAGCGGAAAATCGGATAATCGAGGCTAATATAATTGGGACTGTACTGTAGTTATTTCTTACATTGCTGATGATCATTTTTTTACACATTATCTTTGTGCAAATTTTTGTGAACTTCTGATCTGTAAATGTTAAAAATTAATACTGAAGTAATTTAATTTGAATTCTATTGTTTAAAAAATATTTACACTTCATAGTAAGCATATTTTTGGCCTTATTCATTTATAAAATTTAAATTTTTGTGTGTTTTGTGAACATATTACTAACGCTTACTATTACTAACTTATTTAACGATAACAAGTTTCCCCTTGTTCATAAACTTCAAGTTTATTATATATTTTTAATGCTAGTTCCGTTTTCCACAGATCTGAGTGCAAACAAAAAACTTTAAAGCTTATTTTCTTGTTTTCACCTTTTTGTCACTTGGCACGTTCTTCCACTAAGCTCTTCAATTGTTTAATAATGTAGCTAATATTAATTATTTTCATTACTTTTAGTTTAATGGAGCATATCCCACGCCAATTTATGAATGAGCCAGCAACTGAAATAATACTAGGACCTGTTATTCAAGTTGGACTAGAAGCTTTAAAAGTGAGCATTAACTTTTTTCTTTCATTTAGTTTTGTTGCCATATATTTTTTAGATTATATTTTGGAACATATTCTTTAACATATAACGTTCCTTAAAAATATTTTATTTAAATATTATTTTAATAATCTTTTTGTTTATTTTTAATGTCTTGTTTAAAATGGTCAGGTTGTCATTTAAAATTCTATTTTCTTCGGACAGTTTTTAACCTAGAGTTTTACCTCATTTGTATATACATATAATTTACACATGTCTTTAAGAAAAACTAACTCTTTATATTTGACTAACTAACTTTTTATATTTGAATTCCCACTTATTTTTCTGTGCTAAATATTTTCTATTGCCCTGAATATTTAACCATAATTTTAAACTTTTTTTTGTTGTTCAGAATGCTAACTGTTCTGGAAAGCTGCTAGTGTTCCATTCTACAATTCCAAATGCAGATGCTCCTGGGAAACTTCCTCATAGAGAAGGTCAGAAACTTCTTGGAACAGATAAACAGAAGGTTAGACTATTCAGAAATGTCATTTCTCCTGGATGAATTGGATATTTTAGCAGATAATATCCTAACAAATGTGTTTTTAATAAAAAAGCTGATATCTACAATCAGTAGTTCTCACAAGGAATTTCTGAATTTAAGCGACATTATATTGGGAGGTTGGGGCTTCCTTTAAGAGGCATTTATACAAAAATCATTTTTAAAAAGGTATTCTATCAATTCGTAAAAAAATATAATGCTAAGATTGAAGGACAAGTTGATTTATTTTACATATGTAGAGGATGTGTTAAAGTACATAATACACTTTGATGTGTGTGCTTTGGGTTGAAACTAATGTGATGGTATTTAAGAAAAACTGTTTTAATCTGAAATCTAGAGTTTTAAGTTTTAACTGAATTTTTGAATTTCGTGTAATTAGTTTTTCTCTACATTTGCGAAGCATTTCTTATTTCATGCGTTAATTAACAAATTTTTACAAGATATGCTTAAAAAAATGTGTTCAGCTGGGAATAAACAATTTTTTTTTTATTTATGTTTCCAGCTGTGTTTTGTTGCTACAGCATAAATTACAATGTATTTAAGTGACATTATTTACATTTTTCTAGTTAAGATTTTTCTCATTTAATAGTGTCTCATTTAACAACCAGTGTTACAAACTGCACTGGGTTGAAACATTTATCTGACTTCTCTGAATACTGCACCTGTACTAATGTATCATTAAAGTTATATGCTGACAACTATTTGTTTAGATCCCCTTGGCACCTCAGACAGACTTTTATGCCAAACTAGCCCAAGATTGTGTAGCAGCAGGTTGTGCAGTCGACCTTTTCCTGTTTCCCAACTCCTACATTGATATTGCAAGTCTCAGCCCACTTTGTAAACATACTGGTGGACAAATTTACAAGTACACATATTTCCAGGTATTTTATTTTTAAGACTCGTATAAAATTATAATTATACGAAACATAAAAATTAAAATGTTTTTAGTTATTTAGACTAAAACATAAACTTCTGAAAAAAAACCTGAAATAGCTTACTTTTTTATTATTTGTACCAACTAAGTTTTTTTTTTCGATAAACAAGTAGGTTTGTAACAGTAACTGTCACCTAAAACCTTCTTCCATATAAGACCAAAAAAAGCGATTTTGCAGCAATTTAGAGTTTTAAAATCTAAATTGGTTATTTTCATTAACATTCTATTGAAAATTCAATTATTATTGCTTATGGATTTCTAAATTCATTAGTATAATCTTTAAGTAAAATTTCTTGCTCTAAAAATGAAGGAAAACTCATAGCATTTTAATTATATTTAAAATTTTTGAACAATCATCTCTAATTTTTGCAGAAAACCATACAACAACATTCAAATAATCTCCATTGGAGTGATTTTCATATTTTGTCTGAACAACAATTTAAAGCAAGTTTTTCTATTCAAATTTAGTCGCACGTTGATGGAGATAGATTTCTTGAAGATTTAGAGAGAAATGTCACAACCACAACTGCATTTGATGCTGTTCTTCGTGTGAGAACGAGTGCTGGTGAGTTACATGAATCTTAATATGTTATGACTTATGGGGAGAATGGGCACGCTGGATAGGGGGTCTCCCAACTCAAGTACCTCAATGTTAATCCAATGGGAAAAAACTATTTTCTCTGCCGCATTTCTCCGACTGTATTGAATATTTTTGCAACCTTTTTTTTTTAAATAATGATGTAGATAACTTACAGGTCTCTATAATCCCACTTTTTCAAATTGCTTCAAATACTTTTTGTAAAATTATTTATTCAAAATTTAAAAAAAAAAAAAACTGCATTCATACGTACCCTTAAGGGGGAATGCGAGCTAATATGTGAAAGTTAATTAACAAAACTACATTTAATTTCTCATGTGCATTACTTTATTCCAGGCATCAGCCCAGTGTTCTACTATGGCAACTTCTACATGTCAAATGCCACTGACATTGAACTAAGCACCATCGACCGTCACAAATCTGTGACTGTAGAATTTGCTTATGACGACAAACTCCCAGAAAATGAGACAGTTTTCTTGCAAGCTGCTTTACTGTACACCACATGCACTGGGGAGAGAAGAATAAGGTGTCATAATCTTGCGCTCCCTACTTCTGTTAGCATGCCAGATGTATTTAAGTGCTGTGAGCTTGATACAACTATCAACTTTCTTGCAAAGCACGGTAAGATTGCTTTAAAATATTTTTAACAATAACTTAAGAATTTTTTAAAAGTTGTTTATTGTTGCATATGAGTTTTTAAAGTCCTAGATACGTGTTATTTTCTTGTGTATGAGATGTAGTTTTTGTATTGATATCTTAAGATATAGTTATTATGTTGAGGCTTTTCATATGTTTTGGTCGACTTATTTTTTATTAATAGTACTTAAAAGTGTTTCACTTTTATTATAACTTAGCTTATTAAAATTTCAGCATTGTTTTCATGTTTTGCTTGTTTTTCTATTCCTCTCTTAAATCTGAGTAATAATAAAAGTTTTAATAATCAAAGTATTATTATGCATGAAATATTCATAGAAAACTTTGGTATTTTAAAGCATAAAAAATTAATGTATATTACGAATCCAACAAAATCACGCATCTTAAATACAACCAGTGATTAATTAAACTCTATTACCATTTCTTAAACAATAAAAACATCTCATTACATCCATCATATTAAACCTATATCTTACAGTTAAAAAATAATATAATCTCTGAACTTCAGGCCTGAAACAGCTCCTGGACCACAGCCCCCAGCAGATGAAAAACAACCTAATAGGTCGATGTGTGAAGATGCTGTCTTGCTACAGGAAACACTGTGCAACCTCTTCCTCACAGGGGCAGCTCATTCTTCCAGACACTATGAAACTTCTGCCCTTGTACCTTAACTGCCTGTTCAAGAGTGATGCACTCAATGGGGGTGAGTAGAGTGTTATACATGTAACATAATTCGACCGGGAAACTTGGATAGAATGTAATCCTTTTTCTTTAGCTGCTAGACATTGGTAAAAGATAAATTGATCGTCTGAAGTCAACGATTGATGGTTACGGAATGCAAACAAAAATGGCAAGGAGCATCCAGTGCTCTCTGACTAAAAGGTCTACCTGTGTAGGCGAATGACTCAGGAAAGATCTGTGCGAATGATTGCTTGAGGCAACTGTTTGTCGCCGACAGGGTGCATTTATTATGTCAAAATATTAAGTGATATTAAGGATATGTAAAAAGGTCATTAGTTATTAAGTTGAATTGAGGTTTGGTTTTTTAGGAGTTTAATTTAAGTCAGGATCTGTCATACATTCCAAAGAAATTTCTGTGAATTGTAAAAGAAATACCTTTCATTGACTTGAAGCTGGGACACCCAATGGGAAAGGTCCCAGGTTTGGATTTGGGCATTACCGAAATAAGTACCTACCGATAAAAGGTCTATGCCGGTAAAAAGTTTCGACAAATAATACCATGCTTGGAAGATTACTTGTTGAATATTATCAAAAGCTGCCATACTGCATATGATGTTGTCCTTAAAATCTGTGTTGGGTTCCTAATCAAGAGTCTCTGCCTTGCCCTAAAAGTATAAAAATATCCAAGAAAGTCAGATCTATGGTTTCAAACTTGGGCCAAAGTTACCCCACTCGGCAGTATTTTAAAAGGTTTCTAAAGCAGTTAAATATGTTTCAATTATTCATTTTTCAATTTGCTTTTGGCCTTCATTTAAAGAAAACTTGATTCAATAAGCTAAATAATGATGCAACTGTTTTAACCATATCTTTTTCATTTGCTTTCAAAATGAATCAACAAACCCTTTCTATGCAACTGTGTACAAGTCCCAAATAAATATATATTTGCTTATTTAATCTTTCACTTTTTAAAAAATAAATTTAATTTTTAATAAATCAAATATACTTTCTTTTAGGTTCTGAAATGTCCTTAGATGACCGTAGTTTTTCAATGCTAGCACTGAACAGCATGGATGTGAAGAGTACTGCTACATACTTTTACCCTACTCTTTTACCACTTGTAAGCAAACCAGATTATGCAACAGTTTGTTTGATGACTAATATTGAATAGTATTTAATTAGCATGTAAAATCATTGAAACCTTTATTAAATCACTGTTTTAAAACCAACTAATTTATGTAAATACCTTTACCTTATTCTGAATTTCCCTCAAAATAATATGCTTACAAGGAAATTTGTGTTTCCCTAGCATGATTTAGACCCCACTTCAGATGGCATGCCTTCTCCAATAAGATGTTCTATTGAAAAACTAAGTGATCAAGGAGCCTATCTTTTAGGTAATATTTAAAAACTATAAATTTAGCTTCTATTTTCCCTTTATTGAATATGTTAAAGACAAAATCTGAGTGTTGCCACTGCAGGATATACACTATTCTTAAGGCAAAAAGTACTGCTAAAAAAAGTATTAGTAGAGCTGCGCTAGATCTGTACTAAACTATTGGCTACACATAAAATTAAGAATAATCAAAACTAACTTTCAAACTGGTTAGCTGAAAGTATTCAAATTAAATTTAGACTAGATCATATTTAATCCTAATCAAATTCTGAGGTCAATTAATATTTTTAATAAGTAACAAGCTAAGTAATAATTATTCACTACTGTGTTTATTACTTTGGTGGTTTAACATTTATTATTATTATTACTAGCAAATTTATCCCCGTACTTCGCACGGATTAAAAAAATATCAAATAGATCCTGGTATGTGCACCATATTACCTGTTATAAGATCATAAACTTAAGTTTTTCTTTCCACTCGTTATCAATTATAAAATCCCGATTCATTGCCGTAATATTCTAAAATCAAAAATACACTGTAAAATGCACTCATAAATGCCATAACAATTCCCTCATAAATACATAAATCCTTTTAACTCTTTTGGCACGTTTTTGGAAATAATTTGGCAAGAAAATAGATATAGCTACAAACACACCCATCATACAGCTCTAACACAATGACCTTAGCACAACCAGCCAGCCTATAAATATTAAAAAAAAAAAAACAGTTTGCCCATTTGGCGAGTTTTAATAAATAATTTGGCGAGACTGGCAACATATTTGGCGAAAAAATTGATGACCCCGAAGGGTATCGACGCAGAATGGGCAGTGGTCAAAGGTACACAGGACACAAAATTATCGAGTAAAGTTTATTCAATTATTTATAAAACAATTCCAGAAAAGTAAACTAAGCAAATAAGAAAAATATCACATAATACTGTATTGCGATTATACTGACTAGCCAATACTTAATTCATTATGAAAACATTTCTAATACAAGGAAAATAATACTTAACTTAACATTCTTTATACACGAGTGCTCGCCCAGCGAGCTCTACTAAGAAACGTTACATCTGGACGAGAACTACAAATATGTAAACACAACACTTGACTCTGAAGTGGGGAGAGAGCCAGCGTGGAAGGAAAAATAATCGGTTTATATAAACCGCTTCCTACGCCTAGAACATTCTAACCCTCTCCTCTCTTCAGTTTAATTAGACCTTACATGGGAAAAACTATTTGAGAAATTGATCGTAAAGTAAATTATAAAAATCGTTAAGTTTAATATTTATAATAAGTTATCACAGTTAAATAGAACTTATTAATTTTCCTTTAATTAAATATCAATTACTATTATTTAACAATCATGAGCTGATCATGACAACGATACAACTCAACGTAGTCAATGCAACGTAAACAAACATTCACTTCACAAGTGCGATGGCGTTTATTAACCAAAATAGTTCAGAAATAGCTTAACTGGCGTGATTGTCAACATATTTGGCGAAAAAATAAAAACTTATATTAACCATCATAGTTCAGTAATAGCTTAACTTCAGTTGTAACTATACATTTATTTTAAATATACATATTTGCAATCAATAGAACCATCAATGACCCGCATCAACTAAACCCGCACTAAATCCTGGAATGAAGACTGGTCGGAAATACGTCACTTGAAACATATCAATTATTTTCAAATAAAGAATTTAGTTTCTGAAAGTAATGGCAACACAAAAATAAACATTTTCAATTTTATTGTTGTTGAAAGTTTTATTTAATTTTTTCAGCAGATGGCATCAGGAAAGTAAAAAAAATGACCGGATTTGAGTCAAAGTGGTGTAGTTTTTCCAGACAATTCGAATTTTCTCTGAAAATAGAGCATTTTGAGCTTTGAAAGTTCTTATTTTGCAACTCAAGTTTGAACTACGCATTTGGGCCAAGTTTCGAGGCAAACAAATGTCTAGTTTGTGAGTTTCAGAGAGACATACATACATACACACACACATACAAAACTTCATTTTTATTATTATAGATTTTTTGCATCACTTTACACTATACTCCATTTTAACTGACCAAGTGGAAGAACACATAAAGTTCACAAAGCTTTTGCCTTACAAGAAATTCCAACTACTTTTTTTTTTTAATCATCTTTTTCGGTGTAAATTTATAAATTGTACAAAAACGAAGGTTGCTTTGCTTTTTGGAAACTGCTTTCAGCAGCAAGTCCTTGTGTCTAATTGTACCTAATGTAGGGGGGACAATAGCATTGTGCTCACAAACCATTTTAAAGTAACTGCGAAAATACTTTATAAATAAATTACTTTATCAGTATCTTTGTGAAGTTTATTAAATATGCATTAATTGTGATCAAACAGTTTTTGTTTCTTTCAGAGAATGGAATTTACATGTTCTTGTGGGTAGGCCAAGCAATTAACCCTGAATGGTTACAAAATGTCCTAGGAGTCCAAAGCACAAACCTTATTGATAAACAAAAGGTATGTAGATTTGAACAATAATAATTTTAAATGTTCTTAAATTAACGTAAGCTTTGAATTATTTTTAAAATCTTGTTGCAAAATATTATTGTAAAGTTAATGCTTCAAGTTTTTTAATATTAAAATCTTTAATAAAAAAACCTACTATATGTTGTAATGAAACCTTTTTTTATAGATTGACGAAATCGTAAGTGTACTAAAAATTAGTTTTTTAAAACTTTCCTTATGTTCTCTTTCCTCGATTTATAGAACATTTCAGTTTTCATATGTTGCTAAACATATGTAGCTTTAATGTTTACATTTTTACAGTTATATTAATCTGTAGCTGAATTACTATTGAAAAAATTGTAACATTTAATTTGTTTCATATCCAAATTACATCATCAATTGCCTATTGCCATCAAAATCTTAACTAAAGTACATTAGTCATCTATTCAATGCATACTCTCACTAATATTATTTAGATTGTTAAAAGTTTGACTTAATTCTTAACTGTGTGTTTTTCTTCTTTAGTCTTCCCTTCCTGTGTTAAATACACCCCTGTCCAAGAAAATACAAGGAATGATCGAGCAGTTGCAAGATGATCGCCAATGGTGCATGAGGGTATGTAAGATCGCAAAAATATTTGTTATAGTAGAATTTAAGGTCAGACGCATTAGTTTTCCAAATACATGGTCTATCGTGTCAAATCAATGAAAACTTGGGCGCTCAATGGCAACCTTTGATTTTAAAAGTTAACTGGAAAAAATTGTGCAAGGAACCCAAAATTTAAAAAATAATTCTGAACAAAATGTATTTAAATATTCAGTAACTTGAAATAATTATACTTTTATTTATTTATTTGTGTTCCAATTTCTTTACATTGTAATTTTAAAAAAATGAGCTGCAATTTATAAAGATATTAGCGGATCACATCCAATATGTTATACCCATCCCAAATAGGTACTTTAAATGATATTTTGCATGCCACATAATGATATGACATGCATGCCGATGAGTTTTCCCATCCTGAAATCTTTTTACAATGTGGCATAACATTTCATACATTTTTGTTTCAGTTGAGTGTCATGGTACAAGGGGACAAGCTTGAAATAGTGTTCAGGCAGTTTCTAGTGGAAGATCGAGGAGCAGACGGAGGCTCTTCATATGTCGACTTTCTTTGCAACCTTCATAGAGAAATCTAAAAAAACAATTGAAGATGTTTTTTCCAAAAAATAGTACACTCAACGAATTAAACTACTGAAACAACAGATTTTTTTTTATTAAAAGGATAATTGTTGAAATTAATACTGAAATCCTGTGTTCAATGAAAATATGTTGTCCAGTTTTAAATGAAATAAAAGAACAATAGATTTTTTTCATGAAATTTAAAATTATGATAAAAGATCAAATACAAATGAGAATTTACTAATTTAAATAAATTAGATAATTGTTTTAACTTGAATTATCTGGGATTATTATTTATGCATTTTTAAAATTTAAGGATAATTTTTTTATTACAAATCTGCTACTAAAGGATTTCATAGGAATGGGTTCTATATTTAAAATAGTAACTATTAATATAAGAAAACAATTAAAATACTTTTTTAATTACTGTTGTTATATTTCAAAATTATATGAAATATGTTACATTACTGATTTGGAAATTGAAACGGTTTTGTGTTATCTCATTTGTTTATATTTCCTTGCTTTTGTTTGGCTTGAGTCTTTAATGCTACATTGTTAATGTTTGACCATGCATTGCATGCTTATATTGGTTGACTTCAAATTCTAAATTGTTTATATACTGTTAAATCTGTTGGTAGTATAAATTATTACATAATTGTGTATGATTATCATACAAATACGCTTTAGCTAGTTTCAATTTAACAAATACATTTTTAATTGTTATGATATTGTTTAAAAATTAGTATATATTTTAATATTTATGCTGTTATTTTCAACATGTGTTGAATTTGTTCAATGTAAAAATCATTATACGAATATATTTAAATAAAACTTTAGTTTACTTTGAGCTTTTAAAATTTTTTAATTATAAAATTTATTTTGAAAAAACATTTAATAGTATTTATTGTAGTTGTAATATTTATTTTACTAAAAAAATCCATCAAATTAAGCTAATGTAATGAGTTCTTACTGTTTTTGTTAGGATTGGGAAAATAGTTTTTATCAATCAGCTCATACATCAATCGAATTTTCTACAATTATAAAAAAAAAAGGACAATGTTATGTAAGTTTGTATTAAAATGCATTTTACGATCATTTTTGATAGCTTCTCATTCTTATAAAACCAGTTTTAGTGTTTTATTTTGAGTCTAGTTTGGTGTCAGTGTTTAGATATTAAATTTTACCAAAAATCTGAATTTTTATAAATAAATTTATAACTTTACATTTTATTTTAAAATTACACTTCTATTAAATGGCACTGTACATATTGTTACTGAATAAATTGATGCATATTATATGTTTAAGTATTAATAATTTTCCGTTATATCAAGAAATTGATAAATATTTGTGTTACATTGAATTTTATATTTGAAATGAAATATTATAATGAGTGCAATCCAGAAAATATTTCTATACTGTATTTACCTATAATTTTGTTGTGCATTTTTTGAATATTCTTTTATGTGGTTAAATTTGAATAATTTTGTAATGGATTATTTTAAATGGTGAATGTGGCCTATGTAAGGTATTTTTGTGTGCTGTTGTGAGTTGCATTCTGCATTGCTGATTGTAATGTATTTGTAGTTTATTTTATTATTATTAAACGGAGCATATTTTCTGAGTATTTATTTTTTTATTTTCTTTTTACAACACTAAGTTTTAAAATTTTATTTTACAAAAGCGTATTAAGTTGCAAACATTTAACATTACACTATTTTGTACTCCATATTTCTGTTGTTTTGAAACTTCAATAAGTGATGTCTCATCTGTGACAAATACAAGTCCGATTTTTAAAAAAATAGAATAATGAAAAAAATATGGTCAAGGAAATTGAAAATCTAATTTATCAAATAAATAATAGATTATATCAAATATAAGTTTATATACGATAAATCAGCATATTTTGTAGATTTATAAAAATGTAAAGATTTTACTATAAAATATAAAATCAGCAAGCGAGAAAATATTAGAATACTTTCTTACATGGTTCAAAAAAATTAGAATAAACAACTTTTTCCTACTGGTTGAGAGAACTGCTGCATTATTAACATCTGAAGAACTATAAAATGTGTTCCGTAGAAAATGATAAGTCATCTGGCACTTGATTTTATTGTAGTTTTTGATTAATATGGGACAAAAGAGCGACATATAATATCTGAGGGTGTCAAATTTCGTATTGTGTACTTGCGCAAAGGAGGAAAAACAACTTTTTATGGCAAAAAAGTTCAAAGTTCTCAATCAAGTGTGAGATAATATTCTAATAAGAAGTGTTTTCAAAATAAACACTTTAGTCGCAAAAGTCAGTAATATTAAAATACCAATATATTAAAGGCAGTTAAAAAAAGATTGTGAAGAAACATCGCTTTCGAAGTGCAAAGTATCGATGTATATTTGCTAAGATATTGAAAGAAAGGGTATAAATGTCCTTAAATCCACAACATTACGACGACTTCTCAAATTAGGTTTTAAATGTGCCCAATTTTAGGTGTGCCCAATGTAAGGCCATTATCATCTAAAGCAAATGGCTGCTCTGCTAAATGTAAATGGTGTAAACAACGGCTATTTTGGGGTCAAGATGATTGGAAAAAAATTCTTTTCAACGGAGGCCTGAGAAAGTGTGTTTTGTGTATCTTATGGTCATCAAGTTATACTTTTTTGGAGACTTAAACGAGAAGCTATTATAATACAGAGTGTTTGTTAAATTTGTGCGAGTTCTGTATGAGGCTTCTTGACTGCTTTGGTATGGCATGACTGCTGAAAGACCAAGTAGGTTGTGTATTGCATCCATAACATTTAATTCAGATATCTATCAAGAAATTCTTAACATTTCATGATTCCTTCAGCTAAGGACTATGTGATGGCGATTTCTTGTTCCACACTTCCTAATCAACAACTAAATAGCTCAAAGCGAAGAACATAACTGTTTTCAATTTGACTTCGAACCCACCCAAATAAATCCCATCGAGAATTTGTGCGGAATTTTGGAAAACACTTCAAGAAATTGCGCCTACAGACAAAAAATAACTTATTTCCAGCATAAATATAGCGCATGGACGAATTTGGTTTTTAAAAAAATTGTGAATATTTATTGAATTGTTAATAATATACCAAAACGTTTAAGAAACCGTTTAAGAATTGTTAATAATGTACCAAACCGTTTAAGATATGTAACTAAAGCTGAGGGTGATGCTACAAAGTTCTGATTAGCAAGTTAAAACACACAGAGTTTAAAAATATATATTTGTATTATTCTAATTTTTTGAACCAGTTTAGAAAGTATTCTAATATTTTGAATTTTTTTGCCGTTTGCTGATTTAAATAATATATAAATTTAAATATCTTCAAAATGCAGATTTATAATATAATAATTTATATTTTATATAATCGATTATTTGTTTGATAAATTAGATTTCCAATTCCCTTGACCATATATTATTTTACTATTCTAACTTTGAATCGGAGTTGTAAACAACATCCTTTTGCCTAACTGGAAAAGACAAAATGTTAGTTATGCAATAAAATAGATTAATAATTGCAATAAAAGTAGACAAAGCTTGAGCCGAATTAGCATAGTTTATTTTCGAATAAATATTGCTCAATTATTATTACATGTTTTTCATATCATAAACAACACTCAATTTAGATCATCAGCATTAATTTTATGGTTTCTGACATAATCTATACTATATTGAATAAAACATCAGCCTTTTGAACATTCGACAAACTTAAAACTATCGATTTCTTCCGACTTGAAGTTCTTGGTTCCCCCGATTTCTGCAGTGGCGACACCTGGCGGAAGCTCCTGTTTCTTCCTTCCCGTTTCCTGAAATTGGCGATGAGCGATGAGGCGGAAGATCCTTGTTTCTAGGAAATCGTAGACTAGACTGTGAGCAGAGAAATGCCCAGCCACAGACCGACATAGCCGTCGATGAAACTCAGGAGGCCGATGGGCTAACGGATAAAATTTTTAAGTTATTACATTTTTAACTTCAGCTTTTACCTTTTAACCTACTTGAAACTACGTAAATTTCAGTTACCGCTCAATATTAATCAATACTTTCAAAAGTAATTATTTACCTTAAATATAATTTCAGTAACTTTAAAACGCATATAAAGTTCTGCAGAAAAACAAATATTGTGTCATATCGTCCAATAAACAAGCTCTTGTTCTTCAATCATATGAGCAATCCAATCAGCAAGATAGTCCGGTAAACGCTGGCGCTGCAAGGAATGCTACAAAAATTTGCCCATGGAAAAGGGAAGATTAGGCAATTAACAAAACTACAAGACTTAAGAAGTATGGGTATTGCAAGGGTCAGTCAGCACTTTTCTTTAAAAGTGCTGTAGCGGCTTCGATAACACATTGTCTGCCAAAAGGATCCTCAAGGCGGAGATGAGTTATCTCGGCTTATATACAACCATTAACGTTGTAATCTGGAATAGTGAATAGTGGTAGGAACATGGGTGGTAAATCAGCGCCACCTAGTTGTTGATGGAATGTTGAGGCTGCGTGTGTGGTAACCGCCCCACCACTCCCCTCCTAGAAACATAGTGGTTAGGAACCGTGCGCAGGTTGCTTTGCTGTGCGTTGTGCTGTGTTGAGTTGAGAGAGAGTTGTGCGCCGCCGTTGGGTTGAGGAGTTGAGTTGCGTGCAACGTTGAGGATGAGTGCATTAGCAGCGACAGCGAGTGAGCAACGTCCGTGGGTCACCACTGTAGCGGCTTCGATAACACATTGCCTGCCAAAAGAATCCTCAAGGCGGAGATGAGTTATATCGGCTTATATACTACCATTAACGTTGTAATCTGGAATAGTAGTAGGAACATAGGCGGTAAATCAGCGCTACCTAGTTGTTGATGGAATATTGAGGTTGCGTGTGAGGTAACCGCCACAGTGCTTTAACAAATTATACAAAAAAATAACTAATGATGTTATTTATATATAGCAATGCAAAATTATTATGTTGATTTGAATTTGAGTTATATTTGTAATACTGTATATTATTATGTTTATGTTTTTGAACAAAACTTATGTTTACGGTGCGTTATTAACTACATCAATGTAATTAAAAGTGAACGTTTAGGAACCCCTAAAATCTGTTGCGTATATAGACTGTGTTTTGGGTCAGATAAAAATCATTACAAAACCGAAGCCATTATTTTAAAAGTAAAAAAGTGACCGGTTCCTTGATGAAACCAAACAAAAAGCTTTGCTAATTATTATTTGTTTCTTCATTGTTAGTTTAGCTTTTTTTAACAGAACTTTAACAGTTTAATTTAGCATTTTTATAAACAGAAAAATGTATTTAACACACTGTCTTTACCGATTTTTCTTATTTGCCATAGCTTTTTTTTTAATTATTGAAGTTTTTTTTTAATAATTTCACAGGTTCACTTTTTTATAAAAATTAATAAATAAAAAAATAAACTATTTACAACTAATCCCTTAAGACAAATTAAAGATATATGTTTGAAAAATATGAGTGGAAAATTTTGACACTCTATGGGCAGTAGATTTTGAGTTATATCAATTTAAAGTCAAAAAATCATCGAAAACACGATCAAGGAGAAAAACAGCATTGAAGTTCATCCCTTTCCTTACTGAAGTGCTCCAAACCGACCGAACAACTAAGGATTCGATAACGTTATTCCTATCTAATATTACGAGGAAGCAATGATTATAAACGCGGTTGGCCAACACACACATCATGACACAAAAAACTACACATCTCACGTTCTACTGCAGATATAAATAAAATTTTTGTTTTAAATTATTCTAAAATATTTGTGTTATTTTTTATGATAATAATAATTTTTTTGAAGATTTTGTGTCCTATACCCCCTTAAAAGTATTAGGTTTTGGTTTTCCTCCAATATACACACTGACCACACACATGTGCCTCTGAGGCTGGACTAAGCATTGTAGAGGATCAGCAAGGACCTTTTGGTGGAGGCTCTAAACAGTACTCCTTATGTTTTTTTTATGCGCTACCGTTGGCTCGATAAAAATCCTATATAGCCTATTCTGACGAAATTTTACTATCTTTTTATTTTTTCTTAATTACCATTTTAGAAATAATAGTAATATTTATTAAAATTGAGTTTAAAAAAAAACTGAAGTCATAAATGTTATTCTAAAACCGAAAAAAAATATTCCAAGAGGCCATTTGGAAGCTGCGAGGCACGTTTACTTTGCCTAATTTTTTGTTCAGTCTTGTGTGTTTCCTATTAAATTGCTTTATTTGTCAGTAAATTACTTTTTACCCAATATTGGATACAAGAAAAGTAGCATTGGAGACAGAACTTTAAAAATATATTTTTTTGCTGAATAAAAATAAGCACTCATAATAAAAAATATATATAAGTAATTGTTTAAAAACTTTAATATCGATAACAAATTGGTTGGTGAACAAAAATGTAATTACACAGGAGAATAACAAAATTGGTTTGCACTAATATTAATAAATACTGCATTAATGTAATACATACAAATAAAAATTATTTACAATTTTTTAATAAAAGCAATAATCATATAATCGAGTTTTATTTTAAATTGCGTGTATTTTTGTAAGAAAGTTATTTCGTATTCAATGGCTTTGTCCGTCCATCTATTCGCCTACAGTAAATCACCCACCGTCACGCAAAGAAGTATTATGGTACGTTGTATCATAGTTAATCATCAACCTAAAGACATTTAAAATTCTATTTGGAAATTCGTGCATAAATATAGTTTATTAAAATTTATTTTATCATTAAAAAAGCATTTCACATATTCTGAAATTTATTACATACAACTATTAACTTATATTAAATTTTAGGAAATGGAAATATTGCAATGAGTTCGAAAATCCGAAATAGAGTTTTTGTGTTTTCTACACGTTTGGAGAGTGCTGATTCCAAAATGTGGTTTGGAACAGTGGTCCGTCTGTTAGTCATTTTGTGTGTCTAAACCCGCTCTACAGCTCGAACTAAAAGAGCTAAAAACTTAAAATTTGGTTCACGCGATCTGATCACCTGATGGATGTCATAATAAGGCTTGCGGAAAAATCGCACAAGCGCAAAATGCTTTGAAATATTTTGTTTTTAATTTCAAAATAGAAGTCCATTTATAAACAAAATCTGAATAATTAAAAGTCCTGCGTTGGCCCTTTGTTGGCAAAAAAAATCTTTGGCAAGTAATTCATTAATCCAAATGAGAGAAAAAGATACTATATCTAGCTTAAAACTTAAACCCGTACTTGAAGGAAAAACTACAAAATGCAAACTCAAAAAACTAAGATTTTGGAGATCAAAGACCAGATTCATGTTTCAAGTTTTGTTGGCACTTGCTTTCACCATACAGAGTGTAAAATTCGTAGAGTTGTATTTGATGTATCCGTATTCAGTGGAACTGGAAGTTCTGCAGCCATCAGAAATAGAAATGCCAGCATTCACAATTTGCAATATAAATGAGTAAGTATTATAAAGTTGTTGTATACAGTGGTGGCCAAAAGTGTGGACACTTTTTGAAAGTTTCATGTTTTTCAACTTTGTGTGATTACATAATATGTTAATTGTTTATCAAATTAAACAATTGTATATCAAATAAAAAGTAATTTAATCTTTATGTGGACCACTGTGTGCAGATCGCTGAAGCCGTTTATGAGACCTTTGGTCCCATATAACCTATATACACGGACACAACATCCTATCTATATACATGGACATATCATCATGAAAGTAATTTCATGTAGAATTAAAAATAAATACAGTATTACAATATCTGTATTACTAATAAGTTATGCAACTATAATAGTATGATCTGTCTTAGTTTTCCAAGTCATTGAACCACCAACTTGTATTGCAATTTCAACATAAGAGAATCCATTGATTGTTCTTGTTTGTTCAACTAAAATGAGCATAACTTTATTTGCAATACAGATGCTTTAATTCTGTTTTTTTAATGAAATTCTACATTAAATTACCTTCAACTTAATATTTAAATGTTAGTATTTAAGCGAAATTTAATAGATGCAATCACCCAGGTAACAGGTGAAACACATGAAACTTTCAAAAAGTGTCCACACTTTTGGCCACCACTGTATATATATTTTTTATTAAATGGGGTAAAATTATAAAAGAAATAATTTCGTTAGTTGAAATTTATTGTTTATTGTTTGTTTACTAAGTAAGCATCAAGGTATATTTTTTGCGTATAATTCTGATTAGTTTTAATTTACATTTCTTGCTTTAATAGCATTTTGGACTAGTTTCACGTTTTTTGTTATAAATATTTAATTATTATTAGAGCTACAAATAAATCAAGCAGACGATAAGTAATATTAATTTTATTTCCAATAGAAAATTAATGAAAATTAGTTGATTTGGGCATTAAGAAGTTTAAATTATAGCTGGATGCTGTGTTTAGTGAAGTTTATTCTATTATGTATAAATTTTACGTAGAAACTTTTGTAGATGACCCTTACTACTGTTACGAACCTAGTTGTTTCCCGATAAGATTTTCAGTATTTAAGTAACAGGAAAGTAGGCTGTTTTAGTTCTTTTAGAACTTCTTGTTGTTGTTATTTGACTATAACAAAGTGTCGAAATTCATGGTGTCATATGCAGTTGAATTAAAAGTTTTGCAGCCATCCGAACCGAAGTATCAATTAACTTATATAATTTAGATATTAAGATTTATATTACGTGTTTGGCGAAATTTTAGATGCATGGATTTTGTGTGGAAGCAGTTCTAACTTATGACAGTTTATGTTAAAAACCTACTGGATTGTTTCAGGATCCGGTCCACCCCCTACTGTCAGAGAAATCCATGGAACTGTGGAAGTCCCGATTCCGACCCTCAGTTCTGCATCAAATTCCCGGAATATTGCCACCTTGCCAACAACTCGAAAACGGTACCCCCATGTGGTAGTGTTATCACAAATAAAAAAATATATATTTATTGATTATTATCTATATTTGGGTGAATACTCCGAAAACAAACTATTTCATGCGAAAAATCCCGGGAAAAAATTTTGCTGAAAGCTTTTGAAAGTTTGGAATGGAATTGCATCTACATACTGCATTGGAAATATAGCACACAAAAAAAAAAGACTTAAGGTAGGCGAATACCCAAAATTCTAAAATTTTTACTATTAGTTTAATCTTTTCCAAATTTGGCATAGTGATTTCAAATATAATGAACATTGCTTTTTGGGCAATTTTTTTTTTATTTAAATATAATTGATTTATTTTAAACGGTGTTTTTCAACTAAAAAAAGGGGTTTACGCCAACACTTCTAGCATAAAAAGTTTTACATTAATTTACCTGAAATTTTTCACAGATGCTATTTCAATATATATCTGTGGCATGAACCTCTAACATCTGGTGTAAGTATACAATTTTTTTTTTAAAAAAATTTCCAAGTGTAAGAAATCCTTTTTTTTGTGTGGTTAATTTATAACATTTTTCTTAATAACTTTTTTTCTTGTAATTTGTATGTAACTCTAGAGGGTCATTGCATGAATCAGTTCAAAACGAAGAATTTAACACATAATAAATGCTCATAGGATGAAAATTCAATGTGGTAGGCTTGTTGGCGTAAACCTCTTTTTTTAGTAGAAAAACACCGTTTAAAATAAATAAATTATATTTAAATGAAAACAAAAGCCTAAAAAGTATTATTCATTATATTTGAAATCACTATGCCAAATTTGGAAAAGATTAAAGCAATAGTAAAAATTTTAGAATGTTGGGAAATTTTGGGTATTCGCCTACCTTAAAGCTAAAACCTTCGGGTGAACCAGCTACTTCGGAACCTGTCTGGCAACACTAGAACATACTTCTCTCTACCGCTTCTACGCGCGGTTCATTTTTAATCTTGTTAAACGATTTCTTAACACTTTTACTTTAATACTCAATTTAATTTAAATCTTAGACCATTTTCATCAATCATTCTCAGTAGGGGGAACCAGGGACATATGACCCAACTCGAAGTTTTTTGCATGTAACTTAAAAAAAAACTATTTATGAATGTGTAAATGCAGATAATGTACACTTCATAAAGTAGTGCACAATATATATTAGTATTTTTCTGCAGTATTAACTGCAATTGTATTAAAATATAAATTATTTAAAACTTTAGTTTTGGGTCATTTATCGCAATGCATAGGAATACATGACCCACCCATTAGGGATATGTGACCCAACCCAAAAATGTGTAGTTAGATTCAAAATCATCAAAAAAAATTTACCTAATGATAAAACAAATATCATATTATAAAGTTTATATAGTATTTTCAGACAAAATTATTACTTTTTTATTTTTATCACATTAATTATGCTTATACTAACGAAATAATCAAATTAAGTCAATTCTGGGTCTAAATACAAAACTGGGCTACTTTTATTTTGCGGAGTAAACATATACAGTTGAAGAATCGCTACTATATAAAAATATCAACTTGAGATGTAGTTTCCATTTCAGGCCATTTAAAACATATTCTATAGATTCATTATGCATATTGTATTGTAAGCTCATTAAAAAAATTTCCTTGTACCTTCCCAACAAACCTTATACACAGTAAAGAACCCAGTCATTTACCATTGGGACTCCCGATATTTTTTAAAAAATGTTACTTGGTCTATTTCTGTTTATATACTTTTGTGTTGTTTACTTGGATCACATATCCCCAATTGGCTAGGGTCAATTATCCCTAATTGCACTTTTTTTTGTTTAACCCCAAAACAAAGTCATTTGCAAATAATTACAGTAGCACTATTATGCACGTAATTGTAGCTAATAGCATGAACTAAACAAATAACTAAATAAAAAAATATTTCCTTTAAACCAAAAAATGTGGACCGAAAAACCTTACGGCCCCAACAATTTACTTTCAGTGCACGAAAACATTTATCTTCTCGCAGCTAAACACATAAGCAATGATTCAGCTCATTTTTTTTACCATGTGATCAGCTGGCTGATAGGAAAAAAGTGATGCCACTTTCAACTCACAAAACTTTCTATTGCTGAGAAAAAGGCATTGGGTCATGCATCCTTATGGGTCAAATGTCCCTAGTTCTCCCTATAAAAAATAATCATTTGTTAAGTTACAAAAAACATGTTTTGCAACCTTTATCCTTTCGAACTAAAGGTTTTTCGTAGGCCTGAAGTTCATATGCCTCCTCTACAAAGCTTAAAGGACATAGACATTGCGTTGTACTGCCACCTATTGAATTGAATACAAGTTTTTGTTCATGTCCACGGACGTGACTTCAGTCATCGGGGTTAAGCATTTCATACTCAGTAAAATAATTACAAATTAAAAAATAAACACAAAATTTACATTAATGTATTCCCAAAATGATATTTTCTTCCATTCTCCAATTTAAAAAGTGAATTCATATCTTATAAGTAAGATATACTGCCAAACTCCACTGACATGAAGCTATTACCACGGACATGACATATCACGCTCTGTGGACTAAAAAAACTGCAATAAAATAGATAATCTTGTATAATTCTTTCTGTTCTTTACTCTATAAACTCTAGTCTCATTTCCCCCTAAGTTACTTAAAAGTCTATATTACTTTCAAAAATGGCAGGGACGAGAATCTTTCGTTTTCAGAGTATTCACCCATTCGCAAAATTTTATTTTAAGTATTGTGCAATTAAAAAAAAATACTAACATTCTTTTGTCAGTGCTACTATTATACTATAATACTATATAAATTACTATAAAAACAGCAATAATCCAACTATGAAGGAGCCATCTACACATGTGAATTTTTCAACGTATTTTAAACTTATTGTCAAATTGTGATTAATAATTCTGGATTTATTTTTTTATTTCGATCAGACAGTTAGAACGGAATTTGGAAAAGTTAACCTAAATCATCATAATGTAAAGATATATTTCCCTTTTTTATTTCTTAGAAAAAATTTATCTAAAATTGTTAGTGCTTCTCTTGTAAGGTTCCAATAAATGGTATCTCCACATTCCGCAATTTGCCCCGCTACGAGCAGCAGTTCTTGGGACACCAGTATGACGATCTCGTGCAGGAGTGCAAGATAAGGTTAGACGACGAAGAACTCGACTGCACGTAAGTACGCTGGAAAAAAAACAATTTAATTTTCTTTTGCAGATTTGATAATTAATCTTTATCGTTTGCTAATTTTTTTGAACTTAAAAGAATAGTGAGGAATTTTTTTAATAAATATATTTTTGCAGTCACAAGTTTACATTTCGAAAAATAAATTAGTAAAATTGTTGCTTTAAAAATAAAAGGGAAAATTTGCATATTTTTTATGCAAATTTCGATTTTTTTATGCATCTTTCTTCCCAAAAATATAACGAATCATCAAAATAACTTTATTGTGCTATTACAACAATCCAAATTGAATTATTACACAAAAATAAATATTTGTTTTATTTTTATTTTAAATAAAGTTTCTCGTACGTTTGATGTCATGGCAACAGTGAAAATATTGAATAAAACGGAATTCGCATGTTATTTCAATGTAGATTAAATTTTTAGTTATTTAAATTTTAAATAAACTTCTAATTAAAATTTTTTAATGAAATTTGGAATGCAGCCTAAACTGATTTTTTGCTTCAAAATGACGTATCCTGTGAGGCTTGCGGTTCGTTCCGTGAAAGTGGGTGACGGACAGACGGACGGAACGATTATAAAACCTTCCACTTTTTACGTTATAAACGTAGTGTGGAAGCTAAAACATCAATTTAGCAAAACTTAATTTATTTAGTCTTTGGTTAATGCTTTTAACACAAAATCATTTGGTTTTCGAAGATCCGCGGAACGCAAAATATTTCACTGATTAAAAAAAATTAATACGGAAAAATTAAAAAAGCAACATCGAGAAACTCTAAAAGAACTAAAATGGTCTACTTTTCTATTTTTTTGAATGCTTACTAAAATTCTTATCAAAAAGCAAGTAGGCTTACAACAAATGTCATCTACAACAGTTTCTACACAAAACGGTTCTATCCTTCGTATATATATTTTTTTTGTCAGAAAAGTATGACCTCAGAGATCCATTTTCATAAGCATTGAAATAAATAAATGAAACAATGAATAAAAGCAGATGGTTTATAATAATATTAATTTAATTTGCGAAAGAAAATTAATGTTTTAGGAAAATAATTTTCACTTCAATTTTGATATGTAAACTTATTTGAAGAGTACATTGGAAAAACCGCTTAATTTTGTAGAAAACTTACTTCAGCAGCCTTCGCTGGCGATGAAAGCGAGTAATCGCTTAAACTGGTATAAGGAAACCAGTTTCTACCTACCGAGATTCACACGATTCACGATTCCGACGCTTGGACCAAGCAAAGAAAAAAAGAGAGAAACCGGTTTTACTGTTGCCAATGTCCGCCAAGCAGACACAATTACGGGACGACTCCTAATAAATCAAGTGGTTCTTCCCATGTACTCTTCATTTATGTTGAAGTGGCTATTCTTTATACTTTCTATCTTATTTAACTATCTTTAACTTTTTTCAAATATACTTATAAAGTTTTGATGATAGTTTACAATGTGTGGTGCTTAGTTGTGACTTTTTATGGCTTCTAAGAAAAAGGTCAAAATTTAGATACAGTTTATTTTTCAGTTCAAGTCATATACTTGTTCCTGCTTTGGGTCTTTCTTCTGAAATGCCTTTTAACTGTTACATGATGTACTCGCTCTACAGAATGCCGTATCAATCACCCGAAAGGGTACCAGTGTCAACAAGTAAGTTTATTTTAAAGAAATATCTTCATATAGAAAGACAGAATAATAAAAATATGATAAGGTCATAGTTTATGATGATTTACAAATTGGCACTTTTTATCCGCAATCAAAATGAATTCGACTTTATAAAGAGTCACCAAAGAATATTATCTCCCTTTATTAACTTTTTAAGTGTTTCTTACTTGAAAAGGAAAATTGGATACACGACGTCACGTGTTTTCCTATTATTGTTTAACATTTTCAAAACCTAATGCAGTTTAGGAAATTAAATTTTTTGTAGTTATTAGAGCTTTACATAAAATGGACTTGTTTTTGTAGAAGTGTAATTGCCTTTTTTTTCCTCTGTAAAAATGTGTTGTGTGTGCAACAAAACTGAATAAAACTGGAGGCTACATGGAGGAACGCTCAACCAAATTTATGGAGTCCAAAAACAAAAAAAAATATTCCTGTTTAGCATTAGTGTAACGTTACTGCATAAATGTGGTATAACGTTGCTCCGTAAGTGCGGAGTTTAATCGCACCAAATTTTTTTCAGTGCAATACAGGTTTAATTTCACGATCAGTGTCCTTTATTGCAGACAGGGAATGTTCTGCGAAATTTCAAAATTCCAGTAAGCAAGCTTTTTCTTTTCATTTGAAATGTTAATATGTCAGGTTGGATTCAAATTATTCGTTTAAACACTCTAAAAAATGACTACACTGCCCTCAGAAATTCGAAATTTTAAGCATAGATTCCCTTCAATACCAACGTGTTCACCTGAGGCTTAGTTTTTTCATATTGTTCTACTTTTAAGGCTATGTCCACACAACGACAATAAAAATGACAAAAAAATGCGCGCATGGAAATGCATATACAATTTGTACCATTCGAGCTGGTGCGCGCGCATTCCTGACCAAATTGTGTACACATTTCGATGCGCGCATTATACATTACATTTTTATTGTCGGTAGTGTGGACATAGCATAAGGAAAACTCGTATTTTCTGAAAAAGTACACCACTTTCGCTCGAATTTGATAACTTTTTTCTCTTTGCAGTTGCTATCGGCTGAAAAAATTAAAATAAACTTATACGAAAATAATTAAAATTGAATTTTTACTTTATTGAGTCATTCCACGTCAATTCGACCAGCTCAAAATCTTCATGTCACAGAATTCAATTTTTTTTCTAAGTACTAGATACAAATTTATTAGACACGTATTTTTTATTTTTCAAAATTCTAAGAATTAAGAAAGTTATGATTTTTTGAAATCGAAAAGTTAAGCCTAACTTTTTCTCATTTAGCATTGCGTTCTATGGGAAATTGAGTATTTTCGAACGAGTATAACCAAAAAGGGTAACCTGGGAACAACTAATATTTTTTTTTATGGAATACTATTACTAAAGGTAGCACTTTGGTAAAGTGCGCTGTTGGTATGGTATGGTATGATACATATATATTCCAGCTTGTGTGCTTGTTCAGAGAACCGCTTATAAGCTTTCGTCAAGTGGGACAGACACAGAAAGAAATTTTACAGTCACAAAGAAATGAATAACACATAGACAAATAACAACATTTATTGACTGTCACAAACATCCATGTCTGACCGGGATTCGAACCCGACCTCAGCAGCCCCAAAGGCTAGTACACTAACCATTCAGCCACCGAGGCGGCGAGTGCGCTGTTGTTCCCAAACCTCCTTCCATTAAAATAATTTTTTCAAAGTCCGAGGAGAATAACATTAGTTCCAATGGAGAAATGGGTGCAATAGGTTTGTGCATATGAAAGAATATATGCAAGAGACTAGATTTTTTTTAATGAAGTAATAATATTAAAATTTCTCATATGATAGCCAACATTTTTAAATACTTCGTGTTATTGAAAAATGTAATTCTTTTCCTCCTTTCAAATTTTAATATACGTAAACTCCCGATTATCCGCGGAATTGGGTGGCGCGGCTTCCGCGGATAAGCGAATTCGCGGATAATCCGCAAAAATGAAGAAAATGCCTATAAACAAAATTTCTTCCGAGTTTTATTTAAGTAAATTACAGTAATCATAAATAGCAAGTACAAATTGTCTATTATTGTTGTTTCTCCTATGTCATACTGCAAACATATTTTATTTTTAGAGAATCCTTTTTCCATCTTTTTAATGAGTTGTAGTTCGTCTTCAATTGCCAAGACATTTTTTTTAGTTTCTCGTGCATTTCGCTAGTATCAAAATCACATAAAGCAATTCAATTAAAATAGCAGGCAGTTTATTTTGCAAGTGACACTTTTTGACAAAAACCTGTTCGTGATGTACACCTGGCTGAACACCAGGTTTAATATAGTCACTCTTATTTTAATGCCTTCGTTGTTCTTGTTAAATGTATTCGTCGTTCTTTGAATGTGTTCGTCGTTCTAGATTTTAATTTGTGGTTCTTGGAATGCATTCTTCCAAAAAGTTTTGAATCAAATAAAATTCATTTATCGTTTTTTTTAAAAATCATTATAGTATTTGAACTAAAAAATTGGAGGGGGGAAGGGGGATAGTGGCCCGCGGATAATCCGCAAAGCGGATAATCCACCCTCGGATAATCGGGAGTTTACTGTATTTATAATATTTTTTTATTTAATATCAATATCGATTGAAATTTCAAAGGTACAAGATACTTACATTTTTCTATAATACGAAGTGTTTAAAAAATATTTGCTATAGTATTCAAATTTTAATATTATTACTTAATTAAAAAAATCCTATCGCTTGTATATATTCTTTCATGTACACAAACCTATTGCACCCATTTCTTCATTGGAACTAATGTTATTCTCCTCTGACTATGAAAAAATTATTTTAGTAGAAGGAGGTTTGGGAACAACAGCGCACTTTACCAAAGTGTTACCTTTAGTAATAGTATTCCATAAAAAATTTATTAGTTGTTCCCAGGTTACCCTTTTTGGTTATACTCGTTCGAAAATACTCAATTTCCCATAGAACGCAATGCTAAATGAGAAAAAGTTAGGCTTAACTTTTCGACTTCAAAAAATCATAACCCTCTTAATTCTTAGAATTTTTAAAAAATAAAAAATACGTGTCTAATAAATTTGTCTCTATAGTACTTGGTAAAAAATCAAGATTGAATTCTGTGACATGAAGATTTTGAGCTGGTCGATTTGACGTGGAATGACTCCATTTTATTCTGCTGCCATTAGCTTCCGAAACTAAATTCACTATTTAAACAAATAACTGATACGTTTCAAGTGACGTAATGCCGATCAGTCTCCATTCTAGGATTTTATTACTTGTTTATTTGATAATTTCTTCATTGATGGTTCAATTGACTGTGTATGAGTACTTAAGGGGTCACAGGAGTCTTAAAAATGTGCAAAGAAGATACTACATAGCATAGTTTGATCTCTCTTGTAATTTTTTAACTACTCAATAATAGAGTATAATTTTTTTATATGTAATTCTACAAGATTTATTTATTATAAAACAAGTTTTAAAATTTATGAAACTTTAGCCAAAACTAAAATAAATGATATTAAACATGAAGGTACTTGAACACACTGTGATTAGGCTTGCGCGGCAAATTGTGAGGTCAAAATTGAAAAAATGAATAAGAAAATGACTTTATATTGTACAAATATGTACAAACAAAGACTTATACCTAAATTCTCAGCTCAATTTTATTTAGAAATTATTTTTTTAAAAATTTAAAATCAAAATTTTTAAATTTTTATTAATTTTTTTAGAAAAAAGTTCTTAAAATAATTTCTAATTAAAATTGAGCTGAGAATTTAGGTATAAGTCCTAGTTTGTACATATTTGTACAATATAAAGTCATTTTCTTGGTCATGTGTTCAATTTTGACCTCACAATTTGCCGCGCAAGCCTAATCACAGTGTGTTCAAGTACCTTCATGTTTAATATCATTTATTTTAGTTTTTGCTAAAGTTTCATAAATTTTAAAACTTTTTTTATAATAAATAAATCTTGTAGAATTACATATAAAAAAATTATACTTATACATTGAGTAGTTCAAAAATGACATGAAAGATCAGACTAGGCTTTGTAGTATCTTCTTTGCACATTTTTAAGACTCCTTAGACCCCTTAAGCAATAAATGCATGGTTAAGCTATTACTGAACTATGACGATTGTTTAAGGTCATCGCACTAGAGCTGCATATTAGGGTTTTATGTCTTTATTTTTTGCCAAATACTTCGCCAAACTCGCCAAGTTATTAATGTTAAATAATACTTTCATAACCTAATGTAGTTTAGGAAATCAAATTTTTTGTATTTACTAGAAATTTACATAAATTAGCTTGCTCTTGCAGGAGTGTAATTAAATTTTGTCCCTCTGTAACAATGTGTTGTGTGTGTAACAATACTGAATAAAACTAGTGGCCGCTGCATGGAGTAACGTTGCACCAAATTTATGGAGTTCTCAAACAATAAATTTACCCCTATTTAGCATCGGTGTAACATTACTACATAAATTTTGTAAAACGTTGCTCAGTAAGTGCAGAGTAAAATTACACCAAATTTTTTACAGTACACTAAGTAATCTTCTCTTAGAAATCTGAATCTTCTCTTTAGAAATCCGCCTAAGGTTGAACCTGGAGGTGTCTGAGTACCACCCCTCTCACATGTCTCGTGGTATCCAGTTGAGCATTCATTCTCCCTACCACGTTCCCTCCCCTATAAATGAAGGAGTATTCCTCAATATGGGGACCGTCAACAAGATAAACGTCAAACTGGTCAGTATAATTCATTTAATAAAAGCAAAAATAATAATAATAACTTTAAAATTGAAAATGGTTTTATAAAAACTGAAACAACAAACGGTACGAGTGCCAATATCTCAATTTTCAGTACATCGATTTATCGAAGGGGGTTTCGGATAGACGGACATCTTCAGCATGTCATTACCTACTTTTCCGGGTTTTTTTTAAAATCCTTCGAAATAAAAGTCGGATGGATGTTTGGGACAAAAATGCCCTTTTCCCGTTTTTTCTTTTTTTTGACATTCAGCTTATCTGAAGCTTTAGTTTAAGACTAAGATTATCGATTTTTGTTTAGTGGTTTTCTTTTTATGAGCATTTTTGAGAAACTCTTATTATCAGTCCATCATCCTAAACTTTTCTTTTCTTTTGCGTTTCACGAAATAGTATAAAATTTGGCATCAGTTAGGAACATTTTTCTCAGCATTTTTCTCAGGAACTATGAAAGACATCAACATATTTTGTTTTGTCATTTCTTCCCCATTAATAGCTATTTGATTTAAACTGAGGAATTTTAACTGCTAAAAAAATTACAAACTTTTAATATTATTTTTTGAGTTTTTCAATACATATTTTTAAAATAATCACTGTAAAAATATTTTTGTTACATTTTGAAATATCCTAAATTTAAATCAAATAGCTATATGTAAGGAACAAAATACAAAAAAGATTACAATGATATCTCATATAGTTCCTGAGGAAACTGTTCTTAAAGTTAGGTAAATTAACATGGGCCAGATAGAACCATTCGACTGCTCACAAAAGAAAGTGCGTTTAACTTAGGTTTGAATGTAACCATAAAAAATTACTCAACTTTGAAAAAATCAGAAAAACAGCTCTAACTAAAATGTTACTACATCATAACAAAGATTCTTGTGAGGGACATAGGACGCGTTACTTCATAAACCAAGCAGACATATGGAGCTCCCTATAACTTCTCATTTCTAATACAAGGTCTGGTGGAAAACTTACCCCATGGGATAACTAGCCCCGGTCTCCCCTACGTTACAATAATGTTTTCTTCCAACATTGGCTAAATTTATGATGCCATGCTTCACGATCTGGTCGTCCAATTGCTGAAATCCAAAAAGATCGGATATTGCCCAGCCAATTTACAGCGTTCTTAGCCACTTCGCGATTTGGCCGGCCAATTCGAGAAATGGCCGAATCCGGACTTTGACCGTTACATATACAAGTTTTGAACTTGAGTAAAATCTACTAGGAGCCGTTTGGACTTTGCGGCAAATGTGAATGTTTCAAATATTTTTATGTATAAAAAATTAAAGGGGTTCCAATCATCCGAGTTTAACATATTAAAGGGGAATGGGTTAGCTGGACAGCGGGTCTCCAAACTCAAGTGCCTCAGTGTTAGTCCAACGGTTAAAAAACTATTTTCTCTATCACATTTTTCCGGCTGAATTGAATAATTTTACAAAGTTTTTTTTTTAAATACTAAATGTATTAAAAACTTACAGGTCTTACAGATCTTCCCACTTTTTGAAATGGCTTCAAATATTTTGTTTAAAATTATTTATTGAAAAAAAATATTTGAACCCATTTCAAAAAGTGAGATTGTTGAAAGTCAGCTACATTTATCACATAATAAAATCCGTTTGTAAAAATATTCAATACAGCCGGAGAAATGTGGCAGAGAAAATATTTCTTTCTCCGTTGGAATAACACTGATGCACTTTGCTTTAGACTCCCCCGACCAGTGCACCCATTCTCCCTTAAGTTTCACCTTTCATTATAATTTTGAATAATTATTGACCAAGTTAAGATATAAATAATTGCTACAATTGAGAGAATGCAACAAAAAAATCTTTCACATATCACCTACTATTAACTAAACATCAATTTAAACCTATAAATGCTTCATTTCACAAATGAATTAAAACAAGAAGTTATAAAAAACTTAAATAGTCTATTTTCCTGTCACTTAAGGGGGGGGGGGGGGTCGGATGGGTGTTTGGTTCAAAAATGTCGATTTTCTGTTTCTCCTTTTATTAAAAAAATTCTGCTTATCTTTTAGCTTTAATTTAAGACTAAGATTATCGATTACTGTTCAATTTTTTTATAAGCATTTTTGAGAAACGCTTAGTATCAGTTCTTACCTAGAGTAGACTGACCAGTGAGTGAACAGGCCCCAGTGAATGAACATTTGGCAAATATAATTTAAAAAAATAAGGATTGAAAATCATTCCACTATACGGATAGGTAACACTGACTTCCTCCCATGTAGTAGGACCTAAGGTTAGGTAAACTAACATCTGTGAGATAAAACCCTCCAAGCCGCCCCGGTGGCACACTCGTTAGGATTCTGGCCTTTGGAGCTGCTGGGGTCGGGTTCGAATCCCGGTCAGGCATGGATGCTTGTGACCGTCAATAAATGTTGTTATTTGTCTATGTGTTTGTGTCGTCCCTTTCTTTGTGTGTCTCTTGTGCTTGTGTCATTTCTGGGGTTTAGTACAATAGACTTAAAGTCGCAGTGCTTGGCGATCTTGCCGCCCCCACCAAGAAAGTCATAAGTCAAACCCTCCAAATCAACATAAGTACGTATTGAAATTCTTATCAGGAAACCATTCTATAGGTTAGTAACAGTAAATGTAATCAACCACCGTTTTTACACAATACACATTCGATAAAAAAAATAGCTTAACTCAACATCCAGCTATGATTTAAAATTCTAAAATCCAAACTCAACTATTTTCATTAATATTCATTCGCTAATTTATTTAATATTATTTATCGCTTGCTTGTTTTGGATTGGATTGGTTTACATATATTTTCAGGCTTGTGTGCTTGGTCGCAAGGACCCGCTTATAAACCATCGTCAAGTAGGACAACACAAGACACACACAAACACATATGACTGATGTTGCCATCTCTCGACAGATGGCAACATCTGTCGCCACCTCCACAATTTAGACATGTCCCTGAAGGGGAGGGAAATTTTCTCCAGGAACCTGTACCCATGGTGAACTGCGCAATGACCGACCACAGGACTTTCGGACCCAACAGCTTTTACGAGCACGTACTCCGCGTATACTCGGTAAGTCTTCAGTGGCAACCGGGTCTCGAACTCTCAACCTTTCGATCTCAAGTCCGGGGTACGGACCACTAGGCTCCTTACAGCCCTCTTGCTTGTTTTATTTGTAGTTCGAAGAATAATTAAATATTTATTAATAATGAAAAACATGAAACATCTTCGATTCGCTTTAAAAAATAAGAAATGTAAATAAAACTAAGCAGAATTGTATTAAAAAGTATGATGCCTTGCCGCTATCTTAATTAACAAAACAATGGGGTTGTTTCACGTCGGATCTGGTAACCGAGATCTTGTTTTCACATTTCTCGAACTACTTTTGTTTTGGTGTTAGAAATTGAGTTTTTAAAGAATAGTTTAGGAAATTTTTTTTAAATGCCGACTTCTTACTGTGCTGTCGGTTGTTTTAATAATTTACAAAATAAAACTTGCATAGAACGAAAAGTTTATTTTCATCTATTTCTGTATTATGATCGTGACCAATGAAACAGTAAAATGAAACAACCAATGAAGTCATAGTACGAAAAGAAAACCAAACTACAGGGTGGTTATAAAATAACGCTCGCTATTCGGAGTGGTCTGTAGCTTTAATGAATAATCCAAATGCAAAAAACTTTGAGACACTTACTAATCAAGAAGGGGGGAAAAGAATGGAATCATAAAAAACAAACTCGTCTCCTGACCAGGGTTCTAAATTACGAAGCGTAATTGGATGTGTTGGCTGTAATCGTCCATAATTTGCTACGCCGCGTAATTAGAACCTTGGTCAAACGACGGGTTCCTTTTTTATGATTCCATTCTTTTTCGTAAAAAAAAAAATCGTCTCTTGACCAGGGATCTAAATTACGAGGCGTAATTAGCTGTGTTATCCGTAATTGGCCATAATTGACGACGCCTCGTAATTTAGATTCGGGTCAAGAAACGAGTTTGTTTTTTATGATTATTCTTTTTCATGATTATTTTTTAGGATTCTGTCTTTTTTATGATTCCATTCTTTTTCCCCCTTCTTGATTAGTAAGTATCTCAACTTTTGATGCATTTGGATTATTCATTGAAGCTACAGACCACTCCGAATAGCGAGCGTTATTTTATAACCACCCTGTACTTACGATATCGCAGTACCGAGAGCGTGACATCATAAGAAACATTCCCATTAATGAACAATCAAAGAATCAAATTATGCTACATTTTTTGACGTCATTCGAAACCGATTTATGACAACATTAAATTTTGCTTCAATTATTTATCTTTTTTTTTTTTTTTTTTGAATTATCGTCGCACTAGAGCTACGCGAGGGCTTTTGGCGACGGGCGTCGTATTTTAGAACCACTAGTCAGGTGACGAGCCAACACCTGAATAGGCACCCAACGCAACCTTTAAGGGCGACATCGTACGCAGCGTTAGGACTTTGAAGGATATTTAACGTGCACTCCCTTACACGGGGTATTATTCGTCGGACATTTTTGGCTGCACGGACCGTTTATAGGTCGGCAGCTATTTTGGCGATGCCCGGACCCGAACCTGGGACCTTCCGCATGCTAAGCGAGTGCTTAACCGACTGGGCTCCCCAGCCCCCTCAATTATTTATCAATGAATAAAGTTTCTTACTCCGTTACTGATTTGGCAACAGCAATTTAAATAACTTAAAATTGAATTTTGCTCATTCAATCGGAAATTCGCCGACTGATAGTAGTCTTCCGTAAGGATATTATCATCCGTACGTACAGACGGGCGGACAAAAAGTATGAAAGTTGGGTATCTGAGGTCTTACTTTTCTAATAAAAAAGAATTTTTTAGATCATACGGATTGAACAGATTTTGGAAGGGGGGTACAGACGGACATCGTCAGCATATAAATACCTACTTTTTGCAGCCTCGGTGACTGAATGGTTAGTGTACTAGCCTTTGGAGCTGCTGGGGTCGGGTTCGAATCCCGGTCAGGCATGGATGTTTGTGACAGTCAATAAATGTTGTTATTTGTCTATGTGTTATTCATTTCTTTGTGACTGTAAAATTTCTTTCTGTGTCTGTCCCACTTGACGAAAGCTGATAAGCGGTTCTCTGAACAAGCACACAAGCTGGAATATATATGTATCATACCATACCACACCATACCTACTTTTTTTTCAAAAATTCTTTATTTAAAAAAAGAACAGTAGTCCAAAAATGTTTATTGCTTTCATTGATAGTCCGAAAAGAATCTGTTGCCACAACCCTACAAAAGCAACTGTACCGATTACAAGAAAATGTGGCATCAAAATGGAGGAAAAGGGCCACAAACTGAAAAAGTATGAATTTAATATAATTCAATTAAATTATTTTAATTAATTATTTATTATCTCTTCTTTAAGTTCTGAGTTTTTAGTTACAAAGTCACATATTAATAAATAATAACTTTTTTTATGAATTTAATATAATTAAATTAAATTATTTTAATTAATTATTTATTATCTCTTCTTTAAGTTCCGAGTTTTTAGTTACAAAGTCACATATTAATAAATAATAACTTTTTTTTATGAATTTAATATAATTAAATTAAATTATTTTAATTATTTATTATCTCTTCTTTAAGTTCTGAGTTTTTGGTTACAAAGTCACATATTAATAATAAGAACTTTTTTTAAAAAACAATAACTAGTTTAAAATGTGTTTTGACGCATTAGTATAGTTCGATATTAACGAGATAACACATTGTCGACTTTCCATAATTTTCTTAAATAGGTATGTTTAGATGAATGAAGTATATCGATGTAGTTATAAAAACGTTTAAAATTTTAGTCAACACTAAGAGTAGAGGATAAGTAAACGAATAGTACAATTTTAATCCCCTGAAAAATAAAGTATTGTTATTTCAAAAAGAATCTTTCTCAGAAGAAAAAAACTATAAGCAAACTCTTCGAAAACCTTTTTTTGAATTATAAGTGAAACCGTCAAGTAGTGATGATAGTTTGCAATATTCTAATAACATCATCATTTGTATTACACAAATGATTTCATGTTTTGAATGCTACAGATGTGTAAAGAAAAATGTAAACTGGAAAGATCTCTATCTCTTTATGGATGCGCTGAGCGCAGAATTGACTATCCACACAATGAAACTATTTGCTTACACGGTAAGTCAAAATTATATATATTTTTTAAAGTATACTAAACAATTCTCAAAGTGCATAATAATAGAAGGTGTTTTAAGGGGGTGCAGTATGTTGTATTTGGCCAATTGCAATGTACAGTCGGCGACAAAAAAAAGTAAACAGACCTCGCCGTTGAGACACCGTTTGTCGGAGGCACAATTGTGATATGTCATTTTAACGGAAATAACGCCATGAGTTGATTGGTCAACACAAAAATTTCTTAAGGGGTCGTCTTCATATTGAAATTAATACCAACTTCAAAATTTCCAATGGCAACACCCAATTTTTTTTATATAGAAATGTTTAAAATCATCAAAATACCCCAAATATCAATTTTCGTTGTCAGATTCCTTATAGTTGCTGAGTTATGGTTACAGAAAATTTATGGATCATAATGTTAAATTAGATTTCCAAACTTTTGATCATATCTCCATTAATAATATACGTAGCCAGACGAAATTTTTTTGTGTGTTACTTAATAACTTTCCAAACAAAGTTAAAATAGTTTTATATATTTTAAGAAATATTTAATATTTTCAAAAAAATTATTCATAATTTTTCCGAAAAATTATGAATATAAACCCATTAATATTTTTACAGAAATGGATTCAGGGTCAAAAGTTAATGAAAAGTACCGAATTTCGTAATTCTACTAGCATAACATTTTGAGTTATGATGATAATAAGCTTATATTTTGAAATAGGGGGCCGTATAAAAGTGGAGAAACGACAACAATCAAGACTGGATCGATCGTTTGGTGATTAAAAATAACTGTTAAGAAAGTTGTTCTCTTTTCTTCAAATTAAATTAATAATCATTTTTTCCATGGATTTGAAAGTCTTGAAAAATAAGTTTTGAATTTATTCAGGTTATTCGTGTGTCAAGTGTGTTTTATAAGTGTTATAACGTAAAATAGTAGGTGAAATATCGAGTATTAACTGGAAATTAAACTCGCGAAAAGAATGTTCTATTTTACATGAAATTTTATTTTTGAAAACGATAAACAAAAAAATTATATTTGTAATCTATGATAAAAAAAAGTAATTAAATGACTAATTTTATGACTTAAGTAAGAAAGCGAACTATCAGTACTATTTATTCTATATACGTTCTTATTATAGTGCTTTTTCCAAATAACATTGTTAGGTTATGCAAAGTATAAAAAAAATGTAATTGAATGCATTTGATGCAAAATATAAAATAAATACAGTTATATCGCAAGAGAATAATATATTTTTTATGAATTAACTAATAAACATCTCGATGAAACATCCCGTTAATATGCCTGCCATCCCCATTGCAGCTTTCTTGACCAAGTGCTCTGAGGTGATGGGCATATATTCGCAGTAAGGTGGCCAGCCTCACGGGGAACACCGAGTGCTTAGATCCCAAGCATGCTTGGTCCTCCGGGACTCGATCCCCGGAACTGTGGCGCGACAATGCGAAGTGCTATCTCTATTTATTACCACTATGAATTAACCACTACGAATTATGCTAGCACTATGAATTAACACAAGGATCAAATAAATTTAATCAGCAAAATATTTTAATAATAAACAAAACCAAGATTATAACTACTTTTTACTTCCTGCAACGTTGTTCTCAGGGCACAAATTGTCGCCAAATTAATCTTTAGATTCTAATGTTTTTTTGGCATTAAAATTTTATTTGTATTCAAAAATAATTTCTTGCTAGAAGATAAGATTTTTAGAACAAAATTCAGAGTGTAAACTATTCGATGAAAATTCTCCAATCATTTAATTAATTTGTTACGCTAATTATTATTATTATGGGTTTTGCATACACATTTTCGCAATTAATTTCAACTTAAAATTAAATTAGAGGACAATACAGATAAAGCTGTCGAATTGAATAAAATTGAATCAAGTACTGAATAGATTGCGGTTATATTATTGCTGCTTCATGTAAAGTTCTTTTCCCAAAAAGTTTATGTGTCTTAAATTCAAAACGAAAAAGTTTTTAATTTAATAAATGTTAATCAAATAAAACAATATCTAATAATTGTAGGGAACTCTTTACTTCCTTTCTTTGATTGGAAAAAAAACCAAACGATATATTATTATCGAATTCTAAATAAAATCTTCTACACTATATAAGGACATTATTTTATAATTATTCATTTTGTTTTAATTCGTGTAGTAAAAACCGATAAAATTACAAACTGATGGTTAACGTTTTAAACGGGGAAAAAATGAAAACCTGAAAGATAGAAAGGCAGTTCTAAGCATAAGTCGGTCTGTAAGCTAAAGATCCTTACGGACAGACGACCAAAAAGCATAAAGCATTAGTTTACGATATGATGTTATACCTTTCAAGAAAAAAAATTAAAAGCAAACCATTAGAATTGACTAAGTTAGAAGGGAGAGTACCGATGGTAAGGCAAATAGAAATTTAAAAGTTACATTACTGATACCTCCCTTTTCAAATAATAAAAATAAATAATAAATATTTGAAAATCTGAAGGATGCAATGAAAGGTCTAACTGGCCTATAAACTGAAGGGAAGGAAGAGAAAAGAAAATTTTTATTTAGCGGGGGTGCTATCTACATATAGGAAGGCTAAACGAGAACAAAACCTGCAGAGGCACCCTCCGTGTCACCACAACACAACCCACCACACCTGGAAAATGCTAACTTTTCAATTTTTCCTACTGGAAAAAAAAATGGTTAACAATAAAAATTTAAACTTTTTAATTTTGTAACAACATTAAATATTTAAAACCAGCAAATAATTATCGGTACTTCACCGTTAATGGATATAGTCCAGTCAAAATAGACATTTCAATTAACAAAAATTCGCACCCAGATAAATTTTGGTACATATCTTTAGTACACTATTATAAGTAAAATATCAAAAGTCCCCATCGATCCCATGTCTGCGTTTTCCGCCATCTTGAAAAAACGTTCGAAATTTCGCCCATTTTCCAATTTTTGGCCTATAACTTTTTTCCTAAGCATTTTTGAATGTAACTTTTTGACACAAAGTTGTAGAAAACAAAATTTTCTTCAAAATAGGTATGCAAAGTTTTTATGTGCGACAATTAGTTAAGGAGCTACGAAGCAGCAAAAAGGGTGTACAATCGAGTGTTTCGAAAAAATATTACGTTCTAACGACTTTCTATCGCCGTAACTCACATAAAACTTCCTTTTATCAATAAACAATGATTTTACAAGTCGTAGATAATTTAATTTCCTACAAAGTACACTTATCAAAAATAAGTTTCTTATATATTCCAAGAAGAAAGGTTAAATTTGCAGAAACCCAAAAAAGGTTCTATTTTCACCCGACGATACACTGTTTCATTTTTTTTAAGGTAGCTCTTTCCCATTGTATTTTTTACTATTTTTGTGAATCTAAAACTTGTAGAAAATTATTTTTTCTATAAAATGGTTCTATTTTGTGTTCCATGCGATAAAATGTAACGGAGCTACGGTGTTCGAAAAATGGCGTAAAATCTTGAATTTCGCCAAAAGAGTTTTTTACCACTTCAAATCCCGATAATTAAAACAAAAAACTTCATTTTAGTGGAACATAATTATTGTGGAACTTGAAGACATCATCATTTATTATATTGGTAAGGTCTTAAAAGTTATTTTAGATTCAATACCAAAGAATTTTGGTATTTTTTTTTCTCGAAAAACATGAGTAGAAGCCGTTAAATGTTTTGCCAAAGACACAGAGAAAAGAAGGGAAATAATTTTAGCTCCAAAGATCTTACGATATCGATGATTTTTATAAAAAATATATATTTTAGATATTATTGCATAGTTGTTATTGATTATGATGAATAAAAACAAAATGGTGTTTAGTCGAAACTAAGACGTTTTCTGAAATGTACACTGATTATCGGAAGCACATTCTCAAGCATTATGGCTTTACGGTAATTGTTGCATTTGATGGCTAATAGCTCAAAAAAAAGTCCTCACCTATCCCATGTCAGCTAAAAAATTTATTCTAGGTCAAAGTTCACAAATACAGTCTAACCTCGGTAACTCGACTTCCTATAAGTCGAATAATTCATTAAGGTGGCCAATCACCTTTGACAGCAAGTTTCTGCATATTCTATTCCAACCATATCTTTGGGCGATATTATTATTAGTTATGAATATAAAAATAGTTTTGGGAAAGTAAATCGTAAAAAAACAATTTCTTTTTTGTATTTGTGGAATATTATAGTAAAATATGCTTCAAAAATCACGCTTTCGCAAAACATAATATCTTTACAATTTTTTTTCATCGTTTAAATTTAAATATGCTAAACAAACATTAATATCGGTCATGAACTAAAAACATTAAGATATCAGCGCCCAAATTTTTAATAGGCAAAAGTTTGAAGCATTACATCGAAAACACATAGAAGCATTAGAGTAACAAGCATATAAATGGTTTTAAAATATCCAATTCTTAATAATTTTGCATGATATTCTAGTTCAAAACCTTCTTCATATACTGTTACAAAACTACTGTAAAAATTTGGATGTAATTCATAATAAAGAACTTCAGTTTTTATGTTTTGCGTAATGCGTTTTGAAAAAAAAAAAAAAATGCAAAAAAAGCTTTTAAGTGCTATAACTTCGGTTCTATTAAAAACTAGAAACTAAAATGAAACAGATTTAGAAAGCTAAATGTTTATTTTATATTAAAATGCAAAAAAAAAAATTTTTGATATTTAGTCGATTTTGGCTGAAAAAAGGTCATCGGATACCTCAACTCGAACTTTTAGTCGAGTCTCAAATAATTGCTATACTTTTCTTTAAAAAACTGTCTCGATAGCTCGAAGTGAACATCAACCGGTCGAAGAGGAGCCATTCAACAGCCAAAATGACTTACAAAGCAGGAATATATCAACTGAAACATCTGCAATCAACTATAGGGGTAAGTGGTGTACCTTGGACGTATGTGTACCTCGAACCTATGCTGATTCTAGCTCGATTAGCTTAGATATTAAAACAACACCACATGCAGTTAAAGTATTTGCTACCAGGGATCTCAGTGAAGTTCTATCTGTTTGTTTAAAAGGTCAACTTATTAAAGAGATTTCGAAAAACTAAATTCACAGTTCAAAAGTAAATTTTTGTCAGATTCTTTAGTGTAAATTTTTACTCAAACATGTAGTGTTTATTCAGAAACGATGGTTATGCAACATAAAGCAAAGTTTTAGCTATAAAACAGTGTGCTTGAAATTAAGCTAAGTCTAACCTTAACTTGGTGATTAACTATTTTGTTTTTAATATCCAAGTGGTGTACCTCGAACCTAATACAAGTGGTGCACCTTGGACTGGTCCAAAGTACACTACAATAGGTCTTATGTGCTTCAGATTGTTGAAAACCCTTTTTAAAATTCAAGTAAATTCTTTCCTTTGAAAAATTAAGTATTTAAGCTATTAATATGCAACCCTGATTTGTAAAATCTAGAAAAATGGAAATTTGTAAGAAATTTTGATATGATGTGATAAATAATTTTTTTGTAGTTAATTATTTAGATTTATGGAAGCCTATAAAATTTTAACAATATTGATATAATATAGAAAATAATTATTGCATGCTCATCTAAAAAGATAATTTTTATAATAAATATCTAAGCAGAACATCTTTTTACGTTTAGGCCTAGTTGAATAAACATAGGGGGAAATATTTGAGTTGTTTTTTTCAAATTTAAGACAGAAAGATCGCCAAATGTTTTTCGATGGCATGAAATAACAGTTTAATTTTATGCTGCATTTTAACGAATACACCCGAGAAAGATTGCATTGCAGCTGATAAAGCCAAAAGGGCACTAAAAAAAAGGCAATAAAACCCCTTACTGAGCCAATTGACCTAACATAACCAATTACTACAATCTTGGCTAGAAATAAGAGTGGGTTGTAAAATGTATTTTTGAATTTTATGTGGCTAATAAATATTGGTTTTCGGACTGTAAATCGAGTCTCTCTACACGCAAAAAACTGTCTGGTACGTACAAACGAAAATTGAGTTCTCCCAACCAAACTGTTCGGTTGCTATAGGACTGACAGGACTGTCTAGTTGCAGGAATCAAACACGTTTGGTTAGAAGCGTTCAGCTGGCTAAAACGACTAGTTCGGTTGAGAGATCTACACTGATACCGCGCAGTTTAGTTCTCACACAGAGTTTAGTTGTCTCAACCGAACTCATTGTGGCAGTCTGGTCCCGTTGACTAAACTCGTTCAATCGAACGAGTATAGTTATGGTAACTAAACTGGTAGGTTTGATAGGAACAACTAGTTTGGTTGTGCCAATTAAACACCCTTCAACCGAACTTGGTTGAGTTGCAGGACCAGCACCAGTTTTTTGCGTGTACCTGTTAATAATTGGTCCAAGGTACACTACCGGTTGGACCAAGGTACACCGCCGGTGGTGTACCTTGGTCCTAATTACAATTTTCTGTATTTATTTTTTTAATAGTTGAAATCATTTAAATAACATGTTAAAATAAATATATGTTGTATATAACAACATAAAGTATTCAGTAAAAATATTTTTATTCACTTTTTGCAAGTGATTAAGAAAATAAAAATTGAAAAGTCAAAATAGGTCCAAGGTAACCCACCTTCCCCTACCCAGAAGACTGGGGTTGGAAATTAGTAAATGATATTTTGGAGCCAATTCAAACTTTACTCCCACCTGCTCCAGAAAAACTGCTTAATATACTATATTTTGTAATTGCAAAAAGGATTGCAGTGCATACTGTGGCTGTAAAAAAATCGGATTATATTGTTCTTTAGTATGTACCAATTGGCATGGCCAATCTTGTTTAAATGTTGATTCAAATGCAACATAAGAGGATTCTTATATAGGATATAACCGATGAATCTTTACGTGAACTATTCCTAGATCTTCAGCAAGAGGAAGAAGATGAAGAAGAAAGCGAATTTGACATTGTTGAAGAAGGATTTGAAGATTATCTCTCAGATTAAAATTTTCCCGAAATTAAAAAAATAATTTTTTTTAGTTTATTCATGACTAATTGTACCATTTTTATTGAATAATTATCTAAAAAAACTAATAGAAAAAACTATTGAATGCACGAACTCCATTTGATATGACTGTTTATTTTTTGAAACCTCGTAATACTCATGAATAATCAAAAGTATAATCATCGAAGAATTTATCTGGCTATCCAAAATGGCAAAATCATATCTTTTTATTACATGTGTGTATGTGCAATAACTGGCTGCGATACTACGTCAGCATTCAGCAATGTTCAGAAAGGGCAAAACATCAGTATTTAAATTGGTTGAAAAACGTAATGAATGTAACGTAATGCAGTGTACAATAGAAAATTAATTATTCTTTATTATACACTTTACCACATTTTTTTTCATAGTTCAATTAGTAGATGTTCCTTAAACTAAAAGTATTTTTAATTCAAACTATTTGTTGAAATAAAATTGAAATCTTTTATCAAAATCACATGTATTTTTCGTTTGAATAAATAAACATCTTCGGTTTTTTTTTTTTTTAAATATACCAAAATTCTTTGGTATTGAATCTAAAATAACTTTTAAGACCGTTCCAATATAATAAATGGTGATGTCTTCAAGTTCCACAATAATTACGTTCCTCTAAAATGAAGCTTTTTGTTTTAATTATTGGGATTTGAAGTGGTAAAAAACTCTTTTGGCGAAGATTTTACGCCATTTTTCGAACACCGTAGCTCCGTTAGATTTTATCGTATGGAACACAAAATAGAACCATTTTATAGAAAAAATTATTTTCTACAAGTTTTGGATTCACAAAAATAGTAAAAAATACAATGGGAAAGAGCTACCTTAAAAAAAATGAAACAGTGTATCGTCGGGTGAAAATAGAACCTTTTATGGGTTTCTGTAAATTTAACCTTTCTTCTTGGAATATATAAGAAACTTATTTTTGATAAGTATATTTTGTAGGAAATTAAATTCTCTACGACTTGTATAAAATCATTGTTTATTGATAAAATGAAGTTTTATGTGAGTTACGGCGATAGAAAGTCGTTAGAACGTAATATTTTTTCGAAACACTCAATTGTACACCCTTTTTGCTGCTTCGTAGCTCCTTAACTAATTGTCGCACATAAAAACTTTGCATACCTATTTTGAAGAAAATTTTGTTTTCTACAACTTTGTGTCAAAAAGTTATATTCAAAAATGCGTAGGAAAAAGTTATAGGCCAAAAACTGGAAAAAGGGCGAAATTTCGAACGTTTTTTCGAGATGGCGGAAAACGCAGACATGGGATCGATGGGGACTTTTGACATTTGACTTATAATAGTGTACTAAAGATATGTACCAAAATTTAGCTGGGTGCGAATTTTTGCAAACCTACCCCTATTTTTTTGTCTATTTTGACCGGACTAATAAGCAACAAATCTATTTGAAAAAATGTAACCAAGAATCTTTTATAACATGCAACTCAACTCCCGACAAACTAAAATCCTGGTCATAAACTATTTAAAACGTCATTAAAATTATCCACATAATCCTAGTCTAAACAATTGGAACACAGCTAACAGCAAATTTTACGAATAACTAATTAATATTTCACTAATTTTTTATTGGCGATAATCTCGCCGGTTTTTAAAGCACAGAATGAGAGACTTTGGGGATATTTGCTACATATTTGGCTAGAAAATCTAGTTACAAGGAGGGGGCTGCGGAGCCCAGTCGGTTAGGCACTCGTCTAGCATGCGAAAGGTCTCAGGTTCGGGGCCGGGCAACGCCAAAATAACTGCTGACCTATAACCGGTCCGTGCAGCCAAAAATGTCCGACGAATAATACCCCGTGTAGAGGGAGTGCACGTTAAATATCCTTCAAAGTCGTACGATGCGTACGATTTCGCCCTTAACGGTTGGGTTGGGTTCCTATCCAGGTGTCGACTCGAAACTTGACTGGGGTTCTAAAATACGACTCGTGTAGCTCTAGTGCGACGATAATTCAAAGCCCAGCTTAACCTAGTTACAAGGATAGGTAGTTTCCATACTTGACCGATAAGTCTATGCGTGAAAAACGCTAAAAACACAAAGATTGCTACAAACAGCCTATCATTTAACTGCATAGAATAATGATTTTTGCCGCAAAAAAAAAGTTTTCTTTGGGTTCCCGCTCATATATCGGCCTCGTCTTTTTACCATGGCTAAAAATTATTTGGCGATCCTCCAAGAGCCTTTTGTAATTTTAACTGCGAAGTTCTTTCAATTTTTTCAAACCAAACTGAAAATCAAGTATATCAGGCCCACTCACTCAGGTGTCGACCTTGTCAGTTGACCAGGGTTCTAAATTCCTAGGGGTACTTGGCAGCATCAAGCAAATAAAAGAGGCTAGAAATAGACAGCCGGAAATTGTTAAAATAACTTACTTAAATTACCTCAATTACCCTCAGTTCTCATTTTAATAACATACAATCCAAATCTCAAAAGAAAACATATTTTGTCAGAAACTACTTGAACGTGGTTATTATTAAAAAGTAACCACAGTTCAACTCCTTATACAACTCTATAAATACCTAACTTAATCATCACACACACAAATCTTCTACAATATTTATTCAAAAATCTTGAATATTAATTTATATTTCTTCGCCAACAGCGCCGTCTTGGCAAAATGAGTTAAGGCGTCATGCCACGGATTATACCTTTTAGGATTGTGTTCTCGTCTTAGTCGTCCTATAAACGAATCATGCTGGACCAAAAATGCTCCACGAAATAGCATACTGGACCAATTGTTTCAGGTTCAATACGTCGTGGTCCAAAGTCCTGGCGTGATCCCACTTAAGAAGTCATTAGTTGCTTTGAGTGCCAGCTCAGATGTTGGCGTCACTTGACCACTGTTTAAATTACATATAGGACTGATTCAACCAAATCTTCTCCATAAAACAACAAATAAATAAAATCAATATATTCACAAAAGTAAAACAATGGTTTATTCCTTGGTAGTTGTCTAAAATATCTTAGCCCGTAACCAATATACTTTCTAAAGCTCTAGTGGGATGTTAATCTACTCATCTTGCAACCAAACCCTCACCCTAAGCACAAAAAGTCACAAAAAGGAAAGAATTTAACAAAATTCAATATTGGGGAAATGCGGACCTATAAATAATATATGCATATATGGAGATGCCCCCCGTTTTTTGTCAAACACGTTTGGTTGTATAACTCCTAAACTATAAGGAATCTGGCAATGAAAATTGATATTTGGGGTATTTTGACGATTCTGAACATTTCTCTATAAAAAAAATTGGGTGTTGCCATTGGAAATTTTGAAGTTGGTATTAATTTCAATATGAAGACGACCCCTTACGAATTTTTTGTGTTGACCAATCAACTCAGAACGTTATTTCCGTTGAAATGACATATCATAATTGTGCCTCCGACAAAGTGTCTCAACGCCGAGGTCTGTTTACTTTTTTTTGTCGCCGACTGTACCTTTTCACAATTACTACTGATCAGATCATCTTAAAATTTTCTGTGTGTGTTATACCAACCTTATATATTAATCTGAGGTGAAAAGTTTTTTGTAAATAACTTTTAGATTTTTTTTAAATAAAATAAGCTTTAAAGTACCCAAAAAATCATGAAAATTTTCACTTTTTTGCCCCATAAATTTTTTTTCACTTTAGTTTTATTTAAATTTATAACCTCAGATTAATCTATACTATGTATCACATCATATAAAAAAAGTTTACTGGAAAACATAGCATAGTTTTTGAGAAAAGGTACATCGAATTTCAGAAAATCAAGTTCTGAGAAAAATGCGTTTAAAGTTTTTATTGTTAACCCATTTCCTTAAGAAGCCATTAAAATGGCTTTTAATGTCAAAAATATTTTTCCAATCGTCTTGATACTTTGTGACATTATTAATAAAGGTTGTAATAGTATTTTAAGCCAATAATTTTTGTTTTGATTTTTTCACCGATTTTGGGGTACTGAATACCCCCTTAATCAATTTTAATAATGTTTTCAAATGTTAATGTTTCAATTGTTATTTTGAAGTTTCAAAATAAAAAAAAATACAGATGAAATCTAAACCTATGATTACATATTTAATCACATAGAATATTTTACCGTGATCTTAAAATGACAAATGACAGTGATTGCGCCCTCTCGAAGGGAAGGGCGTAGACTATATAGCCCATTACCCCTTTCGCCAGAAGAGACAGTCACAAGAGACACACAAAGAAGGACGCCACAAACACATCGACAAATAACAACATTTATTGACAAACACAAACATCCAAGCCTTTACCGGGATTCGAACCCGAACCCAACAGCTCCAAAGGCTAGTACATTAACCATTGCGCCAGTGGACCGGCTACCGTGATCTTAAGTAAAATACATTTTGCTAGTAGTTCTAAGGATGTTTTTAACTTGGGGGTATTACGTCTGCATACGTTTTCTTTACTTTTATTGAAAATATTGGATTCAATTTAAATTTTTAAATTTTTAGATATTCCTGGATTTTCTAAGAACGCTCGATACCACTGTGCAGAAAGATGTTCGTCCCCATGCCAGTAAGAATGTTTTCATTTGATTAATTCTTTTCGCCGTACTATCTTAATATGAGAGACTAGCTGTTATACCCGACGTTGCACGGGTAGAGGTGAAAAAATAATTTAATAGTCAATTTAACTATTTTTTTTCTTTCATTTGAGTTACATAATATATGGTGATTACCCAGTAATTTTTTCCATTTAATTACCCATCTTGGATATAGTAATGATTAATATTAATTTCTCTCTCAAAAATACCTTTGATAAGAAGCTCAAATTAAAAAGAATACATATTTAAGTAAAAAAAATAATCAGTAAGAATTAAAAATAAGCTACTCCAGCAAACAGCAAATGATTTGCATTTTTTATATAGGTCAGTTCAATTCATCTATCCCTTAATCCGTTATAGAATAATAAGCATATGTTGCTGTTACCGTTTGTTATGAAGTACAGAATCCTGCTACTTATATTACCTTAAAAATTCAAAATTTAAAAAACCCTATAAAATTCACCGATAAAGTCGTCTTAATTCAATAAAAATTTTAAATACATAAAAATCATAATTTTTTCTTAGCTCATTTGGCTCTTTTTTGCGAATTTGGCGAGGAAAATATATAGCTACCAACACATCCATTCAGCTCTCGTGCGATAACCTTCGCACAACCAGCTAATAAAAAAAAATTGCTCATTTGGTACGCTCTTTGTAATAACTTGGCGATGTTTTCAAAGTATTTGGCGAAAAAAAAGAAGGCTTAAAAATCCTAATATGCAGCTCCAAGGCGATGGCCTTCAAAAGCTAACATAGTTCAGTATTATCTTAAAAATACATGTAAAAAATTCATAATTCAAATTAAATAAACACAATAAATTCTAGAAAGGAGACTGGTTAGATTACGTCACTTGAAACGTATCAATTATTTTTGAAATTATGAATTTAGCCCCCCCCCCCCCCCCCCAACCGAACAAAATAGACATTTTCAATTTCAATTATTTTCGTTAAAAGTTTTATTTAAATTTTTCTGCTGAATGGCATCACGAAAGGGAAAAAATGATCGGATTTCAGCGAAAGTGGTGTATTTTTTCCAGAGACATAACATAGAGTGGACTGCGCATTCATAGTAAAGCAGCTTAGGGATGGAAAACCAAAACCGTTTTCAAAAGACCGGTGGTCCCGGTTTTGATTGAAAACCGGTTTTTTTTTGTATGAGGCCCTACGGTACCGAAAACCGATTTTTTAGGGAAAAACCGATGGAAAATGGAAAACCAGTTTTTTCTAAAAAACCGCTGTCCCTTGCAGATTAGCATTATGTCCTAAACATCATAAATCGCCAAGAGGGGAAAGGTTGCTACATATGGCAACTTAACGCTACCGTTTCGTTACGAACTATTCCAAATTGTCGCAAGCCCTGAATATCAGCTAGCAAACCGAAGTGGAGACTACCATCAATATCCATGTCACGTGGGTTTCTACCAATCACGGCAGCTTGAATTTTTTTTAATGTTTTTGCAGACGATTTTTTGAGCATTGTTGGAATTTTTCTCTTTTGGCTTAAATAATAAATATTTAATTACATTCTTTTAATCTCTGAGCATGTTAACAATCGTGAATGTTGTACTCTTAATTCAGTAACGTATTGTGCAAGATGCCAAATGCTTGTGAATTCCTAATTGTAAAGAGGGGTATAAAAAAGGATTAGTCACACTTTCACGGGTAAAATTTATTTAGTTCTGCATACTTTTAGTAATTGTGTTTTCGTCATAAACTATAATTTCTATCGAGGGAATTTATTCTAAAAGCTCTTTTATACTGAAGAATCATATTCATGATTAAATCAACGTTGTTAGAACTCTAATTATAATAAATATTTTGGGCCAAGTCAATTAAATTAATGGTCTGAACATTGACAGCTTAGAAGTAGAATATTTTTTTTACAATTTGGTCAAAACGAAACCTGTTTTTGCAATCGTAGTTTTTGAGTTATTTATATTTAAAAAGTAGAGCATTTGTTGGATTTGGAATATGTTGATGTGTTTTAGAAAGTTGATTTATTCCAGGTCCAAGAAGCAATATTTCAAAATATATATATATTTGATTTTTTTTAAATAAAGGAAGAAGCAATATTTCAAAAAAAATATATATATTTGATTTTTTTTTTTAAAAAATCGGACCGTAAGAACGAAAGTTATAGAGACGGCAGAAAATATTCACCATGTCAATACCAACTTATATTACAGCAACACTCTACATAAATCTACTAATGTTCTTTTAAATTAATTTTTAATAAAGAGTCCACATTCAATTGTTCAAGTAATCTTAAATCGACGCACAAAATCAAAGAAATAATCTTAAGAGGATCTTAAAATACTAGCGATTCATCCTTGCTCCTTTCCAAGCTTCTTTATCATAACATTAGATTGTCGGCCTCTGTGTTCAGGTCGTTGTGGAAAAACTCGCCAAATGGTAAACTCGCCATAAATGCGAGCCAAACGCGACACAGTCATGTGACTGTGTAAGTTAGATGTTTAGGACACTTTAGGTTTGCCAATGCGCAGTCCACTCTATGTTATGTCTCTGATTTTTTCCCTTCAATCGTTCGAAAAATGATAGAGGGAATGGTCTGATTCGAAAAATGCTTAGGCTTATGTTTGTTCCGGCGATTAGATGAATTTTTGTGCCAAATTTCATGACGATCTGTTGCGTTGTTCTTAAGATTTCGCGTCCTATACAAACAGACAAACAAAAAGAAGTCGCCTTTTATGTATATAGATTTCAATATTATTATATTATTTTATAACAGCATTTGAACAAAACTGCAGCATTGTTTATTAGCGCCATCGATGCTTTTTAGCTACTTATACTAGTACTATTAACCTAACTTATACTTGCTCTACCAATGTTATTTATTTATACTAGATAAATTAGTGCTAACTTCATTTGGATAACGTACACAACCTGTACTAAGTTTGTAAATTGTAATAAGTATGTCCGCAAACGCATGCACCAATGCACAATTTCGAAAAGAAGTATAACCCTGGTCCGGAAGTCCTGTGGTCAGTCGTAGTGCAGTTTACAACGGGCAACGGGTGTAGGTCCGTCTGTAGAAAATTGTCCCTCACATGCCAAATTGCCCCTCACATGCCAAAATTGAGGAGGTGGTGCCATCTCAGAGTAGAAGACAGACTCTACCCTCTCATGGGTACTCAAAGACATGTGCCAACAGATGCTACTGCAACCCTCTTGCCTTCGAGGTTGCTGCCTGGAAGGCAAGAGAGTTGCCTGTACACGACAACAACATACGTGTTGTCGTGTACAGGCAACCCTCAATAACGAAGGCACAATTGGCATCTGATAACTTTAACTTGGAATGGGGGCTGGGGAGCCCAGTCGGTTAAGCACTCGCTAAGCATGCGGAAGGTCCCAGGTTCGGGTCCGGGCATCGCGAAAATAGCTGCCGACCTATAAACGGCCTGTGCAGCCAAAAATGTCCGACGAATAATACCCCGTGTAAGGGAGTGCACGTTAAATATCCTTCAAAGTCCTAACGCTGCGTACGATGTCTCCCTTAACGGTTGCGTTGGGTGCCTACTCAGGTGTTGGCTCGTCACCTGACTGTGGTTCTAAAATACGACGCCCGTTGCCAATAGCAATCGTGTAGCTCTAGTGCGACGATAATTCAAACCTAACCTAACCTTAACTTGGAATGCGCAGATCCGGCGGCCTAGTGGTTAAGACATTGACCTTTGGAGCTGCTGGGTCCGGGTTCGAATCCCGTTGAGGCATGGATGTTTGTGTTTGTCGAGTATATGCGGAGTACGTGCTCGTTAAATCTGTTGGGTCCGAAAGTCCTGTGGGCGGTCATTGCGCAGTTTCCCATGGGTACAGGTCCCTGGAGAAAATTTCCCTCCCCTTCAGGGACATGTCTAAATTGTGGATATGGTGACAGATGGCAGCATCTGTCATTTGTGTATGTGTGTGTCTTCTATTGTGCTACTTGACGATGGTTTATAAGCGGGTCCTTGCGACCAAGCACACAAACCTGAAAATATATGTTTACCAACCAAAAAAACTTGGAATGCGCCCTCCAGAAGGGGGGAGCATAGGCTTTATAGCCAGTTTCCGCCTCGCATAATAGCTATTTTCATCTTACGGCCAGCAAAATAAGAAAATCAGGATTGCGCTTCAAGTTCTATATCATTGCATCCTTGAAAGAATAAAATATATCAGTTCAAAGCACTAAAAAATATTTATCTGAAACTTACGAGTAGTTATCGATATTAGATTACAATTAAGTGTCGAAAACTATTTTAAAAAATAATATAAAATGAGTGTTTTTGCTTAATTTTTAAAGATCATACTTAGTTCCAAAAAGAAAAAAAAATCATGGAATTTTACTTTGCAACTGAATTACATTTCAGAATTCTGAAGCTTCAGAGTACTAATTGTAATTTATCCTATTTTTTTAGAATGAAGCAATATGAGGTTCAAGTTCAAGAGACGAACATTGGAGGAAATAATAGAGTAAGTTCAAAATATTGCTGGTTGTAAAGGATAATCAATAAAACTTTAATCAATAAATATTTATAGTAAAAAAGGCGCTACACGCAAAAAACTGTCTGGTACGTACAAACGAAAATTTAGTTATCCCAACCAAACTGTTCGGTCGCTATAGGACTGACAGGATTGTCTAGTTGCAGGAACCAAACACGTTTGGTTAGAAGCGTTCGTCTGGCGCAAACGACTAGATCGGTTGAGAGAACTACACTGATACCGCGCAGTTTAGTTCTCACAACTCACACAGAGTTTAGTTGCCTCAACCAAACTCATTGAGGCAGTCTGGTCCCGTTGACTAAACTCGTTCAATCGAACGAGTATAGTTATGGTAACTAAACTGGTAGGTTTGAAAGAAACCACCAGTTTGGCTGTGCCAATTAAACACCCATCAACCGAACTTGGTTGAGTTGCAGGACCAGCACCATTTTTTTGCGTGTAAGTGAAGAAAATATGTTTCTAAATTTAATCCATATTCATGTTTAGTATTTATTAAGTTTTTAGTTATAAATACCAAACATAAACATCTACGCAATGTTAAATTAAGGGGGAATAGGACACAAAATCTTCAAAAAAATAAAAAAAAATTATTATTATCATAAAAAATAACACAAATATTTTAGAATAATTTAAAACAAAAATTTTATTTATATCTGCAGTAGAACGTGAGATGTGTAGTTTTTTGTGTCATGACATCTGTGTTTGCCAACAACGTTTATAATCTTTGCTTCCTCGTAATATTAGATAGGAATAACGTTATCGAATCCTTAGTTGTTCTGTCGGTTTGGAGCGCTTCAGTAAGGAAAGTGATAAAATTCAAAACTGTTTTTCTCCTTGATTGTGTTTTCGATGATTTTTTGACTTTAAATTGATATAACTCGAAATCTACTGCCCATAGAGTGTCAAAATTTTCCACTCATATTTTTCAAACGTATATCTTTAATTTGTTTTTAGGGATTAGTTGTAAATAGTTTATTTTTTCATTTATTAATTTTTATAAAAAAAAAGTGAACCTGCGAAATTATTAAAAAAAACTTCAATATTTTAAAAAAAAACTATGGCAAATATGAAACATCGGTAAAGACAGTTTGTTAAATACATTTTTCTGTTTCTAAAAATGCTAAATATTTGTTTGCCAATAAATAAGTTTTTGACTTATAACAAAAATAAGAGACATCACTTTTTTACACATTTTATTTTTTTTAAAAATAAATAATGATAATTTAAAACCTTTGACCATCTAAAAGTGTAAGTATATTTAGTATACATTTATGGTAAAAAAATTATATTGATATCTGCAATATTAAAGAAAAAAGTTGAAAGTGTCCCATACACCCTTAACCCGGCAGCACTCGCCTGGGGTCTAATGGACCCCAGATAGATTAAATACACTTCTAGATCTGAAACTCTCATTGGATTACCATTATAAGGATTTTCTATATTAAAATTGACTTAGACACTAACTCCCCCAATTGTGTCTAAGAGAACTAATGTAATGGTTCACGGCTGCCTTTTTCTAGCCTCCTTTAGGAGCTTTAGCGCGGTCAATTGCGCCTCGTAATTTAGAACCCTGATCAAGAGACTAGTTTCTTTTTTACGGAAAAAGAATGGAATTATAAAAAGTAATCTAGTCTCTTGACCAAGGTTCTAATTACGAGGCATAGCCAATTATGGCTAATTACGGCCAACACATCCAATTACGCCTCATAATTTAAAACTCTGGTCAAGTGACGAGTTTGTTTTTTATGATTCTATTCTTTTTTTTTCCTCCTTCTTGATTAGTCCCTTCCCCCTTCTTGATTAGGAAGTGTCTCAAAGTTTTTTTGCGTTTGGATTATTCATTCAAGCTACAGACCACTCCGAATAGCGAGCGTTATTTTATAACCACCCTGTACGTGTACATTTCGGAGAAACAGTAGATTTGAAAATCGGAAAGTTCAATTATGCCAATCACAAATCAATCATTGATAGTGTATAGTTCCGTTCGACACTTTGGGGGCGCTAGGCATCAAATTGAGTTCTCGGTTTAGAAGATTCTTAGTCTATGATAAGTTAGCGCGAGTGCTGCCGGGTTAAGGGGTCACAGGAGTCTTAAAAATGTGCAAAGAAGATACTACAAAGCAATAGTTTGATCTTTCATGTCATTTTTTAACTACTCAATGTATAAGTATGATTTTTTATATGTAATTCTACAGGATGTGTATTGTGTTTATTATAAAACAAGTTCTAAAATTTTTGAAACTTTAGCCAAAACTGAAATAAATGATATTAAACATGAAGCTATTTGAACACATTGTGATTAGGCTTGCGCGGCAAATTGTGAGGTCAAAATTGAAAAAATGACCAAGAAAAGGACTTTATATTGTACAAATATGTACAAACAAAGACTTGTACCTAAATTCTCAGCTCAATTTTAATTGGAAATTATTTTAAGACCTTTTTCTAAAAAAATTAATAAAAATTAAAAAAATTTGATTTTAAATTTTTTTAAAAATAATTTCTAATTAAAATTGAGTTGAGAATTTAGGCATAAGTCTTTGTTTGTACATATTTGTACAATATAAAGTCATTATCTTGGTCATTTTTTCAATTTTGACCTCACAATTTGCCGCGCAATCCTAATCACAATGTGTTCAAATAGCTTCATGTTTAATATCATTTATTTTAGGTTTGGATAAAGTTTCATAAATTTTAAAACTTGTTTTATAATAAATAAATCTTATAGAATTACATATAAAAAAAATTATACTTATACATTGAGTAGTTCCAAAATGACATGAAAGATCAAACTATGTTTTGTAGTGCCTTCTTTGCACATTTTTAAGACTCCTATGACCCCTTAAGTCACATTACACTATGGTGGAATAGAATTAACACACTTGAAGAGTACACGGGAAGAACCGATTGATTTATTAGGCGGGCGACTGCAATTGTATGCTAAGCGGCAGAAAACCGGTTTTTCTCTTTCTTCTTCGCTTGGTCCGAGCGTTTTGATCGCCAATCACCTGAATCTTGGTAGCTAGGAACCACAGAGATAGTAGTTAAAGTATTAGGTTGGCATATCACGTGACCTACAGCACTGGCTTCATTTGGGCTCTTGTGGGAGCTCCTTGTGCGTCCTGTCGTTAGCATTGGAGGTCACGTGATCTGCCACTCCATTACTTTAACTATGATATCTATGGTAAGAACTGGTTTCCTTACACAAGTGTAGGCGATCACTCGCTATCATCGCCAAAGTGGCCTGCTAAGGAAACTTCTCTACAAAATCAATCGGTTTTTCCCGTGTACTCTTCACTTTCGAATATTGTTGGCAGAAATCTTTGACATGATTCGAAGAAATTATGCAGATTACCAGCCTTTGAAAATTATATGATTTTTTTTTTTTTACAGAGAAGCTGCTTAAAGTCTAATGATTTAACGTAAGTACATTAGGGATGAATCTTTTATATTAAATTATAATCAATTTTACTAAGCATGATTTAAATAATACTTACCAGATAAATAAAATATATTATTTAATGTTTAAAAAGTGGATTTAAGAAAATTTAAGAAAATTTAGTAAAATTAAAATAGTATATTCAAAAACATTGAAGTTTATTCAACAATACGTTCCACTGTATTAAATGTACGCAACAAAGAGTTCTATAGTAAACTAGAGGAATGAATCGTACTGAGCTGCCATCGGCAGCCATGGCTCACTACGGAGCCTAATAGAGTTTTAAAAGTGCTAGTTAATTTATAATTTTGATACTGAGAAAGGAAGTACACCCAGGGAAAAAGCGCAAATCGAACCCGCACCAGTTACAGCACGTGGACTGCTAACATTATGGCCTGCGATACAAACCACTCGGCCTTTCGGACCCCACATGCCTTTATTGGATCCATGTTGGTAAATGGTGCTGTTGCCGGGTTCAGTGTCTACGCTACTATAACACTCTGAGTGAAAACATTCTAAAAGTAGGGTGTGTATTGGTAACCCCTTTGCTATGATGTACAGCTTTGGAAATAAAAAAAATCCTATAGAATCGGACCTTTTTGACTTTGTGAAAAAATAACATTCTAAGTTGATTGCAGGACACAAAACTTGCATAAGGGGCCGTCTTCATATTAAAATGTTACGAACTTTAAAATTTTCAATAGCATTACCTAATTTTAATGACTTAGAAATGTTAGGCACAATCGAAAACCCTTAAATCTAAGTATTTGTTACAATTGGATAAATATTTGAGGAGTTATTTATTCGAATCACTTGTGGAACTTTGGGGGACCATCTCGAAAATTTCAATTGTAGTCTGCAGGTTTATTCAAGGAAGAAAAAAACGTAAGGTTTGCCCCACAAAGGATGTAAAAGTCAATGAGGTTAAAACTGAAGGAGGTTGCGTATTTGTTCTAATTCAATGAGAATTTGTTCTAAGGTTATAAATCATGTGCGGAAGTGGTAATAGGTGACAAATATTAATACTAATACACCAGTGTTTCGACGAAAATTTCTTTAAGCTATTTAAGTAACTGCAAGTTAAGATTTTTAATTCTTTTATAACTTCTCGTTCTAACAACAAGTTCATTTCTGCAATATAGTTCGAATATTTCAAGTTTATTAAGAAATAAATCGCAAAAAAACGTTGAATATCATGAATCAACATTAAAGAAATATGGTGTGTCATATACTATAGAATTTTCAAGTTCTTTAATTGAAATTTTTCTTTTTTAGAAGGCAGTGTTTGTTTATCAAGTTCATATTTAATCTCGTACACAACCCCCTTAGTAGTAATTAAAAAGGTATTTTGTGATTTACCCAGCAAATTATGTATAGAATATTTAAAAATTGGCATTTCGCTTTAACTTCCTGTTCTAAATTCATTTCTTTAAAAATATTTAGGGGTTTCTATTCATAATTTTTTAACAAATTAAAAAAATAATTATTTAAAAATATAAAAATTGTTTTAAATGCCCCGATAGTGTTTGCATTTTGTTTGGGTTATCGTTATTATTATTATTGGGTTTGTTTGGGTTTTGGTTAACAACTATTAAGTAAAAATTTTGTTTCATTTTTATTGACTTATAAGTCAATTATAGTTAAAATGCTCAGTAAGAACTATAATATTAAAGTACAAAAAATAAACAAGCCAAATGATCAGACGTTGAAATAAGTTTAAAATAGAACAAATTTTTATTGAATCGAAAACTGTAAATAAATATTGTATATATAAAGGAATTTGTATAAGTATATCAAACAAAAATATATAAATATTGCACGATTTAACAAGTTCTTAAATTACTTAAAGATAATGTTTATTTAAATAGGCTGGATTAGATTTTTACCGAAATTAAATAAAATGAAATATATTAAACTACGACGTCAAAAAATACCCGAACAGCTTTACAAAAAAAAAGGTTAAATCCCAAACCAAGTTATAAATACATTTCCGAAATTCTTTAAAGCTTTAGTTCCGAAAATAACAAAAGGTTACATACAGTACGTTGACTTCATGCAGTCCATGACGGGAAACTCACGTTGACGAAAACCGGCACACTTTACACAAAAAAGGAAGGAGGACACAGGCTTGAAAAGATGCACTTAATTCTTCTTCTTAAAAACACACACACAGGAGACAACCGACCAGCGGTATCGTGTAATCACTTTCAAAACAAAATCACCGCATTTCTTTTAATACATGTCGGTCTCCTAATAGAAGAAAATTTAAAACGAAACACAACACCGTATAAACGAATTGGATTAAGACTATATCTGATAAAAAAAAATATCTTAAGAGTCATGACGCCGAATTTCACCCCTTGAAAATCGTAATGTTATTCCTATGGAGAATCTTCTCAGACTAATTGCCACCACAATTTTAATAAAGGCCACTAGTTTCTGGCACCATTTTAAAGAACAAAAGAAGTTAAATACTTTTTACGAAAAAATTTTGTGAAAATCACATATTGAGTATTTTTAATAATTTTTTAAAGTTTGGAAATCGTTGAAGAATTCTGATGTCCTAGTGTGTGACGATGCAACTCAGTCAAAAATAAAGATACTGCAATAATTACAACTTTTATAAACAATCGAGATTTTTATTTTTCAATTCATAACGAAATAAAATTTTGAATTTCAACATTTGTATTTTTAAAAAAATTGAGAAAAATAGTTACTAATTCGTGAAAGCGAGTTATGGCAACCCCACATTTGGCGATCAACGGCCAATGTGCTTGCCAAGTCAATTAGTGTCAGATCTGCTAACATCTGGAAGGAGTTTGGATTTGGAAGGTGGATCTGTGAAAGGGGAAGAAAGAACCTGCGGGCATTTCGAAGAAGTGTCTTTGTTGCTCTCTGCCTCTCCCCGATTGACCAGTGACACGCTTTGCCGCTCTGTAATGCTTGTATTATGTTTTGAACAAAATAGAGGCATGTCCAACATTTGACGATTGGAGAAGTCACCTACTTTGTTTAGGGCACTGGACAAGATTTCTGGTGTTAGAATATATTATAGAATTGAGTCCTGTCTGTAGAGTCTTTAATTTACAAATTTATTTTGAAAGTTTTATATGTGTTCGTTCCTCTCTTCCCTCCCAAGTGAGGGGAGAGGATACTATTTTATGAATTGTAATCAATATAGTTCGTGTAAAGCCATTTTCGAACAGTAAAGTCATAAATGGATACATGAACAAGGTACATTATAAAAATTCCCCTGTTTTTACTTTTTTTTTGTGAAAATACGGTACATTACTATTTTCGCCACGATGCGCATTAGGGCAAAAGTCGCATAAGATGGCAAAAAGTAAATATTGTATTTTAAGCAAGTCTTAAACAATTTCATTGTACTTCATGATGATAAATGAAGTTTGTCAAGAAATACATTCTGTCGCCGTCGTATCACGCCTCAATGAATATTACATGCTTGATGCTTGCCAACGGTTTACGGCAATACGGTTTGGCCGTACAATGTACGGAATTTCAGTTGTAAGATTGTACGAACAAGTGAAAATATTGACCAATTTTTTAAAGAAACATCTATATATATAGATTATTTTTTTTCTCAAACTAAAACAACCAAAAACATACGATTTAGCCTGACCGACCTTCACTTTTCAAACTTAAAGTAACAAAATATTGTAAGATTTGATTGACCGAAAATTGTCCGGAACTAGATTTGAGTTTTATATCTAAAAATAGTCATTAGTAAATGCCGCATGTACTACTGTAGTATGGTCAAGTAATTTTATAAAATATAGTTAATTAAAGAGGGCCGAATTTTGCACAACACAAATTTGTCACCAACCTCGGTCTATATCAATAAAAACTAAACTTAAACTTCAACAAAAAGAAACTTTCAAATTTTTAAGTTTAATAATAAATATCAAATTTTCATTACAATTTGAAGATTAATTTAAGATTCGATTACACTAAGACTTCTTCAAATATCGGCTAACCTAGGGTTACCAGACGTCCGTATTTAGCAGGACACGTCCGTATTTAGAGGCTCTGTCCTGCTGTCCGTATTTATTTTCAAAAAAATCCTAAATGTCCATATTTTTGAAAATTTAATTATCCCTTTCAGTCCCAATGACAATTTGGCATCCATCATTTTAGATTTTTTTTTCTGATCGTCTATAGCCCTTTATGATATAAAAAAGCACATAGATGTCAGCCCCTAACAAAAATATATTATGTGTTTTACAGCACTATTTTTAGTAATTATTTACTAGAAATTTTCTTGGATTTTCTACAGATTTTTTTTCACAGTGTACATTACAAAAGTGCCATTGTTTATACTTTTTTTTTTGTGAAAATATGGTGACCCCTATTTTCGCCACGGTGCACAATAGGGCAAAAGTCGCATAAGATGGCCAAAAGTAAATATCGGATTATAAGCGCATCTTAAACAATTTTTGTACTTTATGATAATCAAAAAAAAAAAAAAAATTGTCAGGAAATACTGTCGCCGTCGTACATATTTACTAGAAATTTTCTAGGATTTCCTACAGATTTTTTTTTCGCAGTGTACGTTACAAAAGTGCCATTGTTTACACTTTTTTGTGAAAATACGGTGACCCCTATTTTCGCCACGGTGCACAATAGGGCAAAAGTCGCAGCCCAAAACTCTCCGAAAGAAATCCTTTCAAGAATCATATAACTGAAATAAAATAAAATCGTCATATTTTTATTGAAAATAGTAGCATAATATATTTCCTTGGGATAGTTATCTATTGTTTCTAGGTGTTATCTATTTGAAGCAAATTAAAACCATGATACTTTTAACTATTTTACATCGCCATATTTTTCGACGTTATATTTCTTCAACTGAAAGTTCAGATGAGTGAAAAAAACTCTTCAATTCTTTTATCTCTATATCATCTACATTGGTTGATAGCTGAAGAATTAGAAAACCAAGTTCATTACTCCTTTCGAAATGAGAAGTGAGTGTCATAATTTAATTTCCAAACTACTTTGTATTAGATTTGCATGTCAAGCAATAATATCTCCTTTTGGAATATACCCCAATATTAAATTTTTAAAGCTTTCTCTAACACATTTTCTTGAAGAAAGTATACATTCTATGCATCATATTGTGATTGCAGGAATCGTCTGTCACCCACATAGACTTTCCACATGTATTTGTACAACGAACCGTACAGACGAAACTTTTTTTAAAGAAAAAAAAACGTTGTTGGGAGGATTCAGCACTCACCAAAAGCAAAATTCGGATTTTTGACCCCACTTCAATAATTTCATTACATTGTCTTTCATTTTCGTTAATTTAAATTATAAATCTAGCCAAAAACGTGTTTTTTTCCCCGAAAACATATTTTTAAACCGCTGAATAAATCGCAAATGAACACATACCGCAAAACTTTAAAATAAACCAATACTTCAACTTCATTGAGTAGTCAAAAAGTTTTAATTTTTGCAAATTTGTTTTAAAACATTTAAAAATTAATTTTCAGAAAAGATTTTTTTGTGCCATAAAAAATTATTCTTTTGGGCAATCATTACAAAAGATTAACTCAGGGCCGTGTGGTATATTTTTTTCATATGATGCAAATCATTAAAATGCCGCTTTTGATTTTTTTCTAAACTCTTTTAAGTGTAAAAAAAGTCTATTTTTTCCCAACGGCTTCTTTTTTCCTCTTTTCTACAATATTAAAATTATAAAAGGATGTGATAGTAAAGATCAATCAAGTATATATAGACAATTTCTTAAGAATAATAGTAAATTATAAAGCAATCAAAAGCAAAAGAGTCCGAATTGTTAAATTATGTAACAGTTATTTGTTTTAAACAAACTGAATTTGTTTAAAACAAAAATGCAAAAAAAAATAATAATTTGTCAAAACAATAAAATAGAATTGATTTATCATACTCATAGACTTAGAATTCTAAGAGAAAAAAAACGATTCGTGATTGATTGATTACAAAAATAAAACAACTACTCTCTGAACATCTGCTTTAAATAAAATATTTATGAAAATAGCACATTGAAAAGAAATTTATATTTTTACGAAAGTACAACTAAATTAAGAATTGACATTGATTGAGAAAGAATTTTTGTTAATTTCTTACCTATAAACGGGAATTCAGAAATTCATGAATCACATAAAACGCGTCAAAATCCACTAAGAGAGAGCGTTAAAAAAAATCAACATTCAACACAGAATAAAATACTGTACTGCCAAAAAACCAAAGATTCTAAGACGGCCTTGGTTTAGGTCTAAGTGACGTAGCAGCAATAAATTTAGTGTCTTATCTGTTTTTTGTCCCAATGGCCAGTCCAAGTCCAAAACATCTGGCCAAATTCCTCAAACATCTGGCAAGTTCTCAGTACTGAGAAAACGTATACCGCTTCTCGGAAAATGTTTCGAAAGCAACGTGTACAAGTCGTAAAAATACTTGTCTCAAGTTTCAAACAAGGACCCTCTGCTCCGATCGTCCACCGTCCACCCTGCCTTTCTTCTTCGGTCATAAAACCTAAAAGGTTTCATCTCCTGCTTTGATAAAAATCACAGATAAGTTTTGCAGAAGCTGGACAATAGTGATTCGGATTTTGTTCTTGGAGTGGAGGTTACGAGAAAAAACACCAACCATCCTTTCCCACGGAGAGTAGGAGTGGGGCCCTGCGGGAGTAAAAATACCCCCTTGCAACGCAACCCGTTTCGTGGAAAACGGGGGTAATTTTATTGCCGCAGATAGCGAACAAGCCATTATCGAGTGTAGTGAGCCTGAGGAACAGGGATCTTTCCATTTATCCCCCTTTTTACAGCTTGTTTGTGTTGACTTGCTTGTTTTGAGTTGTGTTTATTTTATCAACTGGAGCGATGAATATTCAGAAAATATCTTCAACTTAACGCATGATAAATGAGAAGATTCACAAAGGAAATAATGTCGATTATTGAAGCAAATTGTTTATTTATGGAGGGGGGGGGGGAAATACTGGATAAATTATTTGCCCCAATAATCTACATTGTTTCCTTCAAAAATCTTATGGCGAACGATTAAATTCTCAACTTAAAAAAATTATATGATTTAAAACAAATATTAAAATACAATTCAACAAATCTGGCTTAGTCGTCTTTGTAACGGGACCAGGATCTGCAAAAAGTAAAACCTTTCAATTTTTTTTTCATCAGCCAAATTGACGCCTTTTGAATTTCCGCCTTGCATGACCTGGAACTGATAAGGGCCCATTTTTATGAAATTTGCTTGTGAAGAAAAGCAATTTTTCAGTTTTCAAAAAAGGATTAAATTATAACATTTTTGACAAAAAAAACAGTGAAGAGTCAGGGAACATTACAGTATTAATTACGAATTTGAAGAAGCCAACTTGTCTTATTTCTACATTTTTTTTAAATAAAATATTTAAAGTTTAAATTACTGGTAAATCTTACTAAAAACTAATATTCCATATGGGTCTCCTAGGGACGCCGCTACTTAATACATTAATGAATACGGAAAAATATCGCAAATTAAGTATTTTTTTAACGAAGGAATTGGAACGTTTTTGAACAAAAAAAAAAAATGCTGATAAATCCAATAAAAATTCATATCCCCTATGGGTCTTTTAGGGGCCCCGCTAGTTCCTAACTACATTAATGAATACGGAAAAATTTCACAAGTTAAGTATTTTTTTGAAAGAGGGAAATAGAACGTATTAGAAGAAATTGCTGAGAAATCAAATAAAAATACAATAATAATAACGAATCTTACAAAACTAGCTTTTGGCCTCAATTAGTAAAGGATCATGTCGGCTCGGATGATACCTGGAGTAAAGTTTTTGGCCTCAATTATTTAATTTTTTTTGCAATTCATTTTTTCATTTTTTTTTATTAAATTTTAAAGAATTGGCGCGGGCCCTTTAACTTCTTACGGGCCCCTATGCAATGCTTAGTTATGCCTCCCCCCCCCCCCCCCCCTGTCGGCGGCCCTGAACCTAGTCCCTCTTCCCACTACCCAAATAAAAAAACATGCAGTGGCTTTTTTGTAGACCGCTCTCTCTCCCTCTGGCCAGCTCGGGCCTGTATTGAATCTATTTTCATTCTCACTGTCACTATTTCGGATATTCATTAGAATTGCCGCTCTTTTTCTTTTTATATTTGAAGATTTAGAAGTATTTATTTTACACAGATTTAGTTGCTACTAAGCTTTTTTTTAAACAGTATTTTTAAAAAGTGGAGGTTAGAGTCTCGAATTTTGCCGCCCCCTACTCAATTGCCGCCTGATGCGGCCGCCTCTCTGCATCATAGCACCACACGGCCCTGGATTAACTTTTAATCACGTAATATGGTTTCAAAAACTAATATCCCTTTTTAGAATTTCTTTACTTCTACAAAACACTGTGTCAAAAGCTATTACAGTAAGCTTGAGTTTCAGAAGGAAACCAGCTAAAATGGCATGAAACTAAAACATCCAGAATCCGAAAAAACCTCCCGTTCAAAGCTGTCCTTATCTCTAGGGGGGAGGGGGGCTGTAAATCCAACCCCTTAGTCAAAGACGGGTAATCACTAGAAACTGCCCAAGGGAAAAGCAATTATTCATAGAGGGGGCCTCAAATTTCATTGGCGATAAAAAAGCTCGCTGATGAATTGCAATCGCGCCTAATAGGCGATAAAAAGTTTTTTATAGTTTAAAAACACAGCGACACCTGGTTTTGGAAAAAGTTAGAAAAAGAGTTCGTGCAAATGACTTCATGATTCTTAACAGTCGTTCATAAAGCCCTCTCAAAACACCTGGCTAGTTGCTATTGGTCCAGAAGAAAAAACGCCCAACTTCCGGTCATTACGTCATACCGTTGTGACGTCACGGTCGAACGTACGTAACAGAGGAGAAATTTGCATGAAACGTCAAACCCCCGATGATCAGAGCGAAATTTCAACAATTTTCTTAATTATTTATAGAGTGGGATAGTTATTTAGGTGCAACTCATTTAACATTGCCTTGTCTGGGGCCTTGCGACTCGTCACGCCTTTTAGGCGCATGAGGCCACAATAGTTGAAATCCAGTTCCTCCGGTTCAGTGCGGCCTCCCTGGCAACTGGACAGCTTGGCCAACCAAGATGGTCTCGCTCCTTCAAGATGCTTCTCCGCCACGTCAGTCTTGGTCGTCCCCTCCTCCTTTTACAGTCTGGCGACCAAATTAAAGCTATCCGTTCATTAGAATCGGGGCTCATTCTTAGTACATGGCCGACCCAATGCCATCTCTTTATCTTTATGTCTATTGTCAAGGGTTTTGTCAGCTGTTTTAATATATATAGAATTTGGTTTGAAATTTTTCTGGCCAATAATTTTTTAAGATCTTTCTCAAACATTTAGTATAAAATGCGTTGTGTTTATTTTCTTGTTGTTTTGTAATTTTCCAAGTTTCACTGCCAAAAAGTAGTATAGATTTAATAATTGCGTTACAGATTTTAAGTTTAAGAGAAATGTTTAAATTTGAAGACTTCCAAACCTTGAAAAGCCTTCTAAAAGCATTTTGCGCTTTTTTAATCCTACATTTGAGATCTTCATCTGTTCCACCCAGTATGTCAACAATGGAACCGAGGTATGTAAAACCATCTGTTTCTTCAATTTCCTTTGAGTTGGTCATACTATAGAATTTTCAAGTTCTTTAATTGAAATTTTCCTTTTTAATAAGGCAGTGCTTGTTTATCAAGTTCATATTTAATCTCGTATACAACCCCCTAAGTAGTAATTAAAAGGTATTTTGTGATTTACTCAGCAAATTATGTATGAAATTTTTTAAAAATTGACATTTCGCTTTAACTTCTTGTTCTAAATTCATTTCTTTAAAAAGATTAAGGGGTTTCTATTCATAATTTTTTACAAATTAAAATAATAATTATTTAAAAATATAAAAATTGATTTAAATACCCCGGTAGTGTTTGCATTTTGTTTGGGTTATTATAACAACTATTAAGTAAAAAATTTCGTTTCATTTTCTTAATTATTTATAGAGTGGGATAGTTTTTTAGGTGCAACTCAATTAACATTACGACCCCTAAACTTTGCACGTCTCTAACTAAATTATTATTGCTTAAAAACTGACAAAACTTGGTACTTCGTGTTAAAATATGTCATAGATGTGAAATATGGAATCAAAAAAGGGTGTTGCTGTTGAAAATTTTGAAGTTCGTAACGTTTTTAATATGAAGACGGTGTTGTTATGCAATTAATTTGTGTTATGCAATTAATTTAGAATGTTATTTCTTCATAAAGTCAAAAAGGTTCGATTTTATAGGATGACAAACTGCCGAAATAATCACTAGTGAGTACTATTTTATTTCCACAGCTGTACTCTCAACGTATCGCCGCATGAACTGTAAGAAGGTAAAGGTAATCGTTTCCGGCTGCCTATTTCCTTATTTAGCGCAGTCCATAATGCCTCGTAATTTAGAACCATGATCAAGTGAAGAGGTCGACACCTGATTGGGCACCCAACGAAACTTCGAGCGACAACGTACGCTAACGCCGTCGGGACTTTGCGAATGAACTGTACACACTAACAAAAATGTCTATAGTTTTTCAAAAGAAAAAGAACTGTCAGCTGAGAAGCCTGAAAATGATTGTAAAACATTTACAGATTTAGTCTGTTTATTTTATGCGAACAATCTGTAATTTTAACGCAAAGGCTGCTTTTCACAGACAAATTAAAAAAAGATTTTTTCGCCCCCCACCACCTCCTGCGTTTAACACTGAGACAGAGGAAAACTGACCCTAGTGTAGGGGAGACCGGGGTTAGTTGGCACAGTTTGGCACTTTAAAAATTTTCTAATTTTTTAGCTTGAAGATAGTTGAAAAGTTAAAAGTGGGTAATGTAGGTGAACATTTCGGCTACAAATCACACATACAATTGATTAAATATATTGTTGCCGCTTTCTGTGAAAAATGTTTTTCTTTGTCCAGTCAAACTATGCCAACCTACCCCGGTATCTAGTTGGCATAGGTAGTGGGGTAAGTTGGCATAAGATGTGAGGCAAGCATTTTTACTCGTCTTTATGTAAGGTGTCATTAGAATGAATGTTGATCTGCTTAAAATTAAACATTCCATATGTCCCGGGCGATAAATGATTGTTGGTTCATTACTGATTGTAGGAGGTTGAAAAGTCTTTGAACATTATGTGGGTTGACACTGGACGTTCGAGACAAACTCGTTGCCTCGGGGGTGCGTATTGAAAGTTGTGGGTGACGTTTCAGGAAAAAAGAAAACCAGTCAACACCTGCTGATTCTTTTGAGTCCCAACTACTAAAGGATGTGCAATGCCATTAGCAACTGCAGATTGATATGCCAACTTTTTTACCTCTTTTGGACTCAAGCCCGAAGTATATGTCACTTGCCTTCACAAAGTATTCACTCAAAGCAAATTCGTATTCAGGATTGAACACCTGCCGCACTATCCCATATCCTCCAATACCCCCTTGGGTAGAATTCATTTTTCCTTTTGAGATCTTACAATACCGTGCGAGACTTCTAACAGAGATCTTAAATTCATCCGCTACTTCTCTCAAACTTCTTTTTTCAAGTAAGTGTGCCTCAACAGCTCTCCTTCTATGATCTGCTGTCACTGTATCCCTCTTAGTTTTTCGTTCGTAGGTCCTCATAATCTGAACAAAAAATATTTACATTATCATAGATAGATAAGGCAGAAAAAGTGAACTTACAGTAACTGTTTATTACATAATAATAACTAGATAACCTTGCTTGATATCGAGCTGAAATTTGTACAGTCTTAAATTATGCAATTTTTTAAAACTCTGAGTATGGCAAATCTACGTAAAAGTATCTAAAGTAAAAGTTAATATCTGTCCAGCCGTTATTGAGCTATGACTGCGAAAAGAAAACGCCTTCCGCATTTATGTATGTATAGATAAAAATAATAATAATTTATTATTATGAAGTAGCCTATACCTAACTAAAATTAGGTCGCTATGAATGTTGGCATACTTATGTCAACTTCCCCGTTGTTGCGGGGTTAGTTGGCATACCCAGCCAGCTTATGTCAACTAGCCCCCGAGAGTCCCTATGCCAACTAACCCCAATAGAGGAAGTGAAATAAACATGACGACCAAAACAATTGTTCATCAACTACAGCAGAAATGGACTTATGACCTCTTAGCTAAATGCCCAACGATACTAAAAACTTGTGAATGTTATCCCTGAATGACTATACTACTGTACAAAACGACAAATACTAAATAATCAAAATTTTACTTACTTATATGAAAATCACTTTTTCAACCTTTCCTCTAAAGGCAATGGCTGGATCCAAATGGTGTTCTCATGCAAGTTGGACGTTTAATTGACGATCATGTGACAGGCTCAGTAGCGCTCTTAATCAACAGTGTAATTTTTTAGTTCACAATGCCAACTAACCCCGGTCTCCCCTAACCGAGCATTAATAAACCGCCTAAACACAGAATTTTTTTCTTTGAGAAAAACTCTTAAAACATTTTATTTTTACAGATTATAGCCCGCAAAAAATAATAGTATTTCCTGTAATGTTTTTTCAAATGATTTTTTATAGTGTAGCATTTTACTATTTTCTTATACATATTTCTATATTTCAGCTGTGCAATTATAGTTGACATCAACTACGAAAATTTCGAAATAACAACTTTTACATACATTCCCAAATTCGAAGTAAGAAATGTCATTAATGTGTGAGAAAATTTATAAAATTTTTGTTCATAGACTAAATTTTCAACTATCATTGTAATCTCGTGTAAAATATGTTGTGGTATATAAAAAATATGATCATTGATTCAAAAATTAATCTTAAAAAAATCATAGAAAGCAACTGATTACTAGCAAAAAAATAATCATAAAAACATGAAGGAAAAATGCAGTTTTTTTCCAAATTCAGGCATGTTTCCTTCATTAAAAATCAGCATTTTTCCTGCATTCTTGTATAATACAGAAAACATGCTGATTCTTATGAAGGAAAAATGCCGGAATTTTTAACAAAAAAATTGTGAAATGACAGAACTGGCAATCATTCGTGCGTAATAATTTATTAGTATTAATAAATAAAAATAAATTAAAAAATTATTTAAAAAAATAAAATTACCAGTACCTTTTCCAGCATTTTCATTAATTATCTATTATTATTTACTATTATACTAATTGGGGTATTTTTAAGGGAGCGTGATTTCTGGGAACTCGGGACTTATGCACTCGAGCCTAGTACATTAACCACTGCGCTGTCTTGCCTTACAAGCTGTAGCGTACTGTAACTATAAGTAACTAAGGATTTAGATAATATCAATTTTGCTATGAGTTTGATTAGTAATTTACTTTTGGAAGTAATAGTTAAAGAGTTAAATATTTTTTTAAAGATGATAATCAAATTTTGTGGACTTAGTTTATAAATAAACATATTCTGATTATACCTATTATTAGGAAAAATTCAAACTAATTTAAAATAAAAGACAACTATAATAATAATTATATCTGTTCAGCGAGGCAATGCTTTTCTTAAAATTTATTTTTTCGTAATCAAGGAATATGTAAAAAAAATACAAAATTTTTCTTGCAATATGAAAATACCTAAAAATCTGCATTTTTCCTTCATTGGAAATTCATATTGTAGAAAGCTTTGGCATAGCAAAATACGAAGATGTTAACCCAGCAAAAAAAAAAAAATCAGCATAAAAACTTCATTTAAAAATGCAGAAAATATGAAGTTTTTTCGTTCCAAAAAAGGTATGTTTCCATCATTAAAAATCAGCATGTTTCCTGCATTTCAGGAAACTGCAGAAAAACTGCTGATTTTTTATTCATGAAAAATGCCTGAATATGAAACAAAACTAAATTTCTCCTACACTTTTAAATGAAGATTTTTTTCTGATTTTTTCTGGAAAAATGCAGTTTTTAAGCATGATGCAAAATGTCAGCATAAACACTTCATTTTGATCGTTGATTATTATGCAAGTTATGTCTTTCTAAAACTAAGCTGCAATAAACCTTTACATAAGAAGCAGTTATTCTTTCAAATTTAATATGATGATTTCTTCAGCAATAAACTTTTACAAACTTTTACGCGCGGCGGGTGATTACTCTGAAATCGAACCATTTGAAGCAAAAAATCTCGTAAAAAAATTCTGAAGAAAGTTTTTGGAACTTAGAAATTGAGTTACACTGACGACATACTGCATTGAAACTATGACATAGGTCCCAATCGTGCGATTAATTTTCTCGTTAAAATTTTATTTTAAAAATTTGGATTTCCAAGGACATGACTACCTTGCCACGGATATGATGAATTCTAGGTTTTTTAAGTACATCGAACACATTTATGAAAAAGAAAGGTCTAAATATATGTAGGGGAGAGCGGGGGAATCCCGCCACCTCGGGCAATGCCGCCACCCCTTGTATCTCGCCAACGGTGTATGTGGGAGGGGGTTGTGAGCACTGACCTGTAGCGGGAAACAAAGTCATTTGTAGTAGAGACGCTAATGGCCGTGCCTGTGAGTTGGTGTAAAGTTATTTAAAAAATATGGTTTATAGTGATTTTCATCTAATTTTGGGTCTTCTGAAATTATACAGGGTGAGGCAAACAAAACCGGCCCCGATCTAGAGATGGGAATACGCAGAAATGCTTGGCGAGAAAAAATCTTGAAGCCGCCTGAAAAATGTTTTTTCATTGGTTGGATCGGATTAGCTTCACATTAGAGCTACTCATAGACTAAAGGTGAGTTCAGATCTTGGTTCGTATTGTATAAAGACGTCCCATAATGCAAATTTTGTGTCTTGCAATCAATTTAGAATGTTTTGTATTACCAAAAACAAAAGGTCCGATTCTCTAGGATAAATAGCAACCGAAATAATCATAAGTGGGAACTTTTTTGATCAGCCCTACAAGCCTTGTTTATATTTCATTTCAACTATCTTTTCTAACCATAGAGTAGTTGCCGGCAAATAAGTCGCCAAGCGTTTGTTTGGGCTTAATATTGAAGCGATCAAAAGCTTCAGTTAGCAAACCTGTTTCTGTATTGGTTTTTGACTTGGCAACATTTCTGTCGTATTCTTATCTCCACTTTGGGGCCGGTTTTGTTTGCCTCACCCTGTATAAGAGATAAGTGACTGTTATCTCTAAGTTCGATAAATCGGTTATATATCAGTGAAAAGCGTAATTATTTGGCTATTTTATCACGTTGTTAGTTTGGACGCTAGGCTATCTACCTTCCCCTAAACAAGCCGTCTATGCCATTTTGTCTTAATGGGGTTATGCCGCCACATGCAAAAGGATGGCGGCATAAGCCAAAAAAAAAAAGAGAAATTTCATATATCTTCCCACCTATTATTTTTCTTTCCAGATGCCTCGTATCTGAAAAAGAACAACTGAACTGGCCAAATAGACTAACGAAACTTTAAAAAAAAAACCTGCATAGTTAGTTGCAAATGGAAAGTTAATAAAATAGCTGTACCCTGTAAAATTTACCATTTAAAAGTTAATTAAATCTATTTTAGTTCTATATGTATTGCTTTATTATGTAATTTTCCATTATTTATAGATTATTTGCTTTGTTTATTGACGTGTCAGCATAACCCCAGTGGTGTGGCGGCATTACCCCAGGTACCGGGGTAATAATCCCGCCACTGTGCAAGCTTTTAGAAAAAACAATTTTATTCAGTTTTTATTAAAGATATAAATTTTAAAAAAACACCACAAGATAGGCTATGAACTGTACTATGCTATGCTCATTACAATTTACATTAATTGCAACACAATTCTGCATGAAAATTCAATTTCTCTTAAGGTGGCGCCATTCCCCTTCTCTCCCCTACACTGTATAGCTTATTTGTATCAAACCCAAACAAACAAATGCTCGAAAATTTTATTGTAAAGAAGGGTCAATAGCGAAAGAACGAATAAATTCTATCGGAGATTTTATAACCATTATTCACAATGCGATATCCTTTTCTTTCGATGCTCATGACTGTTAGAGATAACTTCTTTTATTATCCTCTCTTAAAAAATGTCTGCAGAAAACAAAAGTTATTTGAGAATATGTTTCTTTGTAATCACAAGCTGGTTTACCATATCACACCACGGACATGGCATGTCCCTCTATGAGGACCAAAAAAGCTATAATAAAACAGAAAATCATGTACAATTTTTGTTCTATATTCTACCAAGAGTACACTCATTTTTTCCGAAATTACATTGCTTTTTAAACGTATATATTACTTTTAAAACTGGCAGGGGCAAGAATGGTTTATTTTCACTTTTCAGAGTATTCACACAGTCATGTTTTCCAGCAGCCGAAAATTGCTTATATAGTTCGGTGGGTTTTTCTGACTTTACAACACTTCCTTTCTAATAACTATAGTGTGTCCTTTACCATTGAGTGACTTGTACTTGCTTCAGTAGAGTACAAGTCACTCTCTGTATTCCTTTTATGTATATTCTTTTTGGATTAAAATTTTAATTTTAACCTGCTGTTTATAATTCAAAAACAACATGAGAGTTTCTATTAAATTATTTTGTCAGATGATGTATGTTGAGTTACTGCGCAGCCTGTTCAACCACAGGTGACATTTAGTGGTCCATTTTTAAAATGAAGATGCAGAGAAAATCTTCTCCATTGGGAAATTAGCCTTTGTCTACCTTATACTTAAACAAACGGTAGTAATACATAATGTTGTCACGCGCACTGTTAGTCAGAGATAAGAAGGTACTTAGTTCTTTTTTGCATATTACATTAAATTTGAGGTCATGCAAACAGAAATCAAACTAACTTATGATCAAAATAAAGATTTTTTACTCAGATTAGCTCAGATATCGTTGATCCTCGTACAGTAAGACATCCTTTAAAAAAAAATCTCCTTATTTCTAGCCCATCGGCGTCCTGAGCTTCATCGGTGGCTACGTGGGCCTGTGGCTTGGTATCTCCATGGTAACAGTTTACGATTTCATTGATAAGTGGATCTTTCGTCTCCTCGTGTGGCACAAAAAGAAGATGACGAAGAAGCAGAAACGTGTAGCAGCATCAACGACATTTTCATATAAGGAAAATGAGAGAAGAATAAATGCTATGGAGACTGGACATTACACTCCTGCCTATGTGCAGAACATAATGCATGAGTAGCAAGTTGCTGATGGAGAGTTCAGAATACAAGTGCATCAAGTCCACTTTTCGTCATTTTCGCCAATTGCATGCACTATGTACAATATCAGTGCAATAATACAAAAAAACCCTAGTTCATAGTTTTCTCCAATTGCAGCAGCAATTTAAAAAAAAGTAATAATGCTTTGAGGGTATAACTTTAAACAAGTTGGTTTGTTACAGAATCTGTCGCTTCCACCGCTTTCACACAACATTTACGCTGAACAGGAAACAAACCAACAAAACCTCAGAAAGAAATTCGCCAAATAGGGCCTTTAGCTAGTTCTAATTCAAACTTTTATAAGCCAAAAATAATAATTGTCTTCAATCTTCTTCTGCAGAGTTTAAAATTAATCTTTATCGTTTGCTAATTGTTTTACAGTTTGAAGAATAATGATGTATGTTTTAATAAGTATCTTTTTGCAGCCACAAGTTTACATTTCAAAAAATAAATTAGTAAAATTGTTGCTTTAAAAATACAAGTGAAATTTTACATATTATGTAAATTTAGAATTTTTTTAATGTATATTTCTTCATACATATATAATGAACCATAAAAATAACTTTATTGTGCTATTACAACAATCCAAATTGAATTATATCATAAAAATAAATATTTTTTCAAGTATTTTATTTTTATTTTGAATAAAGTTTCTTGTTTGTTTGTTTTTATGGCAACAGTGAAAATAATGAATGAAAATAGAATTTGCATGTTATTTCAATGTAGATTAAATTTTTAGCTATTTGAATTTTAAATAAACTTCTAATTAAAATTTTTTAATGAAATTTGGAATGTAGCCTAAATTGATTTTTTGTTTCAAAATGACGTATCCCACTTGTTTGTGTGACTTGCGGTTCGTTCAGTGAAAGTGGGTGACAGACAGACAGACGGACGGACAGACGGACTGAACGATTATAAAACCTTCCACTTTTTACGTTATGAACGTAGTGTGGAAGCTAAAACCTCTGTAGCATAAAGAAGCTTTTGATAGACTTGGTTCACTTTTGTATTTTGAGTAATCTAAATGATAGTGTAGTCTTTATTCGTTGCTTACATAGAAACTATCGCCGCGTCTTGCAGTGCCGTATTGAAGATTTAAGGGTGTAAGCAGAGCGTGGTGTTGAGAATGGTGGATGCTTTTTCGCGCACACAGAACTATGCAAAAACCCCTACCTGTGCGTAATAATTTCTTCTCTGAAACAAACATAGGCTTCTACGAGTGTTTGTAAGTTCTTGAATTCTGTACACACTTTTAGTTTTCACCAGGGTAAGAAACATCTGAAAAATTTTACTTGACCTTTTAGACAAGTTGTTAAAAAATACTTGCCCCGCCAAATTTTGGCGGGATATTGCGGACAACAAATCCGGATTGACACACATTAAGGATCGAAATCTATTCATAAAAATTTGCTCTAAAGGGCAAGTTGGGGAAAATATTTTCTTTGTCTGAATTTTTAGTTGCTTAGGGTAATTGATTTTAATAACCCTGGTTTTCATAATGGCATTTCATCATTTATTTATTTCATTTTTGAAAAAGTGTATTTTGCGTAACTTAGTAATTTTTCATTAGTATACTCCTTTGCATTAGTGAATAAAGTCAATGTTGACCCATAATGGCTTGATTTTCAATCATAATTATTATTATTATTCCCAAGTTTGAAAAGTTTATTTATTAAGACATCAAAATTTTCCACTCAGCAATATTCAGGTTATGTTAGTCTTACCAAAGGTGATATTGCATAAAGGCACGACCGGCTGAGCTTATAAGGCCAGAGAAGTTCTGAGTGACGCCACACTTTTCATCTGGTTTGGAGTGTGAGAGGAAGAATGAAGAAGATCGGAACGTGGTCGCGCAGAGTAGTAGCATCTCTGGCTATAAAGTTGAGTAGACCGTAAAATAGACAACTGTCTTCCAACGGTAAAGAGAGGGGCAAAAAACACCTCTAAAGAAGTTTTCGAAAATTAAAATTCTACCCACATGTTTTATGCACATATTTAGCATGAGCGTTGAGGAGAGTTCTAAGTTGTATCGTGTTTGCCTACAGCCTCCCTCTAGTATGGCACCAAAGACCGCTATGTATCTTTCTTTCGAAAGTTTCTAGCGGGTGTTGGAAGTCTTATTTTAAAGAAACACATTTCATTTCCGTATAGCAAGACAGGTAGAATGAGTGTCTTATGTAGTTTTAGTTTTGTTTTTCGGCTAATAATATTCGATCTTAGTTGTCTTTTTAGACAAAAAAAAACATTTATTGGCTATTTTGATTATGCTGTCAATTTAAGATTTCAGTTTGTTTTGGTCATCATTAATCAACTTTGAACTTTATAAGCTATATAACTACCCTCAAATCATGCAAATTATCCGAAGCAACCGACTAAGATGGCTCGGCCATATCTGGAGAGCCTCGGAAGATTGCCCCGTAAAAATTGCCACCTTTAATAATCCTCAGGGATCCCGCTCCAGGGGTAGAACCCCAAATCGATGGCTCAACGACACCGAAAAAGACTTCAAAGTCTTAATACTTAAGAAGAGTCTCTTAGGAATTTCACATCTTGAAAATCGTAATGTTATTCCTATGGAGAATATACGCAAGTCGACTACCGCCACAATTTTAATAAAAGGTTACTAGTTATTGTATACCATTGTAAAGGAACGAAAGGAGTAGAATTCATAAAAATAATTTGTTTTGTGAAAATCATATATTTAGTATTTTTAATAATTTTTTTGAAGTATGTAAAAAATGGAGTACACGTTGAGTTCTAACTTTAACGTAACACAACTCTTTAATGAATACAGATATAGCAGAAATTCCTTGACGCATAAATAGAATCCCCCCCAAAAACTTCGTAAAAGTAAACAAACGCCAATCTAAAAAAAACCTATTTATTTTATCAAAAAGCAAGTTCATTATGAAAGTTGTGGCTAAAAAAGCCGTGATATAAAATGAATGCCAATCTCTTGTGTAAAACTTCCTGGTCATAATAAGTAGTATAATTTAAGTTTTGCTGCCATAAAAATATTGCACTGTTTGAGGTTGGTGCCCCCCCCCCCCTTAACCACCCTCTATACCTTTATATAAATGTATTGAGATCATACATTTGTTAAAGTTTTTTTTTAAAGTATCCTTCGTTATTCTGATTTAGTAATTCAAGTTCATTTGCGTGATTTAAATTTTTAGGGGGATTAAGTTGTGCACCAACCTCAAACAACATATTTTACAGTGTCAAATTTTGAATTTCATTCATATATGTGCTTGAATTTTATTTTTAAAATAATGAATGCGTCCCGTTTTAAATAAAAAAAATTAAGAAAAACTCATACAATTCAATTTGATGCTTTACATAATTTTTCAAAGGATCACTTAAAAAAGAGATAACACGCCAAGATGTTTGCTATTTACCTTATGGCAACAATTTCCTTTGATCTTGGGAAGAAAACCGAAAAAAAGATGGGTTGGTGGCCTTGAGATCCAACTTCAGCGGATGTTCGAAAAAAATACGTATAAAGCGGTTACCTTGAGATAATCAAAGTCACGCTCAAATGGCTGCTCGTAGCAGCGCTCGAAGCATGTAAACGCGGTATCATAGAAAAAGCAAAGTGTTTAAAAAGTTTGAATGGTAATATGAACTGAATCTGACAACCAAATATGACTGTTTACATTTATAGATCAAGATCACCATTCCATTATTGCTGTTGATATATTTATTTTTTAATAAACGCCAAAACTTTTTAATGAAGCGTTCCGTTTATTAATTAGAATTCCAAAGTTTTTTCAGTCTGCTGATTCATATCTTTGATAAATCATTTATTTTAGAGACTGTAATATCGGCTTGTTCGTTGTGTTTTTGAACTCTGACGCTCTTTGATGAAAATATAGCAGACCTCGGTTGGCGCAGTCTCGGGAGGTAATACTGCCGCTAAAATGGCTAGTTTATCGCGCAACCGTACCGCCAAAGATAATATCGATTTTAATTAATTAAAAATAGAAAAAAATGTTTTTGAAACTTCAAACCTACGAAAGGGCCTGAATTGGGGCATTCTTAATCGTTTAGTAGAAACAGCTTAAGGCGGGATCGTACCGAGCAGGCAACTCATTGTGGCCGAGGGCGACATCTGGTGAAGATACCGGAACTGCTATAGAGGGAGGTTCAGAGAATTCGGAAACTAGCAAATCAAAATGCTTAATTCATTGATTGACGTTTTCATCTTATTTTTCAATCCTTCTATAAATAGCTGATTGGTCAGTTTTAAACTACCTTTCCTAAGCTCCTCCCCTTGTCAACGTATCTCACACCTCCTTCGAGAAATTCCCGCCGTCGCCCTGGGTGCAATTCCTCTCTATCTGTGTGCCAGTAAAAAATCTGTCTATGTCTGTCTTACTTGACGAGGTTTATAGGTGGGTATCTGATCAAGCACACAACCCGGAAATACATGTACCAACCAACCATTTTCCCTATGAGAAGACGGGATGACTCACTTTGCAGGTTAATTGAATAACGTCGCACGAAAGTTACGCCTGATCTTTAAACTCACCACGTAAATTCTAGTTTCGGTCGTAATCAGCCCAATCAAATCCAAGCTATAAAGTATCGTTTGGCAAGTTGAGTTACAAGTATTTGTAATTTTTTTTTCAATTTATGTTAAAATTTGTAAGTTTCTTTTAGAAGTGATTGATAAATATACAAACAGTTACTACACTATGCTATACACATTAAAAAAGATAATTTGCATAAATAACAGGAGACTACAAAAAGTGGAAGCAGTTACAGTTGGTACAGCTGTCAAGCGACGGTCAGACGATCAACTAACAGATGGTTACAATTTTGGGTGATAGATAAGTCCCCTGATTAGAACTCTTCGTAGAACACAGGAAGTGGACATTAGGCGGCGCGAGTCATCTGCACTTGCTAAGTGATTCCCAAGGAAGGTAATTTTGAGGGACACACTTCCAACCTGGAGGGAGTGATTTACTACGGATGTAGGTGATCAGCGATTTTTGGAAGGACTCGATTAGGCCCTTTTCGGAAGGTGATCCGGGATGTTGGAGGACATTTACTGATTAATTGGGTGTTTTGAGTTCTAGAAGTTTCTGGAAGCTTTTTAGAAGACGTATTTACGTCATGACTTGTTCCAACGAATGGTAAGAGGTTTTTTGATTACGAAGGCGGAGCTAGAGATAGAAAACGGTGGGAGTTTTAGGTGTGAAGAGAGGATTAAGAAGCTTGACCTAAGAGAGAGAGAGGATGTAGTCGTAAGAGAGGGAGACGGACCTCGGTCCAGAGACGGAGATGGAGCTCGACGACTACGGCGAGAAATGAAGAAGTGAATGTGTACTGCGCAAAGCTGAAGACTTGGACATTTAGTGAACATACTTAGGACACAGACACGGGTCCTGAGCATTCTTCTCCGCATGACGAGAAGAATACTTGTCACCGTCCATACTTCACTCATTTCCGCAAGACACGATTCCTCATCAGATGTCGGATTTTGCATCATTCGTCCCCGAATTTACTACGAGCCAGAGAAGCAAGCGTCCGGACTCCCGACCAGATAGAGCCAGAGAAGCAAGCGTCCGGACTCCCGACTAGGTAGAACCAGAGAAGCAAGTGCCCGGAACCCCGACGAGACAGATAAAGTCTCAGTCGTCATCCCCGGATACCGGACACGGACAGGAAGCCCCTGACCAGCTCCACTACAAGCCAGCGAAGGATGTCATCCCCGGATACCGGCCACGGACAGGAAGCCCCTGACCAGCCCCACTACAAGCCAGCGAAGGATGTCATCCCCGGATACCGGACACGGACAGGAAGCCCCTTACCAGCCCCACTACGAGCCAGCGAAGGACCCCATCACTAGCCACCGAACTCGACCACTCCACGAATTCCCGGACATTCAAACATATACCTATTCCTCGGATTGAACTATCAAGAATATAAACTGTGCCCGGACGTTCCCTGATTTGTGATTGGTGTTACACACAGTTCATTGACTCTAAGCATTGGAATAACTGCTTAGTTATTTCTAGAGTTCGATAGATATTCTCCCTTCTTCAATTCAGATATCCCATCCCGAAAAGGGGTAAGTTTATTTAAAACTTCGCATACATTCCACTAGATCTAGCAATATAGGTTTAATTAGGTTTTTATTGAGTTTGAGCCCCTCTGGATCCGAATTGCATAACTCTATTCAATCTGTCGGATTTTAAAATCAGACTATATTTATTTGCCATGATATTTACTGTAAGAATTGGTTTGCCTAAATTTTAATACACAATTTGCTTATCTACCTAAGATCTCACTGATTTAACCCTCATTATATTTATCTGTCTTTGACTATTATTTTATTACCAATCTTGTGTTATACGAATTTCATGAATTTTTGCCAAGAGATAACTCTTTTAATTCATCTATGATATTACCTTGCAATTCACACACCTGTATACTTTTAGATATATTAAATGATTGTTTATTTTATATGTGTTCTATTCATTGCTTCTGACTTTCATGATTACAATCCAGGGAAGTACTTCATAACCACTATACGATTTCACGAGCCAATTCCATCCTATTTATATGCCTTTTTATTTCCTCCTAATAATTATCCCAACTTCCCCACCCGACACAGCTGTGGAAATAAAAAAGTACCCACTTGAGGTTATTTCATCCGTTAGACACCCTATAGAATCGGACCTTTTTGAGATTGTGTACAATTAACATTCCGAGTTAATTGCACGATACAAAATTTGCATAAGGGGCCGTCTTCATATTAAAAATATTACGATCTTTGACATTTCCAATAACAACACCCAATTTTAATAACTTAGAAATGTTAAGCACTCATGAAAACCCTTAAATCTAAGTTTTTGTTACATTTGGATAAATATTTGACGAGTTATTCAATCGAATCACTTGTGGACCTTTTGGGGACCATCTCTAAAATGACAAGCAAGCATGCATGCAAAACTGTCTTTATTTATCAATTACACACGTAATCTTATACACAGTCCCCTAAAGGGTAATTAAAAAGTATTTTGTGATTTACTCAGCAAATTATGAATAAAATTTTTTAAAAATTGGGATTTCGCTTAAACTTCTTGTCTTAAATTTATTTCTTTAAAAATATTAAGGGGTTTCCATTCATATTTTTTTAAAAAATTAATATAATAATTATTTAAAAATATAAAAATTGTTTTAAATACCCTAATATTGAATGCATTTTGTTTGGGTTATTATAATTTCTTTTCAGTAAAAAATTCGTTTCATTATCTTAATTATTTATAGATCGGGATAGTTTTTTTATGTGCCACTCATTTAACATTATGGGACCTAAACTTTGCACGTCTCTAACTTCTCTAATAATGCTTAAAAACTAACAAAATTTGGCATTTCGTATTAACATAGGTCAGAGATTTGAAATATGGATTCAAAAAGGGGTGTTGCTATTGGAAATTTTAAAGTTAGTAACATTTTTAATATGAAGATGGCCCCTTATGCAAATTTTGTGTTATGCAATTAACTCAGAATGTTAATTGTTCACAATGTCAAAAAGGTCCGATTCTATAGGATGACTAACGGCCAAAATAATCACTAGTGGGTACTTTTTAAGACTCCTATGAAGGCACTTACTAATCAAAGAGGGAAAGAATGGAACCATAAAAAAAAACTCTTCACTTGACCAGGATTTTAATGACGAGGAGTAATTGGATGTGTTGGCCGTAATTTGCCATAATTGGCTATGCCTCGTAATTTAGAACCTTGGACAAGAGACGAGTTTCTTTTATATGATTCCATTCTTCTTGGAAAAAAAACTCGTCTCTTGACCAGGATTCTAAATTACGAATCGTAATTAGCTGTGTTGGCCGTAATTGGCTATAATTGATGACGCTTCGTAATTTGGAACCCTGGTCAAGAGACGAGTTTGTTTTTTATGCTTATTTTTTATGATTATTTTTTAGGATTCAATCTTTTTTATGAGTCCATTCTTTTCCCCCCTTCTTGATTAGTAAGTGTCTTAATTTTTGATGCATTGTGATTATTCATTCCAGCTACAGACCACTCCGAATAGCGAGCGTTATTTTATAACCACCCTATATTTAATCAAAGATGCACTCGGCTGTGGAGCACAGTCGTTTACGGCGTTTGCCTTGCATGTGAAAGGTCCCAGGTTCGGTTCGGGCATGTCCAGAACAACCACCGACCAAACCAGACCAGAGACGTGAACGCACGCTAAATATTCCACAAAGTACCAACACTGCGTACGATGTCTCCTTGAACGGTTGCGTTGGGTGCATACTCTGATGTCGACTCGTCACTTGACCGGGGCTACGACGCCCGTCGCCAATAGCCCTCGTGTAGCTCTAGTGCGAAGATAATTTAAAATAACTTTACTAAACTAAATTAGAACACAACAGATGAAAATACTTCGCTTTGAGAGTGAAACCGGAACATCTATTGAAATAGCGGAAAATGAAAAACTGAAAAAAAAATCCTTAATATAAAACAAGCCAATACTACTGCCTAATGCCCAAACAGAGTTAAAAATTGTCGTAAAAAACCTTTTTGAAAGAAATTCAAAATTAAAACAAAAACTTCAAGAAATATTGTTCTTTAGGATTTAAACTTGAATTAATATTTCAACAAAAATTAGTCCAAAATTTGTGCAATTGATCACACTTTGTAATGCTTTTTATAAGATCCACGTTCCCAAAACATTTATCAAGATCTTTTAAATAAATCATAGACATGGAAACAATTTAAAATGAACATTTTACTAATTAAGATTTCGAATCTAATAGAATGAATCTATGCTGCTTAATTTTTTTTAATACTTTTAAACTGGAAGCGATAGTAAAAAATCTCTTTGCATTTTCGAAATCAGCCTCCAAAAACACACAGGCACACTCAATTGAAACTTTAGCTTACAGACAAGAAGTTAAAACTCGCTGACTCTTAAAATTGAACTACACGTACAGCTGTGGAAATAAAAAAGTACCCACTTGAGGTTATTTCCTCCGTTATTCATCCTAAAGAATCGGACCTTTTTGACATTGTGAACAATTAACATTCTGAGTTAATTGCATGACACAAAATTTGCATAAGGGGCCATCTTCATATTAAAAATGTTACTAACTTTAAAATTTCCAATAGCAACACCCCTTTTTGAATCCATATTTCAAATCTCTGACCTATGTTAATACGAAATGCCAAATTTTGTTAGTTTTTAAGCATTATTAGGGGAGTTAGAGACGTGCAAAGTTTAGGTCCCATAATGTTAAATGAGTTGCACATAAAAAACTATCCCAATCTATAAATAATTAAGATAATGAAAAGAATTTTTTACTGAAATGAAATTATAATAACCCAAACAAAATGCATTCAATATTGGGGTATTTAAAACAATTTTTATATTTTTAAATAATTATTATATTAATTTTTTTAAAAAATATGAATAGAAACCCCTTGTTATTTTTAAAGAAATAAATTTAAGACAGGAAGTTTAAGCGAAATCCCAATTTTTTAAAAATTTTATTCATAACTTGCTGAGTAAATCACAAAATACTTTTTAATTACCCTTTAGGGGACTGTGTATAAGATTACGTGTGATTGATAAATAAATACGACCTTGCATGCATACTTGCTTGTCATTTTAGAGATGGTCCCCAAAAGGTCCACAAGTGATTCGATTAAATAGCTCGTCAAATATTCATCCAAATGTAACAAAAACTTAGATTTAAGGGTTTTCAAGAGTGCTTAACATTTCTAAGTTATTAAAATTGGGTGTTGCCATTGGAAATTTCAAAGTTCGTAATATTTTTAATATGAAGACGGCCCCTTATGCAAATTTTGTATCGTGCAATTAAATCAGAATGTTAATTGTACACGATCTCAAAAAGGTCCGATTCCATAGGGTGACTAACGGATGAAATAACCTCAAGTGGGTACTTTTTTATTTCCACAGCTGTACCTTATCTTATCGGAGTTTTAGCTCATTTAAGGGGTCTAAGGAGTCTTAAAAATGTGCAAAGAAGGCACTACAAAACATAATTTGATCTTTCATGTCATTTTTGAACTACTCAATGTATAAGTATAATTTTTTTATATGTAATTCTACAAGATTTATTTATTATAAAACAAGTTTTAAAATTTATGAAACTTTAAGCAAAACTAAAATAAACGATATTAAACATGAAGCTATTTGAACACAGTGTGATTAGTCTTGCGCGGCAAATTGTGAGGTCAAAATTGAAAAAATGACCAAGAAAAGGACTTCATATTGTACAAATATGTACAAACAAAGACCTATACCTAAATTTTCAGCTCAATTTTAGTTAGAAATTATTTTAAAAATAATTTAAAATCAAAATTTTTAAAATTTTATTAATTTTTTTAGAAAAAAGTTCTTAAAATAATTTCTAATTAAAATTGAGCTGAGAATTTAGGTATAAGTCCTAGTTTGTACATATTTGTACAATATAAAGTCATTTTCTTGGTCATTTTTTCAATTTTGGCCTCACAATTTGCCGCGCAAGCCTAATCACACTGGGTTCAAATAGCTTCATGTTTAATATCATTTATTTTAGTTTTGGCTAAAGTTTCATAAATTTTAAAACTTGTTTTATAATAAATAAATCATGTAGAATTACACATAAAAAAATTGTACTTATACATTGAGTAGTTCAAAAATGACATGAAAGATCAAACTTTGCTTTGTAGTATCTTCTTTTGCACATTTTTAAGACTCCTTAGACCCCTTAAGGGGTCATAGGAGTCTTAAAAATGTGCAAAGAAGGTACTACAAAACATAGTTTGATCTTTCATGTCATTTTTGAACTACTCAATGTATAAGTATAATTTTTTTATATGTAATTCTACAAGATTTATTTATTATAAAACAAGTTTTAAAATTTATCAAACTTTAGCCAAAAGCAAAATAAATGATTATAATCATGAAGCTATTTGAACACATTGTGATTAGGCTTGCGCGGCAAATTTTGAGGTCAAAATTGAAAAACTGACCACAAAAATGACTTTATATTGTACAAATATGTACAGACAAAGACTTATACCTAAATTCTCAGCACAATTTTAATTTGAAATTATTTTTTAAAAAAATTAAAATCAAAATTTTAAAATTTTTATTAATTTTTTTACAAAAAAGTTTTTAAAATAATTTCTAATTAAAATTGAGCTGGGAATTTAGGTATAAGTCTTTGTTTGTACATATTTGTACAATATAAAGTCATTTTCTTGGTCATTTTTTCAATTTTGACCTCAAAATTTGCCGCGCAAGCCTAATCACAATGTGTTCAAATAGCTTCATGTTTAATATCATTTATTTAAGTTTTGGCTAAAGTTTCATAAATTTCAAAACTTGTTTTATAATAAATAAATCCTGTAGAATTACACATAAAAAAAATTATACTCATTTATTGAGTAGTTAAAAAATGACATGAAAGATCAAACTATGCTTTGTAGTATCTTCTTTGCACATTTTTAAGACTCCTGTGACCCCTTAAATGCAAGGGGAGGAGCTTATGTTACCAGGGGGAGGAGCTTATGTTCTACTCCTAGGGGGCGCCACTTCCTGGATAAGAGAATTTCATAATTTCTTTGCCACTTTTCGACCCGGAAAATGCAAATAATTTCACACTTTTTTTTTTCATTGCGAAGGAAATTTAAAGTTCTACGTCTCTATCTTCTCAGTTTTTCAAATTTCGACCTTGTTCATATTGTAAAAATGTTTATTAATAATCAAAAAATTATTTTAACCAATTTCAAAAAAATGAAAAGATAGAGACCTGCAAATCATCTGCATGTATCATATAAAAAAAACGTTTGAAAAAATATTCAATACAGCCGGAGAAATGTGGCAAAGTTTTTATTTTTTTCCCATAGGATTAACACAGAGAGAAGCCTTCGCTTGAGAGGTCGATTCTCGGTACTATTCCCCCTTAAGGGAAGAAATCTCCCCTGTCACATCTGTAACTGAAAAATAGGAACAGTTTTAATAACCGAATCTTCATTATCGTAACGTTCCCGTTTGTTATTTTCAGGAACAGTTTCTAGATGACGTTTTATACCCGACGTATGGTTTTCGACACATTTCGAGATTACATCGCAGCTGTTATTTTTAGTGCACCACATCCGTCTTTTATGCCTAGTTTTTTTTTCACCTTTGTAGGCATATTTAATTTCAATTTACTTTTATGAAACTAAAAAATATCCAGCCTATTCAAGAAAAAACAATAACCAAATACAATTCTTAGATTACGGTTACGTATTATAATACAAACATTTAGTAACAGCTCATGTTAAAAAATGTAATTTTAATAATTAAATATGACTTTGGCATAATAAAATATTCCTCAATAAATTTTAGAAACAGATATCATTTCTTTTCATAAAAAAAATAAGCAAAGATTACTTTGACATAATTAATTATTCCTCAATAATTTTTAAGGATAAAATATATTTTTTACTTTTTATGAAAAAAAAACCCAACAAAACTATTTTTTGAATGGTATTGGTAACTTAATATGGCAACCTAATAGGCAAATATGACTGTTTACATTTCTAGTCAATCGATCTATATATCAGCTCGAGTTATTCATAAGTTTTCTAAATAAGAACGCCAAAAAGTTTAAAAGAAGCATTTCGTTTATTAATTGGAATTTTTTTTCCAATCTGTCTATTCAGATATTATATTAATCATATATTTTAGAAGCTGTAATAATAACGTAATAGTTAACGGCGCTGCTATGCGGCTCTTCGATGAAAATACGGTAAACTTTGGCTCGTTTTCGGAGGTACTAGGCCGCTAGGAATTCTTGTTTATCGCGCATTCATACAGCCAAAGGTAATATAGATTTTAATTAATTAAAAATAGAACAAGTTATTTTTGAAACTTCAAACCTATGAAAGGGGATGAATTGGGGCATTCTCAATCGTTTAGTAAAAACCGCTTCCAGATTTATGGTCTAGTAATGGCTGTAGGTCACTTCAAAAATTAAGTCAAAATTTGACTAAAACTGCTCGAAAGATTTCATTTTCGAAAATTTCCATATTTTTTTTCTCCGCTGTTTTTGACTCTAGAATAACCCAATTTTTTTTTATTGAAAGTAATCTACGAAACCTCTTTACTGTATTTTTTTCATTGTTCTACGAAGTTTAGTTTGCCTGGTAGAAAATAAAATCCATTTCGCTGTTAACATAGCGAAATGTTTTCTGTATATATACATAACTGCCGTTTAGCCCTTGGCGTCATTTTGAGATTGGCGGGCGGAACGACCGTTCCGTCTGATAGACTTTTCCACATCGATTTAAACTGTTATAAAAATTTAATGTAAATATTTATATTTTTTAGAAATTTTCAACGAAAATAAGTTACACAGAAATAAAAGTACATTTGAAGCAACCCCCCTGTGTGACCTAATGACCCTGTTATCTACTTCTCTACAGGGGTCAATTAGCGGTTTGGAGATAGTGTAAACATCTGGTTAGAGGGTAGGGAGCTTCTTTTATCTCCGGCCTAGAGTTTTGCATTTTGTTAATGAATTCGGCTGGGTTAGGCTTCTGTCGAAACGCATTCGGCTGCTTTCTATTCGCGGGGACATTGGTTTAGTGTTGTTGGACAAAGCTATTATACGTAATAAATTTCTTATAAACACAAAACTCGATTATATGGTTATTGTTTTTAATTAAAAAAAATTGTAAATAATTTTTATTTGTCTGTACTGCATTGATGCATTATTTATTAAAATTAGTGTAAACCCCCTTGTTATTCTCCTGTGTAATTACATTTTTGTTTTTCGGGTACTAACCAATTTGTCATCGATATTAAAGTTTTCAAACATTACTTTTATATTTTTCATTATGAGTGTTTATTTTTTTAGAAAACAGCTGTTTTCTTTTTAAAACAAATTAAAACACAGAACACTCGTTCTTTCAAAAGAATTTAAAGGAATACCAGACAAAGAGACAAGAAATAACCAATGGGAAGATGAAGTGATTATGAAAATTAATAAAAAGTGCTTATTCGAAAATACAAACGTTTATAAGTCCCTTTGCCAAGTGCTGTACTCTATATATATGTTTTTTCTTCAACACAAAGACCGGAACCTGCTCCCCCCCCCCCTCCTGATATCTAACTTTTTTCAGACTTAAACCCATTGCCAAAAGTGATTATTCAAGTAATCATATTTTACAAATTCCCCTGACAAGTACTGTACTACTATACATGTGTTTTCTTCAACACTAAGGACCGGAACCTGCTTCTACTGATATCTAACACTTAAAAAAAAATACGAAAACTCATTGCAAAAGTGATTATTCAAGTAACCATATTCTTGCAAATTCCTCTGACAAGTACTGTACTTGAATATCTGATTTTTCTCCAACGCAAAGTTATTCCAACACAATTTTACTCCAACAAAAATAGTTATTATAAATGCCCCCATAAACTATTTTCCTCAAAATTACCCCAACCATCAACTACACATATAAAAACAAAACAAAGGAAAATAAACACTTCAGCAAACTTTCTTTCCTGGACCGTCAGCTCAAAAAACGTCCATCCATTTTCACCTGCTTGTTATCATAGGCCCCAGGTACACAGACACCCCTGCTGTGAAGATCTCTTAATAGAACTGCAATCATCACTTAGTTTAAAAAATATATATTATTTGCTACTTTTACAACGTCGTTTTACTCGATTTTTTAACACTTGAACCAAGGGTTCACCAAACATATTAAATTTTTATAGTGATAGAGAAAAGCAGCTTACTCACAAAAAAATTTTCATGGAGTGTCACTTTTCGAAAAACACTTAAAATCTCCAAGGAGACTGTTAAGTCACGTGATGTAAAATATTTTTAAATGCTCGTGCGAAAAATAATTAAAGTTTATCCCACGATCTAACACCAGCCTTATCTAGTCCTTCATAGTATTCACTGAGCAGAGAAATGAAGATTCACTGAGAGAATAGTTAGTTGAATGGACACATTCAAAAGATATTTTATTAATTTTATGGTTTCTGCTGACATAATCTATACTGAATAAACATCACCCTTTTGAACATTCGACAAACTTAAAACAATCGATTTCTTCCGACTCGAAGTCCTTCTTGGTTCCCCCGATTTCTGCAGTGGCGACACCTGGCGGGTGCTCTTGTTTTTTCCTTTTCGTTTCCTGAGTTTGGCGATGAGGCGAAAGATCCTTGTTTCTAGGAAATCGTAGACTGTGAGCAGAGAAATGCCCAGCCACAGACCGACATAGCCGCCGATGAAACTCAGGAGGCCGATGGGCTAACGGATAAAATTTTAAAGTTATTAAATTTTTAACCTTAGCTTTTATCTTTTCACCTATTTAAAAACTAGGGGCGTATACCACTACGTGACTTTCAGTTACCAAAAAAATTCAAAGGCTTTTCAGTTAAATTGTGAAATGTATACGCATAAATAAATACACACAAAATAAATACGTACTTACAAAGTTGGATTTATTTCTCAAAATATGCAGCAATATTTTTTATTTTTACCGCTCAATTTTGGTCCTGTACCATTCGTATAAGCGGAACTCTACTGTATATTTACCTTACATGGTAATTTCAATAACTTTAAGACGTATAAAGTTCTGCAGAAGAACAAATATTCTGTCATATACCGTCAAATAAACATTTTCTTCAATCATATGAGCAATCAGCAATAAGAGAGTCCCGTAAACGCTGCAAGGAATGCTACAAGAATTTGCCCATGGAAAAGGGCAGATCGCAGATACTACAAGAATTAAGACGCATTATTATGGGCATTGCAAGGGTCAGCCAGCACTTACATGAGCTTTAAAAAGCTATACAAAAAAATTAAATATTGATGTTATAAATATGGACAAATGCAGAATTATTATATTAATTTGAATTTGAGTTACATTTATAATACTGTGTTATTATGTTTATGTTTTTGAACAAAACTTACGTTTATGGTACGTTATTAATAATATAATTGCAATTGAAAGTAATTTTTTTTAAAATAAAAATGCGTTATGATATTTATTATTTTAATTTTCAGAGTCTAATAGCACAATTTTGTGGGGGCCACCAGTGATACGCGGCGGCGCCAACGTGATAATTAAGGGCAATCATATACTAATAATTTTTAAGGAACCCCCAAAATCTGTCGCGTCTACACTGTAAAAAATTTGGCTTGAATTTACTAACGATTACTTAGTAACTTTACAGGTTTTCACCATTTACTAGAAAATCATATGTAACCTAAAGAAACTACTGTAGTAATACTAAGTAATACTAAGTAAATTGATGTAACGCTTACAGCGCCACCTGGTTATCTTTTTGAGAGATGCGTAGTTTCCCTTGTTGCTTTGTTTTGTTTCTCGAAATTTGTTCGATCGGCCATCGGATTTAGCAAAAACTAACCGGTGATCGCGTCCGTAAATTGAAAGTGTACGAGACTAAGAGATAAAAGTCTGATTCGATATCGGTCAGGTCAAAGGTGAAAATTCAATCAATGTACGTTTCATTGAAAAATTATAACGAATCGACAATTCAACGATGAGAAACCGAAAAAACGTGTGTTTTTTATTTTAGTACATACATAAAAATTGCGTTAAATTATTTATAAAACTTCATATCCGAAAGCTTTATATCGATCAAGATTTTAACCTCATTATTTACACGCAAAGGATTTGCATGTCCCAATGACCGAGTGGACAGACGTGCTACTTCTCGTTGCAAGATGATCGAGCGGATCTAGAGATTCATATTTGCTTAATCCAGCGAACTGATAGTCACGGTGGACCCATTTTGGCGACAAGGGTTGCTATGTTTTCTTTTAAAACTTGCCAAGCAATCGCCATCTTTTATTTTTATTTCATTCGTGTTGTGTTGTGTTTGGTTGGCGATTCTGATGTCCTCGACATTGCTGTGTTTAGTGATACTATTTATTAGTTTTTGATGAACCTCCAAGTAAGTTCATTCTGTTATTAAAAAATAAAAATAGGGAAAAAATGTTGAATGTGCATGTTATTTAATTATTGATTTGTTTCCGACTTATTTTCTTATTTTAATTGTATTAGGATTTACTAAAAAATGTCTTCTTTGCCCAACTTCTGCATAATTTAGTTTTTAGTATTCCATATTAATGTCTATGTATGAGTAATTAATTGTTAAATTGTTGACTGATATTTCGAACTAATGTATATTGAATTTATTATAGATTTTCTAACACTACACATGATTTATTTGTGCTTTCGGTTTGGTTTCTGTAACCACAATTGTTCTCTTACTCGTCGTCTAATTACTAATTTTATGTTAGTGTTATTTAATAATTCATTTATCTGGACTCCACTTCCCTGATTGCAAGTAATTACGTATAAAAAGTTTCATTATTCCTTGATTCTTCTGGTGCCAAACCTCTCATTTAATTTAATTTTAAGTTTGTTAAAATATTGTAATCTTAAATTAGGTAAATACTTAACTAATTGAAGTTTGTAACTAATTATTTTTTATGAATTAATAATATTATAATTCAGTGATATTATTTAAGTGTCATGGCATAGGTATTATTTAAGAGTAGTATTATTTAAGTATTGTCAAAAAGTTTGTGTCCTTAAGTAAGTAAAGTAATAATTTTATATATTCCTGTTGTTCAATTATTAGTTTCTTTGAACTATATGTCCCCATTAAAAGTAATTACATCGCAAAAGTCTTTTTTTTTTACCTTGATTCTCACATTGCTAGACTTTCTCATAATTAAATTTTTAATTTGTCATTAAAATGTTTAAGTACAAATTCAAATTTTTATATCTGATGATATTGATAGTTCCTTATCCAACACCTGTCTTAGATTTACTTTTTGTTTTGTTTCGGTAACCAAACCACATTCCTAACCTGCTAATTGTCTTTCTATTCTTCTAATTACTATTTTTATGAGCATGTTATTTAATTATTAATTTCTTTGAACTATATGTCCCCTATTAAAAGTAATTGCATCGCAAAAGTCTTTTTTTTTTTACCTTGATTCTCACAATGCTGAGCTTTCTCATAATTAAATTTTTAATGTGTCATTAAAATGTGGAACACCTAGCGTATCGGGGTCATAATGCTATTTGGCAACTTCTCGAGCCGTGATATTCATTAAAAAAACCGCTGTTTCCTCTCCGGGCCGTCGATTGTGGCCCCTCGAGCTGTGGTATTCTTAAAGAAAAAACGCTGTTTCCCCCATCAATCATGACCCGGTTACGCTAGCCGTACCTAAAATGTTTAAGTATCTATTAATTATTAAAATTATTATATTTGATGATAGTTCCTTAGTTTTAAGTTTTGTTTTGTTTCGGTAACCACATTCCTAACCAACTAATTGTCTTTCCACTCTTCTAATTACTATTTTTATGAGCATGTTATTAATTATTAATTTCTTTGGAATTTACTTCCTTTATTACGTAACAAAAGTGTCTTTTCTTGATTATCCCCTTGCCGAATTTTGGCGTCTAATCTAGTTTTTAGTTTTCTATTAAAAAATTAATATAAATTAAACTATTATATTAATGAATTCACTTCCTTTCAGTCCTTTTAATAGTTTACTTTACTTAGACTGAGTATTAAAGTGACTAAGTTGTACCAGGGATCAACCTGGGTAAAAAAATGCTGTAACAAAAATGCTAAAATGTAAAAAAAAGCTGTAGCAAAATGCTAAAGAAAAATAAATTGCTTATAAATCAACGTCGCGACATCTAAATCACTTAAATCTGTACACAACTCAATCTTTGTGTAGCAGTTAATTTTGTTAAGCAGTATAGCTTAACAATACATTAATATTTTTTTTATGAATCGCGACATGACAAATTTAAATAATTATATAAAACTCTACTACTAAGAGTACTTTTAACTTCTTTTATAAAAATTTTTTGAAATAAGTTTAAGTAAGTAAGTGGGTATTTACTTTGAATTATGGTGTTGCTGTTGACTATCTTCAGATTTGTCTATGAACATGTTTTTGCTGTTCATTTGGTGTAGTAAATCAAGTTTTGCTTGTTTGAAATCCCAAACTTCAGGTCTAATACATATACTTATTAAAATGTTCAAACATTTGTTAAAAAAAATCCAAGCACTTTTTCAGAAAAATCCAAGGACTAGAAATTGACTTGCTACATAAAATCTAAGTCTATTTAAAAAATAAAAAAACTAAATATTGTTTAAAATCAGAAACCCCAGTACAGGCGGAAGTAGCATAAAAGGTTCAAACATGAACAAAAAGTATTTTAACATTCAAGATGATCACGACTCACAGACATCGTGAATCGGACACTTGATCAGAAAATATATTCTGGTTGTCAGAGTTGGCCTGAACCAGAGCTACAAAAGTAACTAGATACTCTTCCGATCACAAAGAGCCAGACAACTGTCAATCTTCTCACATAATGTGACATCTTAGGTAGATTTCGTTAAAATTACTAGGCTGTAATACGAGTGGGAAGCGCAATTGGACTGATTTTAAAATGGTAGGTTGCACTGGCTGGCCGAGATTTGAAGACATCTTAGTGTATTCCAATCTGAATTCATCTTATCATTTTGATTAAATTTTTTATTTTCATTATTAGAATCGGTTAATTGAACTTGTTGTTTATTGAATTTTAAGTTGAGTTTCACAGAATTACGTCGTCGCATTTTCGCGACTGCCAATAATATTTTTTTCGCATTTTCGAGCAACTCGTCGCATTTTGCGACAAATGCGACTGCAGATTGATCCCTGAGTTGTACTTTCTGTTTTGGTTTGTTACCACATTTCTTACTGATTATTGCCTCCATTCTTTTAAATTTCTTATTATTTATATTTTTATGGACATTTTTTATTATTTATAAAATGTGTTTGTTTTCCTCAATAATTGTAATTGCACCAAAACCGACCAAGTTTGCAGTATACAAATGTTCTATGAGAAAAAGGGTGAATACAATGAAACCCTGATTTTACGTTTCTCAAGGGACCGGGTTAAAAAAACGTAAAATGCTGGGAAAATGTATAATACGGGAAATACATAGAATGCAAAAATTCTTGCAAATTCTCACTTCCATCACTATTACAGCACAGTAAAATTGTAAGACGCAATGTAGACATTTTCCCTACATGACAGGAGTCTCCTTTAACAATGTAACAGAAAAGTTGTATTAACACGAAAGTAACATAAAAGTGTTTGCGTTTTTTACTTGTCATATATTGGAACAAAAAAGTTAGAATTGCGACCACCGCGTGCTAAACAGCAACCTTCAATGTTGTAGTCAAACCATGATCTGTGATGAGAAACCGGGTTCAGAAAACAGGAGCATGTGGAATGGGGAAAAGAGTGCTTATTTTAGAACATTTTTTCTTTTTTTACTTTCCAGGAAAAACCTATATAGTAGTTTTCTAAGTCATTGTTATCAAAATTGGAATTCTGTTGTTGGTTTTGTCATAAGGTAAAAATTCTAAAATTGAAATTATTTAAATTCCAATGCAGTTATTTTTTTTTTCTGTATTTTTTCCATAATGTATGAGTATAAACGATACAAAAATATATTTTCGGGATGAAAAAAATTCATGCATTACAAGATTAATTAACTTTTTACCCCTAATTTTTTTGTAAAAATAAATAAGAAGAAACATTTGAAAAAATATATGCAGACACAAAATATGTTAGTTAGTTATCGTCGCACGAGGGCTATTGGCTATATATTATTTTAGAACCACTGTCAAGTGACGGCAGGCATGTACAAAGAGTTTTGTACTTTTTTCATAAGAAACTTAATTAAAATGAAATATGAATGTGTATAATGGTTTATTTCCAATAATTAAACCAATTGTATAATTTTTATTAAAATTTTGGTTTTATAACTCGATTATTTAAATATAAAATAAACACATTACAAAATAGTTATTTCTGCAACAAGTGTGAAAAGTAATACTTTTTTAAAACGAGTGGATTTTATTTCACGAGCGAGTGAAATAATGACACGTGTTTTAAAAAGTTTACTTTTCACATGCGGTGCAAACACTATTTTTTTATAATTGTGTGAAAAAAATATCAATGGTCCAAAAATATTTCACGCGCATTAATATCTATATACATAAAAGGCGACTTCTGTTTGTCTGTATAGGATGCGAAATCTTAAGAACCACGCAACAGATCGTCACGAAATTTGGAACAAAAATTTGTCTCATCTCCGGGACAAACATAGGCTAATAATTTTTCGAATTAGACCATTCCTTCGATCGTTTACGAACGATTTTATGTGTCCTTTCATGGAAAAAATACACCACTTTCGCTCAAATCCGATCATTTTTTTCCCTTTCGTGATGCCATTGGGCAGAAAAATTTAAATAAATCTTTTTAGAAAATAATTGAAATTGAAAATGTTTAATTTGTTATATTTGTTCATTGCCTTCAGAAACTAAATAATTTGGAAAAGTAATTTATGTATTTCATGTGGCGTTATCCTACCAGTCCCCATTCTATTATTTTATTGTGCCCAAATGATTTTAATTATGAATTTTTTAAATGCATAGTTATGCTTATACAGAACTACATTGTTTTTTGAAGGCCATCACACTACAGATGCATATTAGGGTTTTATGTCTTCCTTTTTTCGCCAAATACTTTTGCCAAACTTGCTAAGTTGTTACAAAAAACGTGCAAAAGAGCATTTTTTTTAAATTAGCTGGTTGGTTGAGTGATGGTCAATGATTAAATGGTAGTATGGTACATACACTTATATCGATTTGGTATTTCTTTTTTTCCAACCCGTGCAACAGGGGGTACATCAGCTAGTATTTAAATAAAAGCAGATCGATAAATCTCTGTATTTTTTTATTGTTATAAAAGTCTTATTTTTTCCACGCAATTATAAAAAAAAAATTATGCATAACAATTTTAAAGAGCAATACAAAAATTTGACTAATAAAAGAGTATGATATTCTATTTTGATCAATGATTATTTGAATCAAATGTATAATAATTACCTAAAAAATTAAAATTTCTTCAGCAAATTTGGCAATAAGAATGTTGGTTTGAATATGAATGATGTGTTTGACAGTTATTGTATCATAAATATAAAACTGTGTAGGCATGGTTCTATATTTATGTGTAAATTACTGTTTTAAATTCTTATGTTGCCAATTTTTCAAGTTTTTCAAGATTTAACTGTTAAAAAATTAATCGCCACGTTCTTTTTTTTTTAAATATTTTTTTTCATTTCAGGTGTATTGCTTAAGGCAGTTGAAGCAGTTATTTGACAACATAACAGACTAAAAGGTAGGAATTATCCATCGGTGAGATTTCGAAGTATTTTTCACTTATTTATCTTATTAATTTATTTTTATATGATAGCCTAACGAAGAAAATAAATGTAGACGTTAGATGAGTATGCTTGATGTTGTATAGCTAAAATCCAAATGTATTCAATAGAGGCTCCTGTATGGGGACCGGAGCCTCCATTGAAAGCCTATGTTAAAATGGTAATTTTTATGTACTTTTTTTGAAAAAATTAATATTTCTTTAAAAGCATTTGTCTGTTTGTGTAAAAGTTCTTAATGTGTAGTGTATGCAAAAGAAAATGTAAGTAAAATATTGAGTAGTTACTGAGAAGAAGGTACATTTGTCCTAAAATATGCACTTTCAGAAAATGTTTAACGAAAATAACGTTTAAATTCAAATTTAAAGCACTCTTTTATGCGGAAAGTATTTTTAAAAATTAATGTAATATACTTCTAGGTGTAAACAAGATAAAATGTCAACTTAAAAAAAAACAGTTAAGTAATAAACGTTAATATTGATTCTAAATTAATACAGTTGTTAAATATCTGACCATAGTTACTGAAATACTGCTTCCATAATAATTAGTGAAAAAATATTAAATAATGAATTACATTTTTTTCTCTCTTCCCATATTTTCCAACATAATACTATGTTTTAATTGTAATTCTTTTTTTAATGTATTCTTTTTTTTTCTTTTCAGATTCAGGGGGCTGGGGAGCTCAGTCGGTTAAGCATTCGCTTAGCATGTTGAAGGACCCAGGATCGGGTCCGGGCATCGCCAAGATAACTGCAGATCTATAACTGGCCCGTGCAGCCAAAAATGTCCAACGGCCCGTGTGGCGGAAGTGCACGTTAAATATCCTTCAAATTCCTAACGCTGCGTACGAAGTCGCCCTCAACTTTTGCGTTGGGTGCCTACTCAGGTGTCGGCTTGTCACTTGACTGTGGTTCTTAAATACGGCGCCCATCGCCATTAGCCCTCGTGTAGCTCTAGTGCGACAATAATTCAAACTACATTTTCTTTACAGATTGAAGAAAAATTCCTAGTGTGTAGCTCTAGTGTGATGTTACTTTAACCAAAAGACATCAAATCGCTGATATAAAATTAGAAAATGCAAAAATTGAAAATTTGTGTAATTGATTTCATAAAACTGTGTTTTTGTTTCAGTTAATTTTTTTATGCACATGAACATAAATGATTTTGTAAAATGCTTTGAAGTCACTGGATACTTAGAAGTCAATGGAAAAAATTAATTGATGAGCATAAATAATTTTTTATTTAAACTTGTTTTTATATATTCAATGACAAAATAATGTTCAGTTTTGAGTCATTTCTTTTAAATATCTACTAAATTATTTTGTAATTGTGGTAGCATGTGCAGTATGCAGTCAATGTATAAATAATGTATATATATCTAATCATTTAAGAAAAATTACTTTTTAATAATTGATTGAATAATTTTAATATTACCTTTTTAATAATTGATTATTTATATTTGTATCATACTAATGCTACATTTGTTTAAACTGTTTCTAGCTTCTGTATTATTACTACTTCTAACAAAATAATTGTGTGTTATAGTTTTAAACATAACTTTTAATCATGTTTGTCAACTGATATAAATAAACTTTATTGTTTTTATTTATTTTCTGTGTCCATTTGTTTTGATTGTTACGCCAAGAACCAAAGATAAAATATTTTTTCTTATTAAAAATCAATTAAAAATTTAATGTAGGTAATTAATAACTTTATTTAGTTCATGTAGGAGTCTGGAATTCAGCTAAATTTATTTTAAAATGAATGTGTACTATGCAAATAAACTTATATTCAGATTAAACTTATATTTTACATAAGATTTTCAAATTACAGTTGATGTTTTCTTACACTTTGTTTAACTCCAGAATTAATAATTATAAGTGGGTTGGATGGGTGGTGGTCTGTCATTGAATTGCCTACCCTGTTTGATTTTGTTAAAAAAAACGAAAAATGTTTATTAATGTAAAAAATATGATACAAAAGAAACTGTAAACAATGATTATTATTTCTGCTAAGAAACCATTATTAGTAATCAATGTATTATAATAAATTGATTACTTAACGCGTTCAATATGCATCATTTACAGCTTTCTTTTTGGTATCAGACTTCTTATTATAATGAACATTTTTCAATTTTTTTAAAAAGAAAACGAACAAAATAGAACGGGATGGTCAATTCAATGATTCCCTCACCACCAGCCATCCAACGCACCCCTTCCCCTCTCCCCCTACAACGACCCCGCCTCAACACCCCCCACGCCTACGTAACTCCCCCCCAACTGTCAATCACGGCTATGTTTGCATCAAATTTAAAAGCAAGGAAAATAACATTTGCACCATGTTTATTGCAAGTTTGCAGGTTTGATTCGTAAGTTTGCTTCACACTTACTTTGCAAACTTTCAGCAAGTTTGAATCGTGTCAACTAGGACTAGGAAGTTTGAATCACGTTTGCTTCACACTTGCAGGCTTTCTTTGCACACTTGCTGCAAGTGTGCAGGCTTGCATTGTAAGTTTGATGCAAGTTTGTTGCAAATGAAAATTGCTATCTGGGGTATGACTGGGAACTAAACACTGGGGGTTCCGCGTGAGGCTGACCACCTTACCGGGACACATGCCAAGCATCCCAGAGCCCTAGGTCACGTAAGCTGAAATTAGTACCGCAGGTCATGGCCCGCTAATCGGCTGTTGCGCCGAGGAGTTTATAGTTTGTATCAAGTTCATTTCCATAATGAAGTTCTAGTAAGATTTTCTGATATCGTAGGCTGAATCGCGTGGGCACAAACGACCTTGACGGGTGCCTACGCTAACATGCTCACTGTAACGAATGTGGGTTCGATTGCTACAAAAAATATCGGATAATTAAATTCGGGTTGGTTGGATTTTGATTACGGCACACTGCAGCCGTTTTTGGTGGTTTGAGTTTTTTTTATCGCCCCCCCCCCCCCCCCCCCCCCCCCCCCAAAAAAAAGTTATTTTCTTATTGATTTAAATTTTTTTTGTGTCAAAATATCAATGCACTTCTTTCACGTCCTTCACAGGAATAAGCCTCACTTATTAGTTTCAAGTAGCAATTTTTCAAGTCACGACTCGTTTCATTAAAAATAACCAAGACCATTGCTCGCACTTACATCACAAACAACGTTCTATAAAAGTGTACTGTAAACTGCAATAAAACTAAGAAACATTAGGCTCTTTTACATGAGCCATCGAATCCATAAAATGCCAAAATCCCCATTAGGGGAAAAAGAGACCCAGAGCAGGATTTCTAACCCAAAAGATAGTCTGCGGCCGAATCCATGGTATGAAACATCAAACCCTCTTTTATTGGAGGGTTTGTGAAACTCCCCAATGAACCCTGCAATTCCGTTTCTGTCTGGGAGAAAAACCCCAAGAAGGAAAAATTGCTGAGTTTGCTCTTCAATCCATGGATTCGATCCATGTAAACGCGCCTATTGAACGCTGTGTGCAATGTCTCCATTTACGGTTGCGTTGGGTGTCTATTCAGATGTCCGCTCGCCACTTGACTGTGGTTCTAAAATACGACACCCGTCGCCAATAGCCCTCGTGTAGCTATAGTGCGACGATAATTCAAATCTAACCTAACAAGAAACATTGTTATTACCATTTTGACGTCATTAAGTGTAACTTATACAACTCTAGTAGTATTTAAACAAATATTTTTTTACTTTCATTTTTATGGCAACACTTAAAATATCAAGACAATAAAAATTAAAATTACTTTTCGAAATAACCAATTGATCGATACAGCGCCAAATATGGTAGCCACGTCATTTGCACCCTAACGTGACTTTCGCTGGAATAAGGATTGCCCCTAGAGATTGCGAGATCTGTCCTGCGACCTGCTCCGGAAAAGTCGAAATAATACCTGACTAACAGAAAATTAGTGGCGCCCTCTTGTTTAACATTTTTGAAACTGCTAGTTACTAAGGTTTTCCTAGTAAAGATACTACATAAGTGGATGTATTGATTACTAGAATATATCTTGTAACGTTTACTGAAGTTTTTATAGTATGCTTGCAATTTAAATGATTGTATTGGATACTAAGCTTTAATTAGTAATATATACACATATTTCTTATGTAACATTACTAAAAAAACTTATGGAAGCTGAGTTTCCTAGAGAATTCTTAGTAACCTTACAGATTTTTTTTTTAGAGTGTAGTCTGAGTTTTCCTAGATCAGGCTTTGGTTGTACGTTAAATCTTCGAGCATTACTCGAAACCGTACCCTCTACCCTTAATGATGACGCATACTTGACCGAGTGGTTCTTAACAAGGTTAAATAGGGTACCGGTAGAATAGAAAAAGAAAAAAAAAGATATTGGGTCAGATAAAAAAAAAACAATGCAAAACCGAAGCCATTATTTTAAAAGTGAAAATATGACAGGTTCCTTGATAAAACCAAACAAAAGCTTTACTAGTTATCATTTGGTTCCTTATTGTTTAAAATAAAATTAACCATTGTGTATAACAAATTGTAGTTAAAATCTTTCATATAGAGAGAAAGAAAAGTTTTTTTTTTAAATTCTTACTTCAAATAATGGCTTGTAAGTGAAAACATTTCTTTCCATATTTTCAAAGATGATGTGCACGAGAGTAAAACATCTAAAAGGAATTGATAAAAGTTTAGTAGGAAAGATTGTTATCTTTTAGATAAATTTTCGCTTGAAAGTGCAAATCGGGAGTAGTGCCACTTGCGACAGTCCCATTTGCGACGAAGGGAAAAATCGTCCAATTTATCCTTTTCGCACCGTAAAAGGGGAAACTCTGAAGGGTCTCATAAAGGTGACGGAGCTTGGCGTGATGAAGCATTGCAGTAGAGCCAATACTTGGGTGTTAGTGATAAAAATTTGCAGTTGCCCCCCATTTGGTATGCGAGTGCCTTTTTCGTTACAAAGTGTGTGTGGCGTCTGGAAGGGGGGGGAGGGGCAGGGGTTAATTGAGTGGTCAAACATCCTGCTTTTGACGGGACAGTAACTTGGTTGGTATCGCTGTAACACTTTTATAAGTTACTGAAATAAAATGCAAATCAAATAGATGACTGCACCTTATTTATGAATGAGTATTGTTGAAATCATAAATTTTACCTTACGATGCCCAGTGGGGAAAAGATCTCAATCGTTTTCAAAAGTAAAAAATGAAACTTTGAATTTCCATTTTATATTTAGTCCACATTCAAACGATAATTTAACTCATCAAAAACCGGAACATACTTTTTCCGATGGAATAATGTTTTTAATATTACAACGCCTTGATGGGCACCTGACGATAAATGATAATCATTTGGAATGCGAAAATATCTATTTCCGTAATAAGGAATTGTAACAGTGTAAAATCTTTAACAAAAATAATAATAGTTAATTAGATGGAATATAGAAGTATGTTTTTCAAATATATTATTAGTATGCATCATATTTCATAAAGAAATTATGAGCATTATTGAATCCCCCTAAATCACCCTTACATGTTCGATGATGAAGTTTAGGACGTATACAAATGATTTTTAAAAACATCCAATCCACATACTTGCACTTTTTATAATAAATTCAATGTTTTTGCGAAATTATTTTCAAGTAATCTTATGTGACACATCTTACATGAGAGACGTTATTTTTTATTTGAATTACTAATAATAAAAATTAATAATGCTTTTTAAACAAATATTTTGTTTTTAACGAAAGACAGCGAAAAAAAACCCATTTTATTGTACATTAATTGAAAACTATTATTCATTTAACTTTACCTTTAACACAATAGCAAAAATTCAAGAGAATGGAATGTCTTTTGTGCTTCGTGATGCACTTAGGTGCATAAGTTTACAAAAAGGTATATGTTTAATCTGGAAACATAAATACAATGCAAATACTATCACAAATAAAATGAAAACTTAATTGCGTAGGCACTTTCACTCAATTGCCCCAAAGTTTTTAGAAGACTTCTATTGATAAATATCTACATTTTTAGCTAGCCATATTTTTAACTAAAAGAAAGTGGAATAAATCTTAGCAAAAATAATTGACTTTTTTCAAAGAAAGGTGACCTGGCTTTTGGTAGCAAAATTATTAACATAGTACTCTGAGAAAACTACTTTTATAATAGTCTTCAAACGTTATAATGTTCAGAATTTACTGACTTACATACTACATGATTTTAAGCAAAAAGCACTTTTTTTTTTCTTTAAATGGTTATAAAGTTTTTACATTACGTATTTCGCTATTTTATCCCCCAAAAAAAGGACATTTTTAAATAAATATCTATGAAACATGCTATTTTTGCTTATATCAGTGGAAGCTAAAGCTGAACTCAGTAGTTTGTTATATATTTAATTACTAAATAAACCATTACAAAAAGTAAAATCGAAAAAAAAGAAACTTGTAAACACGTTTTTACTACCTCGCAATTTCCTTTTGTTTCTTTGTTTAGAAATAAATAAAGGAAATTTTATTTTCATGGGATATGCTGGAATTATTCAAGCTTCTTTTGATGAATTGGTTACTCATTTGTGTTATAAATTTTGCATTCAAAACATCCCATAACCAAATCGTGAATTTTAAAAGGGGCCAATGTATATTTGCAGCAGTGTTTCCGTTTTTTCAAAACACAATGGTTTACAGAAATTTCCTATGCTCTTATAGAACACAGAGACAGCAAGATAATAAAACACTTCTGCAATGTAAAGCATTTTCAGAAATTCGGGATAGAATTATTTTCTGTATTTAACCGTTTATATAGTTGTTCTTATAGAGAGCAATTTATTATAAAATTCGCTTTTCGAAGATAAAAAACAATATTTTCAACACATTATTAATTTAATAACTGTGTCTCAAGTGAAGATTAAATAACTATTTTTAATTAGTTTTCAACGTAAAGTGCTTTTTTCAATGAAAGCACTGTTTCATAGAGGTAAAGTCCTCCAACGAAACAGATATTCCCAATTTTTATTTATTTTTTATTTTTGAAAGTTAAAGGTGGCTGGTGAGTCCAGTCGGTTAAGGCGTTCGCCTTGCCTGTGGAAGGTCCGGGCATCTCTAAAATTATTGCTGACCTATAAACGACTCGTGCAGCCAAAACTGTCCAATGAATAATACTCCGTATAGAGGAAGTGCACGTTAAATATGCTCCAAAGATCAAGCTGCGCGTTCTATGTTGTACTTAACTGTTGCTTTGGGCGTCTACTCATGTGTCGGCTCTTCAATTGACTGTGATTATAAATTGCGACGCTCAAAACTACCAGTAGATATATCTCTAGTATGACGATAATTCAAATTAAACTAACCTACAAAAATGTTTAAATAACCATGTGTTCCATAAAGTGCTTTTCATAAACACGTGGGAGAAAAATATGTTTATTCAACAAGTAAATGAATCAAAACTTTGAAAAAAGAATAAAATAATGCATACATGACGAGAGAGGTAAATAATTTTCTAAAGTTTTATAAAGTTTAATTTATACCCGATGTTTGGATACATCTTTATTATCACTTGCGAAAAATATTTTTAGCATTGCAGGCAAGATTTTTAAGAACTTAGTAGTAATCCAAATTTAAAAGAGTTATATATATCGTTTTAATTAATTTTTCTATTATCGGGTTTAAAATTTAGATTCAATGTGGAATGAAACAGAGCAAAAGTTGACATTTTACGCACTTCTGCTTAATGAAGAATATTTCACACTGGTTTCTTTAAAGCATGACTACACACGATTATGAATTTGAATAAGTGAATTTTCAGCTCGAGATTATTAAACAGTTATTTATGTAACTAGTGCGTAATGTTAGTCTTTTTTAAACAAGTTGAATACATCATTTAACTGCGGTGAGCTCTGAGTGAAATTACTATATTCGAGTTTAAAAAAGAGTAATTTAAGCATGTGCCAAGTATTTATAATCCAGTGCAAAAATATAGTTAAATTGCTAGCAAAGTTTTATTGTTCACTTGCAAATATTTTTCTTTACTCAACATATATTGGCATTTAAAACTTCCCCGATAAATGTAGTAGTTCCTGTTCTCAAAACAATACACTAGTTGTAATATGAATTCTATTAATACATTTCCTTTCGTGCAAAATCCCTCTTATTCTAATAAATAATCGCTGATATTTCTTTTTTCCCAATGGTACTTTAAATTTTTATTCGCACTTGAAGTGCATTATAAACATGTATACGCACTTGTGCGTAAAGTAAGTTTTTACGAACGCAATTGAAAAGAGTTACTTTAAAGACTATAATTGAATTTTTTTTAAATAGTTTTTTTACGGGATTATAAAAAATACCTTAAATTATAGATTCTGGAGAGTTAAGCAAAATAAAATATATTAAATTAGGAGAAAACTATTTGGTCAGAGCAGGAAAAGTGCTCCTCGCATAATCCGAGTGGTGAAGATCATAATTAATTTGGTAATAACTTTAAGCACTTGTTGCATTAAATATATTTTATTTAAGATTTCATTAAATTTTCAAACAAAAGCAATTTATTAACATTAATTGGAACTTAACTAAAGGGAATTTTAATGATATCTATGTTCTGCATTTTTTCCTACTTACATGAATAAAATGTACTTAAAAATTAAATGTTTATATATTTTTTTATTTGCATGATACAATTATCTTCAGAAAAGTGGTAGAAAACTTTATAGAGCACATATGGTATGCACTTGTACATGCAGCCTCGGGATAGTTTTGGCCAAACCAACTCTAGACATCCTCTGTCCCGCCCCGTCTGTCATCTGGAATTTCTTATCGTATTGCAACGAGGGGTTGGTATACAAAACAATTTTCCTTCTACCACTTTTTCTGCCCAATTAAACTAGTGGGATAAAGAAGCCAAGCTGTAACTAAATCGAATTGCAACATAGGGAAAACGAAGTTTAGGGTTGTTAAGTTTTCCACTCAAAGTCCCTAACTAATTAGTCAGCTATAGGGATTTTTTTTCGTCGCATCTGGGACTGTCGCAAGTGGGACGACACGTGCAAATCGCGAAATTTAAAATTTTACTGTAAAGATGCTCTTCAAACTCTTCCCCGACATAGTCCGTCCTTATAAGACTAAAAATTTATCGAAAATCTATCACATGCGCGACAGCATGAACTACTAAATATAACAATCGTCAAGTTTGCGGTAGCTGCACAAAACAATCAAATATTCCGTCTTTAAAAGAACATTGCGCCTTTAAACTTCATAGAGTAGGGTATGCATAACTTTTTTTAAACAAATATGTAGTGTAGAAGATATGCATTGTCATAAATACTGTCTAAAATATCAATATTTTTTTTAAATCTTTATCGTATTATAAATAAAAATTACAAAATAATTCCTTTTGTTTCACTTATGCTCTATACCAGTGGTTCTCAACCGGTGGGTCGCGACCCCCTGGGGAGTCGCGAAGGGATCCTAGGGGGGTCGCAAAAAGTTTTTTAAAAATAAAAATATATATTTAAGCAACGTTTTATATACAATAATTTTCAACTAGAATGGAAGAAAAAAATCACCACACATTATTTTACTTTTTATCTTGGTTAATTTACATTTTAACTTTTTTATGTTATTACATAATTTTAATTCTAGTATGTTACGTTGCAACAAGCTAATGAGAAACTTGTGCTTGTCGGAACTTCTAAATTCGTAGCATAAATGGAAGTTTTCAAAATTAGATTTCTTAACTTTAGCAGCACAAACATTTAGTTTCTTTAAGAATCCATTAATTTTGTCTTGGGTTTCGATTATTGTTATATTTCGACCTTGTAGCTCGGTATTTAGCTCATTTAGGTGCATAAATATTTCTGCTAAGTATGAAAGTTCAAACAGACTAGTTGGGGAGAAAAAACTCCGGCCAATTCTGTTTTAGCTTCTTGTAAAAATATCAGCATTTCAGATCGCAGCTCTAATAACTTGTTCAAAACCTTCCCACTTTACAGCCATCGTAAAATAAAAAAAATATATATAAAAATTACCCATATATAATAGTTAATAAAGAGTGAGAAAGAGCATGTGTTGGACGGGGGGGGGGGGGGGGGGGTCGCGAAGTTATTTTGTGGCATTAGGGGGTCGTCACCTACAAAAGGTTGAAAACCACTGCTCTATACTAATTAGAAAATACATTTGCTCAGATTTAATTGCCTTTGTTTTAAAATTAGTAAATGGGGAAAGGAATGGTCCAACTCGAGAAATTGAACACGGGACCTCTTGCAAGAATCCTATTGCTAGTTCGTCTACTCTAAAGTAATTACTCTATTGTTATGTCTGTTACTTGTGCTGACTTGCACAAGACTCTCCTGCTACCAGTGAGTCGCAGGAGGAACGATTGATGTGAATTGTTGATTTCTGCTGCAGTCTGAATGGACAATTCAAACAAGATGAAATACTCAAGATGAACTATGGTTTGAGTATTTGTGCTGAATGCAACATTAAATAAAAAATACTTACGATAAGTCTTTTGCAGTAACACAGCTTCCCTGAAAAATTCGAATGTATTACTTATGCAAAGCTAAAAAAAAAAAAAACTTAAGTAAAATTGATTTGTAATAAAAACTATTCAAAAATTTTTTTTATTACCGTCAATGCGGGGAACTTTGGTCCTTAATCCTAGTTTTTTTACAAGAGAAGTGAAAATTTTGATACAAAAACTATTTTAACACTTCGAAATCGTCATGCATTTTAAGTGTTGAACTTTTAGGAATAAATTGTACGCATTTTTGTTAAACTATGTATTTAAAAAAATGGTGTTAGTTTAAAAAATTAGGACAGGTTAGAATCCGGGCAGGTAACTTTGGTCCAAGCTTGAAACACATAAATGAACATACCTTTTATCATCTTTATGGGTAGTAATATAAAAATATGTAAACATAAAAATTATTAAAATAATGGGCTATATTAAAAATGGTTTACAGCTTAACATTTGCTTAGCTTTGCATAGAATGACATTATACTGCGAATAACACGATTGATCGCGGCTTAAAAGAAAAAATGTAAACTTCGATTTTAATATTGGAAAAATAACCTATTTTAGAAGAAAGATTTAATAACAAATCTCTTTAAAAAGAGCAAACGATTTTATTTTAAAAGGAAAACGATAATATATTCATAATTAGAAATTTGAATGTTTACTTTCCGACATTTTGCGAGATACATTCACGATATTGAATGCTGTACGTTTTTTGCATTTTATTTTTATCTTTTTAATGTTTAAAATTATTTAATAAAAATCATCTCGAAAATGGCTATAAGAGTAAGACTGCTTCAAAAATAGGTAAACAGAATACACGTTAACATTCTTTTTTTCAAGTCTAAAGTTCCATAAAGAAATTCTTACATCTTGGACCAACGTTACCTTCATCGGTAAAAGTTTCCCAGTGATCAATAATTAAACATATCGTAAAAAGTGTTCAACTTAAATTAAAACAAATGGTATAATATTCATCCCCATAAATAAAAGAATAGTATAAAGTGTCTTATTTAGCTATTTTCAATATTTTTTTAGGTGTCCCAGACCAAAGTTGGAAAGATACCAGCTTCGACAAGTTACTTTTATTTAAGACTAGCTGTTATACCCGACGTTGCACGGGTAGAGGTAAAAAATAATTTAATTGTCAATTTTAATTTTTTTCTTTCAATTGAGTTACATAAGATATGAAGACTACTCTGTAATTTTTTCGATTTAATTACTCAACTTGGATATAGTAATGATTAATATTAATTTCTCAAAAATAACTTTGATAAGAATTAGCTCTAATTGAAAATAATACATATTTATAAGTAAGAAATAAACAGTAAGAATTAAAAAAAAAATAAGCTACACCAGAAAACAACAAACGATTTGCATTTTTTTTATATAGGTCAGTTCAATTCATCTATAATTTATTTCGTTATAGAATAGTAAGGCTGTTATCGTTCGTTATAAAGTACAGAATCCTGCCAGTTAAAATTCAAAATTTTAAAAACGCTATAATTTCGCTTATAAAGCCATCGTAATTTCCCGAATAAAAACATGTTAGCTCATTTGGCCCTTTTTTGCGAATTTGGCGAGGAAAATATCTAGCTACGAACACACCCATTCAGCGCTGGCGCAATAACCATCGCACAACCAACCAGCTAATAAAAAATTCTCATTTGGCGCGTTTTTTGTAATAACCTGGCGAGTTTGGCAAAGTATTTGGCGAGAAAAGGAAGACATAAAACCCTAACATGCATCTCTAGTGGGATGGCCTTCAAAAAACAACATATTTCAGAAAAGCTTTTGTATGCTTTTAAAAAATTCATAATTAAAATCATATATACACAATAAAATAATAGAACAGAGACTGGTAGGGCTACGTCACTTGAAACATATCAATTATTTTTTTTTTAATTATTAATTTAGTTTCTGAAGGCAGTGAACAAATATTAAACAAATTAAACATTTTCAATTTCAATTGTTTTCTAAAAAGTTTTATTTAAATTTTTCTGCATAATGGCATCACGAAAGGGAAAACAATTATCGGATTTGAGCGAAAGTGGTGTATTTTTTCCATAAAGGGACACATAAAAACGTTCTAAAACGATAGAAAGAATGGTCCGATTATAAAAATTCTTAGCCTATGTTTGTTCCGGAGATGAGAGGAATTTTTGTGCCAAATTTCGTGACGATCTGTTGCGTGGTTCTTAAGATTTCGCGTCCTATACAAACAGACAAACAGAAGTCGCCTTTTATGTATATAGACTAGCAGTTATACCCGACGTTGCACGGGTAGAGGTGAAAAAATAATTTTATAGTCAATTTAACTATTTTTTCTTTCATTTGAGTCACATAAGATATGAAGATTACCCAGTAATTTTTTCCATTTAATTACCCATCTTGGATATATAGTAATAATTAATATTAATTTCAAAAATACCTTTGATAAGAAGCTCAAATTAAAGAGAATACATATTTAAGTAAAAAAAATAATGAGTAAGAATTAAAAATAAGCTACTCCAGCAAACAGCAAGCGATTTGCATTTTTTTTAATAAGTTTATTTGCTTTTTAATAAGCTTATGTTGCTGATACCGTTCGTTATTAAAGTACAAAATCCCGCTACTTATATTACATTAAAAATTCAAAATTTAAAAAATGCTATAAAAATAACAGATATTGTCGTAGTAATTTCCCGAATTAACACATTTTAGCTCATTTGGCGTGTTTGAAAAATTTGGCGAGGAAAATATATAGCTACCATTACACCCATTCAGCTCTAGCGCAAAGACCATCGCACAACCAACCAGCTATTTAAAAAAAATGCTCTTTTGCACGTTCTTTGTAATAATTTGGCGAGTTTGGCAAAGTAATTGGCGAAAGAAGGAAGACATGAAACCCTAATATGCATCTGTAATGCAACGGTCTTCAAAAAACAACATAATTCAGTGAAAGCTTAACTATGCTTTTAAAAAATTCATAATTAAAATCATATATACACAATAAAATAATAGAATGAACACTGGTAGGATTACGTAACTTGAAACATATCCAACTATTTTTTCAAATTATTAATTTTGTTTCTGAAGGCAATGAACAAATATTAAATAAATTAAACATTTTCAATTTCAATTGTTTTCTAAAAAGTTTTATTTAAATTTTTCTGCCTGATGGCATCACGAAAGAGAAAAAATGATCGGATTTGAGCGAAAGTGGTGTATTTTTCCCTTCCTAAAACGTGCGTTTGAACGTTTTTGAACGTTTTCCTAAAACGTTCAAAAGCGATAGAAGGAATGGTCCGATTCGAAAAATTCTTAGCCTATTTTTGTTCTGGAGATGAGATGAATTTTTGTGCCAAATTTCGTGACAATCTGTTGCGTGGTTCTTAAGTTTTTGCGTCCTATACAGACAAACAAACAAACAGAAGTCGCCTTTTATGTATATAGATGTCAAATTCTTTTTTTATGAAAGGCAGTCAAGCATAAGTTGATATTTAAAAATATTGTTATACATAATTGCCTTACTCTATTTCCTTCACTGTTTGCTTCTTGTACTTCTAACTCATACCGCTTAATGCTAAAAAAAAAGACAACATTTCATGTACTCAAATTAAAAAATATATATATATTAAAAATAAGACAGATTAATGGGGTAGATTTGAAATTTCCCTTGACGGGAATTCATCTATATTGTAGTGAATAAAACAGAAGAATTTTTTTTATGGATGAATAGTTGTATTAGTCCTAATGATATGAACATAAATGATGTAAATGCCTTAATTCTAAAAGAGACTTAATTTTCATATACTTAAATTTTATCAATGAAGAGTACAAGGGAAAAACCACTTGATTTCGTATAAGGCTTTCCTCAATAGGCCTCTTTGGCAATGATAGCGAGAAATCACCTAAACTGGTATAAAGAAACCGGTTACTTGCTTTGTTTTTCTTTCGCGGCAACCCTGATTCACGCCAGAGGTCAGTGGACACCATGGGGTACACGTTTGTACCGCGAATGAAGAACAGAGTGAAAAACCGGTTTCCTGTCGCCAATGTCCACCAAGCAGATACATAAGGTAAGACTCCTAAAAAATCAAGTGGTTCTTCGCGTGTACTCTTCAAATGTTATTAAAAATTAGATATATTCATGGTACAGGTTTGCAATATCCCATAAGAAATCTATATTGTGAATAAATAAGAATATACGGTTTATTTATGAATAGGTATTTAAGTCTAATGATATAAACTGAGAAATTATATAAATACCACAAAATATACTTACTCACAAGGTGAAGAGCAGCTACTGGCACAACGAATTCTGTTATCTTTTGCGAAATCGTGATCGGCTTTAAAGAAAAATAGGAAATAAACAATTGTTAATATCAGAACCATTTGTAATTTATTTTAAATGCTATTAGTTTCCGCTATTAGCAAGTTTGTATAGATTTTGGAACTATGATTTCAGTAACGGTTCCAGCGTGGAACTTTTTTGGTAATTACACCCCCCCTAAAACATTAAAAAAATTACCATAATTTTATGACTGTACGCAATATCTGAGTTCAGGTGTACGTTAAAATAAATTCCTATTTCAGATCTTTTTATATAACTTTTTTAAATGTTAAAAATTGCCATTAACAAATGAGATTATTCTTTCTAGGGGCTTTATTTTTAACATGAATCATTAAAACATTTTGTATATTTTTGTTGGAAATGTTTCATCATAATGTACTATTCTATGGAACTGTAAATCGAATGGAATACACCGCTATTCAAATGATTATTTTGGTATTTCTGATGACTTCAGGATTATTAATATCCATTAGTTTTTAATCTTAATTAAAGATAAATTCACTCACGTTCTGGGCATATTGTTTCATTGTGGGGATAATCTATTCTTCTCTCTACACATTTTTTTTCAGCCAGGGACGTCTTAAGTTTGCACATTTCTTTGCACATCTAAAATTTAAAAATCGTTATGAAAATCGTAAAATTAATATAATGTCTAACATAACTAATTAACCTAACTCGATTACTAACTAATTAAAACAAGTTAGTAATCATTAACAATCAATGTATTATTGTTAGACTTTTAATGTGTCCCATGTGGGATTTTTTTTCTTGAAAAAGAAAATGAGACATATGTATCGTTAGTCAAAAATGGAGGGATGGGATAACGCACAGGATTTGAATTAAATTAAATAGGCTATTTCAGACCTTTTCGGTGACTGGTCCTGTTCCACCGTTCAGTTTCCACTGTTTTTCATAATCAGTGCAGTTGCTTTTGTAAGGCTTAGGCAGAAGTATCTTGTCAGCCTGAAAGAAGACGGTTATTTTACCTTTTATTTTTTTTGAAAGGGGAGTCCGATGGTTCTATCTCGCCCATGTTCATTTCTCTAAAAATTTTCTCATGAACTATATATGAGATATCATTATAAACTTTTTTTTTGTATTTTGTTCCTTACATATAGATCTTCAATTTAAACTGAGGATTGAAGATATCTCTGCTAAAAAAAATTATATATTTCTAAGTCGGATTTTCGTAAGTTTTTTATACATTTTTTTTTTTTGAAAAATCACTGTAAAAGTATTTTTTATACTTTGAAATATCATATATTAATGTGGTAGAAATAAAAAAATTGATATCTTTTATACTTACTGAGAAAATTGTTCCTAACTGTGGAAAAACCTTATATATCAGTAAACGCCAAAGAAATTTAAGGTTTAGGTAAGAACTGTTGTTCACAATTTCTCAAAAATGCTTATAAAAAATTGGACCGAAATCGATAAGCTTGGTCTTAAATTAAAGCTAAAGATAAGCAAGTGTATGTTAATGTAGTAAAATGTTTTTCGGTATCTCTGCCGTATATAGATTTAGCTCATAAGTTGATGGAATGACTTTTTAACCAATTCTAAACGTTTGGGAAACTTTAATAAAAATAAGTTACTTAAGAATATTCTGAAAAAATCATTGAGCTCATGAAGTACTCCCTTCGCCCTTTTCCGGGTTAAAAGCATACATTCTATCAGTGCAGTTATGAAGGAACAAAGCTTGGATCGCACACGCACACAGTTATTTTACTTTACGGAACTACAACAAAAAATATAGATATTATAATTTCTTAAAGGAAAACTCATGAAAATACTGACCATCTTGACATACACTCTGTAGATGGTTCCCATGTTAAGGAATATACCCTCGCCAACAGGGGAAGGGATGTGGTAAGGAGAATGGATGCTCAACTGTCCCCCTCTGGACAAGTGGGATGGGTGGTATTCAGACACCTCCAAATTCAACGTCAATTTTATTTCTAAAGATATAAACAGAATTTAGACAAATATAAATTTAAGTTGATTTCAAAGGGGATAAACAGAATTCGAAGTTCTCCGAAATTCAATTTTAAATTGATTTTTAGAAGTATTAGAAGATTTACTCCTGCAGATTTTACTTTTGTTTGATCTTTGCAAGAGAAAACTAGATAATGGCAGAAAAATGTGCTTTGGTGCTGCGTTTACCATTATACGAGAAAAAAGTTCAACATAGTTTTTTTGCACAAAAAATCTGACAAAAAAATTGTTTAATTTGTATGTGTTGCGAGTCGTGGCATTTACAACATAGCACTTGTCTTGCAAGGTAGTGTAACCGCTGTACCTAAGTCATGTGTGCAAGTACTTATTATCACAACCCTAATGATATGTATGTTGATATGAAGATAATTTGCTTCGATTTATTCGTAAGATGTATATATTTTTTTATGTTCTTTGAAGTACAAATAAATTTATTAAACGATAATGTATAACTATCGAATTTCAAAGACAAATTTGAATATTGAATCAAAAGGCAAATACTAGTTTGACTTTTAAAGTTAAAGAATACATAAGTGAATGAGTTATTTGGCGGCTTTCTTTCGACACATGAATTTTGCTGAAAGCGGTTCTAAGTGACAGTTTCTGTTTTTTTTTTTTAACTATTTTTAAACTATTTTTTTTTACTTTATAAAATTAGTGTCGAAATTAAAAAGACAATATTTCACTAACTTGTTGACACAGGAACTTTAGTGATTTTTGCATCAGGCTTTCCTTGAAGCGAATTCATCGTATAACAGTTGAAGGGCGTTTCGTATGAGAAACTTAGTGCGGGAACTAATAATGGATCTCCCCTGAAAATATTTTTGATTATTAATGGAGCTTTGAGGAACAATAGGTTAATAAATTTTTAAAAGGCCTTATGTGCAACTTGGTTCATAAAGCTACAATAGTACTATACTTTAAGGTAAGTATATCCATGTAACTACCAATAGGTAAGGAAATTATTCCATTATAAAAATAAGATTTCAAGACAGTAGGTCGGTTACTCGGTGATTAGGGAAAAAATAGAAATAATTTTAAGCATGAAAAACATATGCACACTAACGGGCAATCGTTTTCTTCGTCGTCCATTTCAATGGTGCAATTCACGACCAGGTCCTCGTATTGGTGGCCCAGCACTTGCTGCTCATAACGAGTCAAATGGCGGAAGAAAGCCTTGTCTTGAAACAGGGGAAGCTGAAAATGAAAAGATATTTGACCTTTTTACACTGCTAAAAAGTTTGGTGCAGGATTGCACCGGAATAAGGGAACTTTCTAGCTGCCACCACTATTTGGAACGTTGGGCCACTATATGGAACATATATATTCAGGCTTGTGTGCTTGATCAGAGACCCGCTTAAAAAAAGCCTTCGTCAATTAAGGCAGTCACAGAAAGATTTTTTACTATAACAGAGGAAGGGAAATACAACCAGGGTGAAAGAGGGTATCGAACCCGCACCTTTTACAGCGGGCAGACTGCTGGCGCAATGGTCCAAACCACTCGGGCCCCTTTTGGAACGTTGATTCACCACTTTTGAAGCATATCAAAATTATGTTTGTTCCCCTCTGAATAGGTAAATCCACGCTCCAAATACCTTTTGGAGCGTGGATTTACCTATTAGTGGTGGCCAGTTAGAAAGTTCTTGGATCAATGTGCAATCTTGTGCAAAAATGTTTAACAGTGTATGAACATATTCTACACATACTGCACAAATATATTACCATAACATTATGGCATACGAAAATTATTAGCATAGGTTTTTTTTAAAAGGTAACACTGAATTTTCGGGACATAATTATCTGCCTCATTACAAACGCACGTTGATGAAACGATATTTAAATTTAATTTTCTGATAAATTACAGATTTTTGAATTAAAAGTATAACTAGTTTAAAAATATATATATAAAATTTAGTATGTGTATCCTATTTAATCACAGAGATTGGAAGGATCGAAATCGGACGGCTTTTAAAATACATCACTTTCGAAAATAAAGAATCATGCTATGACTATGAATTGTTAAATATTTTAATCACCTCTCTGGAGTCATTGATGTGGTTACAGTATTCAGCAAAATTTGCGCAGAAGGGTTCGGAGTTTGAAAGTCCGCAATACTGTGGATATTTCTCACAATACTTTGTTGACCGAATTCTAAAAATATATATATAAAATCTGAATAAGTAAATATTAACACTCGTGTGAGTTCACGGCCTTTTAAAATTCAGGGTCAAGTAAAGCTCCGTGACGCCAAGATTTCCGACTGATTCGGAGCTTGTTCTGAATTGGTTTTTCTTTTTTATTCAAAATGGATGACACTACGAATCAGACGGAAAGTGTGACGTCACGAAAAGAGTCCTGGTCTTATAAATTGATTCAGCTGTTGCGAGCTTGGAAGCACATAAAACTTGAGGTAGACTACCTCAAGTTTTAAGTTATGTTAGTTTACGGTGCAACGGTTCGCTGGTGGACAACTGCTACGGACGATTTTTTCGTTTACGGTTTTCCCAATATAACTTTGTACAAAAGCTTTCCAAATCAACACATTTAATACCGTAAGATCCCCAATATGTAAGGACATGAGTTATGTAAGCAACACTTATAAATAGAGAAGTCAGAGGGATAAAAAGAAACTTTATTGGAAGAGAAATGGAATTCCATTCCATGGATCTCTGTAGTGGAGATGAATTTTGGACTTTACCTTACGATAATTTCACGAGTGTACATGAATATCGATAATCCAGTAAAACACTAAAACTGCGACACAGATGCGGCATAAAAAAGACACTGTAAAAACGGATCATCGAGGATGGAGGAAACTCATTAAACATGATATATTGCGGTTACATGATACATACGGCTCCACAAGCCCATATCGGCGAATATTCATTAAATGGTTAACAAGACGACACTTGTACGACATAGAATCGACATTGACGTTTCTCACATTTAATGATCAATTGTCAATGGACCCGGCTTTGCACGATGCTTTTAAGGTTAGAACTAAGTCGTATATTTGATGTTTAACAGGATTATCGATATTAATGGCGCACTCGTAAAATTGTCGTAAGTGAAAATCCAAAATTCCTTTCCATCTCGGTTTTGGTTTTGGTTTGAATTATCGTCGCACTAGAGCTACACGAGGGCTATTGGCGACGGGCGTCGTATTTTAGAACCACAGTCAGGTGACGAGCCAACATCTGAATAGGCACCCAACGCAACCGTTAAGGGCGACATCAATTTCCATCTCGGAGTCCGGAAATGCATGGAATGGAATTCCATTTCTCTTTCAATAAAGCTTCTTTTTATCCCTCTGATTTCTCTTTTAGTAAGTGTTGCTTACATTACTCATGTCCTTACGCATTGGGGATCTTATGGTATTAAATGTGTTGATTTGGAAAGCTTTTGTACTAAGTTATATTGAAAAAACAGTAACCGAAAATACCGTCCTTAGCATTTGTCCACCAGTGTATTATAATGAAAAAACGAGATAAGAATATTATGATAAAAAATAAATTGGTATTATAATAAATATGAGTTTTAATACAGCAAATTCTGGGGGCAAAGTTAATCAAGTTATTAGAACTTTTTTTAAATTCGCATAACTTACTCGTGTTTGGGAATGATCAGCTTTAGCGATCAGTCCCAACTATTTATTTTAAGTCTTCGAAAAGTATTTTAATAGAATAATCTACCGAAATTTGCGTATATTCACTAGCACTGAAATTTGCGTATATTCACAAGCACTAAAATTCTTAAATTTGTGCTTTAATTCTTGCGAATTGAAGAAAAGCTTTTTGAAGTAAAATACATTTAAGCTTAACGAATGACTGGTGATTTATTAACAAATAATTGAATGAAACGAATTTTGAAGTAATTAGTCAAACGATATATATTTCAAAACATTTACAGCAACTAACGTGCTTATAGAAAACTATATTTATTGAGTTTTTATGTTTTCATTTCTCAAATTTTGCTGTATTGTTTAAAAATTTTTCTTCATATTTACAAGATGTTACTTACTCATTGATGTAGCATTGTCGAACTATTTATTTTAGGGTAAGGTGGGGTAAGTGGGCCACCTTTTTGGCATAATTCAACTTTAGACCCTCATACCACTGGATATAATCGGCCTAACAACTTATTTTTTTTTGGTTGGCCCATTCTCTCATATGTTATTACTGTACCCATGACAACCTTAACACAAATTGGAAAAAAATAAATATAAAAAATATGTTTTTTATTTTGGTCATCCGAGTGGCCCACTTGCCCCGCAAGGTGGGGTAAGTGGACCACCCCCCTAATATATTTTTACACATAACTGGTAGAGATATGGCTGGGCAAGTAAAATAATCTACATGATTTTTTAAGTGTTTGAACAAAAAAAGTAATGATGTATCTTTAATAATTCCCCCATAGCAACTTTTTCTGGCTTGCAAGCTTACTACAAGAAAAAATAGGTTATTTTTCATCTTGTCATTTTTGCATGTAGTGTAAAAAAATGTTAGGGCTACAGATTTTAAACTGGCCTATGTCAATGAATAGGACTATGAATAGTGTATATGACTAACCCTATGAATCAGTAAATATGACTTTTTTTAAGTATATCCAGGGGTGGCCTACTTACCCCGCCATTGTGGTGGCCCACTTACCCCAAACGCGGGGCAACTGGGCCACCCCAATTTTCTTTTAACTTTATCAACATCACAAGTACATGACACTACAAAAAGATACTATGTTTTATACACTTTCAAAATATATAACATTTTGTTTTGTGTCATGAACCGTTTGGAAATAAATTTAAAAATAGTATGATGGCGTGAATTACGAAAAGATGCAATTTTAAAAAATTTCACAAAAAGGATTGTACCTTGTTACATACTTAAGTGAAAATGATGCCATAATGTTTCCTGCATCTATTGGGGTAAATACGTAAAAATATTGCAACAGAATTTTTTTTACGTCCGTAATTCGGGAAATGCCAGGGGGGTGGCCCACTTGCCCCAATGGCCCACTTACCCCACCTTACCCTAAATATATATTATATGGTTGCTACTTACTCGTTTACGTTGCAGACGGTGAATGCCGGCAATTCAACTTCTGTCGGTTGTTCCACTCTCAATTCAACTGTGGATGGATAGAGCATGTACATCTCCAGAAGTTTCGCACTTTGCACTACGAAACCGATGGCCAGAAGAATGCGAAACACGAATCTTACCGACGACCGCCAAGAAGCCAGGCTCTTGCACTTCGATTGCAAGACTGCTTTTTCAGGCATCTTATTGGTCCGTGCTTGTGTCTAATTTCGTGATAGCTGGTTATTCTAAACAGTGATTTGCAATACTAATTGCTTTCATTAGTTCATATCATAGCTAACACGCGTGCAGTTTGCGTTCTAACTTTTATGCATTGCCTTAGTTTCCTTAAGCACCTTAAGAATTATAAATGATTAACTACAATTCCAAAATAAACAGTAAACAGTCTTATAAAGCATGAAAGGTCTTATTTTCCCCTAAGAGTTTAGAGCAGATTTTCAACTTTATAAACTGCAGGTACTTTTTTGCTTTTGATTTATTCCATTCTTAAAATTATTATAGCATTACTATTATTATAGTATTTGTACTATCATTTAGAGAGTCCTCAAGCATCGTAAGGTTTTAAAATCAGTAATTACAGTTTTAAAGCAAACAAAAGCTTATAAGTCTTATTAAGCATGTAAGATATGAATTTTTTGTGCTATTTTATCAGCTTTACAACTGTATAAACTGCAAATACTTTTTTTGCTTTTCATTTAAGTATTCCATTTTAAAAATTATTATTATATTTGTACTTTATTAGTACATCAGACACTTTTGTATGTTGTGCAACTCCAATTTTTTTTTGTAAAAATCAAAGTAGTTTCAATGCTAAGAATATTTAAAGTATTTCAAATTAGAAACGTATCCAAATGTTTAAGGAAGAAATTTCTAAGTTCTGAATAAAATACTTAAAATTTTGAAACAAAATATTTAATAAAATTTAAATGTTAAATAAAAAAAATATTTTATATTTCAATTCAAAATGGATAAATAATTATCTAAAAATGTTTTGTATCTAAGTATATTCTAAAACTTTATATTTATATACGCTGTCCCAGAATTATCTTACTAATAATCAAATTTGTAATTTTATATGGAATATTTTAAATTAAAAAAAATTTTAAGTACAAAACATGCGTTAACGATTACCTATACATCAACGAAAAGAATCATTGAAACTCAGTTTACCTACTCGATTAAAAACTCATAAAAGAGTGTCATTTTCATCATTTAATCATTAACACATTGTTTACATAAAATATCAACAGACATTAAAAAAAATATTATTACTTATATTCCAAACCTCGATCGGAGATATAAACAAATAAATTCTTATTAACAATATCCCATTCCGACAATTTAGTTAAGAACACACGCACTCTGTTGTTTGTCTCCCCTTCGCAAGTGATTTGTTTATCTATGCACATCAATCCATCAATTAATCATTACAGCTTTCCCGTTCATTACCACAAAAAAACATAACTTTTTCCAGACTACATTCATAGTTAGGGCAGGTGCATTATTTAGTTAGAGGGGGGGCCGGAGGATTATAGGGGGGGGTCATGATTGAAATTTATCCTCAAAAGGGGGGGTCAGGTGTTAATATTCCAATTTCGTTACTTTTCCCAAACTTTCCGACGGCTGTCTGAAGCATTTCGAAATTCCATTCATAAGAAGGGAACATTTCGCATTTCCGAAATACAAGCTTTTCTTGGCTGCTAAAGGCGTGACGGTCTGCAAGAATTGCTGAAGTACGAATGTTTCTCCGTATCTGCTTACTTTTCCAAGTATCACATAATAAAACCCGTAATTACAGGCATCTGCCGAAAAGAAGTGTTCTGAAATAAATCACGCTGACTGTCAAGCAGGTTGTCGTTTGTCAAGTTTCGACCAGTGCACACTCCTTTGTGTTCAACAACAAAGTCGTTCCCCTCGAAGAGGGGGAGAGGGCACGTTCACACCTTTTTCTCTCAGTACCTGCATGCAAGTGTGCTGGTGGACTCGTTGTCGGCTGACTTAGCGTAAAGGATTGAAACTAAATAAAAAACGAAATATTTATTAATTGCAATTTCAGCATTTTGGCTGTGCTTATGTAACGAGCAACTAACGAAAACGAGCAACTAACGAACCCAAACTAACGAATAGTTTGGGTTTACTTTGAAAAATGGTAAGATAGCTTTATTTCAATTTTTCTTATAACTTGAAATTTCAAAAAGTAACTGTGAATCGTTACTTTTTGTATTAAGTACCTGTAACTCGTTACTTTTCATATTAAGTAACTGTAACAAAATAAAATAGTACATTTGAAGATTCTCTTTTTCAACTTACAGCAAGGCAGTCAATCCAGTTGTAAAAAAATCTGCTTATTTCCAACAGCAATTCCCAACTTTTGATAACATCAACAATTTTCGTAACAAAAAATTATTTAATGAAATTTCGCCAAAACGAAACTACTGCTTTTATTATGATAAAGTAATATTATCTTTAAATTTTTCAAACCGTAACAAATGTAGACCCAACCTACGAATAAAATTACACTCAGGACACAATGCAATTATGATACATGTTACTAGTTACTAAACATTTTATTTGCGTAAATGTTATCAATCATCACAGTCTGAAAAGCTGTCTTCACAGCTTGCATACATTACATCATCATGCATGCATTCCAATAAGTTGTTTCTGCCAATTGTGGCAGTAGATATAGAATGCAACATTTAGCTTCGTGATCAAAAATTTGCCAAACCAGCAATTTATCGGAGTCTGACGGTGTAAGTTTATTTAAGGGGTCATAGGAGTTTTAAAAATGTGCAAAGAAGGTACTACAAAGTATAGTTTGATCTTTCATGCAATTTTTTAACTACTCAATAGATAAGTATAATTTTTTATATGTAATTCTATAGGATTTATTTAATATAAAACAAATTTTCAAATTTATGAAACTTTAGCCAAAACTAAAATAAATGATATTAAACATAAAGCTATTTTAACACATTGGGATTAGGCTTGCGCGACAAGTTTTGAGGTCAAAATTGAAAAAATGACCAGGAAAAGGACTTTATATTGTACAAATATGTACAAACAAAGACTTTATACCTAAATTCTCAGCTCAATTTTAATTAGAAATTATTTTTTAAAAAAATGTTAGATCAAAATTTAAAAAATTTTATTATTTGTTTTAGAAAAAATTTCTTAAAATAATTTCTAATTAAAATTGAGTTGAGAATTTAGGTATAAGTCTTTGTTTTGTACATATTTGTACAATATTAAGTCATTTTCTTGGTCATTTTTTCAATTTTGACCTCAAAATTTGCCGCAAGCCTAATCCTAATGTGTTCAAATAGCTTTATGTTTAATATAATTTATTTTAGTTTGGGCTAAAGTTTCATAAATTTTAAAATTTGTTTCATATTAAATAAATCTTATATAATTACATATAAAAAAATTATACTTGTACATCGAGTAGTTAAAAAATTACGTGAAAGATCAAACTATACTTTGTAGTACCTTCTTTGCAAACTTTTAAGACTCCTATGACCCCTTTAACCATCAACATTTATGATGGATGCTGAAAAACTGTAAAAAAAATAACATTTCCGATGTTTTATTTGAAGAAATTTTTTTTTCGAGGGGGGGGGGGGTCATATTTTAAATTTCAGGTCCTGAGGGGGGGTCAACCTTTTTATTTACAGCTGTGTTCCAAAATCCTCCGGCCCCCCCTCTAGTTAATTAATGCGCCTGCCCTTATAATCAAATTATTTTTCTAGTGCGTCCGCTTACGGTATTTTAAACATGAAAACACGCATACGCTTTTGTTTATGTCGCAATCTTAAATGGTGTTGTTTCTGCACATCAATCTAATGAAGCACCCTTCTCCCGATTACTAACAAAAACGCGAAATATTGTTTACTGATTGGTTTCTTTCTCCAATAACGACTGATGAGCCGATAGGTACAATCCAAATGGATTATTCTTCGCAACAATTATCACGCACGTGCCTAAGCTTCGGCTACTATTTTATCAAATATTGCTTTTTCGGTCGAAACCAACTGGTAAATGGTGAGTCCACAGCAGGTGATCAAGTCGATTATCGATCTAGTTTGGTCGATATCTGACATTTTATTCGTGTTCTTTTAGCATTGTAACGTACTTGTTTTTACCCGTGATAATATATTATTCACTAAAACATTGCATTGTTAGTTAAGATATCCAAGAAGTATTTGCTTGAAAGTTTTCTTATAAAGGTGTTTTAATGCTAAGTTGCGTTAAAGGACAGAACTATCACATGACATGGACGCAGAAAAAAAAACGTAAGATGAAAACACGATTATTAAAGATACGTCTTAATTGGTGCTCTGGACTACGGGTCTCCAAATTCAAGTAATTCAGTGTTAATCCAATGAGACAAAAACTTTTTTCTATGCCACATTTCTCCGGCAGTATTGAACAGTTTTACAAACTTTAAAAAAATTATAATACATGTAGCATAAATTTCAGGCCTCTATCTTCCCACTTTTTGAAATTGCTTCGAATATTTTGTGCAAAATTATTTACTCAAAATTTTAAAAAATATTCGTACGAATAAAAAAAAAAGGGGGCGGGATTGAGAAGTCAGCTGCATTTATCCCATAAAAAATAAGTTTGTAAAAATATTCAATACAGCCGGAGAAATATGGCAGAGACAAATTTTTCCCATCGGATTAACACTGATGCACTTTACTTTGGAGACACCCAGCGCGCCCATTACCCCTTAAGGGTTGTGTTTTCATTGATTTTCATTCGTGAAAAAGCAATCGATTTCCTTACTTTTGCGCAAAACTATTATTATTGATTCATATAACTCTTATCCCAATCTATATAATTTCTTTTGCATAGTTTAGTACTTTTTACTCAAAAATGCAGCTTTTCCAGTTTTGTCACTTTTTTGCATGTATATTGAGAGAAAAAAAAACTTTCTTACTTTAGTTCTTGTGTTAAGTTCTCAAAGTTGATGGGAACCATCATAAAATTAAAAGTATTGAGTTTCTCTAAAATATACACAAACCATTAGTTCCAGTATCAACAAAAACTTTTCGCTAATATTCTGATCAACGCTCGTGTTAAAGATGTGTGAAACATATAGGTATATTTTTTATTGCCGGAAACTCCTTTAAATTTTTTGCCCCCTCTCTTTGCCACTGGAAGAGAGTTGCCTCTTTAACGGCCTACTCAAATTTAAGGCCAGATATGCTCATACTCTGCGCGACCACATTCCGATCTTCTTCATTCTTCCTCTCACACTCCAAACCAGATGAAAAGTGTGGTGTCACTCAAAACTACTCTGGCCTATAAGTTGAGCCGGTTGTGCTTTTATGCAATATCACCCTTGGTGAGACTAACATAACCAGAATATTGATGAGTGGACAATTTTGAGGTCTTAATAAATAATCGCTTCAAACTTGTTAAATTTAATAATAATTAGGATTAATTACCAAGACGTTATAGGTCAAAACATTGAAATTTATTCCCTAATGCAAAGGAAAGGAGCATACTAATGAAAAATGACAAAGTTACGCAAGATGTAACATTTTTCAAAAATGCCATCACTGCTCAAAACAATTAGGTGAGCACATGTTTTAAACCCTTTCGCTCCCAATGATTCCATTGGGAGTCATCAGCTTGTGATTTTTTTCTGACTAAGTTAAATTCGCCGCATGTATCGCTAGATACATCGTTAGATGGAAGAATAACGTATTTTGAAGAATTTAATATTTTTTATATTAATGAAAATATGAAAAATATTTTAAAATAAATTTAACTTTAAAACAGTTTTAGAAAATAAATTTACCCTAAATTTTTCATGCTTGCATTTTTTAGATGTTTACAAATATATTTCAACTATTTTTAACAAAAAAAGTTTTTAAAAAAATATTGTTATAATTTATTAAAAAGTTATTATTCCATTTCTCCCCTTTAAATTTAAGTATTAAAAACTTAAGATTTTTTCTCCTGTTTTTTACTATTTCATTTCAGATGCATAGTGAACCTATTTAACAAATTTTAGATTTATAGGATAAAAATTAAAAAGTTGGGAGTGAAGTTAAAGTTGGAATTAAAAAGTGCTCCCCTAATTGTTTTGAGCAGTGTAAATGAACTCATTGTGAAAACCAGGATTATTAAAATCTATTCCCGACTTGCCCGAAGCAAGTAAAAATTCGGATAAAGAAAGTATTTTTCCCAACTTGCTCTTTGGGGCAAGTTTTTTGGAATAGATTTTGGTCCTTAATGCGTTAATTCGGATTTGTTGTTGTCCGTAATATCCGGCCACAGTTTGGCAGGGCAAGTATTTTTAACAACTTGTCCAAAAGGTCTAGTAAAAATTTTCAGATGTTCCTGGTGAAAACTAAGAGTGTGTACAGATTTCAAGAACTTTCAAACAATCTTAGCAGCCGATGTTTGTTTCAGAGAATAAATTAATATACATAGGCAGGTTAAGCATAGTTATGTGTGAGCGAAAAATATCAACCATTCTCAACACCGCGTTCCGCATACACCCTACGTCACAGTAAAACGCGGTAATAATTTTTATGTAAGCAACGAATTAAGACTATATAGACTATGCTAAAGAATAAAGACTTGTATTACTCAGAATACAAAGTGAAACAAGTCTGTAAAAAGCTTCTTTTTGCTACAGAAGTTTTTAAAGTTAAAGCTTCACAGCAAAATGACTTATTTTTTAACTGCTGTTACCTATTGGATATTATTATGAGCTAGGATTTTTTGTATTATTGCACTGAAATTGTACATAGTGCATGCAATTGACGAAAATGACGAAAGGTGGACTTGATACACTTGTATTCTGAACCACCAATTAATAAGCAGCTTGCTACTCATGCATAATGTTCTGCACATACGCAGGCGTGTAATGTCCTGTCTCGATATTATTTATTCTTCCCTCATTTTCCTTATATGAAAATGTTGTTGATGCTGCTACACGTTTCCTCTTCTTCGTCAACTTTCTTTTGCACCACGCGAGGAGACGAAAGACCCACTTCTCAATGAAATCGTAAACTGTTAGCATGGAGATACCAAGCCACAGGCCCACGTAGCCACCGATGAAGCTCAGGACGCCGATGGGCTAGAAATAAAGATACTATAACATTTAGTTTGAAAGATGGGTTTTACTGTATGTGGATCAAAGATATCTGAGTTAATCTGGGTAAAAAATCTTTATTTTGATCCTAAGTTAGTTTAATTTCTGTTTACATGACCTCAAATTTAATGTAATATGCCGAAAAATGTAGATTTGCAAACAATAACTAGAGAACCTTCATATCTCCGACTAACAGCAAGCGTGACAACATTAGGTATTGTTTTGTATAAGTATAAGATAGACCTGGACTAGTTTCCCAATGGAGAAGGTTTTCCTCCCCTCTTTCATTTTAAAAGCGGACCACTAAGTGTCACCTGAGGTTGAACCGGCCTGCGCAGTAACTCAGCATACATCATCATCTGACAAAATAATTTAACAAAGACTCTCATGTTGTCTAAAGATCAAATAATACTAAACAAAAATGTTCTTAAATTATGAACAACCAATTAAATTTTAAAATCCAAAAAAGAATATGAAAAGAATTATGAGAGTGACTTGTACTCGATTGGAGTAAGTAAAGGCCACACTATAGTTATTATCCAGGGAGTGCTGTAAAGTCAGAAAAACTCACCGAAATCTAAGCGATTGCGGGTTACATTTTGAGTATAGTGGAAAACATGCCCTGGTGAATATTCTGAAAACGAACCATTCTTGTCCTTGACAGTAAAGTAAAATAGTCTTCTAAAAGCAAAGTTATTTAGAAAAAAATGAGAATACAGTCTATAGTATAGAGTATGGAACAGATAGAATTACACAATATTGTGTATTTTTAGTCCTTGGAGCGTGACCTGTCATGTGATATGGTTACCAGCTTGTGATTATAAAGAAACATATTCTCAAATAATTTTTGTTTTTTGCAGATATTTTTTAAGAAAAGAAAATCAAAAAAGACACTAACAGACATGAGCATAGAAAGAAAAGAGAATCACATTAGGAACAATGGTTACGAATTCTCCAATAGAATTTATTCGTTCTTCCACTATTGAATATAAATTCAATAAAAATTTCGAGAATTTGTTTCTTTGGGTTTGATACAAATAAGCAGTACAGTGCACATATATTTAGATTTTTCTTATTCATAAATATGTTCGATATACTTGAAAACCTAGAATTCATCATATCCGTAGCAAGGTAGTCATGTCTTTGGAAAGACAAATTTTAAAATAAAATTTTAGTGAGAAAATTAATTGTATGATCTGGACCTACTTCCTTAATCAAAAAGTTCCCGGAAAAACCGAAGTGAAGCGCTCCCACCGTTTCGTTGTGAGTTTTTTCTGTTTTGTTAAGTTGGTACATCTGTTATTGATATTCCCTCCAAATCTTAGCGTCATAGCTTGACATTTGCAAAAGTTACGTAGCCAAGAGTGCATCTATCTCTGTGTGTCTTTCAATTTTCTAAAATTTTAGAAATGAAATAAATTTGCAACAACAAACTTGTGTCAAATTTTGCAGACGGATCCATAGGCAAGTTCAAGTTCTCCGCTATCTCTCTGATGGTTAATTTGGGGTTAGTTCTTTCATTTTATCAATGTTTTCATCTGTTTACAATGTCTAGGTCTGCCACTGCGTTCATCATCTTCGATGAACCCACGAACTTGTATCAAATTTTGCTTAAAAAATGGATTTAGTGGAGTGCGAAAGTTGAAAATGTTAGAAAAGTGTTTCCGCAACGATTCTCTGAAGAAACCGGTCGTTTACCAGTGGTCCGAACGATTCAAAAGTGGTCGTGAGTCAATCGAAGATGATGAATGCAGAGGCAGACCATCGACTTCAAAAACCGATGAAAACATTGATAAAATAAAAGGTCAATAACAGCAAAAAAGGTTGGTCAATAACCGCAAATTAACCATCAGAGAGATAGCGGAAGTTAGAACATTGCCTATGGATCTTTCCGCAAAATTTGATACAAGTTCGTTGTTGCAAATTTAAATCCATTTCTAAAAAATCGAGAACACACACAAAGATAGATGCACTCTTGGCTACGTAACTTTTGAAAATGTCAAGCTATGACGTTAAGATTTGGAGGAAATATCAACAGCAGATGAACCAACTTAACAAAAAAAAACTCAAATTTGGAAAAAAAAATGGGAGAGCTTCACGGTGGTTATTCCGGGAACTTTTTGATCAAGGTTGTATGTATAGTTTCAATGTACAGGGTGAGGCAAACAAAACCGGCCCCGAGGTGGAGATTAGAATACGACAGAAATGTTGCCAAGTCTAAAACCAATACAAAAACAGGTTTGCTTACTGAAGCTATTGATCGCGTCAATATTAAGCCCAAACAAACGCTTGGCGAATTATTTGCCGGCAACTACGCTACGTTTTTAGAAGCTAGTTGAAATGGAATATAAACAAGGTTAGTAGATCTGATCAAGATTTAGTGATTATTTGATTGTTTCGGTCGTTATTTATCCTAGAGAATCGGACCTTTTTGTTTTTGGTGATACAAAACATTCTAAATTGATTGCAAGACACAAAATTTGCATTATGGGTCGCCTTCATACAATACGAACTAAGATCTGAACTCGCCACTAGTCTATTAGAAGCTCTAATGTGAGGCGTATCCGATCCAACCAATGCAAAAACAGGTTTCAGGCGGCTTCAAGAGTTTTTCTCGCCAAGCAATTTAACGTATTCCCATCTCTAGATCGGGGCCGGTTTTGTTTGCCTCACCCTGTAGTATGTCAGTGTAACTCAAATCCCTAGTTTAAAAAACTTTAATCAGAATTTTTTCGGGACTTTTTACGTCGAATGGTTCGATTTCAGAGCATTCACCCGCCCCTACATGCGGGACACGTTTTCACGCGATCCAAATCAATTGCTTAAAAATTGTTTCCTGTTAAAAACACTGTTTAAAAAATAAAGTTGCTATTTTGTAGAATAAAATACAATAATTTCTTTGAATTTTTAGTTTTTCTCAAATCAAATGGAAAGTGTAAAAAATATAATTTCGCAAATTGAATGAAAGTAGAGAAAGCTAGCTCCGGTTTACCCTACCATTAAAGAATGTGGTCACTTAATCATTATTCAGAACTGGTGTTTTTAAAGTTCACTTATTCTTAATATCTTAATAATTATATACTGTATTTTATTGTTAGAAGACACTTTTATAACTAAGACTTAGCCCAAACTTAGTCTTATTATCTTCGAATAATATTAAATAGCCTTAACATGTCTTAACTTGAATACAGTCACATATTTGTGCTTTGTCTTTCGTTTTTGGAAAAAGAATTTTCCATTGGTTAGGAGTTGAAGAAAAAATAGTACAAAAAAGAGCAATTAATGTATAAATCAGTTGCTGTCTAAGATTTTTAGATTTTGAATCTATGATCATATTTTTTTTACACCAACACACATTTTACACGAGTTTACGATGTTAATTAAAAATTTAGTCGATAAAAAAAATTTATAATTCTCACACAGATTTAAAAAAATTCTTACTTCGAATTTGGGATGGTAAGTAAAAGCTGTTATTTCGAAATTTTCGAAGTTGATGAGAACTATAGTTGCACACCTGTAATATAGAAATATGTACAAGAAATTAAAAAATTCATCTTTAGAAAAAAAACATACCAGAAAATACTGGTTTTTTAACAGTTTTTCTGTGTTTACGCTGTTTATTAATGCTCGGTAACACTATGGTCATTATCCCTCTGTCCCCAGTGTTGAACGCAGAAAAAAAGGGGAGGGGGATTTTTCCATTATAATTTTTCTGTGAAAAGCAGCTTTTGCGTTAAAATTACAGATTGTTCGTATCAAATGAACAGAATACCTCTGTAAATATTTTTATGACACACCAGCTGAGAGTTTTTTTCTTCTGAAAAACTACATAAATTTTTGCTATTGTGCACAGTTCATTCGGTGATACGTTGAGAACAAATCATAACAACTAGTTCGTTGGTTGGTAGACATATATTTTCAGGCTTGTGTGCTTGGTCAGAGTCCCGCTAATAAACCTTCGTCAAGTAAGACAGACACAACACACATACACATTCGCGACCGATGCTGCCATCAATCCGCGCCACCTCCACAATTCAGACATGTCCCTGAAGGGGATGGAAATATTCTCCAACTAACTGTACCCGTGGGAAACTGCGCAATGACCGCCCACAGATTTAACGAGATGCCCTCCGACAGATTTAACGAGAAGTTTAGAGCATAGAAACGAGCATACACTCGACAAACACAAACATCCATGCCTTATCAGGATTCGAACCCGGACCCTGAAGCTCCAAAGTCTAGCATCCTAACCATTGCGTCGCCAGTTCGGCATAACAAATGAGTTAAAACGACGCACCTTATATTTATAATGTTTTCACTAAATGGGCAAGTTATTTGTTTTATTGCTGTTGATATATTGTAAAGCTGGTTGAATAAATGCCACGATAGATCTAGAAGAAGGCTATTGCCGGCCAAGTTTCCAGAAATGTAGTAGATGAGCTTTTAAGCGAATTGTATAGATAATGAACGGGACCCTTGTGACCTAGTACGTTTGATAGCAGCCCTTACGCTAAGGCATCCCCGGTACAATCATCGCTCTGTACCGGGGGCGGGTTTGATTCCCGCCTTTGCCTTGGGTGTACTTTCTCGCTGCGTGTCAGTAAAAATTCGGTCTGTGACTGTTTTACTTAGCAAAGGTTTATAAGAGGGTCTCTGCTCAAGCACACAAACCAGAAAATCTTTGTACAGCTGTGGAAATAAAAAAGTACCCACTTGAGGTTATTTCCTCCGTTATTCATCCTAAAGAATCGGACCTTTTTGACATTGTGAACAATTAACATTCTGAGTTAATTGCATGACACAAAATTTGCATAAGGGGCCATCTTCATATTAAAAATGTTACTAACTTTAAAATTTCCAATAGCAACACCCTTTTTTGAATCCATATTTCAAATCTCTGACCTATGTTAATACGAAATGCCAAATTTTGTTAGTTTTTAAGCATTATTAGAGGAGTAAGAGACGTGCAAAGTTTAGGTTCCATAATGTTAAATGAGTTGCACATAAAAAACTATCCCGATTTATAAATAATTAAGATAATGAAACAAATTTTTTACTGAAAAGAAATTATAATAACCCAAACAAAATGCATTCAATAATGGGATATTTAAAACAATTTTTTATATTTTTAAATAATTATTATATTAATTTTTAAAAAAATATGAATAGAAACCCCTAAATATTTTTACAGAAATACATTTAAAACAAGAAGTTTAAGCGAAATCCCAATTTTTTAAAAATGTTTATTCATAATTTGCTGAGTAAATCACAAAATACTTCATAATTACCCTTTAGGGGACTGTGTATAAGATTACGTGTGTAATTGATAAATAAAGACGGTTTTGCATGCATGCTTGCTTGTCATTTTAGACATGGTCCCCAAAAGGTCCACAAGTGATTCGATTGAATAACTCGTCAAATATTCATCCAAATGTAACAAAAACTTAGATTTAAGGGTTTTCAAGAGTGCTTAACATTTCTAAGTTATTAAAATTGGGTGTTGCTATTGGAAATTTCAAAGATCGTAATATTTTTAATATGAAGACGGTCCCTTATGCAAATTTTGTGTCGTGCAATTAACTCGGAATGTTAATTGTACACAATCCCAAAAAGGTCCGATTCTATAGGGTGACTAACGGATGAAATAACCTCAAGTGGGTACTTTTTTATTTCCGCAGCTGTACCAAACTACATGCCTGCCTAAAGATATTGACCTAGTTACTGCAATAGAAAATTACGACAAACAACAAAAAAAGAACACACAAATTTCGTTATTCCGCTGAAGTTATGTCGTGGATTATAGTTTTATTGATAAGTTTCTTTGTTGCATTCTTATAATCCAGTGGAATGTATTGTTGAATAAACTTCAATGTTCTTGTATATACTATTTTAGTATATTCAAAATGCCCTTATTATTTTAATTTTACTACAATTTCTTAACATTTCTTAGATCCACTTTTAAAACATTTAATAACCTATTTCATTTGTCTCGTAATTATTATTTAAATCATGCTAAGTAAAAAAGATTATAATTTAATATAAAATATTCATTCCTAATGTACTTACGTTAAATCATCAGACTTTGAGCAGCTTCTCTGTAAAAAAATATAATATAAATTTCAAAGGCTGGTAATCTGCATAATTTCTTAGAAGCATGTAAAAGATTTAAGCCAACAATATTCCTAAGTATGCTAATTATACTCCACCATAGTGCAATGTGACTTTAACATTGCGTAGATGTTTATGTTTGGTATTTATAATCAAAGAACAATATAAATACTAAACATAACGGCATGGATGAAATTTAAAAATATGTTTTCTTCGATTAGACGTGTACCACTATAAAAGGAAAGTTTTAATGAACCATTTTGAACTTACTCTATTTCCTTCACTGTCAGCCTCTTGAACTTGAACCTCATATTGCCTTATACTAAAAAAATAGTATAAATTAGCATTCTGAAGCTTTAAAATTTTGAAATGAGAAAATTCCATGATTTTTTCTTTTATTTGAAAATAAGTATGATCTTTAAAAATTTCGCAATAACACTAATTTTAAATTATTATTAAAAAAACTATTTTAGACTCTTACTTATTATCTGATACCAATAACTACTCGTAAATTTTGGATAAGTATTTTTTCAGTGCTGCTAATTCTCGTAAACTTAAATATTCGATTTTCTGAAGGAGGCAACACTATGAAACTTGAAGCACCATTCCCGACTTCGATTCTTATTTCGCAAGTCTTATGATAAAAGAAGCTATTATCAGGAGTAGGATTTAGTTTCATTTCTAAGAGGTTTATTCGTTAACGTGAATTAAAAACATCCTCATTAAAATTTACGAACTTAGTAATATGTGTAAGTAAGTGAAAGTGGTATCAGCTTATCCTCAGTTCTATTCTCTATAGTCTATACTTATTAGCTATTATCTGCTTTATGTTAGTTCTATAGTAATTTATTGTAAGCTTTGTTACTAGTAGTACTGTGTACCTTTAATTCTTCTTTTACATTAATAAGCAATGTTGTTTTATTAAAATATTTTCATGCTGCTACAAAGTTTTCGTATTGAGATGGTACATTACGAGGATTTAACAAATAAAAACAACTTACTCGCACGGGGAATAACAGCTTTTTGCACAGTGATTTCGTGTAAACTTAGCAAATGTAGGAATGGCTAAAAATTAAAAACTAAAACTAAATCTCATATTTTCCTTAATAGTTAATAAATCGTACATGGAAGTAATATTCTTCAAATGTTCCCAACCGTACGAGGAAACAGTGCAGGTGGTATTCGTGAGTGATGTGAACAACATATATGATGCTACTACCTTGATCAAAAAGTTCCCGGAATAACCACCGTGAAGCGCTCCTATCGTTTCAATGTGAGTTTTTTTAAATTTAGTTGGTACGCCTGTTGTTAATATTCCCTCCAAATTTTAGCGTCATAGCTTGACATTTCCTAAAGTTACGTAGCCAAGAGAGCATCTATCTCTGTGTGCATGTGTCTTCGATTTTTTACAATTTTAGAAATGGACTTAAATTTGCAACAACGAACTCGAGTCAAATTTTGCGGACGGATTCATAGACAAGTTTAAGTCCTCCGCTATCCCCCTGATGGTTAATTTGCGGTTATTATTTTTATTTTATCGATATTTTCATCGGTTTACAATGTCTATGGTCCGCCACTGCGTTCATCATCTTCGATGTACTCACAAACTTGTTTCAAATTTTCGTAAAAATGTATTTAATGGCTCGCGAAAGTGGGAAAATGTTAGAAAGTGTTTCCGCAACGATTCTCTAAAGAAACAGGTCATTTACCAGTGGCACGAGAGGTTTTAAAGTGGTCGTGAGTCAATCGGTGGTGATGAATGCAGTGGTGAACCATTGAGATCGAAAACCGATGAAACATTGATAAAATAAAAGGTCAATTACCGCAAAAAAGGTTGGTCAATAACCACAAATTAACCATCAGAGAGATAGCAGAAGATGGAACATAGCATATGGATCCTTCCGCAAAATGTGATACAAGTTCGTTGTTGAAAATTTAAGTCCATTTCTAAAAAATCGAAGACACACACAGAGATAGATCCACTCTTGGCTACGTAATTTTTGCAAATGTCAAGTTATGACGCTAAAATTTGGAGGGAATATCAACAACAGATGTACCAACTAAATAAAAAAACATAACTCAAATCGAAACGATAAGAGCGCTTCACGGTGGTTATTCCGGGAACTTTTTAATCAAGGTAGTATTAACACTTTACCTCCGGGCGTCGACTGACCCATAGACTAAGAACACTCTAAGTTTCAAACTCTCATTGGAGAATTTCTACATTGAAATTGACATAGAAACTAGCGCGCCCCCTTTGTGTCTAAGGGAACTAATGTAATGGTTTCTGGCTGCCTATTTGCAGTCACCTTTAGGAGATTTAACAGAGCCAATGACATCTCGTAATTTGGAACCCTTATCAAGTGACGATAGGGATCTATTTTTTACTACTACTTATTTTCGACTTTATTTTTGAATATATACAGCTACTCATTGACTTTTATATCCCTCGTAGGCCCATCCTCAAGATATTTGACCTTGTGCTTCTTTTTCTCCATTAATAAACCTACAGACTGACTACGCTTGTCATTTTAGACATGGTCCCCCAAAGATCCACAAGTGATTCGATTGAATAACTCGTCAAATATTCATCCAAATGTAACAAAAACTTAGATTTAGGGGTTTTCGAGGGTTTTTCACATTTCTAAGTAATTAAAATTGGGTGTTGCTATTGAAAATTTTAAAGTTCGTAACATTTTTAATATTAAGACGGACCCTTATGCAAATTTTGTGTCATGCAATTAACTAAAAATGTTATTTGTTCACATAGTCAAAAAGGTCCGATGTAAAAGGATGACTAACGGTTGAAATAATCACTAATGGGTAACTTTTTTTTAACAGAGAACATTACGAAGAAACAGTAGCCTTACAATTGAAAGTACAATTATGCCAATCAACAAATCAACCTTTAATAGTGTTTTAGTTGCATTCGACACGTTAGAAGAGCTAGGCATTAGATTAAGTTGCTGGTCTAGAAGATTTTTAGTCTACGGGTCAGTCGACGCCCGGAGGTAAAGTGTTAATAGCATCTGTACGCATAAGCAGTGAGCGCACAAACATAGTACTCAATATTTTTAACAATAACATTATTTTAAAGAGAAAACTTAAACTAACGACTGGATCTAATAACCTTTGATATTTCGGCAAGATCTTCTAGACAAGACTTCTAGAAGACATAAGAGTGAGAATAAGTCCATTACTCCTGATGCTGATATTTTAATTGCAGGCAAACAACAAGCTTCGCACAAAAGACCTTTTTTTTGTGATTACTACTTTTTTTCAGGGTTTGTAGGTTTTTTTATTTGTATGTTTTTAGACATGTGGGTAATAAATAAAACTGTAACAATAAACAAAAATATCGAACCATTTAAAAAAAAATTTGCTCAGGAATTTAATTCAAAAAGTCTTTTAGAAGAATAAATATTATACCTTTATTAAAATATTTAGGTCTGGTTGTACGCAGAAAGTTCTCAAAAAGTCAAGTGGTAAGCAGTTGCAAAAAGGTTTTGTGTAAAGTATGAAAATTATTGTATTTTACTAAGATCACGGTATAATAATCTATGTGATAAAATAATCATGGATCTTCTAGTATTTTTAAACATCATAACATTTCTAAAATCATTAGGAAACATTTTTAGAAACACTTTTTCAACATAATGCCATCTGAGACTGTTTTCGTATACTTTAAATATATATAATTCTGACTTACGTTCTGGGCAAATAGTTTCATTGTGTGGATAGTCAATTCTACGCTCTGCGCATCTATAAAGTCGTAAGGATTTTTCCAGTTTACATTTCTCTTTACACATCTATAGCATTCAAAACATGAAATTATTCGTGAATTATTATCATGCAATAAATTAGTTTTAACAACTACTGATTTTATCTTTATTTCTTGACGTTAGTGTAACCGTCAATACTAAATGACGGTTATTGTTATATATGTTTTCTAAGAGTTTGCTTATAGTTTTTTTCATTCTGAAAAAGTTTCTTTTTGAAATAGGATTCTAAATTGTTCTATTCGTTTACTTATCCAATACTCTTAGTTTTGACTAAAACTATAAATATTTTTATGACTATATCAATATACACATCATTCATCTAAACATATTTATTTAATTTAAATTATGGAAAAGTCGAAAAGGCATTATCTCTTTAATATTAAACAAGGCGAATGCGTCTAAACACATTTTTTGTTTCAACTAGATATTGTTTTAAAAAGCGTTCTTATTTATTAACATGGGACTTTTAAACTAAAAAACTCAGAACTTAAAAAAAGATATAATGAAAATTTAATCAAAATAATTTAATTAAATCATATTTAATACATACTTTTTCTGTTAGTGGCCCACTTCCTCCATTTTCATGCCACATTCCCTCGTAATCGGCACAGTTGCTTTTGTAAGGATATGGCAACAGATTCTTTTCGGACTATCAATGAAAGCATTAAAGCATTTTCGGAATACTGTTCTTTTTTTAATTCGAAAGAATTTTTGAAAAAAAAAGTACACTCTTAAAACAAAAGAGTGAAATTCACTTCAGAAGGAGAAGTGCATTTTCGACACTGGAAAGGAGTGAATATTAACTCAGGCTGAGTTAAAATCACTCGTTTGGAGTGATCCTGTCGGAGGTTTAACACACAAAGGATCCACTCCAGTAGGAAAAGTGCATTTTCAACACTGGAGGAGTGAAAATTTGGAGGAGTGAAAATTAACTCTGACTGAGTTAGAATAGCTCGTCTGTTTTAAGGGGTCATAGGAGTCTTAAAAATGTACAAAGATGGTACTACAAAGCATAGTTTGATCTTTCATGTAATTTTTTAACTACTCAATATATAAGTATAATTTTTTATATGCAATACTATAAGATTTATGTATTATGAAACAAATTTTAAAATTTATGAAACTTTAGCCAAAACTAAAATAAAAAATAACAAACATAAAACTATTTGAACACATTGTGATTAGGCTTGCGCGGCAAATTTGGAGGTCAAAATTGAAGACTTGACCAAGAAAATGACTTTATATTGTACAAATATGTACAAACAAAGACTTATACCTAAATTCTCAGCTCAATTTTCATTATAAATAATTTTAAGAACTTTTTTCTAAAAAATTTAATAAAAATTTTAAAATTTTGATTTGAAATTTTTTTAAAAATAATTTCTAATTAAAATTGAGCTGGAAATTTAGGTATAAGTCTTTGTGCAGGTCATAGATTTGAAATATGGACTCAAAAAGGGATGTTACTGTTGGAAATTTTAAAGTTAGTAACATTTTTAATATGAAGATGACCCCCTATGCAAAACTTGTGTCATGCAATTAACTCATAATGTTAATTGTTTTCAATTTCAAAAATGTCCGATTCTATCGGGTGACTAAAGGTAGAAGTATTCACTCGTGGTATTTTTTTTTATTTCCGCAGCTGTACCTACCATACCACACCATACATAGCACTTTGACCATACCTCTCGGCCAAAGTACGAAATGCCCACCGATTCGCGAGGGGGCTGGGGAGCCCAGTCGGTTAAGCACTCGCTTAGCATGCGGAAGGTCCCAGGTTCGGGTCCGGGCATCGCCGAAATAGCTGCCGACCTATAAACGGCCCGTGCAGCCAAAAATGTCCGACGAATAATACCCCGTGTAAGGGAGTGCACGTTAAATATCCTTCAAAGTCCTAACGCTGCGTACGATGTCGCCCTTAACGGTTGCGTTGGGTGCCTATTCAGGTGTTGGCTCGTCACCTGACTGTGGTTCTAAAATACGACGCCCGTCGCCAATAGCCCTCGTGCAGCTCTAGTGCGACGATAATTCAAACCAAACCAAACCCACCGATTCGCGAAATGGCCGGATTACGGGTTTTTGCTGTAACATATATAGAGTAAAGCGGGGTAAGTGTGACCCCTTATCGTCATAATTCGACTTTAGATCCTCGTAGCACCGGATGTAATAGGCCTAACAACTTATTTTTTGTGGTCCATTCTCACGTATATAATTACTGCACCCATGGCAATCTTAAAACAAATTGGCAAATAATATATTTAAAAAAATATTTTTTTTCTTTTTGGTCGTCGGAGTGGCCCACTTGCTCCGCAAGGTGGGGTAGGTGAGCACCCCTACCAATATATTTTTACACATAACTGGTAGAGATAAGGTGGGGCGAGTGGGATAATTTACATGAAATTTCGAGGGTTTAAAAAAATAAACGATGTATCTTCAATAGTTCCTCCATAGCAACTTTTTTTAGCATGCTGGCTAACTAAAAGAAATATCACGTTAATTTTCATCTTTTTATTTTTTGCATGTTGTGTAACTTAAATGTTAGGACTAAAGATTTTAAACTGGGCCTATGGCAGTGAATATGACTATGAATAGTGAAAATGACTAACCCTATGAATCAGTGAATATGACTATGAATAGTGAGAATGACTAACCCAATGAATCAGTGAATATGACTTTTTTAAAAGTATATTAAAGAGTTGGGGCAAGTGGGCCACCCCTGGCCAACCTACCCCGCCATTGTGGCGGCCCACTAACCCCAAACGTGGGGCAAATAGCCCCCCCTCCCCCCCCCTTTAATTTTGTTTTAACCTTATCAACAGTACAAGCACATGACACTACAAAAAGATACTATGTTTTATACACTTTCAAAATATATATAACATTCTGTTTCGTGTCATGAGCCGTCTGGAAATGAATAAAAAAGTAGTATGATGCAGTGAATTACGATATGGTGCAATTTTAAAAATTGTAACAAAAAGGATTGTACCTTGTTACATACTAAAATGATAATGATGCCATAATGTTTACTGTATATATTGGGGTAAATACGTAAAAATATTGTTACATATTTTTTTAAGTCAATAATTGGGGAAATGTCAGAGGAGTGGCCCACTCTCCCCAATGGCCCACTTACCCCACCTTACCCGACTCATTTTCTGACAACATACGTATACTACACTGCAGATCTCTGAACATATTATGAACGCATTGCACAACACTAAATTTTTCGCCTAGTTTAGATCACATTACAGAACACTTTCTGGAACATATTTTGAAGTGCTTTTCCGAACACTTTAATTTGTCTTCCTTTTTAGATCACAATCAACGCAATTTGGAACGCAATTCGAAACACCTAATTTAATACAATTTTTTTTTGAACACCTTTAGAACACATTTGGTAACGCTTTTCGGATCACATTCGGGAACACTTTTCAAACCACATTTAAGAACGCTCTTTCAAAACACATTCGGGAACGCATTTTCAAAACACATTCGGGGACGCTTTTAGAACACTTTCGGCACTTCTTTCAAAACACTTTACGTAGGATTTATTGCAGACTTTTTGTAACACTTTTATTGAGCAGCTGTTTGTTGTATGGTATAAAATTTAACACATGTTTTACATTTTTCCATGCAAAATGTTTGTAGTCTTTTAAAAAAAAAACAGTACTTCTGTTTCCTGTTCAACGGTCATAACGACTTGCACTATGGGCATAAAACAGAAGAGTTTTTTTTTCTTAAAGACTTCAACCATTTTACAGAAAAAATTTAAAGCATGTGTTGACTTTTTACCATGCAACAAACTGATACTTAATAGAAGTGTTACTGAAAGTGTGCAAAAATCATACCTAAACTCTTTTGAAAGTTGCTTCGTAAGTGCTCGAATTATAAGTGTTGCTGTAAGTATGTCAAAAAAACATTCGATTATTTACGCCAGATACAATTTTTAAAATACATTCTATTTTTGCATATAAATAAAGAATTCCTAGCTTCACTTGATGTACCAAAAAGAGGATTTCAAGAATTGATACTCATTGATCAGAACACATTCCGAACACTTTGACAATGGTCCTGGAACGCTTTTTTGAATTCGATCTATGCGACGGAATGCATGCGGAACACTATCGGAACACAATTTTCATGAAAGCGTGCTAATTCTATTCCGAATGTGTGCCCCGAGTTTGCAGTGTACGAGAATGAGACATGTGGTGTTTGATCATGTGGTGAATGAGACCTCATTTTTTTAGCATGCCTGTGTTTTAAAACTTGATTTGAAATCGATCTTATGCACTCATTTTAGCCAAATTTCCATTTTTTTTATCTAAAATATTTTTTTAAAAAATGGAAGAGTAGGTAATGACATAATGAAAATATTCGTCTGTCCAAAAGTCCTTTCGATAATCTAAGAACTCAATATTGAGATATTTGCTATCATACCGTTTCTTTTGTTTCCGGTTTTAAAAACTTGTCGATTTCAAAGAGGTTTTTATTTAATAAAACACACTGACCATTCTGACTTTTATCCTGTTGACGGTTCCCATATTGAGGAATACACCTTCATTTGCAGGGGAGGGGACGTGGCGGGGAGAGTGGATGCTCAACAGAACACCACGGGACAAGTGGGATGGGTGGTATTCAGACACCTCCAGGTTCAACTTTAGGCGGATTTCTAAAGAAATATATAGAATTTAGACAACTATAAATTTAAAGTGATTTCAAGCGAATAAAAAGAATATTCGAAGTTCACCGAAATTCCACTTTAACTTATTTTTAATCCTTTACTGTCCCAAAAATTTACTGCACTACAGAAACATCATATATATATATATATATATATTACCAGAAAACACTTGGAGTTACATATTTTAAGGTATCTGACAATTATTATTAAAAAGTTTAGTAATTATTTTAGCCAAAATAGTTTATATCGTGTTTTAAATATGTGGAACTAAAGTGAACTTTTCAAAAATCAGGTGAAACGCTTGTTAGCTATTTTTTAAATAAAAGAAAATAGTAGCTCTGACTTCAATTAAGATTAGTGTAAACTATTTTCTAATAGAAAAAAATGTGAAGAATCGAATGATGCGTGTTTGGATGTCACAACGGGCCATAAATATTTGGGAAAAAATATTGAAAGTGATGATTCCAAATGGCATCACTGGGACTGAAAGGGGTAAGGCTATCGGAGAAATTCAGACTCCTACTGGTTCAACTTCGGTTTGATCTTAGCAAGAGAAAACCTCATAATGGCAGAAAAAGTGTGCATTGGTGCCTCGGGGGGAGGGGAGAGACGGGGGAGGGAGAATGGATGCTCAACTATATGTATTCAGATACTTCCAGGTTCAACTGCAGGTACATTTCTGAAGATACATGGAACGAGAGGCAGAAGTGTCATAAGCTCAATCATAATCATTTTTTCCCCTTTTCATCCCCTTTTGTTAAACTACAATTGTCCATCATTTTCAGAGAACATTTTTATCCATCTTGTTATGTTCGGGGTTTAAACCAAAATAAGCAGCGTGCTAGTTGGAATTTTAAAATTTCTCAGAAATTTTAATTTCTTCAACATCGAACACCGATCGTGAATGTGGGCCATTAGTGCCCTGTAGAAAATTGGCGTAATGTTACTCCGCATTTACGGAGCAACGCGTTATACCAAAGTTATGTAGGTTATGTAGTAACGTTGCACCGATGCCAAATAGGAGTAAATTTATTGTTTGAGGAACGTTACTCCATAAATTTGATGCAATGTTACTCCATGAAGCAAGCGACCACTTGTTTTATTCAGTATTGTTACTCACACAGCCATTTTTTCAGGGGGAGGGGGGCAAAAATCATTTACACTCCTACAAAAACATATAGTAACAACATACAGCAAATAGCATATACAGAAATAATCATGCTTCTATATGAAGATAATCCTTGAAAAAGAAAACTTACTTATTGACACAGATACAGAAACCGGTGATTGATACGGCATTTCGTGGAACGAGTACATCATGTAACAGTTAAAAGGCATTTCAGAAGAAAAACCCAGAGCAGGAACAAGTCGCGGACTCGAACTAAAGAATAAACTGTATTTAAATTTCGACCATCTTGATTATTCAGTAGCCAAAAAAGCCACAACTAAGTACCACGCATTGTAAACTATCATCAAAACGTTATAAGTCTTTTGTGGATGTTGTATTTTTGAAAAAAGTTAAAGAGAGTTAAATTAGATCGAAAGATATTCAGAACAGCCACTTCAACATCAATAAGTTTCCAAGTAAAAAATTCAAGTGAAAATTAACTACTTTTATAAAACATTAATTTTCTTTCGTAAATTAAATAAATATTATATCCTATCATCTGATTTTATTTATTTATTTATTTATTTGTTTAAACTCTCAATGTAATTCGCCTTTTAATTTTAGAATTATTAATCTTCCACCTTTCAAGTATAACTACATACTCCGTATTGCTCATTATTTGCGTCGCAATAAAGATATTTGTGAATCTAAGGATGTAATCTTTCCAAGAACCCCCCCCAAAAATTTACATCAATCTTAAATTTAATGGAGAAATCTTTTGAAAACGTTTTTATTATTTAGCTCATAAATTCTTTAATAGTTTACTATTCCCCATTCAAAATATTGACAAATACTCATCTTTTAAGCGTTCTCCCTTTAAGTCTATTATACTTATTGGCGACATAGACATATATTTTTAATTTTGCATACACGAATCATAAGTAACTTTTAAAAAAAAAAAACCAATCTCTTGCCAAATACTGTGATGCTGTAATTTATTATCTTTTATTATTATTTGTACTTTGTTAAAACTTATTTAATTTAAATTTCTAGCCTACTTGAAAAGGGAATATTCCCTTAAGAAGCTAATAGGATTTGTCTTTGTATTTTATTTATAAGTTTCTTCATTTATATTAATAACGTTATTGTCAGTCAGCCAGTCAGTCAGTCTTTATCTATTTATTTATTTATTTAACTCAGTGTTTATGAAAATGGGTCTCTGACGTAATACTTTTCTGACAATTTTTTTTTATGCTATGGAGAAGAACCTTTTTTTTTTTTTGTAAAAACTGTTGAAGATGACATTTTCTGTTACAAACCTGTTTGGGTTTCCCCCCCCCCCCCCCCCCCCTCAAAGTACTTACTTGCAGTCGTGTTGTTCGTCGTCTGTCCTTATATGGCACTCCTGTACGAGATCATCAAACTGGTGTCCGAACAACTGTTGCTCGTAGCGGGACAAGTGGAGGAATGTGGAGATATTATTGATTGGTACCTTGAAAGAGAAGCACTAACAATTTTAGATAACATTCCTTTTTTTAAAGAAATGAAAAAGGGAATTATATCTTTACATTGTGGAGATTTAGGTTCACTTTTTAAAATTCCATTCTGTCTGATTGAAATACAAATATCCAGAATTATTAGTCAGAATTTGACAATAAGTTTAAAATACAGTGGAAAATTCCCATGTGTAGATGGCTCCTTCTACACATTATTGCTGTTTTTTAAAATAATTTTATTGCACTTATAAAAAAGTTGGTTTGTTACAGAATCTGAAATGTTGTTATTTGTCTATGTGTTATTCATTTCTTTGTGACTGTAAAAATTCTTTCTGTGTCTGTCCCACTTGACGAAAGCTTATAAGCGGTTCTCTGAACAAGCACACAAGCTGGAATATATATGAATCATACCATACCATACCATACAGAATCTGTCACTTACACCCGTTCCACACAACATTTTACGCTCAACAGGAAACACACTAACACCTCAAAAAGAAATTCGCCAAACAGGGCCCTTGGCTAGGCAGATTTGATAATTAATCTTTATCGTTTGCTAATTTTTTTGAACTTAGAAGAATAGGAATGAATTTTTTAATAAATATCTTTTTGCAGTCACAAGTTTACATTTCGAAAAATAAATTAGTAAAATTGTTGCTTTAAAAATAAAAGCGAAAATTTGCTTATTTTTTATGCAAATTTCAAATTTTTTATGCATCTTTCTCTTCCCAAAAATATAACGAACCATCAAAATAACTTTATTGTGCTATTACAACAATCCAAATTGAATTATTACACAAAAATAAATATTTTTTCAAGAATTTTATTTTTATCTATAATAATAAAACTGAAGTTTTGTGTGTATGTGTGTGTGTGTGTATGTCTCTCCGAAACTCACAAACTAGACATTTGTTTGACTCGTAACTTGGTAGAAATACGTAGTTCATACTTGAGTTGCAAAATACGAACTTTCAGAGCTCAAAATGTTCTATTTTTAGAGAAAATTCGAATTTTCTGAAAAAAATGCACCACTTTGGCTCAAATCCGATGAACATTTTTCTTTCGCGTTGCCATTCAGCAAATGAAATTAAACTTTTTCAAGAATAGTTAAAATGTAAAAAAGAAAATACTTTATTCTTAAAAACAAATATATTATTATTTTCATTTTAAAGATTTATCATCATATTTATCAACGATTAACTATCATTTTAAGTAGTAAACTTTCATTTTATATCATTCTTTAATCTGTATCAATGCAATATTTTATTTTTAACTCGATATTTTAATAAATAATTATCATGGACGTCTATATAAACTGGAAGGTTTCCTCCAACGACAGCGGATCTCAAAAAGTGCTACCAATTTTTGTACATAATTCCTAACGTTATTGTTGGTTTTTATAAACTTGATCGCCAAGGTCACATAAGCTAAACATTTTATATTTTTATCATTTACGATTAAGCTATAAATTGATATTTAACTAATTTTTATTTGAAGAATCGTTGCCGGCAATTTTACGCCAACCCTGACAAATTGGTATTATAGCAACCAAGATTGATCGCCAAGGTCATAAGCTAAACAATTTATATTTTTATCATTTACGATGAAGCTAAAAATTGATTTTTAATTTATTTTTATTTGAAGAATCGTTGCCGGCAATTTTACGCCAACCCTGACAAATTGGTATTATATCAACCTTTGGCGAAAATAGCAATTGCATTGGCGATTTCTAAAGGTTGATATATTTAAATCTTTAATGCATATAATTTATTTTGAAGCTTATACTGAACTATGTTGTTTTTTGAAGGCCATCGCACTACAGATGCATATTAGGGTTTTATGCCTTTATTTTTTCGCCAAATACTTTGATAAACTCGCCAAATTATTACAAAAAACGCGCCAAATGACATTTTTTCTTTAGTAGCTGGTTGGTTGCGCGATGGTCATTGCGCCAAAGCTGAAAGGGTGTGTTATTGGTAGCTATATATTTACCTCGCCAAATTTTTCAAACATGCCAAATGAGCCAAAATGTTTTCATTCGGGAAATTACAATGACATTATCCGTTAATTTTATAGCATTTTTTAAATTTTGAATTTTTATGGTCATATTAGTAAAGGGATTCTGTACTTTATAACGAACGGGAAAAGTAACATAAGTTTATTATCCAAAAAAAAAAAACAGATTAAATGGTAGTATGGTAAATGGTACAAATACTTGGATCGATTTGGTATTTATTTTTTTCCAACCCGTGCAACACCGGGTAGTTCAGCTAGTTTTAAATAAATTTTCTCGTACGTTTGATGTCATGGCAACAGTGAAAATCTATAATAATAAAAATGAAGTTTTGTATGGATGTATGTGTGTGTGTATTGTGTATGTCTCTCCGAAACTCACAAACTAGACATTTGTTTGACTCGTAACTTGGCACAAATGTGTAGTTCATACTTGAGTTACAAAATAAGAACTTTCAGAGCTCAAAATGTTCTATTTTTAGAGAAAATTCGAATTTTCTGGAAAAACTACACCACTTTGGCTCAAATCCGATAATTTTTTTTTACTTTCCTGATGCCATCTGCTGAAAAAAAAATACTTTCAAAGAAAATAAATAAAATTAAAAATGTTTATTTTATTGTGTTGCCATAACTTTCAGAAACTAAATTCATTATTTGAAAATAATTGATATGTTTTGTGGCGGTGTGCCCTGTGCTGAACGAGATCTGCAACTTTTGCTAGAGCAGCTAACCAAACTTCAACTAATTGTGTCAGGTGGCGCTGCACTTCCGGCCACAGGCTATATAAGCTGCGTCGCCGACCAAAACATTCTCTTCTCTTCTTTGCTACATCTTAATTTCCACATGGCACCTGTCACGACCTTTCCCTTGGTCGACATGCCACGTATTTTGACTTTAGTTTTTTCGTATTGTTAAGTTTATACAATGGTTAGGAATTTTTATTTGTATTAAATTTATTGATGGTTGTTTTAATAAAGGCTGATTTTAAATGAAGCTTGGAACTTTCTTCAACGCCTACTTTTAACATCCACAAACTGGTGACCCGGACGGACTACTTTTAACATCCACAGTTTCAAGTGGCGTATTTCCGACAAGTCTTCATTCCTGTATTTATTGTGGTTAGTTGATGATTTCTTCAATGATGGTTCCGTTGATTACAAATATGCATATTCAGGCAATAAATGTTTAGTAACCTATAAGTTCTAGAGCTGCATATTCGACCTTTATTTTCTCGCCAAATACGTTGCCAATCCCGCCAAATTATTAATTAAAACTCGCCAAATGGGGAAAACGTTTGTTTAGCTATTACTGATCAATGATGGTTAATAAAGGTCATCGCAAGAGCTGCATATTAGGGTTTTATCTCTTTATTTCTTCGCCAAACACGTTGCCGATCTCGCCAATTCATAATTTAAACTCGCCAAATGAGCAGAATGTTTGTTAAGCTATTACTGAACTGTGATGGTTAATAAAAGCCATTGCACTAGAGCTGCATATCAGGGTTTTATTTGTTCGCCAAATATGCTGCCCATTTCGCCAAATTATTCATTAAAACTCGCCAAATGGGCAAAATTTTGGTTAAGCAATTACTGAACTATGATGGTTAACAAAAGGCCATCGCACTAGAGCTGCATGGATTTTGTCTTTATTTTTTCGCCAAATACGTTGCCAATCTCGCCAAATGGGCAAAATGTTTGTTAGGTTTTTACTGAACCATGATGGTTAATAAGGGCCATCGCACTACAGCTGCATATCAGGGTTTCATCTTTTTATTTGTTCGCCAAATATGTTGCCAATTTCGCCAAATTATTTATTAAAACTCGCCAAATGCACAAAATGTTTTTTAAAAATTATTTATAAGCTGTTTGGTTGTGCTAAGGACATTGTGTTAGAGCTGTATAATGGGTGTGTTTGTAGCTATATCTATTTTTCGCCAAATTATTTCCCAAAACGTGCCAAAAGAGTTAAACGATTTTATATATTTATGAGTGAATTGTGATGAAATTTATATGAACGCATTTTGCACCGTATTTTTGACTTAGGAATTTTAAAGCAATGAAACGGGATTTCATACTTGAAAACGAGCGGGAAGAATAACTTAGATTTATGATCTTATAGCAGGTTATATGATACACGTACTTGGATCGATTTGATATTTTTTTAATCCGTGCGAAGTACGGGTATAAATTTGCTAGTATTGAATAAAAATGGAATTCGCATGTTATTTCAATGTAGATTAAATTTTTAGTTAGTTAAATTTTAAATATACTTCTAATTTAAATTTTTTAATGGAATTTGGAATGTAGCCTAAACTGATTTTTTGCTTCAATATGACGTATCCCACTTGTTTGTGAGACTTGCGGTTCGTTCGGTGAAAGTGGGTGACGGACAGAACGATTATAAAATCTTCCACTTTTTTCGTTATAAACGTAGTGTGGAAGCTAAAAAGTACGTCAATAAATTTTAAAATAATTGAGCAATTGTTAAAATAAAGTTTTACAAAAGGGTGAATTCTCTGAAAACGAACCAATCTTGTCCCTGTCAGTTTTAAAAGCAATATACACTTTTAGAACAAAAGAGTGAAATCCACTCCTGTAGGATAAGTGCATTTTCAACCCTGGAAATGAGTGAATATTTGCACAGACTGAGCTAAAACCACTCGTTGGGATGTGATCCTGTCGCAGGTTTAACATGCAAAGGATCCACTCCTATAGGGGAAGTGCATTTTCGACACTGGAGAAGTGAAAATTAACTCAGACTGATTTAAAATCGCTTTGCTTTAAGAGTGTAGACTTTTAAGTAACTTAGAGGAAAATAAGAATACAGTTTAAGGAGTATAGGACAGAAAGAATAATACAGGACTTCCTATTTTATTATAGTTTTTTTTATAGTCCACAGAGCGTGATATGTCATGTCCGTCAGCGTCGTGTCCGAGGAGTTTGGCATTTTATATTTAACTTATAAGATATGAATCTACTTCTTAAATTGAAAAATTGAAGAAAAGAACATTTTGGAAATACTTTAATGTAGGGGAGACCGGAGCCGCCTCGGTGGCTGAATGGTTAGTGTACTGGCCCTTGGAGCTGCTGAGGTCGGGTTCGAATCCCGGTCAGGCACGGATATTTGTACTTGTCAATAAATGTTGTTATTTGTCTATGTGTTTGTGTCGTCCTTTCTTTGTGTGTCTCTTGTGACTGTTCCTTCTGGCGAGTGGGGTAATGGGCTACATAGCCTACGCCTTTCTCTTCTAGAGGGCGCATTTGCATTCCATTCCATTCCAGAGGAGACCGGGTCTAGTTGATATAGGGTCAAGTTGATGCAGTCAAAATTACTCCGTAATGCGTAGACGCAAACAAGTTGGTACTCGCTTGACTGAACGGCCGGTCCGTCGTCAGCAACCACGCGTGAGCAATGAGAGGAGGTTGCTTTGTTCTATGAGTTGTGAATTAAATGTTGATTTTGAGCTTTAAAAGTAAATTTTTACCCCTGGTTTTTGAAGTGTTATTGAAAGTTTACTTGTTAGTGGATTGCGTTATCAATAACATCACATTGTTACATGCTATATCATTTCTAGCCAGAATAGAAGCTTCGAAAAGACTCTCTTCCCCCATCCCTCCACTGGGTTTTCTGCGAAAAGGGGGGAACATAGCTTATCTAATCCTAGCGCGCTTGAGGTTTACAATCAAAACAGTTAGTATTTCCCCATGTAGGGTGGGGAAAAAACCGAGGCAGCTATAAATCACCCCGCTTCCAAGAAAAACACACTCGTGGATGGGGGAGGAAGTGCTTTCCAAGCTTCGATTCTAAATAGACCTACTTTATAAAGGTAAGAATGCAACCTAGTAGACTTTGTTCTAGCTGTTATTGGTTTTCCGTATTTTGTGCTTTAGTGTAATGGCAAAGGTTGGGTCAAGTTGATACGCTTCTTTGGGGTCAAGTTGATACGGTGTATCAACTTAACCCACACCAATTTTCTATGGTGCATTTATTTACAGATGCCAAGAAACTGCAAGAGAAAACTATACAAGAGGTGAAATACCAATTGATATTTTTGGAAGAGCTTATGAAGAGATTAGAAATGGCAGAATGTCTATTAGGGAAGCTGCCAAAACCTTTAACATGGACAAAATTCTTTACATGTTCAAGAAAAAAAAAGGGAAAAAAACCTTGAAACGCCAGAGGCCAGAAAGTAAAGATGCCAGACACCTGGATAAATGCTAAAATTGCAACGGCGGAATGGTTTTCTAAATTTTTGAAATGGAAACCCATTCTTTCTCTGAGGGAACCAGAGGCGGCAAGTCTTAAGCCCATTTCACACCTGCACAGCTACTTGCAACTGCAACTTGTGGTAACCGGGATTTTCGGGCTTCCACAAAAAATTATTCATCTCAAAATTTGGCAAGTTTCATCTTTTTGAAAGCAAACTTTAATCAAACTATGGGCATTGTTTGCATCAAACAGAAATTTATGTTTCCGAACTTCCTTAATTAGATCAATTTTCATCTTTGCCATCCATTTAATATCCATTTTTAATTGCGCAGATTTTTGCAAACGGGGAAAGTTGGCGTCTTAAAAAGTAAATAAACAACCAGTTGGCGAAGTCTAGTTCGCCACAATGCAGCCAAGGAAATCCTGAGTTCTGATTGGCTAAGGTTACATGCAACTGCGATTTTTTCGTGCTTGCAGGAAAAAATCTCACGAACTGAGTGCAACTCTTTAATGCACGGTGTCTTACGGGAGTTGCAAGTAGTTGTGACAAGGTGTGAAATGGGCTTTAGTCGAGTGACAGGCTTCAACAGGAACAACGTTTCAACGTTTTTCGAAAATCACTAAAAAAAAGTGTTAGTAAAAAGGATGGACGCAAAAGAGGTGTGAAAGGTCGACAACCTTTAGAGTCTTGTATTCTTACTGACACACCAATAATGGACAAAATTGAGCAAGACACAAAAGAGAGAGAAAGAAAAAAATCGATCAAAACAGAAAAACAAAAGTTAAAATTGTTTAAATCAGTCGGGGGCAATCCTACCAAGAATAAAAGAACAGAAAACCAAGAACAGAAAACCCGACAAAAGCAGTTAAACATAAAAAGAGAGAAAGGATGGTAGAAAAATTGAAAAAGAAGAATGAAATGAAAAGAAGAATGAAAAAGAAGACTCTGATGAAGGCGAGGAGTCTTTTTGTTTGGTGTGCTTCAAAACATATTCAACATCAAAGCCTGGCCAGGACTGAATACAATGCATATCCTGTAAGAAGTGGGCACACATAGCATGTGCTGAAGACAATCCATTTTACACCCGTGTTCCAATTGTCAATTAGATCCCAAACTCGAAGTAATCAGTTACAATCAATGTAAGATCTATCATTAAAACTTTGTATCATATAAAGTAAAGAACCTATTTGTGTTGTAAAATAAAACACTTTTCGTCATTACTGTATTTTTTATTAGGTATTTAAATATTTCCTAGCACCGTTTCAGTTTAGTCATATGCGTATCCACTTTACCCAATGCAGTATCAACTTGACCCAGATCGGGTCAAGTTGATACATATTGCAAAATTTAAAAAACATTTTTTTTGTCAGTGCAAATTCAATTCTATTTTAAGGTTCTAAAAATCTCAGCAGTTAGCCGAACAGTTATAGTTACTAACTACACTTAGTTTGTTTCAAAATATTGACAGAAAAAATTACAAAAAGTAAAAAGTGTATCAACTAGATCCGGTCTCCCCTAATTATTATGTTTATTTTTTTAATTTGTATTTATTTTACTGATTATCAAATGCTTTGTATTGAATTCAACAGTTGACAGAACAACGCAATGTCTCTGTCATTTTAGCTTCATTTGCAGCCATATATAGCGAAATCAAAAATTTAGTTTGTTTTTAGCTTTAAGATGTTTTTTTTTTTGTTCATTGAACTTTAGATTAAGTGAGAAGTCAAGATGTGTTCTTCACGTCTGTTTTTAAGAAATTGAGACCTTATGTAGGTGAATCAAATGTCTATTCAATTGGTAATTTGTCACGTCTGTGGAGATCACGTCTGTGGTTTTTGGTCAACGACATGATTTTTGAATCCACGGATATGACGTTTTAATTTTATAAGAATAAATTGCTTAAATATAAGTGAAGTGCATCATAGTAACACTATATTTTGCCATGAACTAATGTAATAAAGTAAAGCTGAAAATTTATTTAAGTGTAGAACATTAATAAAATATCTTTATGTTAATTTTGGGTTTTAAAACTTTTCTTTATGAAATATTATTAAATTAAGACTTACTATAAGAATAGTTAATATTAATTGTATAACCTGAACAGATGCTATATTTCTAATGTATTATATAAGTGAAACTCAAATCCAAAGTTTCAAAAACGTTCAGCTATATTTTTTTCGAGATTTTTCTCGTGAAATAGTTCATTTTTCTTAGTATTCACCCAAACATATATAAGTAATCAATATTTTAAATTTAATGATAAAACTAAAACATGGGTTACCGGTTTCGAGTTGTTGACAAGGTGGCAATATTCCCGGAAGTTGGTGCATAACTGGGGATCGGAATCGGGACTTCCACAGTTCCGTGGATATCTCTCACAGTAGGGGGTGGACCGGATCCTGAAACAATCAAGAAGTTTGTAACAGAAACTGTCACATAGAACTGCTTCCTCACTAAATTCATGCTTCTAAAATTTAGCCAACGATATAATATAGATCTTTATATCCAAATGATATAAGTTAATTAATACTATTATAATTAATATTTTTGATGGCCGCAAAACATTTAATTCAACTGCAAATGACTCTATAAATTATGACACTTTTTTTAAAGTAAAAAAACATCAAAAATCATTAAATTGTGTTTTTTCGCCTAGGTTAGAGATTTCGACTTGAATTTAAGGAGATCTCGAGTTTTCCTTTAAATGAGTCGCCAAGAACAAAAGACGTCGAATAGAGAATTGTTTTTGTTTCAGTTTTATTTGTTGTTTCGGAATTTACGGAGCTGTATAGTAAGTTATTTGTGATCTAAAGTCTCTCACCCAATATGTTCCCAAGCTCGCCAAAATATATGAAAATTTGCGAAGTGTGCTTTCTTGTGACGCATAATTAAGATTTTCACCCTGAATTTATGCTGATGTCTATTTCCCAGCCAAATATTTAGACAATGTAACCCTAAGTCGCCAAATGTACAAAAAGTTTGCTAAATATGGGTCTAATACGGATTTATGGTTCGAAAATCACCACTCTTTAGTTATTATCACCCTATAGTTATTTATTTCTGTCTACCATCATTTAATTGCTAAATTTGTCATCAATCTAGCCAAATTATTGCCATATCACAGGACAAATGTGGAAATGGGAAGGTTTCAGATGATGTAGCGTACCCTCTTGTTTTCATTTTTACCCATACTGGTTTTCATTTGTTTTTTCGATTTCACGTGCTGCGATTTCATTGGGTGCTTCAGTTAATAAGGTAATAAGTAAAATATTCTAAAAACACTTATTTCCGAATTTGGTATTTGGAAATAAGTGTTTTTAGAATACTTTACTAAATAAGTAATGCATGAATGCAATGAATAAGTTACTACATAAGTAATGCTAGGCAACAGATCGTTAGAGCTGTTTCCGTCCACCGTATGAAACATCCCCATTGCGTTTTTTAAAACATAATTGGAATGTTTCTTACGATGTCATGCTCTTCATTCCGCAATTTCATTGTTTGTTTTGTTTTCTTTCCGTACTACGAGAAACAAGCCCATTGGTTTCTTATGAGCTCCCGGTACTAGGATTTCATTAATAGCTTTGTTTTCTTTCCATAACACATGAAACGATCCCATTGATATCTTAGCTTGAAATAACTTAATTATACAATTATGACTTGACTGGAATATGGGAGGGAAATTGCGATAACACAGTAAGCTTATATATTGAAGATGATCTTCGTGTTATCGGGGTGTGCACTATAGCTTATTTTGGATTATGGAATTATTAGTTGATGTAAGTAACGGGGTGTAATACTTTGCAATGGACGGTATAAATAACATAAGTTTATTATGCAGTGAAAGATTTAATTTTACGTATATTTGTTACTATTCGGTTTTATAGAACGTACGAAGAACGAGTATTTATTTTCCAGTAACCAATAACATTACTGGACACTCAACTACATAGTGCAACAACGCAAATTTCGTCTTGTGTTGCTTTAAAATAATTCATTTAATGAAAAAATTATTCTAAAGTCATAGTCATGCTGAAAGAAATGATTTCATTTGCCGATAGATTTCAATAATATATATATTATTGACATTGTGCATCGTAAATTGAGGAACACCACTCAGCAAATTATATTGAAACTTAATATTTCAATTTGTAAAATCGATATAACAACAGCTCTTTATTGCAAATCAATGATTATAAGGCTTATTGATTGCTTTACAAGAAAAGAAAGGTTTATCAAACGAATTGATTGAGAGTGCATTTTACGCCTTTAAAAAAAAAAAAACATAACAATGATATTTTGTTAAGTGGTCGATATTACAGAAGAATCGAAAAAATATTATGTCCAGAAAATGAAATTCTCTCGAAAAAATAAAGTTTTCAACCAATTAAAAAAAATTCAAAAATGCATAAAAAAGCGTAAAAAATGTAAAAATTCATTTAATTTGCAGTAATCTATTTTTCAAAACAATGTTTAAAAGTGTATTTTGCTTAACTGATATTTTTAGCCTACTTTTCTTTTTTTAATTCAAAGGATTTAAAAAAAATGGAAAAGTAGTTCTTCGCATGCTGTCGATGCCCGTCCGTCCGTTAATCTGTCTGTCCGTCCGTCCGTCTGTCTGTCCGTACCCCCCTTCCAAAATCGGTTCTATCAATCCGAACTTAAAAATTCATTTTTTATTAGAACGGTATAACCTCAGACACTCAACTTTCATACTTTTTGTCCGTCTGTCTGTACGATCGGACGGACATAAATCTACTATTTGTCGACGAATTTCCCATTGCATTAGCATTTAAATTCGATTTCGAGTCCTTTAAATCGCTGTTGCAAACTAAAAATGCTACGGACAAGTGAGATACGTCAAAAACTTCAGCGCATCGACATGAGAATACAGTGAAAATTTCAGAAAATAATTCGAATTCGAAGTACTTCAATTATTTAAAAAACTTAACATTTCAATGCTCATTTAAAAAGTTTAAAAAGCATAGGAAGCCATTTTTATTAGAATTAAATCACCATTGCCATCGCAACAATCGCTCGAGAAACTTTAATTCTTTTAGACAATAAACTAAAATAAATTTATTTTAGAGACATCGATCAATTTAAAATGACGTCAAATATATTTCACTAGATTCTTTGTATGTTGATAAAAAATGTTTTTATTCTATTTAGAAGCGCGGAGTATTGCATATTTATTCTTTAAAATATAAGTTTTTGCAAACGATTTAAGTAATAAGTATTCAATTTTCGAAATAAAAGAAACTAGCCGAATTTAACGGGTAATAATGTTTGAATTAATGCTGTGTTTGGCGCCTTTTTACCTGTTAAACACAACTGTTGTATGGAAGTGGTTTAAGATACAGATTCTCTTACAAACTTACTTGTTAATTTACATTTTCTATTTTAAGTGCATTGAGGAGTAGTTTTTTGGTTTTTGTTCTACGAATAATTAAATATTTCTTTATAACTTAAATAAATTATGCGGACGATAAGTAATATTTGTTTTATTGGAGATAGAAAATTAATGAAAATAATCGATTTGTCATTTAAGAAGTTGAAATTATAGCTGGATGCTGTGTTTAGTGAAATTTATTATAATGTATATAAATTTAATGTAGCAGCGGTTGTTGATGTCACTTACTGTAATGAACCTAGTTTTTTCAAGAAAAGAATTTTAGTAAGTATTTGAGTAACAGGAAAGTAGGCTATTTTAGTTCTTTTAGAACTTCTTGTTACATATGACAATTTGCATATTGAAGCAATTGGTTACTGTCAAGTGGGGTAACTTTGGCTCTAGCATCGGAAAAAAATTTATTCTATAACTTGATCAAAATGATGATTTGTAAAATAGTTCTATCTTAACTTTTTTTTTCCAATTTTGGAAAGGTGGCGACATTGTCTCTCAATTTTTTGTAAAAAATGTTTTCGTTCGTAATTTAGGAACACCACAAATAACGTTTATATTCTTACAAGCCTTTGAGCACAAAAAAATATTTCTTAGAACTTTTGTCAGGATCATAAGGAAAAAGTTTTTAAATTTTTAAAGGAAAACGTTGTATGCTTTTTTTTTCTTTTGGGATGAATGCTCAAGTATTTATTGTCATATAAATTGAATACTTTCTACGCTATATTTATTTGTGGTTACCAGGAAACTTTTCGCACTGAATCAAGGTAACTTTGGCCAAAGATATAAGGATTCTTTTATGGAACTTCATCGAAGAGTAATCTGTTTAACTGTTTGCAAAGAAATGCTACCCTTATGTTTATAGATGTTTGAAATTAATTGTAAGAAATTTAACTATTTTAAACGTTGAAAGATAAAGATAAAATGTAAGAAAAGTACAGCATTCAAAGGAGCTAATGTCTAAATGTAAGCATTTTCGAAATCCTAAATTAAGATTCCTATTTAAGTTATTGTTTTCCTTTTATAATAAAATCGTTTCCTATATTCATTAATATTTGTTATTAAATATTTCTTGTGAAAATAAGTCATGTTTTCCTCATTAAAATTGAAGTCTGCGTTATTTTCTTTCTTTTGAAAGGCGGTCCATAGTGTTATTTAGCAATTGCGGTAATGTCATTCTACGATGCAGTACCATAAAGTACATTTTAAATTATAAAAATCTCTCTCTCTCTCTCTCTAATGGGGCTGCATCATTGGCGGTCAAGCCTTTGCTGACTTGGGATATTTCCCAGAACTGACAGCCATTTTTTTTTGTGGTACCATTTAGGCGATTCTCGCTACCAATTTTGACGCGCAGATTACAATGAATCTGAGCTCTCTGAGGATGTTAAAGCATGCCAAGATTTAATTCTGTTGAGAGCATCCAAGCCAAATAGGACTTAAAGTGATCTTTTACATGATACATAAATAAAACTTTTTTTTCAATTAAAAATTATAATTTTGCTATAATTATGTAATTTCTGTATTCAGACATTTTACTTTTATTATTTAATTCCGCAACATAGGCTCAAAGATGGCCAAATCTATATTTCTTACATATTTCATGTTTGGTCTAAAGATCCGAACGGAATATAATCTAATAATGGCCTATTAAGGTAGGCGAATACCCCAAATTCTAAAATTTTTACTATTACTTTAATCGTTTCCAAATTTGGCATAGTGATTTCAAATATAATGAACAATGCTTTTTAGGCCATTTTTTTATTTGAATATAATTGATTTATTTTAAACGGTGTTTTTCACCTAAAAAAAGGGGTTTACGCCAACAGTTCTAGTGTAAAAAGTTTTACATTAATTTACCTGAAAATTTTTACAGATGCTATTTCAATATATATCTGTGACATGAACTCTAACATCTGGTGGAAATATATAAGTTTTTTTTAAATGTCCAAGTGTAAGTTAATCGAAAAAAATCCTTTTTTTTGTGGCTAATTTATGACATTTTTCTTAATAACTTCTTTTCTTGTAATTTGTATGTAACTCTAGAGGATCATTGCATGCATCAGTTCAAAGCGAAGAATTTAACACATATTTAATGTTTATAGGATGAAAATTCAATGTGGTAGACTTGTTAGCGTAAACCTCTTTTTTTAGTAGAAAAACACTGTTTAAAATAAATAAATTATATTTAAATTTAAAAAAAATGCCTAAATAGTATTATTCATTTTATTTGAAATCACTATACCAAATTTGGAAAAGATTAAAGTAATAGTAAAAATTTTAAAATTTGGGGGAATTTTGGGTATTCGCCTACCTTACGGGTTGTTTCAAATTATGTAACTTTCCTGTCTTCATTTTGCTTTACTTGCAATTTCATTGGACTTATTTTTATTTTTATACTGATTTCCGCTTTAAAATTTAAATTTCAAGTGTGAAAAGCATCACTAAAACGTCAATGTTGTTGGAAAACATTATATGAGATTTTAATGATGTTTTATCTAACGCGGAGAAATAAATGAACTTGCAGCATAGAAAATTAACATCACTCACAAACAGGGAAAGCTTTAGTTCTACCAAATGAAAAGTTTGTTTAAATTGCTCTTCTTTAGGAAAAAAAAAACCTTAGAATTTTAGGCCAAAGGTACCTGACTTGACAGTTTTTAAAAGCTTTCACTTCTAAACTTGCCAGGATATTTTCAACTAACGAAATTATTTCATTTCAAATTTTACCTCATTTAATAAAAAAAACTGCTATATGCAACTACTTTATAATACTTACTCGTTTATATTGCAAATTGTGAATGCTGGCATTTCAATTTCTGATGGCTGCTCAACTGACATTTCTACTGCAGACGGATATTCCAGATACCGAAAAAGAAATGTCCAACTCTGTGTGATGAAACCAAAAGCCAACAGAACTTGAAACAGGAATCTGGCCTTTGATCTCCAAAATATTAGTTTTTTGAACTTGCATTTTGTAGTTTTTACTTCAAGTACTGGTTTAAGTTTTAAGCTAGTATCTTTTTCTCTCTTTTGGATTAATGAATTACTTGCCATATATATTTTATGCAAACAAATGGCCAATACGGAAATTTTTAAATATTCAGATTTTGTATATAAATGGTCTTCTATTTCGAAATTTAAAACAAAATATTTCAAAAAATTCTTTAATATTTATGCGGACGGCGATTCAATATTTTTCTATCGTTAAGTTTACTTTCAGCCGTTATTTTAATAATTAAATTCAGACATTATTTTAATAATTAAAATCATTTTTAATAATTAAATCCAGCCATTATTTTAATAATTAAAAAATATAAGATATAAAGAATAAAATATAAGCACGATATTTGTATAAAAAAGGATAACAAATACTAATGTTATATTCTTCCTTATAACAACGTTTCTTAGATGCACTGAAACGTTCTCCTAGTACAAGGATATCTAAAACTTTTTATCTACAACTTCCTATTTATATTTAAATAAAAATAATAATACATAGTTAGAGAAATACTGAATGTAAAAACACTTATAAAATCAGAAACTCTCCTTATTAAATTAAACCATTAGTTAAAAGGCGGACATTGTACCGAATAATTACAGAACTTTAAGCCACGGTCATTCAATTGACATAATAACCATTCTAATATTAAAGTCAAACTGAAACTGATGTTTTCATTTTCAAACGATGAAAAAATTGATTTCATTATTGATTCAAAAACTCGCAGCACATCTAGCGAGTTTACTCAAGATAATTATCATTTACTTAAGTATTTTATTTTGATGTGTTCAATTAAATATTCGAAACAACAAAACACTTTCTGCTTAAAAATGATTGAAGTATAATCATTGTTTTTAGGGGAGGTGTGTCTAACGGAAATAAAACAGTATTTTCTATTGTGGTGGACATTTTAAATTAGTTTTAGTTACTATCTATAAAGTTAAATTTGACATGTAATGGTAAATTTAAATTTTTCTTTAATTTTTGGTAAGTTTGTTACATAAATTATTGGATAAAGTTTTCAAATATTGTAGTAAATTTTATAATAAAGAAGAGTATTATAATAGTTGTAATGTATACAAAATAAATGCTACTACTTAAAATTTAATAATGTCAATATTTAATTATTTCAAGTAATTTATAAAGTATGTGTTTAAATAAATACAGAATGTGTTTTTTAGTTGTATTTAAAAAATAATGATTTTGTGACATAAACCTAGTATTTTATAGAAAAACTATTTATGAATTGCTTAACAGCTACTAAGAATTTCTACTCATTCCATAAAACCGCTTCGCAGTTCTTCGGAAGTCATTTTTTTTTTGTTATTCACTTTTTTTTTTACTATTTTCGATTTGTAAAAAATAAAGAAATATTAATTAGTCTAGTTTTGAAGTAGAGAAGTAACTCTATTTAAGTTTTCTCTACATTTCTGTATAAAGTACTGTATATAATGCTGCACCTAGAAATAACGGCGATTATTCACATAATCCGTTTAACATTATTTTTCTTTAATTTAAAGATAAGAAAATGAGAGTTATTTGCTCTTTCATTAAATTTCTTCAAATTTACATTTTAACATCTATAAATCCGAACCCAATGCCTACAAGTCTATCACCTTAAAGTGCTGACGAGAATTCGTGGATTTGGAGACATGCATTGGCCTATTTCTTGGTGTTTTCTTTCTTGATGAGCCGTGCAGTATTTCTCATGTATATAATCACAAAATAGCAACATATTGTTTTTTTTTATACTTAACTACGATGCTCTAAGATAGTCGCCAAAAAAGTCGCCTTCAAACATAAATTCAAAAAGTATGTTCCTTCAACATAAATTTACTCCACACCATTACGAAGGCTGTGATGCAGTAGGTCTTGATGCTGCAGTTTGCACTTCCTTGAGAAGAAAACGGTTTTTTTAGCCAGTTAAATTTTAGCCGGGCTCTTTAGTGTTATTTAAATATGTTTAGTGTAACCGAAAATTGATAAATAAGCTTATGAAGAAGCTGTTTTTTCTTCGCAAAAACTCTAGCATCAAGGTGGAATTTTTTTTATGATGTGGAACGAATTAATTTTGAAGGGACAATCCTCTTTGTCGTTTTTGAAGAGAATATTGTCTCTGCATTGTATTAAAGTACAAAAAGACCAACATCAAAAAGAACAATATATTGCTATTTTTTTATTTTGTCTGGAAAAGACTGCACACTTCATGAAATAAAAATCGGTCAACTCATGTTTCCAAATCCACTAATTCGTGGCGAAGCTGTAAGGTGATGGGCTGGTAGGCATTAGATTTTTATTTAGGGAAGTTAATTTGTAACTTTAAAGTAAATAGTCAGTAATGTTTTTCAGTAAAAGAGTAAAGACGGCTATATTGGCTGCTTCGTATAAACGTAAGTAAGAGTGTTACTGAATCTTTTAAATTCACCTGATATCGTGTTCTTAGCTTCCACACTACGTTTATAACTTAAAAAGTGGAGGGTATTATAATCGTTCAGTCCATCTGTCTGTTACCCACTTTCATAAATCAAACTACGAATGTTACAAGCAAGTGAGATACATAAAAAAATTCAGAGCATCGAGGTTAGAATATATTGAAAATCTAAGAAAAAATCGAATTCGAAGACTCCAATTATTAAAAAAATACAAAATTTAATGTTCTTTGAAAAGCATAAGAAGTCATTTTTATTAGAATTAAATTACCATTGCCACTCACAACAATAACTTGAGAGACTTTATTTCTTTTGTTGTCGTTGTTGTTGTCATGTCTATGATGTTTTTATTTATTTTAAATACTGAATTAAACGACATTTATTTGCGTGGCAGAAATCAGTTTGAAATGACGTCAAATATATTTCACAAAGAGATTCTTTGATTGCATGTTGATATGAAATGTTTTGCTTCGCTTTAAAAGCGAGGACTATTATATATTTATTATTTTTATATTAGAATTCCTTGTATGCGAGGAATATTACGTAATTTTTCCATTATGTATTTCAATCTAAGCTAGATTGTGTGCATCACCATCAAATCATGAAAGATTGTCTTCCTGATTGGATTCTCTCCCTAATAGACTGATGAGCCGAAACGTAACCTCAAATGAACTAACGTTTTCCTCAAATGAACTATTATTTCAAACAATTGTCACGTGCGTGCTTATAAGGTTCAACTATTTAATAAATATTGCATTTTCTGGTATCCAAAACAACTTATGAATGTTGCGTTTTCATCAGATGATCAAATGAAGATCGATCCGTATAGTTTAGTCGATATCTCGGGTCATATTCATTTTCCATTACACTTCCGAAAACAACTAGGGGAACACTTTCAAACAAGTCAAAGTGCTAAATCGCTATAATTTAATATTTAACAGTTTTTTGCCTCTTAAAATAGTTTCTTCTCAGTTAAAAAAATATGCAATTTTGACAATTATATTATACTATTGATAGTGAATTGGTTTTAAATTTATTTTTATATTCTGCTGTGGATATGCGCGAAAATGCAAAATTTTAATAACGGCAAAATAAGAAACGGAACTTCCTGAAATGCATGGGAAAATACTTAGCGAAACGGGATAATTTTTTACAGTGTATAAATAGAGCTGCGCTATATCTGTACTGAACTATTGGCTACGCATAAAATAAAGAATATTCAAAACTAACTGTCAAACGGACTTGCTTAAAGTATTCGAATTAAATTTAGTCTAGATCATATTGAAACCTAATCAAATTCTGAAGTCAATTAATATATTTTTTAGTAAGTTAGCTTGACAAGCTAAGTAATATTTATTCACTACTATGTTTATTACTTTGATGGTTTAAAAATAAGTATTTTTATATATATATTTTTTTACATCACTTCACACAATACTTCATTTTAACTGATCAAGTGAAGGAACACATAAAGTTCCCAAAGCTTTTGCCTTACGATAAATTACAACTTCTTCATAAAAGATTCATCTCTTTCAGTGTCAATTCGTAAATTATACGCAAACGAAGGTTGACTTGCTTTTTGGAAACTGCTTTCAGCAGCAGGTCCTTGTGTCTAATTAAATCTAATGTAGGAAGGAAAATAGCATTGTGCTCACAAACCATTTTTAAGTAACTGCAAAAATACTTTATGAATAATTTGCTTTTTCAGTATCTTTGTGAAGTTTATTGACTATGCATTATTTGCTATCAAACGATTTTTGTTTCTTTCAGAGAATGAATTGACATGTTCTTGTGGTTAGGCCAAGCAATTAACCCTGAATGGTTACAAAATGTCCTATAGGAGTCCAAAGCACAAATCTTATCGATAAACAAAAGCTATGTGGATTTAAACACTAATAATTTAAATGTCCTTAAATTAACGTAAGCTTTGAATTATTTTTAAAGTTGTTGCAAAATTTTATAGTAAAGTTAAGGCAACAAGATTTTCCATATTTAAGGGACATGGGTCATCATATCTCACCCATGCAGAAAACAAGACGCAAGACGAAAATACGTTTTTTTAAAAAGAGAAATGTCTGAAAAGGAATAAGAACAAAGGAATAGCTAAGGAAAATTGCGTCATCGTTGAATTTCATTTGTGGAGAAGGGTTTGATTTCCTTACTTTTGGGCACAACTCTTGTCATTGATTCATTTAATTCTTATAATACTATAAATAGGTCTTAACTATAAATATTAAGAATTATAATATATTTTGCAGATTTTAGTAATTTGAACACAAAAATTTAACTTATCCAGTTATGTCTCTCGTATTGCGTACATAGTTGGAGAAAAAACTCTTCTCGTAATTTATAGTTATCAAAATTAATTAGAAACAGTTATAATATTAAAACTAATAAGTTTTCATTCAATATACACACAGAAACTCTCAGTTCTATCGCCATAAGAAAGCCGACCTTCCTCGTTCTTCTCCTTACTCTAAACCAGACAAAAAGTGTGGTTCCATGCAAAACTTCTCTGGCTAATAAGTTGAGCAGGCCGTGCCTTTATGCAATATCACCTTTGGTAAGGCTCACCTAAGCTGAATGTTGCTAAGTGGACAATTTTGAAGTGTTAATAAATAATCGATTTTAACTGGTTGATTTTAATGATACTTGAAAAGTACAGGAGAAGAACCGATTGATTTATTAGGCGGACGTCCACAATTGTCTGCTTGGTGGACATTGGCGGCAGAAAACCGGTTTATCTCTTTCTTTTTCGCTTGGTTCAAGCGTCAGGATGTTCAATCGCCTGAATCTTGGTAGCTGGGAACCACAGAGATATTACTTAAAGTATTAGAATGGAAGATCACATAACCTACAACACTGGCATCATTGGGGCTCTTCTGGGAGCTCCTTGCGCGTACCGTCGCGTCGTTAGCATTGGAGATCACGTGATCTGCCACTCTATTTATTTAACTATAATCACTGTGGTAGGAACTGATTTCCTTACACAAGTTTAGGAGATCACTCGCTATCGTCGTCAAAGTGTCCTGCTAAGGAATATTCTCTACAAAATCAATCGGTTTTTCCCGTGAACTCTTCAATTATGATTGACAATTAATCCACAATAGGTCAGAACGTTGGAATTTATTCACTAGTGCAAAGGAATACACTAATAAAAAATGACAAGGACCCGCATGAAGCACTTTTCAAAAGTGCCATAAATAAACTCCATTATAAAAACCAGTGTTATTAAAGGCTACTGTCCAATTTGCTCGAAGCAAGTAAAAATTCGAATAACTTCCCCGTTCGTGCAAATAAAATCTTCATGAATCTATTTGGATCAATTTGTTGATGTTCGAAATATAATGCCAAAGTTAGGCGGAGCAAGTATTATTTTAACAACTTGCCCAAAAGGTCAAGTGCAAATTTTCAGATGTTTCTTGTACTGGAGACAGCTAGAAGTGTGTACAGAATTCAAGAGATTTCATCTCAAACACTTCCAGCAGCCAATGTTTGCTCAAAGTACTGGGTGAAGCAAATAAAAGTGGAGTCTAGGGATAGGAATGCGTTAAAATGCCTGGTGAGAAAAAGTATTGAAGCCGCCTAAAACGTGTTTTTGCATAGGGTGGAACGGATAGCTGCACATTAGAGCTACTCATAGACTAGTGGCGAGTTTAGATCTTAGTTCGTATTGTATGAAGACGTAGCATAATGCAAATTTTGTGTCTTGCAATCAATTCAGAATGTTTTGTATTAACAAAAACAAAAAGGTCCGATTCTCTAGGACAAATAACTATCGAAATATTTACTCTAGTAGGAACTTTTCTTGATCAGCTCTGTAAACCTTGTTTATATTTCATTTCAAATAGCTTCTCAAACCATGGCGCAAAAAAGTCGCCAAGCGTTTGTTTGGGCTTAGTATTGAAGCGATCAATAGCTTCAATTAGCAAACCAGTCTTTGTATTGGTTTTGGACTTGGCAGCAATGCTATTTTAATCCTATCTAAATGATGGAGCCAATTTTATTTGCCTTACCCTGTAGAAATGAATACACATAGGTAGTTTAGCATAGTTCTGTTTGGTGCACGAAAAAAACATCAACCATTCTGAACACCGCACTCTGCTTACACCCTAAAGACCCTACTACGTCTTAACAAAACGTGGTAAAGATTTCTATGTAAAAGTAAAGAATAAAGACGATCATTTGGATTGCTTAGAATACACGTAAACCAGGTCTATAAAAAGCTTCCTTGTGCTACAGGGGTTTTTAAAGTTAAAGCTGCACAACAAAATGATTTATTAAATATTTGTTATTGCTGCAGCCCATCAGATCTTGATTCACTTGTATTTTGAACCCTCCAATTATCAGCAATTTGCTACTCAAGCATAATGTTCGGCAGTCGTGTAATGCCCAGTCTCAATAGTATTTATTCTTCCCTCATTTCCCTTATATGAAAATGTTGTTGATGCTGCTACACGTTTCCTCTTCTTCGTCAACTTTCTTTTGCACCACGCGAGGAGACGAAAGATCCACTTCTCAATGAAATCGTAAACTGTTAGCATGGAGATACCAAGCCACAGGCCCACGTAGCCACCGATGAAGCTCAGGACGCCGATGGGCTAGAAATAAAGGAACTTTAACTAAAACCTTAATTAAATAGACTTTAACTATACCAAAAAAGGTGTATTTGCAAATATTTTCAGAACTCTGACAAACAGTACGCGGGACAAGATTATTATTACCATTTGCTTAGGTATAAGGTACACCGAGGCTAGCTTTCCAATGGGGAAGATTTTCTTCCCAGCTTTATTTTAAAAATGGACCACTAAATGTCAACTGTGGTTGAACCGGCCTGCGTACTAACTCATCATACATTATCTGAAGAAATTATTTTATAAAAACTCTCATGTTGTTGAAACACCTAATAATGCTATAAACAAAAATGTTCTTGAATTAAGAACAACCAATTAGCCATAATTTAAATTTTGAAATCCCAAAAGAATATGAAAAGAATTCTGACAGTGGCTTGTACTCTTTTGGAGTAAGTAAAGGCCACCTTATAGCTAATAGCCAGGGAGTGTTGTAAAGTCAGAAAAGCTCACCGAAATCAAAGTGATTTTTGGTTACATTTTGAGTATAGCGGATACGTGAATATGATAAGTAAGGTAATACTAATTCTAGTTATGATGAATATTTCTTTCTAAGAAATGCCAAGTCTTTTCGTGTACAGCTCATGTTCTTAATGTTTATGAAACTGGCAATTTGGTAAAGCTACAAGATAATGGCCGATTGAATTTTAGCATAGGTGGTTTTTGGCGAAATTGAAAATTTAAATTTGGGGAGCTAATCGTATCCTTTTGTATGGGTAGGAAATAGTTTGAATAATCGTCGCACTGGAGATATACAAGGGGGCTATTGGTCACATGCGTCTTAGTTTAGAACCACAGTCTAGTGACAGGCCAACACCTAGTATGTAGGTATCCAATAGAACTTTTAATGGCGACATCGTACGCAGCATCGGGACTTTGAAAAATATCTATTTAACGTGCATTTCCACCATTCGGGGAATTATTCGGGACACGGGACATATTTGGCTGCGTGCATGTGCCGTTTATAGGTCGACAGTAATTTTTAGCATGCTCGAACCTGAATCTTTGACCTTGTAAGACGAAATCCTACTGAAAATGGTCAGTAGAGATCAATAGAAAATGTGTATGTTCAAATGGCCTACTGGTACCAATAGAAATCTCTATTGATATCTATACAAATCTCTACTGAACTATATTGATATAATTACAAATATCTACTGATATCTATAGACATAAGTACAGGCCTATTGATGTCAATTGAGATCAGTAGCTTACTGATAGTTTTTTTACTGGTGCTGGAAGAGCTCTATTGATATTAATAAGAAATATTATCAGTAGTTTACTGATATCAATAACTTTTACTGATAACAAGAGAGACATCTATAGAAATAAGTACGTATCAATAAAGCTGTACTAATGTCAATAGATTTTTGTATTGATCTCCATGGATCATTTTTAGTAGGGAAGGCTTTGCCGACTGGGCTCCTCTGCCCTGTCGAGTGTTTGAATATAAATTGGAATTTTTTCTTCACGGCTTGGGCATTTTTGGGTTTAAGGGGGTATGGGACACTTTCAACTTTTTTCTTTAATATTGCAGATATCAATATAATTTTTTTTCCATAAATGTATACTAAATATACTTACACTTTTAGATAGTTAAAAGTTTTAAATTATCATTATTTATTTTTTTAAAAAAATAAAATGTGTCAAAAAGTGATGTCTCTTATTTTTGTTATAAGTCAAAAACTTATTTATTGGCAAACAAATATTTAGCATTTTTATAAACAGAAAAATGTTTTTAACAAACTGTCTTTACCGATTTTTCATATTTGCCATAGTTTTTTTTAAAAATTATTGAAGTTTTTTTTAACAGTTTCCCAGGTTCACCTTTTATATAAAAATTAACAAATAAAAAAATAAACTATTTACAGCTAATCCCCAAAGAAAAATTAAAGATATATGTTTGAAACATATGAGTAAGAAATTTTAACACTCTATGGGCAGTAGATTTTGAGTTATATCAATTTAAAGTAAAAAAAATCATCGAAAACACGATCAAGGAGAAAAACAGCTTTGAAGTTTATCACTTTCCTTACTGAAGCGCTCCAAACCGACCGAACAACTAAGGATTCGATAACGTTATTCCTATCTAATATTACGAGGAAGCAAAGATTATAAACGTGGTTGGCCAACACAGATGTCATGACACAAAATACTACACATCTCACGTTCTACTGCAGATATCAATAAAATTTTTGTTTTAAATTATTCTAAAATATTTATGTTATTTTTTATGATAATAATAATTTTTTTGCTTTTTTTGAAGATTTTGTGTCCTATACCCCCTTAAGAGGGCAAATAGAAACTGGCCATTATGTCATAGCGATTCTGGCAACTTTAACACGGCCTAAAGGAAATCCCTCTAACTCCCAGAAGTGACTGCATACAATCTACCTTCTTTTAAAAAAAAACTAATGCTGATATCAGAATGACAGAAAATCATAATATACCAATGAATTGCTGACCAGAGAGGAAGGGAACAATTAATATAAATTAAAGTTATTAAGTTAATTTTGTATAAATTAGTATTAACTATAAAATAAATTCGTACGCATAAAATTAACATCGTTAGTAAGGGTATAAGATTACCCCCGTGCAACGCCGGGTTTATAAAGCTAGTTGATGTATAAATCAGTAGTTGAGGGGGGGGGGGGACTTTTGACGATTTTTAATGTTTGAATCAATGATCATATTTCTTATACCACAACACATTTTACGCAAAATTACATTGATAGTTGAAAATTTATCTTATGAACAAAATTTTTATAATATTCACACACATTGATAAAATTTCTTACATCGAATTTGGGAATGTAAGTAAAAGTTGTTTTTTCGAAATTTTCGCTGTTGATCTCAACTATAGTTGCACACCTGTAATATAGAAATATGCATAAGAAATTATTAAAATGCTGCAATGTAAAAAAAATCATCTGTAGAAAAAAAATACAGCCGTAAAATACTGTTATTTTTTAAAAGTTATAATCTGTAAAAATAAACTGTTTAAAAAAGTTTTTCCACAGTTTTTTTTTAAAATTTTTGTGTAGTTTAGACTGTTTATTAATGCTCGGTAACAATATGGTCAATATCCTTCTGGCTGGTAAACTCAGGGGGACGGGAGGGAATTCTTTTTTTCGATTACAATTTGTACTGGGGTGACCTAGTGGGTTTGATTGCAGTCCATTACTCTAAGGTAACCCCGGTACAGTCTGTACTCTTTACCGGGTGCTGGTAACATTCCCGCATTTGCACTGGTTGTGCTTGTTCTCTGTGTGTCAGTAAAATTTCTGCCTGTGCCTGTTTTACCTAAAGAAGGTTCTATGGGAGGGTCTCTGAACAAGCATACTAACTCGAAAATCTATGTACCAACCGTTTGCCTTAAGGGGTCACAGGAGTCTTAAAAATGTGCAAAGAAGATACTACAAAACGTAGTTTGATCTTTCATGTCATTTTTTAACTACTCAATAAATGACAATAATTTTTTTATATGTAATTCTACAGGATTTATTTATTATAAAACAAGTTTTAAAATTTATGAAACTTTAGCCAAAACTAAAATAAATGATATTAAACATGAAGCTATTTGAACACATTGTGATTAGGCCTGCGCGGCAAATTTTGAGGTCAAAATTGAAAAATTGACCAAGAAAATGACTTTATATTGTACAAATATGTACAAACTAGGACTTATACCTAAATTCTCAGCTCAATTTTAATTTGAAATTATTTTATGAACTTTTTTCTAAAAAAATTAATAAAATTTTGATTTAAAAATTTTAAAAAAATAATTTCTAACTAAAATTGACCTGAGAATTTAAGTATAAGTCCTAGTTTGTACATATTTGTACAATATAAAGTCATTTTCTTGGTCATTTTTTCAATTTTGACCTCACAATTTGCTGCGCAAGCCTAATCACAATGTGTTCAAATAGCTTTATTTTTAATATCATTTATTTAAGTTTTGGCTTAAGTTTCATAAATTTAAAATTTTGTATTTTATAATAAATAAATCTTGTAGAATTATACATAAAAAAGTTATACTTAGTATATTGAGTAGTTAAAAAATTACATGAAAGATCAAACTGTGCTTTGTAGTATCTTCTTTGCACATTTTTAAGACTCCTGTGACCCCTTAAGATATTGACCTAGTTACTGCAATAGAAAATTACGTCAAACAAACCAAAACGAACACACACACACCCTTCGTCATTACGTTCAAGTGTTGTCCTGAACTATAGTTTTATCGATAATTTTTTGTTGCACGCATTTAATCCAGTGGAACGTATCTATTTCAATTTTACTACATTTTCTTAACATTTATTAAATCCACTTATAAAACATTTAATAATACATTTTATTTATCTGTAATTATGGTAATTATGCTAAGTAAAATAGATTATGATTTATTTTAAAAGATTCATCCTTGATGTACTTACGTTAAATCGTCAGACATTGAGCAGCTTCTCTGTAAAAAAAAATATTTTCAAAAGCTTATCATCTGCATAATTTCTTAAAATCATTAAAAAAATTTCTGCCAACAATATACTAAAGTGTGCTAATTCTATTCCACCATAGTGTAATGTGATGTTTGTGTTTGGTATTTACACCAAGTATTACGTTTTTTTTTTTTTTTTGTTTTTTTTTTTGTTTTTTTTTTGGGGGGGGGCAAAAAAAACGTAATACTGGCCCCTGATCAAAAAGTTCTTGGAAAAACCACCGTGAAGCGCTCCCTGTAATAAATATTTAAATTTGTCAACCTTCCTAAATTGGCAACATCATCTGAATGTCACCATGAAAATACATACACTTTGAAAAAAGCTGTATTCAGAATTCAACAATAAGTTCTCAAATAACTAAAATAGCCTACTTTTCTGCTACTTAAATACTTACTAAATTTCTTACTTGAAAGCAACTAGGTTCGTAACAGTAAGGGTCATCTACAACCGTTTTTACATTGAATTTTTACACATCTATAGTAATAAAAATGAAGTTTTGTGTATGTATGTCTCTCAGAAACTCACAAACTATACATTTGTTTGACTCGTAACTTGGCACAAATGCGTAGTTCATACTTAAGTTACAAAATAAGAACTTTCAGAGCTCAAAGTGTTCTATTTTCAGAGAAAATTCGAATTTACTAGAAAAACGACACCACTTTGGCTCAAATCCGATCATTTTTTTTTTACTTTCCTGATACCATCTCATAAAAAAAAATTAAATCAAACTTTCAACGAAAATAAAATTGAATATGTTTATTTTTGTGTTGCCATTAACTTGTATCAAATATTGAGTTAAAAAATGGATAGCGAGCGAACGTTGAAAATGTTAGAAAAGTCTTTAAGCCAACGATTCTCTGAAGAAACGGTCGTTTACCAGTTGCGAGCGGTTCAAAAATGATCGTGAGATAATCGAAGATGATGAACGCAGATTAAGACTATCGACATACAAAAATAAATAAAAGAAATGTTGGTCAATAACCGCAAATTAACCCACAGAGAGATAGCGGAGGACTTGAACATTGCCTACGGATCCGTCCGCAAAATTTGATACAAGTTCGTTGTTGCATCTATTTCTAAAAAATCACCAATACACACAGACATAGATGCACTTTTGGCTACGTAACTTTGGAAAAGATTTGGAGGGAATATCAGCAACAGATGTACAGCTGTGGAAATAAAAAAGTACCCACTTGAGGTTATTTCGTCCATAAGTCACCCTATAGAATCGGACCTTTTTGATATTGTGTACAATTAACATTCTGAGTTAATTGCATGATACAAAATTTGCATAAGGGGCCGTCTTCATATTAAAAATATTATGATCTTTGAAATTTCCAATAGCAACACCCAATTTTAATAACTTAGAAATGTTAAGCACTTTTGAAAACCCTTAAATCTAAGTTTTTGTTACATTTGGATGAATATTTGACGAGTTATTCAATCGAATCACTTGTGGACCTTTTGGGGACCATCTCTAAAATGACAAGCAAGCATGCATGCAAAGCCGTCTTTATTTGTCAATTACACACGTAATCTTATACACAGTTCCCTAAAGGGCAATTAACAAGTATTTTGTGATTTACTCAGCAAATTATGAATAAAAAATTTTAAAAATTGGGATTTCGCTTAAACTTCTTGTCTTAAATTTATTTCTTTAAAAATATTAAGGGGTTTCCATTCATATTTTTTAAAAAAATTAATATAATAATTATTTAAAAATATAAAAATTGTTTTAACTACCCCAATATTGAATGAATTTTGTTTGGGTTATTATAATTTCTTTTCAGTAAAAAATTCGTTTCATTATCTTAATTATTTATAGATCGGGATAGTTTTTTATGTGCAACTCATTTAACATTATGGGACCTAAACTTTGCACGTCTCTAACTCCTCTAATAATGCTTAAAAACTAACAAAATTTGGCAGTTCGTATTAACATAGGTCAGAGATATGAAATATGGATTCAAAAAGGGGTGTTGCTATTGGAAATTTTAAAGTTAGTAAAATTTTTAATATGAAGATGGCTCCTTATGCAAATTTTATGTCGTGCAATTAACTCAGAATGTTAATTGTAAGCAATCTCAAAAAAGTCCGATTCTATAGGATGACTAACGGCCAATATAATCACTAGTGGGTACTTTTTTATTTCCACAGCTGTACTACAAAGTATAGTTTGATCTTTCATGTAATTTTTTAACTACTCAATTTATAAGTATAATTTTTACATGTTATTTTATAAGATTTATTTAATATAAAATAAATTTTAAAATTTGTGAAACTTTAGCCAAAACCAAAATAAATGATATTAAACATAAAGCTATCTGAACACATTGTGATTAGACTTTCGCGGCAAATTGTGAGGTCAAAATTGAAAAAATGATCAAAAAAATGACTTTATTTTGTACAAATATGTACAAATAAAGACTTTAACCTAAATTCTCAGCTCTTTAGCGAATGAAGGAATTTAGTTAATGAAACTTTAGCGAAAACTAAAATAAATAAACAAACATAAAGCTGTTTGAACACATTGTGATTAGGCTTGCGCGGCAAATTGTGAGGTCAAAATTGACGAAATGACCAAGAGAATGACTTTATATTTATTATAAAACAAATTTTAAAGTTTATGAAACTTTAGCGAAAACTAAAATAAATAATAACAAACATAAAACTGTTTGAACACTTGTGATTAGGCTTGCGTGGCAAATTGTGAGGTCAAAATTGACGAAATGACCAAGAGAATGACTTTATATTTACAAATATCTACAAACAAAGACTTATACCTAAATTCTCTGCTCAATTTTAATTAGAATTTATTTTAAGAACTTTTTCTAAAATTTTTTTGAAAAAAATTAAAATTTCAATTTCAATTTTTTTTAAATAATTTATAATTAAAATTGAGCTGAGAATTTAGGTATAAGTCTTTGTTTGTACATATTTGTACAATATAAAGTAATTTTCCTGGTCATTTGTTCAATTTTGACCTCACAATTTGCCGCTAAAAATAATTCAAATCGAAACGCTGGGAGCGCTTCACTGTAGTTATTCCAGGAACTTTTTGATCACAGTAATACTAAACCTGAATACGGGCTAAATTTAGAAACATATTTTTTTTTATCAGACCGTCACCTTTCTTACTATAAAAATAAAATATTATTGAATATCTCTTGCAACCATCAATATATTGAGCTTACTCTATTTCCTTCACTGTTCTTCTCTTGAACTTGAACTTCATACTGCTGTATGCTAAAAAAATATATGATGAATTAGTATTCTGAAATTCAGAAATTTTAAATGTGAATCACTTGCAAAGTTAAACTTCATGATATTCCATTTTTTTTTTTTTTGAAAATAAGTATGATCTTTAAAAATTAAGCATACAAACTAATTTTACATTATTAATAAAAATAATTTTAGTCACTTATTTATAATCTAATATCCATAACTACTCGTAAGTTTAAATAATTTTTTTTAGTGCTGTTAACAAAAATATTTTATTTTTTCAAAGATGCAATGATTTAGAACTTGAAGCAATACTGACTTTCTTATTTTGCTGGAGGTAAGATAAAAATAGCTATTACACTGGTCAACAGTGAAAATGCGAATGAGATGAAAGTAGCCAATTCTGAATGATTTCAACGTGCTAAACACGAATATCACCTTAAAAAATGAAAGTTAGCTCTTGTTTTTGAGTTACGGTCGTTTTTTCATTGCATAGCATACAGCGAAATGCAGAAGCGCAAAATTAATTAAAGTCAATTTTGTTTACAGAAAACCTCCGAATTTGAGGCTTATACAGATTTTACTTTATATTATCAACCTGGGAGTGGGAGGAAATTATAACTTTCAAGGTTTTTGCAACCATATTAGCAGCTAATTAATCCTTCTAAGCAACGTAATTGTTCTCCTCCCAAGAGGTGCAGAATAAAAAGCAATAAATTCCTTGTATTTCTCACTTGGTTGTTTTAGAAGCTGTAGAATATCAAAAATTAGTATTAGTAATAAATCTATAACTGTAATGCCTTGTAAATGCATTAATAGAGCTAATAACTTCTGTTATATTTGCGGCAAAGTGCAATCAATTTTTTTAAAAACAAAATGGGTCATCACTGCAAAAGTAAATAGAGCTTATCATTTGTATTTTGGTTTCAAGATGGGAGACCAGGAATAATTTCTGGGCTCCTCAGTTATGTAGTTAAACTTGTGTAGCAAATTTGTCACTTTGGCATCATGTGGGACAACAGATAGTGCCGTATGCTATATAAAATTCAATGGAAGAAAATCAACGGAATGTAATTTTCTGATTAAAAGGGAACCAACAAATCAGATACTGACTTATTTCATCATCATCTCATCAGTTAAATGAGGTGTTATTTAAAAAAAAAAAAAATGTTAAATAACCTAACATTCCTTCAACTCTGTGTCCGGTCCAAGACGACACTATTTACTAAAAAGTTTCCAATATTTTTTATAGTTTTACAAGGATAATAGCCATATGCGTCTGCTAAATATGCTACAGGTTCTAAAAACAACCATGAAGAAATGTGAGAAGAATTTATTGATCTTTTTTTTCTGAACCTTTTAAAAGTGAAAACAATTTTGTTGCGTAGTGGGGTATTAAGCTGCGAATCTGTGTAAAAATCCTTGTAAATTATCATTTCTTACCAAGCCCATGTTGATAATAATAAATAAATCCTGTATGAGAAAAAATTAGGAGGGTTTCTGTAAGAAAGATTGACTTTAATACATTTTGTGTTTGGTGGCACCCATGCATTTCGCCGCATCCTATGCAATGAAGAAAACGACCGTAACTCAAAAACAAGAGCTAACTTTTATTTTTTAAGGTGATATTCGAGTTTAGCACGTTGAAATCATTCAGAATTGGGTACTTTCATCTGATTCGCAGAAATTTTTTCAAATTTTGTTGTCCAGTGTTATCAGAGGCAGGATTAAGATTCGTTTCTTCAAATATCGCATTCGTGAATGTGTGTATCCTTATTACAATTGTCAAACTTAGATAAGTAAGTAAGAAGTTGGTATTACAATTTATCAGGAAAGTAAAAATTATGTTTAAAGAGTGAGTACCTTTCATTAGAGTAGTATTAAACTACACTCATAAAACAAAAGAGTGAAATCCACTCCTATAGAAGAAGTGCATTTTCGACACTGGAAAGGAGTGAAAATTAACTCCTAAATCGCTCCCAATCGCCTTAAGGGGTCACAGGAGTCTTAAAAATGTGCAAAGAAGGTACAGCTGTGGAAATAAAAAAGTACCCACTTGAGGTTATTTCATCCGTTAGTCACCCTATAGAATCGGACCTTTTTGAGATTGTGTACAATTAACATTCTGATTTAATTGCACGATACAAAATTTGCATAAAGGGCCGTCTTCATATTAAAAATATCACGAACTTTGAAATTTCCAATAGCAACACCCAATTTTAATAACTTAGAAATGTTAAGCACTCTTGAAAACCCTTAAATCTAAGTTTTAGTTACATTTGGATGAATATTTGACGAGTTATTTAATCGAATCCCTTGCGGACCTTTTGGGGACTATCTCTAAAATGACAAGCAACCATGCATGCAAGGGCGTCTTTATTTATCAATCACACGTAATCTTATACACAGTCCCCTAAAGGGTAATTAAAAAGTATTTTGTGATTTACTCAGCAAATTATGAATAAAATTTTTTAAAAATTGGGATTTCGCTTAAACTTCCTGTCTTAAATTTATTTCTTTAAAAATATTAAGGGGTTTCTATTCATATTTTTAAAAAAAATTAATATAATAATTATTTAAAAATATAAAAATTGTTTTAAATACCCCAATATTGAATGCATTTTGTTTGGGTTATTATAATTTCTTTTCAGTAAAAAATTCGGTTCCTTATCTTAATTATTTATAGATTGGGATAGTTTTTTATGTGCAACTCATTTAACATTATGGGACCTAAACTTTGCACGTTTTAACTCCCCTAATAATGCTTAAAAACTAACAAAATTTGGTATTTCGTATTAACATAGGTCATAGATTTGAAATATGGACTCAAAAAGGGGTGTTACTATTGGAAATTTTAAAGTTAGTAACATTTGTAATATGAAGATGGCCCCTTATGCAAATTTTGTTTCATGCAATTAACTCATAATGTTAATTGTTCAAAATGTCAAAAAGGTCCGATTCTATAGGATGACTAACTGCCAAAATAACCTCAAGTGGGTACTTTTTTATTTCCCCAGCTGTACCACAAAACATAGTTTGTTCTTTCATGTAATTTTTTAACTACCGTCAAAGCGGGTATCTTTGGCCACGGAGGGTAACTTTGGCCACGCGTCGGAAAAAGATTTGTTTCTTAATTTCTCTTCATAAAAGGATCCCACCTTAAATTGTTTTGCATTTTTGGAAAGGTGGAAATATCGCCTTTCATTTCATGTAAAAAAAAAAAAAATCTCATTCTAAATCTGGCAATACTACAAAATCTGTTTTCATTCTTACGAGCATAAAATGACAAAAATCTATCTCTTCCAACTTTTGTCTGGAACACTTAAAAAAATATTGAAAATATTTAAATAAAACACTCTATTCGATTCTTTCATTAATGAGGAAGAATATTACACCATTTATTTTATTCTAAGTTGACTACTTTTTATGCTGTATTTAAATATTTGTAATTGGGAAGCTTTTGCCGATGAATGCGGGTAACTTTGGCCATAGATGTAAATATTTCTTTATGGAACTTTGCACTTTAAAAAATGTATGTAAAAGTGTATTAAGTTTAACTATTTTTGAAGAAATTCTCACTTTTGTGATTACTCAGTTTTTAGATTTTTTTTTAAATCTCATGATTTTAAACATTAAAAAGGTAAAGGTAGAATGCAAGATACGTATTCCATTCAAAATCACAAATGTCGAAAGGTAAACATTTTCAAATTCCTAATTATAAATATATTATTTTTCACCTTTTATAATAAAATCGTTTGCTTTTTACAAATATATTTGTTATTAAATCTTGCTTCAAAAAAGTTCTTTTTTCCTTATTAAAATAGAAGTTTATTTTTCTATCTTTTAAGGGGTCATAGGACTCTTAAAAATGTGCAAAGAAGGTACTACAAAGTTTTGTTTGATCTTTCATGTAATTTTTTAACTACTCAATATATAAGTATAATTTTTTTATATGTAATTCTACACGATTTACTCAATATAAAACAAGTTTTAAAATTTATGAAACTTTAGCCAAAACTAAAATAAATGATATTAAACATGAAGCTATTTGAACACATTGTGATTAGGCTTGCGCGGCAAATTGTGAGGTCAAAATTGAAAAAATGACCAAGAAAATGACTTTTTATTGTACAAATATGTACAAACAAAGACTTATACCTAAATTCTCAGCTCAATTTTAATTAGAAACTATTTTAAGAACTTTTTTCTAAAAAAAATAATAAAAATTTTTAAATTTTGATTTTAAAGTTTTTTAAAAATAATTTCTTATTAAAATTGAGCTGAGAATTTAGGTATAAGTCTTTGTTTGTACATATTTGTACAATAAAAAGTCATTTTCTTGGTCATTTTTTCAATTTTGACCTCACAATTTGCCGCGCAAGCCTAATCACAATGTGTTCAAATAGCTTCATGTTTAATATCATTTATGTTAGTTTTGGCTAAAGTTTCATAAATTTTAAAACTTGTTTTGTATTGAGTAAATCGTGTAGAATTACATATAAAAAAATTATACTTATATATTGAGTAGTTAAAAAATTACATGAAAGATCAAACAAAACTTTGTGGTACCTTCTTTGCACATTTTTAAGAGTCCTATGACCCCTTAAGGGGTCTAAGGAGTCTTAAAAATGTGCAAAGAAGGCACTACAAAACATAATTTGATCTTTCATGTCATTTTTGAAATACTCAATGTATAAGTATGATTTTTTTATATGTAATTCTACAAGATTTATTTATTATAAAACAAGTTTTAAAATTTATGAAACTTTAACCAAAACTAAAATAAATGATATTAAACATGAAGCTATTTGAACACAGTGTGATTAGTCTTGCGCGGCAAATTATGAGGTCAAAATTGAAAAAATGACCAAGAAAATGGATTTATATTGTACAAATATGTACAAACAAAGACTTATACCTAAATTTTCAGCTCAATTTTAATTAGAAATTATTTTTAAAATAATTTAAAATCAAAATTTTTAAAATTGTATTAATTTTTTTAGAAAAAAGTTCTTAAAATAATTTCTAATTAAAATTGAGCTGAGAATTTAGGTATAAGTCCTAGTTTGTACATATTTGTACAATATAAAGTCATTTTCTTGGTCATTTTTTCAATTTTGACCTCACAATTTGCCGCGCAAGCCTAATCACACTGTGTTCAAATAGCTTCATGTTTAATATCATTTATTTTAGTTTTGGCTAAAGTTTCATAAATTTTAAAACTTGTTTTATAATAAATAAATCATGTAGAATTACACATAAAAAAATTATACTTATACATTGAGTAGTTCAAAAAAGACATGAAAGATCAAACTTTGCTTTGTAGTATCTTCTTTGCACATTTTTAAGACTCCTGTGACCCCTTAAGCGACAAACAATACTAGTATTCAACGTGTAATGCCACTCCACGATGCACTGCAAAGTAAATGTTAAGTTATATACCATTTTAAATAACTATATGTCTCATAACTTTGTTATTTTTGGGTTTAAAGTTTTAATATTGCTATTTAAATCGTTAACACAGCTTTTAAGGATGTTAAAAAGTATGTTTCTTATTGTATTTCTTGGGTGGCCAAAGTTACCCGCTCGGCTCCTAATAGTGTCTTATTTTTTAAAATTAATACCAATTTTTTATTAATTTATAAAATGTAACAAAAATGCCTGAAAATTATTCCTAAATGTACAATACTTAGAATGCATAAGGATTTTTAAGTCTTTAAATCGTTTTTGAAGTTAAATTTTTCTTCTTTTGTGAAAAAAACTATGATTTTGGCCAAAGTTACCCGCACTGACGGTACTCAATATATAAGTATAATTATTTTATATGTAATTCTACAAGATTTATTTAATATAAAACAAATTTTAAAATTTATGAAACTTTAGCCAAAACTAAAATAAGTGATGTTAAACATAAAGCTATTTGAACACGTTGTGATTAGGCTTGCGCGGCAAATTTTGAGGTCAAAAATTGAAAAAATGACCAAGAAAATGACTTTATATTGTACAAATATGTACAACCAAAGACTTATACCTAAATTCTCTGCTAAATTTTAATTAGAAATTATTTTAAGAAATTTTTCTTAAAAAAATTAAAAAATTAAAAAAGTTGATTTAATTTTTTTTAAAAAATAATTTCTAATTAAAATTGAGCTGATAATTTAGGTATAAGTCTTTGTTTGTACATATTTGTACAATATAAAGCACTTTACCTGGTCATTTTTTCAATTTTGACCTCACAATTTGCCGCTCAAGCCTAATCACAATGTGTAAAAATAGCTTTATGCTTAATATCATTTATTTTAGTTTTGGCTAAAGTTTCATACATTTTAAAATTTGTTTTATAATAAATAAGTCTTGTGGAATTACATATAAAAAATTGTACTCATTTATTGAGTAGTTAAAAAATGACATGAAAGATCAAATTATACTTTGTAGTACCTTCTTTGCACATTTTTAAGACTCCTTTGACCCCTTAAAATCGTTCGTTAGTTGTTAAGATTGTTGGAGGTTTTTAAGGGGGGTATGGGACACTTAAACTTTTTTTTAAATATTGCAGATATCAATATAATTTTTTTCCGTAAATGTAAACTAAATATAGTTACACTCATAGATAGTCAAAGGTTTTAAATTATAAATTTTTTTTTAAATAAAATGTGTCAAAAAGTGATGTTTCTTATTTTTGTTATAAGTCAAAAAATTATTTGTTGACAAAAAAAGTTTAGCATTTTTATAAACAAGAAAATGTTTTTAACAAACTGTATTTACCGTTTTTTGTTATTTGCCATAGTTTTTTTTTAATTATTGAATTTTGTTTTAATAATTTCACAGGTTCACTTGTTGTATAAAAATTAATAAATTAAATTAATTATTTACAACTAATCCCTAAAGACAAATTAAAGATATATGTTTGAAAAATATGAGTAGAAAGGTTTAACACGCTATGGGCAGTAGATTTTAAATTATATCAATTTAAAGTCAAAAAATCATCGAAAACACGATCAAGGAAAAAAACAGCTTTGAAGTTTATCCCTTTCCTTACTGAAGCGTTTCAAACCACCCGAACAACTAAGGATTCGATAATGTTAATCTTATCAAATATTACGAGGAAGCAAAAATTATATACGTGGTTGGCCAACACAGATGTCATGACACAAAAAGCTACATATCTCACGTTCTACTGCAGATATAAATAAAATTTTTGTTTTAAATTATTCCGAAATATTTGTGTTATTTTTTAAAATAATAATAATTTTTTATATTTTTTTAAGATTTTGCGTCCTATACCCCCTTAACAAAACAAAAGAGTGAAAAGTACTTTTCCCTGTTTGCAGTCTACGAAATACGCTGTTAGATTTGAGGGACAAAGTGACAACATTTTGGAAACATAGTTATAGTGTCCTCATTATTTATTGACTGAATAAGATCCACTTTCACAAATGATTTCACAGTTTCAAATAAATCGTTGTCTACATATTTTATTGTTATGTATTTATACTTCCTATTGGAATGAAAAATACAAATAAAATAGAGTCAAAAATAAATATAATTTTTGGCACACATTGGAAGCTGCGGGACTAAAAATGGATGAGTCCTGTAAGCGACTGAAACTTTTCCGAATCGCTGATCTTGCCCTGCAGGCAGGGTTATACTTCTTTTCGAAATTGTGCATTAGGGCATATGATTTTCGGACATCCTTATTACAATTTTAAAACTTAGTACTATAGAATGTGTAAGTAAGCGAAACGCGAAGTTCGCATTGATTTATTTGTTTGTCATGTGACCAGTGCAAAAAAAAAATTATAGAAAAACAATACTAAAAAACTGATATAAGTGGAGACCGGTGGGATAGAACGGTCAGATAGTTCCAAAAGCAATTAATTTATTTAGTATAAATAAATAACGTTGGCAGAGTAAGTAGGTAAGGTTAATAGTAACATTATAAGTAGCTAAAAATCATCTATGGGGCTAATAAGCAATGCTGAAGTTTTATTTAAATATTTCAATGATGCTGTAAAATAATATAGTATATATAAATCGCTCATATTGAGATGGTACGACGAAAGGATTTATCAAATGAAAATATACTTACTGGCATGGGGACGAACATCTTTCTGCACAGTGGTATCGAGCGTTCTTAGAGAAATTAGATTTGTCTGAAAATTAAAATGTTAAAACTAAATCTAATATTTTCCTTAAAAGAAAAGAAACTGCATGCAGAAGTAATACCCTAGTTAAAAAAAAGACTTAGTCAAATGTATTTTACTTAGGATCACGATATAATATTCTGTGTGATAAAATATGTAATCTTAGGTCTAGGTTTCATCGGTTTTTTCTATTTTTTAAACTTCAAAATATTTCAAAAACATTAATAAACATGATTAAAACACCTTATATCATAATGCCATTTAAAAATGTTTTAGTCGGCATACATATATTTTCCGGCAACCTTCGTCAAGTAAGACAGACACAACACACACACACACACGCAGACACACACATATACGTGACAGATGCTGCCATCTATCACGCGCCACCTCCACAATTTAGACATGTTCTTGAAGGGGAGGGAAATAGTCTCCGAGAACCTGTACCCGTGGAAAACTGTGCAATGACCACCCACAGGATTTTCGCACCCAACAGATTAACGAGCACGTACTCCGCATATACTCGGTGGGTTTTCAGCGACCAGGACTCGATCGCGGGACCTTCCAATCCGTAGATCGAGACTCTGACCACAGGGCGCCCCACAGCACTGACTGTTTTAGTATGACAGACAGGGATTGCGTCCTCAAGAAGGGAAGAGTATGGGCTTTTTAGCCCATTACCCCGCTCTCCAAAAAAGACAGTCACAAGAGACACACAAAGAAGGATGCCAGAAACACATAGACAAATAACAACATTAATTGACAAAAACGAACATCCATGCCCTTACCGGCATTCGAGCCCGAGCCCAGCGGCTCCAAACTAGCACTCTAATCATTGCTCCGAAGGGCCGGCGACTGTTTTAGCAGGGGAGACTGGATACGGTTGTGCCAGTCGCCATAATAGCGAATCCATAAAGAATACCGGGTTGGGGGTAAGGGGTGGGGAGCAGCTTGCCTGCCTGAACATGTTCCACAGTATACCATCAGTCATCGCACGACATTAACCCTACCAGAGGCCTCGGTTACTTTTTCACCGTCAAAAAACTCAAAAGTAAGTATTTTTATTCCATTTCTTTTCATAACTGTTATATATGTGTACAGATAGAGCAATGAATTTTTTCCTCGTTATAAGTTAGACTTTAATAATGAAATACCAGTGATTACTTTGAATGTAAATTATTTTGTATTGTCACGGCGATAGTTTTTTTTTTTTTTTTTTGCAAAAGAGTAGGCTGGGTACGGTTGTGACAACTCAGTAAAATGTATTAATTTTTCATTTAGATGCCTATAAAACGCCTGAGGAAAGCAGAAAGGGCACAGTGTGACCTAAGGAAATATGAAGAAGATTTTATAGAAGTGAAACGCGGGATTTTATTAGGAAGAGCTGCAAAAAATCACCAAATTAACCGTGTCTTTGTTACGATACATTTGTATCGATACAAGCTTTAAATGTGCAATATTTTTATGACAATATGCAAATTGTTATGTACAAACACACCTATGAGCCACAGGATATATACATTGTTGACGAAACAGGTGTAACTCAAAGTGATTTATTAGTGTTATATAGGAACATGTATATTTTTTTATGTAGATAAGATATTTTGTGCATTTTTTTTAAAAAAAATACACATTTTTATTTATTTGTTTTGTATTTGACATGGTTACAGCAATGTATAATTATAAATATTTATTTAACTTTTTTGATGATAGTGATAATATGAAGAGTTTTTATCAATAATTATAAATTAATTTGTAATTATAAAATTTATTAATTAAATGATGAATTAAATGTTATTATTATAAATATTGAATTTATAGTTTCTAAAGATGATGCAAAAAAGAGTGATTTGATGCCTTTTTTGTTGTCACAACCGACCCCACCCTGGGGCCGGTTGTGGCACTACTTCCTCTTTTTTCTAATTTGTTCTTACAAGCTAACTATTGTACTTAGAGACGCAATTTTTTTTATTTATACGTAGACAAGTGTTGCGCTGTACTATTAATGCAACTTTCATCCAGCTAATCGGCATACTAATAGATATTTATAAGCGATTAACCGAAAACTGTCACAACCGTACCCAGTCTTCCCTATAGTGTAAAAAAAATATTATCTTGACTTACCTTCTGGGCAAATAGTTTCATTGTGTGGATAATCAATTCTTCGCTCTGCGCATCCATAATCCCGTAAGGATTTTTCCAGTTTACATTTCTCTGTACACATCTGTAGCATTCAAATAAAAGGAACTATTCGTGTATTGCAAATGCTGATTTTATATCATTATATTGGAAAACATTAGTTTCAACAACTACTAGTCAACTGAGTAGTTAAAAAAATGACATGAAAGACCAAACTATGCTTTGTCGTAGTATCTTCTTTTGCACATTTTTAAGACTCCTGTGACCCCTTAAGGGGTCATAGGAGTCTTAAAAAGACGGTACTACAAAGCATCGTTTGATCTTTCATGTAATTTTATTACTACTCAATATACAAGTATAATTTTTGATATGTAATTCAACAAGATTTATTTAATATAAAACAAATTTTAAAATTTTTGAAACTTTAGCCAAAACTAAAATAAATGATATTAAACATAAGGCTATTTGAACACATTTTGATTAGGCTTGACCATGAAAATGACCAAACAATGACCATGAAAATGACTTTATATTGTACAACTATGTACAGCTGTGGAAATAAAAAAGTACCCACTTGAGGTTATTTCATCCGTTAGTCACCCTATAGAATCGGACCTTTTTGAGATTGTGTACAATTAACATTCTGAGTTAATTGCACGATACAAATTTTACATAAGGGGCCGTCTTCATATTAAAAATTTTACGATCTTTGAAATTTCCAATAGCAACACCCAATTTTAATAATTTAGAAATGTTAAGCACTCTTGAAAACCCTTAAATCTAAGTTTTTGTTACATTTGGATGAATATTTGACGAGTTATTCAATCGAATCACTTGTGGACCTTTTGGGGGCCAACTCTAAAATGACAAGCAAGCATGCATGCAAAGCCGTCTTTATTTATCAATTACACACGTAATCTTATACACAGTCCCCTAAAGGGTAATTATAAGGTATTTTGTGATTTACTCAGCGAATTATGAATACACATTTTTAAAAATTGGGATTTCGCTTAAACCTCTTGTCTTAAATTTATTTCTTTAAAAATATTAAGGGGTTTCCATTCATATTTTTTTTTTAAATCAATATAATAATTATTTAAAAATATAAAAATTGTTTTAAATATCCCAAAATTGAATGCATTTTGTTTGGGTTATTAAAATTGCTTTTCAAAAAAAATTCGTTTCATTATCTTAATTATTTATAGATCGAGATAGTTTTTTATGTGCAACTCATTTAACATTATGGGACCTAAACTTTGCACGTGTCTAACTCCTCTAATAATGCATAAAAACTAGCAAAATTTGGCATTTCGTATTAACATAGGTCAGAGATTTGAAATATGGATTCAAAAAGGGGTGTTGCTATTGGAAATTTTAAAGTTAGTAACATTTTTAATATGAAGATGGCCCCTTATGCAAAATTTGCGTCATGCAATTAGCCAAGAATGTTAAATATTTACGATTTCGAAAAGGTCCGATTCTATAGGGTGACTAGCGGCAGAAATAATCACTAGTGGTACTTTTTTTATTTCCGCAGCTGTACAGCTGTGGAAATAAAAAAGTACCCACTTGAGGTTATTTCCTCCGTTATTCATCCTAAAGAATCGGACCTTTTTGACATTGTGAACAATTAACATTCTGAGTTAATTGCATGACACAAAATTTGTATAAGGGGCCATCTTCATATTAAAAATGTTACTAACTTTAAAATTTCCAACAGTAACACCCCTTTTTGAGTCCATATTTCAAATCTATGACCTATGTTAATACAAAATGCCAAATTTCGTTCGTTTTTAAGCATTATTTGGGGAGTTAGAAACGTGCAAAGTTTAGGTCCCATAATGTTAAATGAGTTGCACATAAAAAACTATCCCAATCTATAAATAATTAAGATAATGAAACGAATTTTTTACTGAAAAGAAATTATAATAGCCCAAACAAAATGCATTCAATATTGGGATATTTAAAACAATTTTTATATTTTTTAATAATTATTATATTAATTTTTTAAAAAAATATGAATAGAAACCCCTCTATATTTTTACAGAAATGCATTTAAGACAAGAAGTTTAAGCGAAATTCCAAATTTTAAATTTTTTTATTCATAATTTGCTGAGTAAATCGCAAAATACTTTTTAATTACCCTTTAGAGGACTGTGTATAACATTATGTGCAATTGATAAAAGAAGACGGCGTTGCAAAAGGAAGAAGTAGACTGCGCTTGTCATTTTAGAGATGATCCCCAAAAGGTTCGCAAGTGATTCAATTGAATAACTCGTCAAATATTCATCCAAATGTAACAAAAACTTATATTTAAGGGTTTTCGAGAGTGCTTAACATTTCTAAGTTATTAAAATTGGGTGTTGCTATTAGAAATTTCAAAGTTCGTAATATATTTAATATGAAGAAGGCCCCTTATGCGAATTTTGTGTCATGCAATTAACTCAGAACGTTAATTGTTCACAATCTCAAAAAAGTCCGATACTATCGGGTGACTATTGGCTGAAATAATCACTAGTGGTACTTTTTTTATTTCCGCATCTGTACTTGAACACACTGTGATTAGGCTAGCGCGGCAAATTGTGAGGTCAAAATTGAACACATGACCAAGAAAATGACTTTATATTGTACAAATATGTACAAACTGGGACTTATACCTAAATTCTCAGCTCAATTTTAATTAGAGATTATTCTGAGAACTTTTTTCTAAAAAAATTAGTAAAAATTTAAAAATATTGATTTTAAATTTTTTAAAAAATAATTTCTAATTAAAATTGAGCTGAGAATTTAGGTATAAGTCTTTGTTTGTACATATTTGTGCAATATAAAGTCATTTTCTTATTCCTTTTTTTCAATTTTGACCTCACAATTTGCCGCGCAAGCCTAATCACAGTGTGTTCAAGTACCTTCATGTTTAATATCATTTATTTTAGTTTTTGCTAAAGTTTCATAAATTTTAAAACTTGTTTTATAATAAATAAATCTTGTAGAATTACATATAAAAAAACTATACTTATACATTGAGTAGTTCAAAAATGACATGATAGATCAAACTATGCTTTGTAGTTCCTTCTTTGCACATTTTTAAGACTCCTTAGACCCCTTAAGGGGTCTAAGGAGTCTTAAAAATGTGCAAAGAAGGAACTACAAAGTATAGTTTGATCTGTCATGTAATTTTTTAACTACTCAATATACAAGTATAATTTTTTTATATGTAATTCTACAAGATTTATTTATTATAAAACAAATTTTAAAATTTATGAAACTTTAGCCAAAACTAAAATAAATGATATTAAACATAAAGCTATTTTAACACATTGTGATTAGGCTTGCGCGGCAAATTTTGAGGGCAAAATTGAAAAAATGACCCAGAAAATGACTTTATATTGTACAAATATGTACAAACTAGGACTTATACCTAAATTCTCAGCTCAATTTTAATTAGAAATTATTTAAAAATGAATTCAAAATCAAAATTTAAAAAATTTTATTAATTTTTTTAGAAAAAAGTTCTTAAAATAATTTCTAATTAAAATTGAGCTGAGAATTTAGGTATAAGTCCTAGTTTGTACATATTTGTACAATATAAAGTCATTTTCTTGGTCATTTTTTCAATTTTGACCTCAAAATTTGCCGCGCAAGCCTAATCACAATGTGTTAAAATAGCTTTATGTTTAATATCATTTTTTTAAGTTTTGGCTAAAGCTTCATAAATTTTAAAATTTGTTTTATAATAAATAAATCTTGTAGAATTACATATAAAAAAATTATACTTGTATATTGAGTAGTTAAAAAATTACATGACAGATCAAACTATACTTTGTAGTTCCTTCTTTGCACATTTTTAAGACTCCTTAGACCCCTTAAGGGCCACTTTTGTTTGTCTCACCCGATAGTTTATTTTTATTCCGATAAAATTTCCTTTTTGAAATAACAATACTTTATTTTTCAGAGAATTAAAATTCTTATATTCGTTTACTTATCCTCTACTCTTAGTTTTGGCAAAAATTAAAAAAAAAATAATAACTATATCAATATACTTCATTCATCTAAACATTCTAAACATACATATTTAATAAAAGTTATTGAAAAATCTGACAATGTATTTGTATTATCTCTTTAATAAAAAACTATACGAATGCGCCAAAGCACACTTTTCAACTAATTATTAATTTTAAAAAAAAAAGTTCTTATTTATTAATGTGTACCTTTATAACTAAAAAACACAGAACTTGAAAAAAAAGATAATGGAAAATTAATTATAATAATTTAATTAAATCTTATTAAGTACATACTTTTTGTGTTAGTGGCCCTCTTCCTCCATTTTGATGCCACATTTTCTCGTAATCGGCACAGTTGCTTTTGTAAGGTTGTGGCAACAGTTTCTTTTCGGACTGTCAATGAAAGCAATAAACCACTTTTAGACTGTTGTCCTTTAAGGGGTCATAGGACTCTTAAAAATGTGCAAAGAAGGTACTACAAAGTTTTGTTTGATCTTTCATGTAATTTTTTAACTACTCAATATATAAGTATAATTTTTTTATATGTAATTCTACACGATTTACTCAATATAAAACAAGTTTTAAAATTTATGAAACTTTAGCCAAAACTAAAATAAATGATATTAAACATGAAGCTATTTGAACACATTGTGATTAGGCTTGCGCGGCAAATTGTGAGGTCAAAATTGAAAAAATGACCAAGAAAATGACTTTATATTGTACAAATATGTACAAACAAAGACTTATACCTAAATTCTCAGCTCAATTTTAATAAGAAATTATTTTTAAAAAACTTTAAAATCAAAATTTAAAAATTTTTATTATTTTTTTTAGAAAAAAGTTCTTAAAATAGTTTCTAATTAAAATTGAGCTGAGAATTTAGGTATAAGTCTTTGTTTGTACATATTTGTACAATAAAAAGTCATTTTCTTGGTCATTTTTTCAATTTTGACCTCACAATTTGCCGCGCAAGCCTAATCACAATGTGTTCAAATAGCTTCATGTTTAATATCATTTATGTTAGTTTTGGCTAAAGTTTCATAAATTTTAAAACTTGTTTTGTATTGAGTAAATCGTGTAGAATTACATATAAAAAAATTATACTTATATATTGAGTAGTTAAAAAATTACATGAAAGATCAAACAAAACTTTGTGGTACCTTCTTTGCACATTTTTAAGAGTCCTATGACCCCTTAATTGGAAAGAATTTTGGAATTTTTTTTTAAACAAATAGGTATTGATATGCAGACGATTAATCCGTTCCCCCCTTCCAAAATCGGTTCAATCAGTCGAATCTTAAAAATTATTTTTATTAGAAAAGTGTGAAATGTGATATCCTACTTTCATACTTTTTGTTCGCCTGTCTTTAAATTAAGAAATATAGTTACGGAAGACTACTATCAGTCAGCGAATTTCCGATTAAGGGGTCTAAGGAGTCTTAAAAATGTGCAAAGAAGGAACTACAAAACATAGTTTGATCTTTCATGTAATTTTTTAACTACTCAATATACAAGTATAATTTTTTTATATGTAGTTCTACAAGATTTATTTAATATGAAACAAATTTTAAAATTTATGAAACTTTAACCAAAACTAAAATAAGTGATATTAAACATAATGCTATTTGAACACATTGTGATTAGGCTTGCGCGGCAAATTGTGAGGTCAAAATTGAAGACATGACCAAGAAAATGACTTTATATTGTACAAATATGTATAAACAAAGACTTATACCTAAATTCTCAGCACAATTTTAATTAGAATTTATTTTAAGAACTTTTTTCTAAAAAAATTTATAAAAAATTTTGAATTTTGATTTAAAAAATTTTTAAAAATTATTTCTAATTAAAATTGAGCTGAGAATTTAGGTATAAGTTCTAGTTTGTACATATTTGTACAATATAAAGTCATTTTCTTGGTCATGTCTTCAATTTTGACCTCACAATTTGCCGCGCAAGCCTAATCACAATGTGTTCAAATAGCATTATGTTTAATATCACTTATTTTAGTTTTGGTTAAAGTTTCATAAATTTTAAAATTTGTTTCATATTAAATAAATCTTGTAGAACTACATATAAAAAAATTATACTTGTATATTGAGTAGTTAAAAAATTACATGAAAGATCAAACTATGTTTTGTAGTTCCTTCTTTGCACATTTTTAAGACTCCTTAGACCCCTTAAAATAGCATTGAAATTCAATTTTAAGTGATTGAAATTGCTGTGGCTAAATCAGCAATGGAATAAGAAACTTTATTTGTTTAAAAATTATTGAAGCAAAATTTAATTTTGTCATAAATCTGTTTAGAATGAGGTAATAAAATGTAGCATAATGTGATTCGTTGATTGTTCATTAATGGGAGTGTTTCTTATGATGTCACGCTCACCTTAGTGAGATTTCATAAGTAGTTTCGTTTTCTTTTCGCACTGCGATTTCATTTATTGTTTCATTTTACGTATTCATTGATCACAGTCATAATACGGAAATAGATGAAAATAAACTTTTCTTTCTATGCAAGTTTTATTTAGTAAATGATTAAAACAAACAAACAGCACAGCAAGAAGTTGACATTTCAAAAAAAAAAAAAATAACAACACAAATATTCTTAAAAAACGCTCTTTCGAATACCAAAGCAAAAGCATTTCGAGAAAAATGAAAACAAGATCGCGGTTACGATCCGACGTGAAGCAACCCCATTGTTTTGTTAAGATAGCGGAAAGGCATTATACTTTTTGAATACAATTCTGCTTAGTTTCATATACAATTATTTTTTTTAATGCAGATCGAAGAAGTTTCATGCTTTTCATTATTTATAAATATTTCATTATTTTTCGAACTACAAATAAATCAAGCAGGTGATAAATAATATAAAAAAAATTGCTAAAGCTTAAAAATGGACTAATTATGACTTTGGATTTTAGAACATTAAATTACAGTTGGATGCTGAGTTAAGCTTTTTTTTTTCCGAATCTGTATAAATTTTATGTAGAAACGTTGGCTGATCACATTTACTGTAACTAACCTATTCAGTGGTTTCTCTCTAAGAATTACATATTTTACATATTACATATTTTACATATTACATTATTACACATTACATATTTTATTGAAAAACACAAAAAACAACTTTAAAGTTATGTATATTTTTTGTCAGAGATATTTAAAATTTCTGAGTTTAAATAAAAGAGACATTAATGGGGAAGAAATAACAAAACAAAATATGTTGATATCTTTTATAGTCCCTCCTTCTCTTTCTACAGTTGACAAACCTTATATTTCGGAAAACGTAAAAGAAAAGTAAGGTTTATGTTGTAAGAACTTATATTAAGCGTTTCACAAAACTGCTTGTAAGAAAACACTGAACAGAAATCGATAATCTTGGTCTTACATTAAGCTAAAGATAAACAGAATTTAAAAAAAAAAGAAAAACAGAAAATCGACATTTTTGACTCAAACACCCATTCGACCCCCCTTAAGGGATCATAGGAGTTTTAAAATTTGCAAAGAAGGTACTACAAAGCATAGTTTGATCTTTCATGTAATTTTTCAACTACTCAATATATAAGTATAAATTTTATATACATAATTCTATCAGATTTATTTAATATAAAACAAATTTTAAAATGCATGAAACTTTAGCCGAAACTAAAATAAATGATATTAAACATAAAACTATTTGAACACATTAGGATTAGGATTGCGCGGCAAATTTTGAGGTCAAAATTGAAAAAAATGACCAAGAATATGACTTTATATTGTACAAATATGCACAAACAAAGACTTATACCTAAATTTTCAATACAATTTTAATTCGAAATTATTTTTTAAAAAATTTTAAATAAATTTTTTTAAAAAATTTTAAATAAATTTTTTTTAAAAATTATACATTTTTTAAAAAAAGGTCTTAAAATAATTTCTAATTAAAATTGAGCTGAGAATTTAGGTATAAAACCTAGTTTGTACATATTTGTATAATATAAAGTCATTTTCTTGGTCATTTTTTCAATTTTGGCCTCAAAATTTGCCGCGCAAGCTTAATCAAAATGTGTTCAAATAACTTTATGTTTAATATAATTTAATTTAGTTTTGGCTAAAGTTTCATACATTTTAAAATTTGTTTTTATAATAAATAAATCTTGTAGAATTACATATAAAAAAATTATACTTGTATATAGAGTAGTTTAAAAATTACATGAAAGATTAAACAATGCTTTGTAGTACCTTCTTTGCACATTTTTAAGACTCCTATGACCCCTTAAGTAACAGGAAAGTAGACTCTATTTTAGTTCTTTTATAATTTCTTGTTTTAATTCATTTGTTAAATGAAGCATTGAAAGGTGTAGATTGATGTTTAGTTAATAGTAGGTGATATGTGAAAGGTGTTTTTATTGCATTCTCTCAATTTTAACAATTATTTATAGTTTAACTTTGTCAATAAATTTTCAAAATTAAAATGAAAAGTGAAACTTAATTAGGAATGGGCGCACTGGACCGCGGGTCCCCAAAGTTCCTCAATGTTAATCCAATGGTGAAAACTCTTTTCTCTGCCACATTTCTCCGGCTGCATTGAATATTTCAACAAACTGATTTTTTTTTTGTGATAGATGTAGCTAACTTCCGAGAATCTCACTCTTTGAAATGGGTTCGAACATTTCTTTTCATTTTCAATAAATAATTTTACACAAAATGTTTGAAGCAATTTCAAAAAGTGGAAATATAGAAACCTGTAACTATCTACATTTAGTACTTAAAAAAACGTTCGTAGAAATATTCAATACAGCCGGAGAAATGTGGCAGAGAAAATAGTTTTTTCTACATTGGATAAACACTGAGGCGCTTAAGTTTGGATTTGGAGACCCGCTGTCCAGCTCGCCCATTCCCCTTTAGTGTGTAAAACTCGGATGATATGACCCTGGTTTTTTTTTAAATTTTTACCTAAAAACTTTCAAAACATTGACGTTTCGTCGCATAGTCCAAACAGCTCCTAGTAGATTTTCAAGTTCAAAACTTGCATATGTAACAGCCAAAACCCGGATTCGGAAACTCCACGAATTGCCCAGCCAAATTACGAAGTTTCTAAGAACGCTGAAATTTGGCTGGAAAATGTCCGATCTTTCTTAATTTTGGCAATTGGACAACCAGATTGCAAAGTGGCTTCATAGCATCAGCCAAAGCAGAAAGAAAAATCATTGACGCATAGGGGAGACCAGGACTAGTTTTCCCGTGGGGTAAGTTTTCCACCAAGCCTTGTATTAGAAGTGAGCAGTTAGGGGGCGCCATTTGTCCTCTTGGTTTTTGAAGCAACACGTCCTATGTCACTCAAAAGAATATTTGTTCAGTTGATGTTGTAATCGGTCTGCCCGAAAACCCCTTCGATAAATCTAAAAACTGAAAATTGAGGCTTTGGCACTCGTATCGTTTGTTGCTTTAGTTTAAAAAAAAAACATTTTCGATTTCAAAGTTATTATAATTTTTTACTTTTATTAAATGAATTATACTGACCAGTTTGACTTTTATCTTGTTGATGGTTCCCGCATTGAGGAATATGCCTTCATTTATAGGGGAGGGAACGTGGTAGGGAGAATGAATGCTCAACTGGATACCACGAGACAAGTGAGAGGGATGGTATTCAGACACCTCCAGGTTCAAAATTAGGCGGATTTCTAAAGAGAAGATTCAGATACGTCATAACCTTTTTGGCTATTACTTTCTTATACCCTTTTTCTAAACTAAAATTGTCCATCATTTTCAACGAACATTTTGAATCCATCCTGTCATGTTAAGATATCAAACGAAAGGAAAAAGCTTGCTTGCTGGAATTTTGAACATTTCGCAGAAATTTCTCTTTCTTCAATAAAGAACACCAATCGTAAAATTAAGCCTCCAGTGCGCAGTAAAAAACTTGGTGTATTTTTACTCAGCACTTACGGAGCAACGTCATGCCAAATTTATGCAGTAACGTTACACTAATGCTAAACAGAAGTAAATTTATTGTTTGAGGACTCCATAAATTTTGGGCAACTTTCCTCCATGGAGGAAATCATATCAATTGTATTTATCAATTTGTATCAAATTTCCACCAGTTTTATTCAGTGTTGTTACACACACAACGCATTTTTACAGATGAACAAAAGACAAGTACGCTTCTACAAAAACAAGCCAATTTTATGCAAATTTCTAGTAACTACCAAAAATTTAATTTCCTAAACTATATTAGGTAATGAAAAAGTTATTAAACAGTAATAGGAAAACACGTGATGTCGCGTATCTAACTTTTTCTTTTACAGTAAGAAACACTTGACAAAATTCATTAATGAAGAGTACACGGGAAAAACCGATTGATTTTGCAGAGAAGTTTCCTTAGCAGGCCATTTTGGCGATGATACGATACCGAGTGATCCCCTAAACTTGTGAAAGGAAACCAGTTCCTACCACAGAGATCATAGTTAAAGTAATAGAGTGGTAGATCACATGACCTCCAATGTTGACGACGGGACGCGCAAGGAGCTTCCAGAAGAGCTCCAATGAAGTCAGTGCTGTAGGTCACGTGATATACCACGCTAATACTTCAACTACTATCTCTGTGGTTCCTAGGTACCAAGATTTAGCCGATTGGCGATCCCAACGCTTTGACCAAACGAAAAAGAAAGAGAGAAACCGGTTTTCTGCCGCCAAACAGACAATTGCGGGGGTCCGCCTAATAAATCAATCGGTTATTCCCGTGTACTCTTCAAATGAGAAAATATTCGCTGGTGACTTTTTATAAAATCGAACTCATTTTGATTACGGATAAAAAATGCCGAGTTGTAAATCATCATAAGCTTATTGAATCATACTTTTATTATTCGGCCATTCTATATGAAGATATTTCTTTTAAAAAAGCCTTACCTGTTGACACTGGTACCCTTTCGGGGGATTGATACGGCATTCCGTAGAGCGAGTACATCAAGTAACAGTTTAAAGGAATTTCAGAAGAAAGGCCCAGAGCAGGAACAAGTATCGGACTCGAACTAAAGAATAAACTATATTAAATTTTGGACCTTCTTGATTATTTAGTAGCCAAAAAAAGCCACAACTAAGTACCACGCATTGTAAACTATCATCAAAACTTTTTAAGTCTATTTGTTGTTGTGGTACTTTTCAAAATAGTTAAAGAGAGTCAAATAAGATCAAAAGTATCCAGAACAGCTACTTCAACATCAATAAGTTTCCATGTCAAAATTCAAGTCAAAATCAATTATTTTCCTAGAACATTAATTTTCTTTCGCAAATTAAATGAATATTATACATCGTCTGCATTCATGCATTTATTCATTCATGCATACATTCATGCATTCATTTATTCATGCACTCATTCATTCATGCATTCATTTATTAATGCATTCATCCAATCATTCATCCATTCATTCATTCAAAGGGTCTCTGAGGTCATAGTTTTCTGACAAAAAAATTAATTTTCATACGACGCAACGGGTGGAACCGTTTTGCGTCGAAACTGTTGTAGATGGCTTTTACTGTTACAAACCTACTTGCTTTCCGATAATAATTTTAGTAAGCATTCAAATAATGGAAAAGTACACTAGTTTAGTTCCTTTAGAGTTTCTTGTTGTTTTATTTTTTTTTTTTTTTGTATTGAATTTTTTATTTTTAATTGGTGAAATATTTTGCATTCCCAGATTTTCGAAAACCAAATCATTCTGTGTTAAAAGCTTTGTCCGAAGACTAAATAAAATGAAGTCTTGCTATTTGGATGCTTTTTTCCTCCAAGTACTAACGTGCAATCGTGTTCTTCGTCGTCTGTCCATATCTTGCAATCCTGCACGAGATCATCATATTGGTGTCCCAACAACTGTTGCTCATAGCGGGACAAGTGGCGGAATGTGGAGATATTAGTGATTGGAACCTTGAAAGAGAAAATCGAACAATTTTAGATAACTTTCAATTTTTTCAAAGAAACAAAGAAAGGGAAATATATCTTTACAGAGAGAAGATTCAGATGTTCACTTTTTCAAATTACGTTCAAACAGTCTGATTGAAATAAAAAAAATCCAGAATTATTAGTCAGAATTTGACAATAAATTTAAAATACAGTAGAAAATTCCATGTGTAGATGGCTTCTTCATAGTTAGATTAATGATGTTAAGCCCTACTGGTACAACATATGTACCAGCAAGGGACATTCCTTTGACAACGGACCTGGTACAACGTATGTACCATTCGCTGCGACCCCCTTTTTCGCCAAGCTAGTTGTCAATTTTGACGATTTGTAGTAACGCCTTCGTGAATTCATGACAATACCGTCTTTGTGAAAGGTGAGTGTGTCCTGTTCTGGACAAGCCTTGGCGTTGAGTTCTATAAAATTTTGAAGAACTGTTGCCAACCTGTCGCCAATGCTAAGTTGTTAGTATAAATTGTAAGTGGGTAATGACTGGTTTGAGCTTATTTAAAAAATTATTTAAACTGATCATTTTAAAAAAATATTTTAAAAATATATATTATAACATAACACACCAACAAAACCTTTCACAATTTGAAACAGTTTCCTTTTAGTTAGCATTATGTATGATGATCTTGAATTTTAAAACAAGTTTCAAAACATAGTTTCATTCGAGCAAATCATCTATTGGATGAATTTTTATATGTGATGGAAACTCAAGCAATTGTCTAACACTTAGTTTTAATTAACTATGGTAAGGAAATTAAAAATAAAAATGAATATTTTTTGATAAATCACTATTAGATAATTACTTGATTATTAATTACATTAGATTATTGATTGATTGTTATTTTATGTAATAAATGTAAAAATGATGTGTTTAAATTAGTATTTAATAGTCTATCGGAGTTTCTAAGGGACACACGATGTTAAAATTTTGATTGAAAGAAAAAAAAACCTTTTCAATGCTAATCCTGCCCCATTTCATAACATTGAATGTATTTTTATTATTTGAATTAAATTATAATATATTTTTTAAGGTTTAAATGATAATTTCTTGTTAAGCAACAAGTATGCCGATTCTGAAGAAAATGCTAGATGCAACCAAAATACTTTGAAAATTAAAAATTGTGTAGTGTTCTATTTCATTGTTATAGAATTATTGAAAATAAGCCAGCTGAACTAAAAGAGAACCTCCTCTTGTAAATATTCCTTTATTCATTTCGGTCAAATATCAATCTAAAACTATACAACTGTAGTTTATGTTTGCAACTTTGAATTTCGAGTGTTTGGGGAAAGAGGGGATGACAAAGAAGGTATGGTCAATAGGGTTTATTCTGAAGCTCAATGCTCAAGCTAGGGGGAAGGAACCTCTTTTTGTTATAGGTGACAGGTTCAAATCATCAGTAATCCGTTTCAGTTGAAACTACTGTGGCCGTTTGTGAATTAGTCACGCACAATCATTCCTCACTAAGAATAGGCTTTGTATGTTGCTTGCACCTTTCGAGGACATCTTTTGGAAACTGTCATAACGCCTTCAATCCATCAATATAATTACTAAACAGTTTAAAATGAAGCAATACGTAAACTTAGTAAATAGTTTCCAAGGAATGCATATTTGTCGTGGTGTGGATGTTTTGTATAATTTGTAACATTTTCTTGTCATTTTCTAAAACATTCATTGAAGTTAAAATAACTTAGTATTTTTTTTAAACTTTGAATAAAATAATTTCGTAAGGTTGTTAACGCTTGTGTGCTCGTCTGCTGAACAAGCTTTAAACAGTTGCATTAATTGCATGTAGGAATGAACGCATTAGAAAAGCGGAAATTATAAAGATTACGATACGAGCCATTATTTTGATTTAACACCATGTTGTTTCATCTATGAAACCCAATTTAAATTAAAATTTACATTATTTCCCTGAAACTTTGAAATTGAGCGGATAATCAGCGATTTATTCATATAGGGTTTAAATTACGGAAGCTGTACTTGCCTTGGACTTTTTTAAATAGTTAAAGTAAATTAAATTTAGGCCGCAATAAATATTACTCTCTTTCTTCACGAAATGTGCAATAACAGTTGCAGTATTGCAGCCTTACGAAGTCGAAACATCACTAGATAGTAAACCTAACGATCGCATGTCAAGGGGTTGAACAGGGCTTGGCAGTTGAAAGGGGTCTTTCTGTGGGGTCTACTATTGTGGCCAGAAAAAGAGAGGGGGGCGAATCCTGAAAATTCTTAGTAGCCAAGGGAAATTTTACTCAACCTAAGATAGCAGGCTAAAGGTTAAGTAATTGTATAGCACTTAAAAAAGTACGTCAATAAACAGAGCCACAGAGCTTGATGTATCATGTCAGTGGTGTATCCCAGCGTCATATTTGTGGAGTTTATATCTAACTTATTATATATGAAATCTTTTTTTTAAATTGGAGAAAAGAAAAATTTGGGAATACATTATGGTAATTTTTATGTTTATTTTTTAATTTTTATTTATTTTACTTATTATGAAAGGCTTAACCGCAATGACTGCATCACGTCCGTGGACATGAACAAAAACAAGTATAGAATTCAATAGGTTGTGGGGGGGGGGGGCAGTTCAGCAGTGTCTATATCATTTTAGCTTCATTTGCAGCCATAATAGTAGCAAAATCAAAAATTCATTATTTTGGCTGGCAGATATAAAAAAGTAATAAAACGGGTTATTTTAAATATAAGTGAAGTTCATTATAGTAACACTGTATATTGTCGTGAACTAATATAATAAAGTAAAGCTGAAAATTTGTTGAAGTTTGAAACACTAATGAAATGTATTTATGTTAATTTTGGGTTTTAAAACTCCTCTTTGTGATGAATTATTAAAAATTAGACTTAGAAATTAAAAATTAAGACTTTTAACTATTAGAATAGCTAATACAGGATGGTCCCGAATTCATGGTACAAACTTTAATGGTAGTTACCTGACATTGTTACAATGATTTATTGTGTAGGAATGTGTAGTCGCAAGTGACGCGGTAAGGCGTAAACAGGGGAAATAATGGCCGAAAGGAAAAACAAAGATTTTATTGAAAGCGTTGTTGACAAGTGTCATGTTTACAGTAAACGTTCAAAATTGCGTCCACCAGTAGCGATACATCATGCTCGACAGCGTCGGTGTAGCGATTGGCGTACACGTTCGAAGATGCCTGGTATGTCACGCACACCTGCAGCAGCTACAGATATGCGAGCGACGAGATCCTCATCTGAGTCAACTGGATTCTCATAAACAAGATACTATAGATGTACTCATAAAAAGTAATCAAGGCTCGATAAATCGGGAGATCGGGCTGGCCAAGGAACTGGTTCACAACGCCCAGTCCATCGAGCACCAAACGTGATGCGGTTACGAATGGCTATCGGAACAACATGCAGCAGTTGTGGTAACACTTTGTTCAGAAATGTAAGATAGCGTTCGCCACTGAGTCGCGTGGGTAGCAAATATGGTCAAACCGATCACTCAATTTCTCTTTCCTTTTACCTACCATTAAAGTTTGTACCATGAATTCGGGACCACCCTGTATTAATTGTATGATCTGGGCTGATGCTATTTTTCCTATGTAGTATGTAAGTGTAACTCAAATCCTAAGTTTCAAAAACATTCAGCAAATTTTTTTTTAGATTTTTTGCGTCAAATAGTTCGTTTTTGGAGTGTATATTCAACCAAATATATATATAAGTAATCAATAAATCTATTTATTTTTAATTTGTGAAAAAACTAGCACATGAGTTACCGTTTTCGAGTTGTTGACAAGGCGGCAATATTCCGGGAATTTGGTGCAGAGCTCGGAATCGGGACTTCCGCAGTTCTGTGGATATCTCTCACAGTAGGGGGTGGACCGGATCCTGAAAAAATCAAGGTTTGTAGCAGAAACTGTCACTTAGAACTGCTTCCACACAAAATCCATGTGTATAAAATTTCGGCAAACGCAATATATGTCTTAATATCTAAATTATATAAGGTAATTAATACTATAATAATTAATATTTTGGATGGATGCAAAACATAACTTTTCTTACTACGAGAAGCAAGCGCATTTGTTTCTAATGACGTCAAGCACTCGGTAGTGCAATTTCATTGTTGGATAGTTTTCTTTCTGTGGATCAAACAAATTGAGAGCTGGGCATGAAATAACATTATTATACAATTATAATGATTTGACTGGAATTTATGATGGAAATTGCGACGAAAGCAAGTTTATATTGACAATGCTTCTTGTGTTATGGGGGTGTGCATTATAGTATATTTTGTATTCTGAAATTGTAAGTTAATATAAGTAAAGGGATGTAATACTTTGTAATGGACGGGACTAATAACATATGTTTATTATGCATTGGCATATTTAATTTTAATGATTTGGAACAATTTGTTTTTCATACCGTGCAAAGAATGATTATTTATTTGCTAATAACCAATAACAATTAACAATAACAATCACACTCAAACTACATATTTTTACAACGCAAATTTCGCTTTGGTTGGTTAAAATGATTGAATTGACCGAAAAATCATCTCTCAATCAAGAGTTATACTTACATCAGTCAGGGTAATCCTTAAAGAAATGTTTTCATTTGGTAATAGATTTCATTAATAAACATTAGTGGCATTGTTCCTCATGAATTGAGGCACACCACTCTGCAAAATTGTACTGTAACTTAATGTTTAAATTTGTAAAATTGAATACCAGCACAAGCTCTTTAATGCAAATCAATGTTCATAAGGCTTAGTGATTGCTTTACAAGAAAAGAAAGTTCTGTCAAAGGAATTGATTTATTATTTTTATTTTTTTTTAAAAGTCATCCAAATGATCTTTTGCTAATTAATTGATATTCGAAAGAATATTTTTAACATATTTTAATTGAGATTAGAATAGTCTTCAATCATGTTCAAATAGAAATATTTATTCCATTGAACCCTGTAATTGAATATTGCATGGATAATATATGACAGGAATTTCATTCTAATGCTCTCGAGAAAATAAAATTTTCAAACAAATAACAAATTTCAAATTGTAAAAATTCACTTAATTTGCATTAATCTATTTTTTACAATGGTTAATTTATTTATTACAATGGTTAAAAGTTTATTCTGCTTTACCGATATTTTTACGTATGACTATTTGCATATTGAATCCATTCATTACTGTCAAGCAGGGTAACTTTGGAATTAGCGTAAAAAGATTTATTCTATAATTTCGCTTCATAAAAAAGAACCAAACTTAATTTGCTTTACATTTTTGGAAAAGTGGCAATACTGTCTTTCATTTTATGTAAAAAAAAAGAGTTTGTATTCTAATTTTAGCACGACCGCAAATAACGTTTATATTCTCACTAACAAAAAACTATTTCTTAGAACTTTTGTCAGGAATATCAGAAAAGTGTTGAAAATAGTTGAAGAAAAATACTTAATGCTATTTTTTTTTATCTACTAGGGGGCAACGCCTCTTTCTCGATATCGCTCACCTACCCCCTGTTTTGCCAATTTATTGATAAATATTTAATCTGTAAAATGCTACAATTCAGACACTTTTATCAGACAGAATTTTTTTTTTCGGCAAAAAACATTTTGTTGGCCTTTTTTATAAAAAAACTTCTATATTTTTTTCCTGTTTTGCCAGTTTGTTGATAATTTTTCATTTTAATTTTTAAAAAAGTAGTTGGGATTTTTTTTAAATATTTTGCGGACATGATATTTGGACCATTTTCTGCATTCAGTAAATAAAACGGAATTGTCCAAAAAAAATTGTCGTACAGATCAATAAGTCTTACTTTAATTTAATATAGACAGATTAAAAAAAAAACATAATTTAAAAGTCCTTCTATATTTTTTTCCTGTCTTACCAATTTGTTGATACATATTCAATCTATAAAATAATACAAACTCAAACACTTTTCGGACACAGAATCGGTCCGGATGGCTGAGTGGCTTGGACCTCTGCGCTAGCAGTCTGTTCACTGAGCGGGTGCGGGATCGATTCCAACATTTGCCTCGAGTGTACTTCCTTTCTCTTTGACAGTAAAAATCCTATCTGTGTCGGTCTTACTTAGCGAAGGCTTATAAGCGGGTCTCTGATCAAGCTCACTAAGCCGGAATTCGGATGATGCAACTCTCCCGTCTTCATTTTACTATACCTGCGATTCTGATGCAATGGTTAGTGTACTAATCTTTGGAGCTGCTGGGCTCGGGTTCGAATCCCGGTAAAGACATGGTATTTGTGTTTGTCAATAAATGTTGTTATTTGTCTATGTGTTTGTGGCGTCCTTCTTTGTGTGTCTCTTGTGACTGTCTCTTCTGGTGAGCGGGGTAATGGGCTATATAGCCTACGTCCTTCCCATCTAGAGGGCGCAATCACTGTCATTTGTCATTTTGTCATACCTGCTATTTCATTGGATTTCCTACAAATTATTTTTTTTTATTTTACACTTCTTTTAGTGCAACAAATTTTTATTTAAACCATTTTTGGTTTTACGAGGGCTATTACAAAAAGACGGGTCAAAATACAAAAAAGTGTGCGTGTTTTTGTCAAAAGTAATGTACAATACGTACATATACACATAATCACTTTGACGATTGGGCATTTGTCGTACCTGTAAACAAGCTCTGAAATGCCCTCTTCATAAAATGTATCCGCCAACGATTTGGAGGGAGTTGTGACGGTTCCGTTTAATAAAGTAAATTTGGAAGCTTCATGTCGATTTTTTTCTGTTCTTCGGCCACTGCTAGTTTATAATTCTCTTATGGTGTACCTTTGAGCTTCCCGAAACACTTGGTAACTCGCTGAACAATACCGTCTGTAACGACAGACTATTGCTTCCTTGTTCCCTTCTTCATGAACATTAGTAATGTTCAGCTAGTTAAACAAGTGCTTAGGAAAACTTGAAGGCTTACTATAAGTGAATTATAGGCAAGCATAGTGGCTTGGATTGTAGCGGTTCCAAATCAACATGAAGCTCAAAGAAACCGTCACAACTCTCTTCTAATCATTGGAAGCTATATTTTATAAAGTGGGTATTTCAAAACTTGTTTACAAATATGACAAATGCTTTAATCATCAAAGTGATTATGTTTAGAAATAAGCAGTATTGTAGATTACTTTTTGTACTTTTTAGCTTCCACACTACGTTTATAACGTAAAAAGTGGAAGGTTTTACAATCGTTCAGTCCGTCTGTCTGTCACCGACTTTCACAGAACGAACCGCAGGTCTCGCAAACAAGTGGGATACATCATTTTGAAGCAAAAAATCAGTTAAGGCTACATTCCAAATTTCACTAAAAAAAATTTAATTAGAAGTTTATTTAAAATGTAAATAACTAAAAATTAAATCTATATTTAAAGAGCATGCAAATTCCATTTTTATTTAATAATTTCACTGTTGCTATGACATCATCATCATCCGAGAACCTTTATAAAAAATAACAATAAAACTCGTGAAGAAAATATTTATTTTTGTATAATAATTCAATTTGGATTGTTGTGATAGCACAATAAAGTTATTTTTAAGGTTCATTATATTTGAATGAATAAAGATGCATGAAAAATTCTAAATTTGCATAAAAATATGTAAAGTTTCGCTTTTATTTTTAATGCGACTTGAGGCTTCAAAAAGATATTTATTTAAAAAATACATCATTATTCTTCGAACTTCAAAAAAAAAAAAATAGCAAATGAAAAAGATTATTATTTTGAGGATTTGATAATTAAAGACAAATATTAATTTTGACTTATAAAAGATTGAACTAGAACTAGCTAAAGGCCTTGTCTGGCGAATTTCTTTTTGAGGTGCTGTTAGTGCTTTTCCTGTTGAGCGTAAATATTGTGTGGAAGCGGTGTAAGTGACAGATTCTTTAACAAACCAACTTGTTTGATCCTGACCCGTATTTCTTTGTTGCAGCCAATCGGAGGTTGAAAAAGAAACAGCCCTCGTAATTCGATTAAATTTCAAGTGCGCGAAGCATTACCTAAACGTCTATGATGATGTTGGAAACTTGATACGAGATTTAAATGACCAGAAAACAGGTATCGAAGCTAACTCGAAGATTTAAATTTTACATACCATAAATTTACATACCATAATTTTACATGCCATGTACCGTAAATTTTACATACCATAAGAAAATTTGTGAACCATTGGTGAAAACATAACCGGTTAAAGTTAATGTGACCAGATTTTCAAAATCAAAAAGTAGGGCACTCCATCACCCCCCCCCCCCCCCGGTGTATTTTTTAAGTATTTTTTTATGCACATAATAGTCCCTTCACACAATTACACACTTGGTATAAGAAAGATAAGGAAGGCGCGTTCAACAGCAGCAGTGGTTAAAGGCAAACCGAAACCATACTCCACCAATTTGTTGATGACTTTAACTTTATTTATACGTCATAGCGTTTTGCAACGATTATTCATAAAAAAAAGTATTTTATTTACAATCTCCTCGTTTTTCGGGACATTGAGGGACTTTTACAAAAAAGCGGGCGTTTTGGCGGGACATTCGGCCCGCGGGACAGTAACACAAAAAGCGGGACTGTCCCGCCAAAAGCGGAACGTCTGGTCACATTAGTTAAAGTGCACCATTGTAAACAAAGTTAGAGTTTGGAAATTGAACTATTCTATACAAAGGTAAAGTTTTAAAAGTCATAGGAAATGAAATGTAATTGATAATTGGCGTTTCGTTGAATTGAAAAGCAACGAAAATGTCGAAATGTGGTAAACATTCCATTCCATAATTCATTCAACTCGATAGGTATAGTAACCATACGTTAGATTTTCAAGATCGCCAAAAATCGCCAATGAACAGAATAGAACTAAAATCGTCTGCTGATTGGAACTTAAAAAATATTCATGTTACCATTTCTGTAAAACTCAATTAAGTTTGGGTTTGGTTTGAATTATCGTCGCACTAGAGCTACACGAGGGCTATTGGCGACGGGCGTCGTATTTTAGAACCACAGTCAGGTGACGAGCCACACCTGAATAGGCACCCAACGCAACCGTTGAGGGCGACATCGTACGCAGCGTTAGGACTTTGAAGGATATTTAACGTGCACTCCCTTACACGGGGTATTATTCGTCGGACATTTTTGGCTGCACGGGCCGTTTATAGGTCGGCAGCTATTTTGGCGATGCCCGGACCCGAACCTGGGACCTTCCGCATGCTAAGCGAGTGCTTAACCGACTGGGCTCCCCAGCCCCCTCAATTAAGTTTAAAGCAAGGTTGAATTTATTTAAATTTGAAAAATTAAAATCTTAACCAAACATTTATAGCTTAAGCAGAGGCTTATAGCTTTAGCAGATGGCATCTGGAAAGTAGCCATTATGGCGAACTAATGAAGTTTGAAATTTTTAATCCTATCTGTAACTCCGAACTGCTTGACCGTAGCGCTTCAAAACCTGTGCCAATCGATTCGTCGTGGCCAAAAAACCCCAAGTTTACCGGAGTTTATTAATTCTGGGGCGATTTTCGACTTGGCACCAATTCCTCGTATTATAGTATAAGATATTTTGTCTTTTGTGGAGAAATTAACAAAATTGTGGTAAAGCTATTTAACATCCTTCACAAAATGGGAAAAGCTTTGGTCACTAAAAGAAAAGTTTGTACACAAGATTCGTTCAGTAAGTATAAAACATATTGTAAATTGGTCAAAGCAAATAGCACCCACCTGACTGTATTTAAAAGCTTTCACTTAGAAACGTGACAGAATATTTTCAACTAACGAAATTATTTTTTTTTTTAAATTTTACCAAATTTAATAATAAAAGTTTATATTCAACTTCTTTATAATACTTACTCATTTATATTGCAAATTGTGAATGCTGGCATTTCAATTTCTGATGGCTGCTCTACTGACATTTCTACTGCAGACGGATATTTCAGATACCAAAAAATAAATGTCCAACTCTGTATGATGAAGCCAAGAGCCAACAGAACTTGAAACAGGAATCTGGCCGTTGATCTCCAAAATATTAGTTTTTTTAATTTGCATTTTATAATTTTTACTTCAAGTACGGGTTTAAGTTTTAAGCAAAACCGAGTATCTTTTTTTCGCATTCGGATTTGGGAATTACTTGCCATAGATACCGAAAAATCGCAATGATATAATTGACGTAATAACAATTCTGAGACCATAGTCATACTGAAACCGATTTTTTCATTTTCAAACAATGAAAAACTTGGTTTCAATATCGATGCAAAAACTCACGTTTTGCGAATTTACTTAAGATAATTATCGTCAAGTAAAGTATTTTATTTTGATGTGTTCAATTAAATGGTCGATGGAATAAAACACTTTTTGTATAGACTTTTTGAACATTTTTGTATTTTGCATTATCCGCTTCTGAAAGTACAATGATGTTTTTTTCGATAAGCGGTGTTTCAAATGAAATAGAACTTAATTGACAATCGAGTGGACATTTTAAATGGGTTTTGTCAAAAAAAGCTACTTTTGACATAACGTGACGAATTTGCATTTGTCTTTTTTTTAGTAAGCTTGTTGCATAAATTATTTGATAATGTTTTTAAACATTGTAATAAATTTTATAATAAAGAAAAGTGTTTTAGTAGTTGTGTTGTAATGTTAACATATACACTATAAATAATACCACTTAAATTAAATAATGTCAATATTTGTGATGATTTTTAAGCTTTTTTTATAAAGTATGTGTGAAATTACGCACATACTGTAATTACACGCATACATCCAAAAATGTGTTTTCCAGTTGTATTTTTTTTAAAAATGACGTAAGAGTAACATTTTCTAAAAAAAGTCGTTTATGAAAACATAAACAACTACTGAGAATTTCTACGCAATTTCCATTATGCAGCTTCGCGGTTCTTCGGAAGAGTTTTTTGTTTTGTTTTTTGCTATCGCTTTTTTTCACTATTTTTTATGAGTAAAAAAATGAAGAAAATTTAATTATTCCTCTTTTAAAGTAGATAGGGGAGAGCAGGTAAATCCCGCCACCTCGGGTAATGCCGCCGCCTCTTGTATCTCGCCAGCGGTGTGTGTGGGAGGGGGGCTGTGAGCACTGACCTGTAGCAGGAAACAAAGTAATTTGTAGTAGAGACGCTAATGGCCGTGCGATGAGTTGGTGTAAAGTTATTTAAAAAATATGGTTTTTAGAGATTTTCATCTAACCTTTCTGAACTTAAGAGATTAGTGACTGTTATCTCTAAGTTAGATAAATCAGTTATATATCATTTAAAAGAGTAATAATGTGGCTATTTGATCACGTATTTAGTTTGGACGCTAGGCTAACTACCTTTCTTTAAACAAGCCGTCTATGCCATTTTTTCTTACTGGGGTAATGCCGCCACATCACTCTGGGTTAATGCCGCCACATCACTCTGGGTTAATGCCGCCACATCACTCTGGGGTAATGCCGCCACATGCAAAAGGATGGCGGCATAATCCGTAAAATAGAAATTTTATATATTGGCCCTACAACCTATTAGTTTTCGTTAGAGAAGCCCCGTATCCGAAAAAGAATAACTGAACTGGTCAAATAGACCAACGAAACTTAAAAGAAAAACCTGCATAGTTAGTTGCACATAGAAAGTTAATAAAAGAGCTGTACCCTGTAAAATTTACCATTCCTAAGCTAATTAAACCTATTTTAGTTCTATATGTATTGCTTTATTATGAAATTAAACTATTTTTATGAAGAACTAACATTCAATAAGCATATACAAAAAAATTATTAATATTGAAACGTTAGTTTTTTCAAAATATTAAAAATATTAAAAATAATAACGATTTTTCAAAATACTACTCCTCCTACAATTTAAGGAATTTTTTAATGGATTTTTTTTTCAAAATGTTCCCACAACATCTGTTAATAAAAGTTGGTATGGACATTGAGCTACCAGTTAAACAAAAATAGTTATGCAGATTTATGTATAAAAATAGCCAAAAAATAAGCTTTTTTTCTAAATTTTCTACTTCATCACTATTTAAAAAAGTTCTAATCACACTAGACCTTATCCCATACCAACTTTTGTTTATGGTATACGCCTTAATACAGGAAAAAAAAATTTGGAGCTCTACATTTATTAACTTAAAAGCCTTAGGCTTTTAACCATTCATAAGCTATAAAAATTAATATTTAAAAAATCAACAGAAAATTTCAATTTTTTTTTTTGCAAAACCACCATATTATTTTCAATAAACCTCTATCATTATAAATGATACCGTCTTTTTTTTTGCAATATATTTGTATCACAGAGTTCTAGCATGTTTAATCATTTTCTGGGCAGCCCTAAATTTTAGGTAATGCGTCCCCTTAAGAAAATATGTTTGTCTAATATTTTGTCCTTTTGATATTTTTTTCTTGGGTGCAGTTTGGTATCTTCGTTGTTTTATCTATATTTTAAGGCATTGTTTTAATGACCAAAATGGTGTCTGTACTTTTAATCTTGTTTCTCTTATGGTGTTTCCATGTAATTTTTGTATTTTTTATAGTTGGTCATCTGTTTTCTAATGGACCAGTTCTGTTTGGTGGTTGTAATAATAAATAAAATAAATAAAAATAAATTTTAAAGATTTAAATCTCTTGGTTAAACTTCATACCCAACAGAAAATATAGCCGAATAACAGAAAATTTTATTACCCATTTTCATCAAATTTGCAATTTAACATCTCTGATTCCAAACCCAATGCCCACGTGTCTATTACCTACAAGTTTCGAAAATAATTCATGGATTTGGAGATATGCATTGGCATATTTCGTGATGTTTTCTTGATGTACCATGTAGTATTTCTCATATAAAAAGACAAAATGGCAAAATATTGCAGTTTTTTATGCTTAACTACGACGCTCTAAGATAGTCGCCTAAAAAGTCGCCTTCAAACATAAATTCACTCAAACAAAAATTCAAAAGTCTGTCCTTTCAACATAAATTCACTCCACATAACAGACCGTTAACCACATCATTACGAAAGTTCCGTCTTGATACTGCAGCTAGCAGTTCCTAAAAAAAAAAGTTTTCTTTGAACCGGTCTCTTGAATGTTTTTTTTTTAAATATGTTTGGTATAATCGAATATTGAAATATAAGCTTATGAAGAAGCTGATTTTTCATCTCAAAGACTCTAGCGTCAAGGTGAAATATTCTCTTTTATGATGTGAAGAGAATTAATATTGAAGGGTGTCCTTTTTGAAGAGAATACTCTGCATTGTATAAAAGTACATAAATTCCAACATCAAAAAGAACGATATGTTGCTATTTTTTATTTTATCTGGGAAGGACTGCACGCTTTATAAAAAATCGGTCAACGCATGTCTCCAAATCCACGAATTCGTGGCAAAACTGTAAGGTGATGAGTTGGTATAGGCATTCCATTTGGATTTAGAGGCGTGTAGATTGTAAATTTAAAGCAAATAGACAATAAAATTTCGCAATAAAGGAGTTAAAATAGCTATGTTGGCTGTTAGGCATAAATTAAAGCAAGAGGGTTACTAAATCTTTTAAATTCTCCCGATATCGTATTTTTAGCTTCCACATTACGTTTATAGCTTAAAAAGTGGAGGGTATTATATCATTCAGTCCCTCTGTCGGTCTGTTTAAACTTTTAAAATGTTTTAATTTTTTACACGTAATTCTATTTACTACATTCCAAGAGCGATATAATGAAGGATTTACTGTTCTGAATAAAAATTGACATTTTGAGTAAATAAGCTCTAATGTAATGGAATGCTCAGTGATTGCAGACTTTCAGTGAAATTGAAAATGTAATGAAAGTTTGCTATACTTATCGGGTTGTTTATAATACTACACCTAAATCGACCTTAAGTTTGCAGTATACAAATGTTCTACGAGAAAAAGGGTAAATAGTTCTCATTTTTGAGTGCGAGAATCAAATAGAAAAAGGTATTTCACATTCAATAAACAAATTTATTTGTTTTTTCCAGGACAAAAATTTATTATTTTTATTAGTTTAGTCAGTTAAAGCGTTATTTTAATTATTTTTTCCTTCGATTTTGACGTAACAGGAAGCACGAATATCAGGGTCAGAGGAGCAGCCAATAGAAGCAGTCGAAATTTCGGCACCAGCAGCGTTATTTACGCAAATTCCTCCGCCTAGTACATTTCTCTGCTGCAAACTTAAGCTCGGTTTTGGTGTAGCTGACCCGGCGAACTTTGTTCCGCCTTAGAGGCAATAAATGAGCAAACTTTTGATTTTATCAAGGTCAATTTTTTATTTGGATAATAAATGTAAATTTAAAAAAAAAAGGAATCGAGTGTCATCGAGTATCGTAGCGGAAATCACATTGTTCATCAATTTCCTTACCACCAAACGCTTCCGTTAAGACTTTCAAACCCATTCGGCAGACTTTCGACATGCTTACGGTAAGTCTCAGGTTCAGGTCCGGACATCGCCAAAATAACTGCCGACCTATAAACGGCTCTTACAGCCAAAAAAAAAAAAGTCAGGCAAATAATATCTCGTCTAGAGAAAGAGCACTTTATATATCCAAAAAATTCCCGACGCTGAGTATGATGTCGCTCTTAAAAGTTGCATTAGGCACCTACTCATTTATCGCCTCGTAACTTGACTGTGGTTCTAAATTACAACTCCCGCTTCCAATCGCCCTCGTGTGTACCTCTAGTGTGACGATAATTCAAACTAACCCTAACTCACAAAACTGGATGGAAATAGCTACCCTACGTTAAATTTTCAACATTGCCAATGGCCGCCAATGCCAAAATTCAATCGGCCACTAAACCATCTTAACATCAAAAAACAAAACAGACATTCATACTCTTGTACGGTTAGAAAAGTTTTATGACGTATAAATTCCTTATTTATGATGAAAATATTGCTTCATATCTTCATTTATTACCATTTTTAAACATCAATTTAATTTAATTAATAGTAATATTTAATTTAATTTAATTAATATTAATAATTTAAATCTAGTTGAGGAAATCTGATCCACCATAAAAAAAAAAGATTTTAAATTAGCAAATAGAATAAAACACTGATATTCAAATACCAATCCAGCAAATTAAACCGAAGCGCTCTTTTTTTGTTAAGTTAATTTTTGTTCACGCTGAGCGCGCTGAAATTTATTTTAAATTGAATAAAAGCATGAATAAAAATCTTACAATGCTATTCCAATGGCTCACGTTTTGCACTCTTACAACCGTTTGGGTTCGAATTTCGAAATAAAAAGTGTTCTATAGCCTATTCTTGGTTATAAGCTACCTCCCCACCAATTTTCAGCTTAATCAGTTCAGTTCTTGAGTTACAAATAGTCGTACTAACACGCTCTTCTTTTATATGTATAGATGAAGTGGAATGCTAAGCAAATTTGTGCATTTTCGCTGTTTGGCAACGAAATTTAAAACCCCAAATCGGGACCGACCATTATATCATAGATATTCTTAACTAAGAAAGAAGTAAATTTAAATTTCATAAGTAACTGTTATTTTGCTTTGCATAATGTTGCATCTTTTGCTTAATGGATATTCTAATGATGGAGAATGGAAATTCTTCCGCTCAACAGAATCTGCGAGGTCGTAGCGATAGGGAAAGAAGTCGCCAGCGTGAAAGAAATCGTAGAATCTACGCTAAATGAATTTATTCATTAGTAAAGATACATTTAATTGTAAATATTTTATTTATTAAAATGTAGTGTATTGAATGTAGTTCAGTAATTCTTGGAGTTGAATTAGCAGGAGACATGTTTTATTTAATGCAGATTGTATTGATGAGCATTCCTACATTGGTACTATCCTCACATTAGTCTTGCATGTTTTTTTGCGGAGCAAACAAAGAGGATTTGCGTAGCAAATCTCGGGGGTTGGGAAGCGGTAGCGAGCTAGGGGCTTTGTCCCCTAGTATTTTAAATACTAAATTGAAAGACATTTATTTGTGTGGCATAAATTAGTTTGAAATGACGTCAAATATATTTCACAAATGGGTTATTTGATTGCATGTTGATATGAAATGTTTAGCTTCGATTTAAAATTCTAGAAATATTATATATTCTTTTTACAATAGAATTCTTTGTATCCGATGAATATTACGTATTTATCCTTTATGTATTTCAATCTAAGCTAGATTGTATGCATCAACATCAAATAATGAAAGATTGTCTTACTAATTGTATTCTTTCTCTAATGGACTGATGAACCATAACGCAATCCTTTTCCCCAAATGAGCTATTATTCAAGTAATTGTCACGCACGTGTTTACAAGCTTCGACTATTTAAAAAATATTGTATTTTCTGTATCCAAAACAACTTACGAATGTTGCGTTTTCAGTAGATGATCAAATGATGATCGATCTGTATAGTTTAGTCGATATCTCGGGTCGTATTTGTTAACTATTTCACTGCTCAAAACAACTAGGGGAACAATTTCAAACAAGTCAAAGTGCTAAATCACTGTAATTTAATATTTAACAGTATGTTGCCTCTTAAAATAGTTTCTTCTTGGTTCGAAAAAATATGCAATTTTGACAATTATATTATACTATTGATAGTGGATTGGTTTTAAATTTATTTTTATTTTCAACTGTGGATACGAGTGAAAATGCAAGATGGAAAATTTTAATAACGGAGAAATAAGAAACGAAACGGAACTTCCTGAAATACACGGGAGCAAACGGGCAAACGAGATAATTTCTTTACAGTGTACTATTAATAGAGCTGCGCTTTATCTGTACTAAACTATTGACTACGCATAAAATAAAGAATAATCAAAACTAACTTTCAAATGGACTTGCTTAAAGTATTCAAATTAAATTTAGATTGAAACCTAATCAAATTATCTGAAGTCAAATAACATTTTTCATTAGTAAGTTAGCTTGACAAGCTAACAATAATTATTCACTATTTGTTACTATTTATGACAATATTTATTCACTACTATGTTTACTAGTTTGGGGGTTTACAATTTAGTATTTTTATTTTTTGTAACATTTCACACTATACTCCATTTTCACTGACCAAGTGGACGAACACATAAAATTCCCAAAGCTTTTGTCTTACGATAAATTACAACTTCTTCATAAAAGATTCATCTCTTTTAGTGTAAATTCTTAAATTGTTCAAAAACGAAGGTTGCTTTGTTTTTTGGAAACTTGCTTTCAGCAGCAGGTTCTTTTGTCTAATTAGACCTAATGTAGGAAGGAAAATTGCATTGTGCTCACAAAGCATTTTAAAGTAACTGCAAAAATACTTTATAAATAATTTACTTTTTTAGTATCTTTGTGAAGTTTATTGACTATACATTAATTCCGATCAAACGATTTTTTGTTTCTTTCAGAGAATGGAATTTACATGTTCTTGCGGGTAGGCAAAGAAATTAACCCTGAATGATTGCAAAATGTCCTATAGGTGTTCAAAACGCAAATCGTATTAATAAAAACAAGCTATGTAGATTTAAAGAAGCTTTGAATTATTTTTAAAGTTGTTGCAAAATTTCATAGTAAAGTTAAGGCTACAAGATTTTCAATATTAAAGGGACATGGCCCATATCTCATCGATGCAGAAAAAAAGACGCAAGACGAAAATACTTTTTTTTAAGAGAAATGTCTGAAAAGGAATAAAAACAAAGGAATAGCTATGGAAAATTCGTCTTCATTGAATTTCATTTGTGGAGAAGGGTTTGATTTCTTTTCTTTTGTGCACAACTCTTGTCAGTGTTTCATTTAGTTCTTATGCTATAAAAATATCAAGAATTATAATATATTTTGCAGATTTTGGTAATTTAGACACAAAAATTTACCTTTTCGAGTTTTCTCTCTTTTATTGCGTACATAGTTGGAAATAAAACTTTTCTCGTTATTTAGTTAAGGGGTCACAGGAGTCTTAAAAATGTGCAAAGAAGATACTACAGGGTGTTCCAAAATTGACCGGAATTGTATAGGACGCAATTCCTAAATATTTACCCGGCCCCCGCCAATGAAAAACGGCAAACTAATTGGCCGCCCTTTCGGTCGTGCATGAAATCTTGCACTTGTGCTACACAAGAATAGAACTTTTAGTTTGGTTTGGTTGAATTAACATCTGATAAAAATTACAGGTTCAACTAGTTTTCAAAAAAAAAAAAAAATTAGGAGACTGTTCATTTTGATAGGTTGTTGCATTATTGTTTAAAAAAACTTGATGTTGGCCATCAGTCTATACATAACAATTATTGTATTTTGCTTATTTATGCTGGGTAGGTATGCACATATACAGGGTGGTTATAAAATAACGCTCGCTATTCGGGGTGGTCTGTAGCTTTATGAATAATCCAAATGCAGAAGACTTTGAGACACTTACTAATCAAGAAGGGGGGAAAGAATGGAATCATAAAAAACAAACTAAACTCGTCTCTTGACCAGGGTTCTAAATTACGAGGCGTAATTGGATGTGTTGGCCGTAATTAGTCATAATTGACGACGCCTCATAACTTAGAACCCTGGTCAAGAGACGAGTTTGTTTTTTATGATTATTCTTTTTTGTGATTATTTTTTAAGATTCTATCTTTTTTATGATTCCATTGATTTCTCCCCCTTCTTGATTAGTAAGTGTCTCAAATTTTGAAGCATTTGGACTATTCATTCAAGATACAGACCACTCCGAATAGCGAGCGTTATTTTATAACCACCCTGTATATTCCGGTGTGTGTGCATGATCAGAGACCCGCTTATAAGATTTCGTCAAGTAAGACAACCACAGATGGATTTTTTACTGGCAGAGAAAGGAAGTACACCCAGGGTAAAGGCGGGAATTTAACCCGCACCCATTACAGCGCGCGGACTGCTAGCGTTATGGCCTGCGATCCAAACTACTCGGCCATCGATCCCCACATGACACCCTAAATTGTCTCCGTGTTGGTAGATGGTGCGGTTGGTAGGTTCAGTCTCTACCCTACTATAGAACTATTTGGTCCCAACACATGCACATTTCGACAAACTGTACATTTCTATCGCAAAACGTTTAGCTCCTTCCAATTTTCAAACATCCAGCTCGAATTTGAAACACACCAAATTATTTAAATCAAAATCCAAACACAAAAATTCCACTTTCGTAGTTACTAATCATTTTTAGTAGTTTTAGAAACTGTGATGTAACAGAATCTGCAAATTGTAAAATTACTAGGCAATATGTCGATTCAACCAAACCAAACTCAAAACAAATGCATCCCTTCGTCAACGCATTCTCGTGCTGCCCTAGTTCAAGTATGCAACCACGACCAAAACGCGTGATCAATTGGCTTTTTACTATTTTTCGGAGGGGCCAGCTCAATATTTCGGAATTGCATCAATTCCTATTCCGGCCAATTTTGAAACACCCTGTACATAGCATAGTTTGATCTCTCTTGTAATTTTTTAACTACTCAATAAATGAGTATAATTTTTTTATATGTAATTCTACAAGATTTATTTAATATAAAACAAGTTTTAAAATTTATGAAACTTTGTCCAAAACTAAAATAAATGATATTAAACATGAAGGTACTTGAACACACTGTGATTAGGCTTGCGCGGCAAATTGTGAAGTCAAAATTGAAAAAATGACCAAGAAAATGACTTTATATTGTACAAATATGGACAAACTAGGACTTATACCTAAATTCTCAGCTCAATTTTAATTAGAAATTATTTTAAGAACTTTTTTCTAAAAATATTAATAAAAATTTAAAAATTTTGATTTTAAATTTTTTTAAAAATAATTTCTAATTAAAATTGAGCTGAGAATTTAGGTATAAGTCTTTGTTTGTACATATTTGTACAATATAAAGTCATTTTCTTATTCATTTTTTCAATTTTGACCTCACAATTAGCCGCGCAAGCCTAATCACAGTGTGTTCAAGTACAGGGTGTTCCAAAATTGACCGGAATTGTATAGGACGCAATTCCTAAATATTTACCCGGCCCCCGCCAATGAAAAACGGCTAACTAATTGGCCGCCCTTTCGGTCGTGCATGAAATCTTGCACTTGTGCTACACAAGAATGTAGAACTTTTAGTTTGGTTTGGTTGAATTTACATCTGATAAAAATTACAACTAGTTACTATTACAACTCAACTAGTTTTCAAAAAAAAAATTTAGGAGGCTGTTCATTTTGATAGGTTGTTGCATTATTGTTAAAAAAACTTGATGTTGACCATCAGTCTATGCATAACAATTATTGTATTTTGCTTATTTATGCTGGGTAGGTATGCACATATACAGGGTGGTTATAAAATAACGCTCGCTATTCGGAGTGGTCTGTAGCTTGAATAAATAGTCCAAATGCTTCAAAATTTGAGACACTTACTAATCAAGAAGGGGGGGAAAAAGAATGGAATCATAAAAAAAAGATAGAATCTTAAAAAATAATCACAAAAAAAGAATAATCATAAAAAACAAACTCGTCTCTTGACCAGGGTTCTAAGTTACGAGACGTCGTCAATTATGGCTAAATACGGCCAACACAGCTATTTACGCCTCGTAATTTAGAACCATGGTCAAGAGACGAGTTTCTTTTTTTCGATAAAGAATGGAATAATAAAACGAAACTCGTCTCTTGACCAAGGTACTAAATTACGCGGCGTAGCCAATTCTGACTAATTATGGCCAACACATCCAATTACGCCTCGTAATTTAGAACCCTGGTCAAGAGACGAGTTTGTTTTTTATGATTCCATTCTTTTCCCCCCTTCTTGATTAGTAAGTGTCTCAAAGTCTTCTGCATTTGGATTATTCATTAAAGCTACAGACTATATTCCGGTGTGTGTGCATGATCAGAGACCCGCTTTTAAGATTTCGTCAAGTAAGACAGCCACAGAAGGATTTTTTACTGACAGAGAAAGGAAGTACACCCAGGGCAAAGGCAGGAATTGAACCCGCACCCATTACAGCGCGCGGACTGCTAGCGTTATGGCCCGTGATCCAAACCACTCGGCCATCGATCCCCACATGACATCCTAAATTGTCTCCGTGTTGGTAGATGGTGCAGTTGGTAGGTTCAGTCTCTACCCTACTATAGAACTATTTGGTCCCAACACATGCACTTTTCGACAAACTGTACACTTCTATCGCAAAACGTTTAGCTCCTTCCAATTTTCAAACATCCAGCTCGAATTTGAAACACACCAAATTATTTAAATCGAATTCCAAACAAAAAAATTCCATTTTCGTAGTTACTAATCATTTTAGTAGTTTTAGGAACTGTGATGTAACAGAATCTGCAAATTGTAAAATTACTAGGCAATATGTCGATTCAACCAAACCGAACTCAAAACAAATGCATCCCTTCGTCAGCACATTCTCGTGCTGCCCTAGATCAAGTATGCAACCACGACCAAAACGCGTGATCAATTGGCTTTTTTCTATTTTTCGGAGGGGCCGGCTCAATATTTCGGAATTGCATCAATTCCTATTCCGGTCAATTTTGAAACACCCTGTACCATCATGTTTAATATCATTTATTTTAGTTTTTGCTAAAGTTTCATAAATTTTAAAACTTGTTTTATAATAAATAAATCTTGTAGAATTACATATAAAAAAATTATACTTATACATTGAGTAGTTCAAAAATGACATGCAAGATCAAACTATGTTTTGTAGTACCTTCTTTGCACATTTTTAAGACTCCTGTGACCCCTTAAGTTCTCAAAATTCATTAGAAGCCGTTATAATATTAAAACTAATAATTTTTCATATAATATACACACATAAATTATCAGTTCCATCATCAGAAAAAACGTTAATGTTTTTGTTGATATTCTACTCAACTCTCCTGCTAAAGATGTTTATGTAGCATTTAGGTAGATTTTTAAGTGGAAAAACCTTTTTAAAAGTGTTTTTGCTTCTCTCCTTGCCATTGGAAGAGACCTATATTACGGCCTACACAACTTTAAGGCCAGAGATACGGTAGACTCCCTCTTAAACGGCCTCCATTTAACCGGATCTCGGCTTTAACCGGGTTAAAAAAAAATTCCACCCTTAAAATGTTAAAAATAGCTAAAAAATCCAAGTTTTTGGTTAGTTCAATCGGTTTTTCGGTGTCGTTTTTTAAGGTATGTAATCAAAAATGCGAAATACCAATAATAATATATAAAATAACCTGTAAAATGACATCTTATTTCAATTGTACATGTATTTCATAAGGTAAGTATCATCAATAAACAAAATTGCAATCAAATAAACATCTAAATTTCAATTTATTAAATTTCTCCGGTTTAACCGGCTTACCCTCGGTCCCGTTAAAGCCGGTTAAGAGGGAGTCTACTGTACTTCTAATCTGCCGACCTTCTTCGTTCTTCTCATTACCTCTAAACCAGACAAAAAGGGTGGCTTCACGTAAAACTCTCTGGCTCATAAGTTGAGCAGGCCGAGCCTTTATGCAATATCACCTTCTGTAGGACTCACCTAAGCTGGATATTGCTGAGTGGACAATTTGGATGACTTATTAAATAATCGTTTTAAACTGGTTAATCTATAATAATAAAAGAAAGAGTCTGTCTGTGTGTCTGCCTGTCCGTGGATCGCAAAAAACCTACTTAGACTGCTCTAAAAAATTCGAAATTTTTAATATAGGTTCCTTTTAATACCTACGTGTGCACCTGAGGCTTAGTTTTTTCATATTTGCTTGTGATTTTTAATTAATATAATTAGTTTCAAAAAAACGTAATCCACGTGGAATTGCGGGACCATAACAGGGCTTGAAAATACATGGACCGGGCCGAAACGGGGACTGACGCCATCCTCCATTAGTTTGACTGATTGAGTTTGGTTGAGATATGCGCTCGCCCTAAGGCTGCTTCATCCTCCATTAGTGTTTGCTCTTTTAAGTGTGCATGCGCCAGCACGAATTTAATTTTGTTTTGATTTTGAGTGTATTTTCACAAGTAAGCATGCCTCTAAAATTAAGCAATACGAAGTTAACGGGTTCCCAGTAAGGCGGGACCATACTGCTAGTTTTATTAATAATTGTGATTGACAATCAATCCACAATAGGTCAGAACGTTGAAATTTATTCACCTGTGCAAAGGAATATACAAATGAAAAATGACAAATTTACGCAAGAAACACTTTTCAAAAGTGCTTCCCATAAATATATTAACTCCATTATGAATACCAGTGTTATTAAAGTCTGTTGCCCAACTTCCCGGAAGCAAGTAAAAATTCAGATCTATGAATAGTATTTTATCAACTTGCCCGTTCGGGCAACTAAAATTTTCATGAATCGATTTTGATCCTAATTCGGAATTACCAGAATTTGTTGATGTTCGAAATATTCTGCCAAAGTTCAGTGGTGCAAGTATTATTTTAACAACTTACGCAAAAGACCAAATGCAAATTTTCAGACGTTTCTTATCCTGGAGACAGCTAAACGTGTGTACAGAATTCAAAAACTTTCATCAAACACTTGTAGAACCCGGTGTTTGTTCAAAGTACAAGGTGAGGCAAATAAAAGTGACCCGGTCTAGAGATAGGAATACGCTGAAATGCTTGGTAAAAAAAAGTCTTGAAGCCGAATGATATTATTTTTGCATTAGTTGTATCGGATTAGCTTCACATTTGAGCAACTCATAGACTAGAGGCGAATTCAGATATTAGTTCGTATTGTATGAAGACGTCCCATAATGCAAATTTTGTGTCTTTCAATCAATTTCGAGTGTTTTTTATTAACAAAAATAAAAAAGGTCCGATTCTCTAGAATAAATAACGACCAAAATAATCCCTAAGTAGGAACTTTTTTTTTGATCAGCTCTACAAACATTGTTTGTATTTCAACTAGTTTCTAAAACCGTGGCGTAGTTGCCGGCAAATAAGTTGCCAAGCGTTTGTTTGGGCTTAATATTGAAGTGATCAATAGCTTCAGTTAGCAAACCTGTCTTTGTATTTGTTTTTGACTTGGAAACAATGCTATTTTAATCCTATCTCCATGACAGTACCACATTTATTTGCCTGTAGAAATGAATATGCACAGGCAGAAGGGTTTAGCATAGTTCTGTGTGCACGAAAAAAGCATCAACTATCAAAACACCGCGTTCTGCTTACACCCTAAAAACTCCACTATGTCATAACGAAACGTGGTAATGACTTCTATGTATAAGCAAAAAAGAATAAAAACTATCATTTGGATTGCTCAGAATACCACGTGAACCAGGTCTATAAAAAAGCTTCTTTGTAATACAGAGGTTCTTAACCCGGCAGCACTCGCGCTAACTTAGCATAAACTAAGATCCTTCTAGATCGGGAACTCAATCCGATGCCCAGCGCCTCCAAAGTGTCTAACGGAACTACTACACCATTAACGATTGATTTGTGATTGGCATAATTAAACTTTCCGATTGCGGCTCTGTTTCTTCGAAATGTTCTATAATACGTCAGATTTCAATGGAAAATTAGAATTTGTGATCTTAGCGCTAACGTTGCTCACTAAACTGTCGCTAACTAAGCTGTCTACACGACAGCTAGTCGTAAAAGTACGAGGAACTGCTCCTGGCCTTTTCCGATTGGAAAACTCATCAACTGTCACTAATCATTGAACTGAAAACCAATAACCAGATTTGTTTCAGTGATTAACTTTTAGACAATGAAATCATCATTTAATTTTCATAATTCATTTTTTTTTTGTTTTTGTTTGAAAAAACTGCAAAAAAATAAATAAAACAGAGATTATTATTTTTTATAGCTAGACAGTTAAACAACAAACTAAACAGCAACTGTGCTAAAGCTCCGAAAGGAGGCTGGGAAAAGGAAGCCGTAAACCATTACATTAGTTCTCTTAGACACAATTGGGGGAGTTAGTGTCTATATCAATTTCAATATAGAAGATCCTTATAATGGTAATCCAATCAGAATTTCAGATCTTAGAGTGCATTTAATCTATTTGGGGTCCATTAGACCCCAGGCGTGTGCATCCGGGTTAAAATTAAAGCTGCACAACAAAATTATTTCTTAAATTTTTGTAATTGCTGTTGCCTATCATATCTTGATTCACTTGTATTTTGAACCCTCCAATTAACAGCAATTTGCTACTCAAGCATAATGTTCGACAGTCGTGTAATGTCCAGTCTCAATAGTATTTATTCTTCTTTCGTTTTCATTAGATGAAAATGTTGTTGATGCTGCTACACGTTTCCTCTTCTTCGTCAACTTTCTTTTGCAGCACGCGAGGAGACGAAAGATCCACTTCTCAATGAAATCGTAAACTGTTAGTATGGAGATACCAAGCCACAGGCCCACGTAGCCACCGATGAATCCCAGGACGCTGGTGGGCTAGAAATAAAGAAACTTTAACTAAAATCTTAGTTAAAAAGACTTTAATAAAAGCAAAAAAGGCGTATTTCCAAGTACCTTCATATCACCAACAAACAGTACGTGCCAGAAGATTGAGTATTGTACCATTTGTTTAAGTATAAGGTAAACCGGGACTAGTTTTCCAATGAGGAAGATTTTCCTTCCACTTTATTTCAAAACGGACCACTAAGTGCCACCTATGGTTGAACCGGAATGTGTGCGTATTAGCTCATCATACATCATATGAAAAATAATTTAATAAAACTATCTTATTGTCGGAAGATCTAATAACACTATACTGAGAGTGACTTGCACTCTACTGAAGTAAGTAAAGGTCATACTATAGTTATTAGCCAGGGAGTGTGTAAAGTCAGAAAAACTCACCGAACTCTAAGCGATATATGGTTACACTTTGACCATTACTATAAAATATGCCAGGGTGAATACCCTTAAAATGAATTCTCGCCCTTGACTGTTTTAAAAGTAAAATAGACTTTTAAGGTGACCGTGGAGGCAAAAAATGTCAAAATTATCGATTTTGGTACTTTCATAAAGAGTTATAGCTTGAACTTTTATCTTTAAGACATATTTTACTTTTAACGATCCGAAAAGAATTCGAAATACAATTGGAGTTTTCGTAAACACCGAACTTCGAAAATCGTCCATTAAGTGGAAGTTATTATTTTCTTTACTTGCCTTTTTCTCTATAAGTGTTTTTAGTGGTTTGTCGTACATTCGAATTGTTCCTTGCGATTCAAAAATTTGTGTATTGCTTTGAAATTGTGGAAAATTGTTATTGATAATCTTTCAAACATAATTGTGCATGGATTTTGAAATCTGATAAAAAATTTTAATATTTTACTCAGTTTTACTTTTAGCATAAAAAAATTTACCTTTAGCATATTAATTTAGCAAAAAAATTAAAAATTTCCAAATAACATAAATTTCTAATTTTAATTAATTATACAATAGGACAAATAAAAAATCCATGCACAGTTTTGTTAACATATATTTAGATATCTTATATTAAAAAATTAGACATTTTAGAAAAAAATTGAATAGCAAGGAATAATTTTTAAAAAAAAATTAGAAAAATTTAATATTTTTTTATTAAAAAAACTATTGCATATTTTTCTTTTATTATTTTGTATTTTCATTAAATTTTATGTCCCTGTACTATAAAAAAATTTCATCCATTTCGGTCTGTAACTTTAACAAAAAATAATTTGCCTCCCCGGTCCCCTTAAAAGCAAAATTGTTTTAGTTAAAAGGGAGAATAGAGTATTTAACAGAAAGAATTCCACAAGATTTTCTTTTATATTCTATTTTTTTTAGTCCACAGAGCGTGACATGTCATGTCCGTGGTGTGATATGGTAACCAGCTTGGTGATTACAAAAAAAAAAAAAAAAAAACATGCACTGAAAATTTTTGTCTCTGATTGATCTGATTCGCTCTTTCGCTTGACCCATCTATATACAATAAAATTTGTGAGCATTTGTTTCTTTGAGTTCGATACAAATAAGCTGTACAGTGCATCACTCTTAAAACAAAAGAATGAAATCCACTCCTGTAGGAGAAGTGCATTTTCGACACTGGGAAGAACTGAAAATTAATTGAGACTGAGTTAAAATCACTCGTTTGGAGTGATCATGTCAGAGTTTTTAACATTACTTGGAATCCACTCCTGTAGGGGAAGTGCATTTTCGACAGTTGGAAAGTGAATATTAACTCAGCCAGAGTTAAAATCGCTCATTTGTTTTAAAAGTGCACATTAATTTAGATCTTCCTTATTCATAAATATGTTCCATGTGCTTGAAAACCTAGTACCCATCATATCCGTGGCAAGGTAGTCTAGTCCTTGGAAATCCAAATTTTAAGATAAAATTTTAATTAGAAAATTAATTGCATGATCTGGACCTATGTCATAGTTTCAATGCAGTATGTCAGTGTATTTCATAGCTCCTTTTTAAGGGGTCATAGGAGTCTTAAAAATGTGCAAAGAAGGTACTACAAAGCATAGTTTGATCTTTCATGTAATTTTTTAACTACTCAATATGCAAGTATAATTTTTATATGTAATTCTACAAGTTTTATTTATTATAAAACAAATTAAAAAATTTATGAACCTTTAGCCAAAACTAAACTAAATGATATTAAACATAAAGCTATTTGAACACATTGAGATTGGGCTTGCGCGGCAAATTTTGAGGTCAAAATTGAAAAAATGACCAAGAAAAAGACTTTATATTGTACAAATATGCACAAGCAAAGACTTATACCTAAATTCTCAGCTCAATTTTAATTAAAAATTATTTTAAGAGCTTTTTTCTAAAAAAATTAATAAAAATTTTAAATTTTGATTAAATTTTTTTTTTAATTATTTCTAATTAATATTGAGCTGAGAATTCAGGTATAAGTCTTTGTTTGTACAATATAAAGTCATTTTCTTGTTCATTTTTTCAATTTTGACCTCAAAATTTGCCGCGCAAGCCTAATCTCAATGTGTTCAAATAGCTTTATGTTTAATATCATTTATTTTAGTTTGGGCTAAAGTTTCATGAATTTTAAAATTTGTTTTATAATAAATAAATCTTGAAGAATTACATATAATAAAATTATACTTATATATTGAGTAGTTTAAAAATTACATGAAAGATCAAACTATGCTTTGTAGTACCTTCTTTGCACATTTTTAAGACTCCTATGACCCCTTAACCTACTATTAGAAAGTGGTTACAATTTATCGTTATTCAGAACTCGGATTTTTAAAGTTCATAATATCTTCATAATTGTATGCTGTATTTTATTGTGAGAAGACACTTTTTTAGCTAAACCCAAACATAGTCTTATTATCTTCGAATAATATTAAATAGCCCTAACATTTCGTAACTAAAATACAATCACATACAACTTTGTCTTACTTTTCTTTAAAGAGAATTTTCCATTGGTTAATGTTAATGAAAAAATAGTACATAAAAGAGCAATTGATGTATAAATTAGTTGCTTTTTACGATTTTTAATTTTTGAATCAATTTTCATATCTCTTACACAACAGCGCATTTTCCCCGGGAATACAAAGATAATTGATAATTTAGCCGATGAACAAAATTATTATAATTCTCACACACATTAATAAAATTTCTTACATCGAATTTGGGAATGCAAGTAAAAGTTGTGATTTCGAAATTTTCGAAGTTGATGTGAACTATAGTTGCACACCTGTAATAAAGAAATATGTATAAGAAATTGGAAAAAACCTACGCTGTAAAAATAATCATCAGTAGAAAATAAAGCCCGTTACCAGAAAATACTTTTATTTTTTAACCGTTGCAATCTGTAAAAATAAACTGTTTAAAGGAAAAGTTTTTCTGTGTTTAGACGGTTTATTGATGCTCGGTAACACTGATTCAGTATCCCTCTGTCTCAGTGGTAAACGCAGGAGGGAGTTTTCTTCTTCTGAAAAACTACAGACATTTTTATTGTTGTGTACAGTTCATTTGCAAAGTCCCGGTGGTGATAGCGTACGTTGTCGCTCGAAGTTTCGTTGGGTGCCCGCTCAGGTGTCGATCTCTTCACTTGATCATGTTTCTAAATTACGAGGCGTTATGGGCTGTGTTTAAACTCGAGAAATAGGCAGCTGGAAAATATTACCGTACTTTACCTTATCTCACGACCCCGTCCGTGGCCGAGTAGTTAAGGCATCAGCCTCAGGATTCAACCCTCTTAGGTTCGAATCCCACCTACTGCCAGTAATCCTATAAATCGTATGTGTACTGGATAGAGTATAGAACGGATGGGCCCGAGTACACTGGGACAGACGTGCTCGTTAAATCTATGGAGTCCAAAGTCCCGACGGCGTCAGCGTACAATGTCGCTCGAAGTATCGTAGGGTGGTGGCTCAGGTGTCGACCTCGTCACTTGACCAGGGTTATAAATTACGAGGCATTATTGGCTGTGTTAAAGCTCGTAAAGGAGGCTAGAAACAGGCATCCGGAATTATATTACCCATTACCTTACCTTACAGTTCATTAGCGATACATTAAAATAACAAATGAGTTACCAAGACGCAACATACTTTTATAATGTTTTCGCTAAATGGGTAAGTTATTTATTTTATTGATGTTAATAAATTGTAAGTAAGGATGAGTTAAAGCCACGCTACAGCTAGATGAAATCTATTGTTGACCAAGTTTACATAAATCCAGTATATGCAGGGCCGGATTACCAATTAGACAAGGTAGGCAGCAGGAGCCCCACAGCTTTCAAGTTACCACAAGTGGTTTCCTTACAATTTACGTTTTTGCTTCGAAAAGTCCCCCCCCCTCCCCCGTATTACAATCTTTTTTTTTCAAAAAAGTTTTAAAAAAATACTATTTACTACCAAATTTAAAAATTTGGATTCGATTGATTTTATTTTTGTATGTTCTTATGATGTCCGGTAAAAAAAAATGCATAGCATTTCTCCATTCCGAAATAGAAAGATAGAAAGGGGGAGAGAGAGAGAGAGAGAGAGAGAGAGAGAGAGAGAGAGAGAGAGAGAGAGAGAGAGAGAGAGAGAGAGAGAGAGAGAGAGAGAGAGAGCCGAGAGGCCCCGTCAAAAAAAAACGTGCCTACAAGTCCCCTACACTGTTTAATCCGGCCCTGAGTATATGAGCTTTTAAGCGAATTTGTATAAAGATATTGAACCGGTCCCTTGTGGCCTAGTGGGATTGATTGCAGCAAATTACTCTGGCAGCCCTGGCCCCTAGTCTGCTTTCTGTACCGGGTGCGGGTTTAATTCCCGCCTTTGCTTTGGGTGCACTTTCTCCCAGTGCGTCAGTAAAAATCATGTATGTGACTGTTTTAACTAACGAAAGTTTGTGAAAAGGTCACTGATCAAGCACAAAAACCGGAAAATCTGTGTACCAACTTAACTGTCTGCCAAAAGATATTGCCTTAGTAACTGCAATAGAAAATTACACCATCCAATAAAAAAGAACACACACCCTTCGTCAATACGCTCAAGTGTTGTCCTGAACTATAGTTTTATCGGCAATTTCGTTTGTTGCATACACTTAAACCAGTGGAACGCATTGTTGTAGAAAATTCAAAGTTTTTGATTATACTATTTGAATTTTACTACATTTTCTTAACATTTCTTAAATCAACTTTAAAAACATTTAATAATGCATTTTATATATCTTGTAATTATTATTTAAATTTTGCTAAAATAGATTATAATTTAATATAAAATATTCATTCCTAATGTACTTACTTTAAATCATTAGACTTTGAGCAGCTTCTCTGTAAAAAAAAAACAAGTTGGTTTGTTACAGAATCTGTCTGCTTCCACACAATATTTGCGCTCAACAGGAAACACTAACTGCGCCTTAGAAGGACATTCGCCAAACAGGGCTTTTAGCTAGTTCTAACTCAAACTTTTATAAGCCAAAATTAATAGTTGTCTATAATCTTAATTTGAAGATTTGATAATTAATCTTTATCGTTTTTTTTTGAAGTTTGAAGAATAATGATGTATTTTTTAAATAAATATCTTACCTCAAGTTTACATTTCGAAAAATAAGTTAGTAAATGTTGCATTAAAAATAAAGCGAAAATTTGCATATTTTTTATGCAAATATAGAATTTTTTATGCATCTTTCTTCATTCATATACAACCCCTAGCAAAAAGTATCCGATCACCGAAAGCAGCGCCTACGATGCGGTCATATCAGTAATCATTATTTTACAATTTTTTTTAAAAAAAATTCAAGTCTTTGAAGGTTTCTTGTGAAATATGACTAAATTAGTCAAAGAATAATAATAAAAATGGAAAATAAAATTATAGTTAACAATTTTCAGGAGAAAATACATTGAACCGTTAAGGAAAAAAGTATCCGATCATCCCTTTGTGGGGAAAAAAGTATTCGATCAAGTTATTTTAATATTTTGTGGGTCCTCTTTTTGCATTGATTACTGCATTTAAGAGCCGAGGCATGGATGTGACAAACTCGTGGCATAAATTTTATGGAATTTAACCTCAGTTTACCTTAATGGCTAGGCATAGTTCTTCCATATTTGTTGGTCTTCTCTTATCATTGTTTTTTTCATAACATTCCAAACATTTTCGATTGGATTGAGTTCTGGACTATTTGCAGCCCAATGAATAATCTTTATTGGAGATTTCCATATCGATTTAAGAAATTCTTGTTGATAACTTCAATGACATAAGTGTTATCATTTTGAAAAAGGAAATAGGAGGAGTCTCCAAACCTTTTCTTCGATGATAGGAACAAAAAAATGTTGTAAAATGTATATATAACACTTTACAATTCATTGTTTGCAACACCATACACATTTTACCGATTCCTTTGGAAGTCATGCAACTCCACACTATAAATGAACGCTGATATCTAGTTTTAGTTTTGCGGCAATCTTTTTTGAACTTTTCAACTGTTCTCCTCCTCAAGTATTCCAACACTTTCTCCAGTTCCTAAGCATATACGAGATTCGTAACTAAAAATAGCCTTCTTCCAATCATCAGAAGACTAATTTTTATGTTTCTTGCACCAGTGCAGACGACTTTTGTTACGTTTGTAGTCATATATGGTTTCATTTTGACTTTGCAGAAGTGAAATCCTTTATCGTTTAAATGATTTCGGACTGTACGTGCACATACCTTTACCCGATATTTCGACCAATCAGTATTAAGTTGTTTCAACGTACAACCTCTCATAGACTTGGCAATATCAACCAATGTTCTGTCCGGCCTACTTGATGTCGCATGTGGGCTACCACTTAGAGAAAGATTTTGACATCATTTGTAGAGCGATATTTTTTCCAAATTTCCCAGCAAACAGTACTTTTACATAACGATAAAGGATTTCGCTTCTGTACAGTCAAAACGAAACCATATATGACTACAAACGTAAAAAAAGTCGTCTGCACTGTTGCAAGAAACATAAAAGCAAGTCTTCTGATGATTGGAAGAAGGTTATTTTTAGTTGCGAATCTCGTATATGCTTAGGAACTGGAGGAAGTGTTGGAATATTTGAGGAGGAGAACGGTTGAAAAGTTCAAAAAAGATTGCCTCAAAACTAAAACTAAATAACAGCGTTCATTTATATTGTGGAGTTGCATGACTTCCAAAGGAGTCGGTAAAATGTGTATAGTATTGAAAACAATTAATTATGAAGTGTTATATTGACATTTTACAACATTTTTTTTTATTCCTATCATCGAGAAAAAGGTTTGGAGACTCCTCCTATTTCATTTTTCAAAATGATAACGCATTATGTCATTGAAGTAAACTGGTCAAGAATTTCTTAAATCGATATGGGAATCTCCAATAAAGATTATTCATTGGGCTGCAAATAGTCCGGAACTCAATCCAATAGAAAATGTTTGGAAAGTTATGAAAAGAAACAATGATAAGAGAAGACCAACAAATATGGAAGAACTATGCCTTGCCATTAAGAGGATTTATCAGCCAACTTTATTTTGATTCTGACTCGCCAGGTGGCGTTACAAATTTTCGCCAAATGATACGTCTGGCGATTTAAAAAAGGGGATACGTTTCTCTTTCTGGTAAGTGGAGCACGGCAAGATTTCTCAATCACAAGATAAGGATTATTCGATTGTGATCAGGTTTAGACTAACGAAAACTGGTTCCGGTACTCTTTTGCGAGCCCGGACGATGTTCTGGAGGGAAAAAATTGTGTTGTTTGGTTATTTCTCTTTCATTTAATTTTTTTATTTGTTTAATAAATTATATTTATTTTGTAAATATTACGATCTTTCAGGAAACGATTTCTTTTCTGGTTTGCTCGTACTAATACATTATATTTCTATTTATAATTAAAGAGATTTGATATCGCTATGAACTGCTCTAAAGTCATCCCTGTAAACTTCGGAATACTAGTTTAGCTTCGGCACATAAACAGTATTGTTCTTAAGGGGTCATAGAAGTCTTAAAAATGTACAAAGAAGGTGATCTTTAATGTAATTTTTTAACTACTCAACATATAAGTATATTTTTTATATGTAATTTTATAAAATTTATTTATTATACAACAAATTTTAAAATTTATGAAACTTCAGCCAAAACTAAAATAAATGATAACAAACATAAAACTATTTGAACATATTGGGATTAGGCTTGCGTGCCAAATTTTGAGGTCAAAATTGAAGAAATGAGCAAGAAAATGACTTTATATTGTACAAATATGTACAAAGACTTGTACCTAAATTCTGAGATCAATTTTAATTAAAATTTATGTTAAGAGCTTTTTTCTAAAAAAAATTAATACAAATTTAAGAAAAAAGCTCTGAAAATAATTACTTATTAAAATTGAGTTTAGAAATTAGGTATAAGTCTTTGTTTGTACATATTTGTACAATATAAAATCATTTTCTTTGTCATTTCTTCAATTTTGACCTCAAAGTTTCGCGCGCAAGCCTAATCCCAATGTGTTCCAATAGTCTTATGTTTGTTATCGTTTATTTTAGTTTTGGCTGAAGTTTCATAAATTTTAAAATTTGTTATAGCATAAGTAAATCTCATAGAATTGCATATAAAAAAATTTTACTTTTATATTGAGTAGTTAAAAATTGCATGACAGATCAAACTATGCTTTGTAGTACCTTCTTTGCACATTTTTAAGACTATGACCCCTTAAATCTAGTTCCGTACTTTTAATTGTTGGCGTAGCAATCTTTATGTTTGTTAAAACTAATGGCATACTAATGCAAAAGTAGAAACCCCAATGTATAATGAATCTGTCGTATTAGCAGTTTTAAAGGCAATAATAAGGTCAGCAAGATACAAACAAACGCGGGTTTATGGTCTTCAAAAACATGCGCAGGAACCTTTTGTATTGCTAGTGGCAGTTTGTCAATTTGTTCATTCGGTTGCTCTTGTAAATTAGACACTGGTCTCTTTATTACAAGCCTTACTCCCGCCACTAATTTGTACATTCGTCCTGAAAGAAGTTTTCTACATTGCACACCTTTGGAGCCGGGAAATCTTGACGTGTTTTTTGCAACTTTTCAAGGCCTCTAAAATAGCGTCGGACTGCGTGATTGGCACATTAAACTTTCAGTACTCTGCCACCAAACGACACATGTTCTTGAATGTTGCTCGAGAAGTTCTTAAAGAATTAAAAAGCCTACATGTGCAGTTACTTAAGTACTATAGAATGAAATTCTCGTCGAAACGCAAGGGTATTATAATAACATTAACTGCCACCTATAACCACTTCCGCACAAGATTTATAAGATAACTTCAGAACAAATATAGACTAACCCAGCATTCAGTTACAATTTGAATCTTCAACTCTAAAAATTGGCCGCTATAATTACATTTTTCTTCCGCAAATTAAATAAATAATCTTTATAGTTTGCTAAATTTATTTGCAGTTTGAAGAATAATTATGTAAAATTGAACGAGTCACATCCTGTAGCATCCTTTCCGTGATCTTTGGCAATGCTTTGAAAATCTCACCTTAAATTACACGAGATTCTTGTAATTAAATAACTATCAATAACTATAATATTTGATAAAACCTGATATATCCAGAACATTTGGCAATGATAAACATGAAATAACTCCAAAAGTCCAAATTGCACTGATACTTAAAGGAATTTAATTGTAAATTAATACCAATTAGCTCTTTAAGCATAAAAAAGTAACACTGTGAACCACTTTCTTAGTAAACAAATATAATAAACATTAAAAAAATCACATTATGGTATTTTTTTATAACGCCATTCCAAATCGATTTACAAAGAAAAAATTAATAATCTTTATCCTACTTCTTTGTCCTACGGTTTTTCGTGATATTGCTGATGTGGCAACAGTAATTTAAATGACTAAAAATTAAATTCCAATGCTACTTTACTGGGTCGTTCGTCGACATGACAAGATGACAGATGTCCGTATGGACGTACAAACAGAAGAACAAAAAGTATGAAGTTAGGTCCCTGCTGTCCTATCTTTCGATGACAAAAATGATTCTTAAGATCTGATGGATAGAACAGATTTCGTCACCGAAGTGGACAGACGGGACACTTTGGGAAGACTACCATGTCAATACCTTCTTTTCTATTAAAATTTTTTTTCAAATTAAAAAAAAAAGATTATAAAATATTCTAAAAATAACGTCAGGGCTTAATCCTCATTGACTATACATCCCAGGACCCCTCCCTAAACATTTTTAAATAAACGTTTATATTTCTCCCTTCAATAAACCCACAGACTACGGCCGTCATTTTAGAAATGGTAAACGAAAGGTCACCAAGTGATTCGATTGAATAACTCGTCAAATATTCAGCCAAATGTAACAAAAACTTAGATTTAGGGTTTATGAGTATTCTTAATATTTATAAATTATAAAATTGGGTGCTGCCATTGGAAATGTTAAAGTTAATAGCATTTTTAATATGAAGACGGCTCCTTATGCAATTTTTTTGTCCTGCAATTAACTCATGATGTTATATAAACACAAAGTCAAAAAGGTTCTATAGGATGACTACGCGCGAAAAAATCACAAGTGGGAACTTTTTCCACAGCTGTACATATCAAAATAGCTAAAATTATCCAAGAGCCAAAAGCCCTCGTGCAGCTCTAGTGCGACGATAATTTAAACCAAATCTAATCTAAAAGTATCCAACCTATACTACATAAAGTTGTCAAGTTTAAAAGTCACGCGAAATACTTTGACTGGATTTATAATTAGTTCCGCCCACTTTTCCATGTGGTTTAGGTTTACAGTTTGAACGATTTAGATATTGGCTTTTTTTTTTCCTTCTACGATTTGGCGACATTTATTTTAGTGTGTCATCAAATTTTAAAATCATAGATTCTCGTTTGTTATGAAGGTTTTTGTCATAAAAAGTACTTGAAATGCAAAAGCATCATTTAAATTCTGTATTAACATACAAAGATAATGCATGATTGAATTATTTAAATTAATAATAAATCTTTTTAATCAATTAAGCCAAGTTGTCCTACAGATGTCGCCATGATTCTCAAAATGAAGCTTTTAAAAAAATTAATAATTAAAAAACTGATTGATATTGTTCCTTCAAATCTTTTTTAAATTGTCTTTCATCCCTATTTGCGTATCTGGTGCAAACAGATCATACGTTTAAAAAATACTTTTCAAGAAACTGTGATTTGAAAAATAAAGCATTACGTGTATAGGACTGACAGTCCCTCTTAAGGTAAGCAAATTTAAATTCTATAAAATTTATGCCACGAGTTTGTCACATCCATGCCTCGGTGCTTAAATGCAGTAATCAATGCAAAAAGAGGACCCACAAAATATTAAAAGGACTTGATCGAATACTTTTTCCCCACAAAGGGATGATCTGATACTCTTTTCCTTAACGGTTCAATGTATTTTCTCCTGAAAATTGTTAACTATAATTTTATTTTCCATTTTTATTATTATTCTTTGACTAATTTAGTCATATTTCACAAGAAACCTTCAAAGATTTGAAAAAAATATTAAAATTGTAAAAAAATGACGACTGATATGAACGTAACGTAGGCACTGCGTTCGGTGATCGGATACTCTTTGCCAGGGGTTGTACAGGGTGAGGCAAACAAAACCGGCCCCTAGCTAGAGATGGGAATACGTTAAAATGCTTGGCGAGAAAAACTCTTGAAGCCGCCTGAAACCTGTTTTTGCATTGGTTGGATCGGATTAGCTTCACATTAGAGCTACTCATAGACTAGTGGCGAGTTCAGATCTTAGTTCGTATTGTATGAAGACGTCCCATAATGCAAATTTAGGGTATTGCAATCAATTTAGAATGTTTTGTATTACCAAATTCAAAAAGGTCCGATTCTCTAGGATAAATAACGACCGAAACAATCAAATAATCACTAAATCTTGATCAGCTCTACTAAGCTTGTTTATATTCCAGTTCAACTAGCTTTTAAGGGGTCATAGGAGTCTTAAAAATGTGCAAAGAAGGTACTACAAAGCATAGTTTGATCTTTCGTGTAATTTTTTAACTACTCAATATATAAGTATAATTTTTTTATATGTAATTCTATAATATTTATTTAATATGAAACAAATTTTAAAATTTATGAAACTTTAGCCAAAAATAAAATAAATGATATTAAACATAAAGCTATTTTAACACATTGGGATTAGACGTGCGCGGCAAATTTTGAGGTCAAAATTGAAAAAATGACCAAGAAAATGACTTTATATTGTACAAATATGTACGAACAAAGACTTATACCTAAAGTCTCATCTCAATTTTAATTAGAAATTATTTTTTAAAAATTTTTAAATCAAAATTTTAAAAATTTTATTAATTTTTTTAGAAAAAAGTTTTTAAAATAATTTCTAATTAAAATTGAGCTGAGAATTTAGGTATAAGTCTTTGTTTGTACATATTTGTACAATATAAAGTCATTTTCTTGGTCATTTTTTCAATTTTGACCTCAAAATTAGCCGCGCAAGCCTAATCCCAATGTGTTCAAATAGCTTTATGTTTAATATCATTTATTTTAGTTTTGGCTAAAGTTTCATAAATTTTAAAATTTGTTTTATAATAAATAAATCTTGTAGAATTACATGTAAAAAAATTATACTTATATATTGAGTAGTTAAAAAATTACATGAAAGATCAAACTATGCTTTGTAGTACCTTCTTTGCACATTTTTAAGACTCCCATGACCCCTTAAAAGCGTAGCGTAGTTGCCGACAAATAAGTCGCCAAGCGTTTGCTTGGGCTTAATATTGAAGCGATCAATAGCTTCAGTAAGTAAGCCTGTTTTTGTATTGGTTTTAGACTTGGCAACATTTCTGTCGTATTCTAATCTCCATCTCGGGGCCGGTTTTGTTTGCCTCACCCTGTATAATGAACCTTAAAAATAACTTTATTGTAGTATTACAACAATCCAAATTGAAGAGTACACGGGAAGAAGCGATTCATTCATTAGGCGAACGCCCGCAATTACCTGCTTGGCGGCCGAAAACCGGTTTCTCTCTTTCTTTTTCGCTTGGTCTCGTCGCCAATCGCCTGAATCATGGTAGCTAGGAACCACAGAGATAGTATTAAAAAACTAGTGGTATATCACGTGACCTACGACACTGACTTCATTGGGGTTCTTCTGGGAGCACCTTGCGCGTCTCGTCGTTGGCATTAGAGGTCACGTGATCTGCCACTAAATTACTTCAACTGTGATCTCTGTGGTAAGAACTGGCTTCCTTACACAAGTTTAAGCGATCACTCGCTATCATCACCAAAGTGGCCTGCTAAGGAAACTTCTCTGAAAAATCAATCGGTTATTCCCGTGTACTCTTCAATTGAGTTATATCACAAAAATATTTTTTCAAGAATTTTATTTTTAATAAAGTTTTTCGGACGTTTGATGTCATGGCAACAGTGAAAATATTGAATAAAAATGGAATTTGCATGCTATTTCAATGTAGATTAAATTTTTAGTTATTTTAATTTTAAATAAACTTCTAATTCAAATTTTTAATGAAATTTGGAATGTAGCCTAAACTGATTTTTTTCTTCAAAATGACGTATCCCACTTGTTTGTGAGACCTGCGGTTCGTTCTGTGAAAGTGGGTTACAGACAGACAGACGGACGATTATAAAACCTTAAACTTTTTACGTTATAAGCGTAGTGTGGAAGCTAAAATCATATCATTTTCAAAGGCTGGTAATCTGCATAATTTGTTAGAATCATGTAAAAGATTTTTGCAAACAATATTCGAAAGTGTGCTAATTCTATTCCACCATTGTGTAATGTGACTTTAACATTGAGTATATGTTTATGCTTGGTATTTATTACCAAAAAGCGCTATAAGTATTAAACATGAATATGGATAAAATTTAGAAACATATTTCTTCGTTTTGGCCTTCGCCTTTTTTACTATAAAAGGAAAGTTTTATTGATTATCTGTTGCATCAACGTTTTGTGAACGTACTCTAATTCCTTCACTGTTCTTCTCTTGAACTTGAACTTCATATTGCTGCATGCTAACAAAAATATATGAAGAATTAGTATTCTGAAGCTTCAAAATTCTGAAATGTGAATCACTTGCAAAGTAAAATTTCATGATTTTTTTTTTTTTTTTTTTTTTTTGAAAATAAGTATGACCTTTTAAAATAAAGTAAAAGCAGTAATCTTACATTAATATTAAATATTAGAAACATATTTTTACTCTAGACACATAATTATAATCTAATATCGATAGCTACCCGTAAGTTTTAGATAAATATTATTTTGGTTCTTTAAACTAAAATATTTTATTTTTCACGAATTCAATGATTTAGAACTTGAATGAAGCGCAATCCTGACTTTCTTATTTTTCTGGTCGCAAGTTTAAAATAGCTATTATCAGATGCAGGATTAAGCTTCGTTTCTACAAATTGTGCATTCGTGAATGTGTGTTATAGGCATCCTTAGTACAATTGCCAAACTTAGTAATATAAGTCAGATAAGTAAGTGAGAAGTTGGTATTATAATTTATCTGGAAAGGAAAAATAATGTTTGTAGAGTAAGTACAGCTGGGGGAAAAACCGAATCACCCCTCGTTTCTCGGCTGCTATTGATCAAGGAATTTTGTGTAAGATGTCAATTTTTAGGAAATAGCGTGAGGAATTGAGAACTGGCAACAAAAATTGTAATAGGGGTCATCTACATATTAAAATAAGTACCAACTTTGAAAATTCCAATAGCAACACCCAATTTTTTTTACATAAAAATGTTCAACACCTTCAAAATACCTCATGTATAAAAAAAGAATTATTTATTCTGCATTATTTTCTGAGATATAAGTATTCAAATTTGAACGCCCATAATGTTCAGAAAGTTTCACAAACTTTTATTCATACCTCTACAAATAAAATGAATTAAGAGGATTTATCAGCCAACTTTATTTTGATTCTGACTCGCCAGGTGGCGTTACAAATTTTCGCCAAATGATACGTCTGGCGATTTAAAAAAGGGGATACGTTTCTCTTTCTGGGGAGTGGAGCACGGCAAGCTTTCTCAATCACAAGATAAAGATTATTCGATTGTAATCAGGTTTAGACTAACGAAAACTGGTTCCGGTACTCTTTTGCGAGCCCGGACGATGTTCTGGAGGGGAAAAAATTGTGTTGTTTGGTTATGTCTCTTTCATTTAATTTTTTTATTTGTTTAATAAATTATATTTATTTTGTAAATATTACGATCTTTCAGGAAACGATTTATTTTCTGGTTTTCTCGTACTAATACATTATATTTCTATTTATAATTACCAAGATTTGATACCGCTATGAACTGCTCTAAAGTCATCCCTGTAAACTTCGGAATACTAGTTTAGCTTCGGCACATAAACAGTATTGTTCTTAAGGGGGTATGGGACACAAAATCCTCAAAAAAATCAAAAAAATTATTATTATCATAAAAAATAACACAAATATTTTAGAATAATTTAAAACAAAAATTTTATTTATATCTGCAGTAGAACGTGAGATATGTAGTTTTTTGTGTCATGACATCTGTGTTGGCCAACCACGTTTATAATCTTTGCTTCCTCGTAATATTAGATAGGAATAACGTTATCGAATCCTTAGTTGTTCGGTCGGTTTGGAGCGCTTCAGTAAGGAAAGTGATAAACTTCAAAGCTGTTTTTCTCCTTGATCGTGTTTTCGATGATTTTTAGACTTTAAATTGATATAACTCAAAATCTACTGCCCATAGAGTGTCAAAATTTTTTACTCATATTTTTTAAACATATATCTTTAATTTGTCTTTAGCGATTAGTTGTAAATAGTTTATTTCTTTATTTATTAATTTTTATAAATAAAGTGAACCTTTGAAATTATTAAAAAAAACTTCAATAATTTTTTTAAAAAAAACTATGGCAAATATGAAAAATCGGTAAAGACAGTTTGTTAAATACATTTTTCTGTTTATGAAAATGCTAAACATTTGTTAGCCAATAAATAAGTTTTTGACTTATAACAAAAATAAGAGACATCACTTTTTGACACATTTTATTTTTTTAAAAAATAAATAATGATAATTTAAAACCTTTGACTATCTAAAAGTGTAAGTATATTTAGTATACATTTATGGAAAACAAATTATATTGATATCTGCAATATTAAAGAAAAAAGTTGAAAGTGTCCCATACCCCCTTAAGGGGTCATAGAAGTCTTAAAAATCTGCAAAGAAGGTGATCTTTAATGTAATTTTTTAACTACTCAACATATAAGTAGATTTTTTATATGTAATTTTATAAACTTTATTTATTATATAACAAATTTTAAATGTTATGAATCTTCAGCCAAAACTAAAATAAATGATAACAAACATAAAACTATTTGAACACATTGGGATTAGGCTTGCGTGCCAAACTTTGAGGTCAAAATTGAAGAAATGAGCAAGAAAATGACTTTATATTGTACAAATATGTACAAACAAAGACTTGTACCTAAATTCTGAGCTCAATTTTAATTAGAATTTATGTTAAGAGCTTTTTTCTGAAAAAAATTAATAAAAATTTAAGAAAAAAAGCTCTGAAAATAATTACTTATTAAAATTTAGTTTAGAAATTAGGTATAAGTCTTTGTTTGTACATATTTGAACAATATAAAATCATTTTCTTTGTCATTTCTTCAATTTTGACCTCAAAATTCGCGTGCAAGCCTAATCCCAATGTGTTCCAATAGTCGAATGTTTGTTATCATTTATTTTAGTTTTGGCTGAAGTTTCATAAATTTTAAAATTTGTTATATAATAAGTAAATCTTATAGAATTGCATATAAAAAAATTATTCTTTATTGATTAGTTAAAAATTGCATGAAAGATCAAACTATGCTTTGTAGTACCTTCTTTGCACATTTTTAAGACTATGACCCCTTAAATCTAGTTCCGTACTTTTAATTGTTGGCGTAGCAATCTTTATGTTTGTTGAAACTAATGGCATACTAATGCAAAAGTAGAAACCCCAATGTGTAATGAATCTGTCGTATTAGCAGTTTCAAAGGCAATAATAAGGTCAGCAAGATACAAACAAACGCGGGTTTATGGTCTTCAAAAACATGTGCAGGAACCTTTTGTATTGCTAGTGGCAGTTTGTCAATTTGTTCATTCGGTTGTTCTTGTAAATTAGACACTGGTCTCTTTATTACAAGCCTTACTCCCGCCACTAATCTGTACATTCGTTCTGAAAGAAGCTTTCTACATTGCACACCTTTGGAACCGGGAAATCTTGACGTGTTTTTTGCAACTTTTCAAGGCCTCTAAAATAGCGTCGGACTGAGTGATTGGCACATTAAACTTTCAGTACTCTGCCACCAAACGACACATGTTCTTGAATGTTGCTCGAGAAGTTCTTAAAGAATTAAAAAGCCTACATGTGCAGTTACTTAAGTACTAGAATGAAATTCTCGTCGAAACGCAAGGGTATTATAATAACATTAACTGCCATCTATAACCACTTCCGCACAAGATTTATAACTTCAGAACAAATATAGACTAACCCAGCATTCAGTTACAATTTCAATCTTCAACTCTAAAAATTGGCCACTATAATTACATTTTTTCTTCCGCAAATTAAATAGATAATCTTTATTGTTTGCTAAATTTATTTGCAGTTTGAAGAATAATTATGTAAAATTGAACGAGTCACATCCTGTAGCATCCTCTCCGTGATCTTTGGCAATGCTTTGAAAATCTCACCTTAAATTAAACGAGATTCTTGTAATTAAATAACTATCAATAACTATAGTATTTGAAAAAACCTGATATATCCAGAACATTTGGCAATGATAAACATGAAATAACTCCAAATTGCACTGATAATTAAAGGAATTTAATTGTAAATTAATACCAATTAGCTCTTTAAGCAAAAAAAAGTAACACTGTGAACCACTTTCTTAGTAAACAAATATAATAAACATTAAAAAAAATCACATTGTTATATATTTTTTATAACGCCATTCCAAATCGATTTACAAAGAAAAAATTAATAATCTTCAACATTTCAAATAAGGTTTTTCGTGATATTGCTGATGTGGCAACAGTAATTTAAATGACTAAAAATTAAATTCCAATGCTACTTTAATGGGTCGCGTTCGTCGACATGACAAGATGACAGATATCCGTATGGACGTACAAACAGAAGAACAAAAAGTATGAAGTTAGGTCAATGCTGTCCTATCTTTCGATGACAAAAATGATTCTTAAGATCTGATGGATAGAACAGATTTCGTCACCGAAGTAAGGACAGACAGACGGGACACTTTGGGAAGACTACCATGTCAATACCTTCTTTTCTATTAAAAAAATGTTTCGAATTTAAAAAAAATTATAAAATATTCTAAAAATAGCGTCAGGGCTTCATCCTCATTGACTATACATCCCAGGACCCCTCCCTAAACATTTTTAAATAAACGTTTATATTTCTCCCTTCAATAAACCCACAGACTACGGCCGTCATTTTAGAAATGGTAAACCAAAGGTCACTAAGTGATTCGATTGAATAACTCGTCAAATATTCAGCCAAATGTAACAAAAACTAAGATTTAGGGTTTATGAGAATTCTTAATATTTCTTAATTATAAAATTGGGTGCTGCCATTGAAAATTTTAAAGTTAATAGCATTTTTAATATGAAGACGGCTCCTTATGCAATTTTTTTGTCCTGCAAAAAACTCATGATGTTATATAAACACAAAGTCAAAAAGGTTCTATACGATGACTAACGTTTGAAATAATCACTAGTGGGAACTTTTTCCACAGCTGTACATATTAAAATAGCTAAAAGTATCCAAGCGCCAATAGCCCTCGTGTAGCTCTAGTGCGACGATAATTTAAACCAAATCTAATCTAAAAGTATCCAACCTATACTACAACTAAAGTAGTCAAGTTTAAAAGTCGCGCGAAATTCTTTGGTTGGATTTATAATTAGTTCCGCCCACTTTTCCATGTGGTTTAGGTTTACAGTTTGAATGATTTAGATATTGGCGTTTTTTTCCTTCTACGATTTGGCGACATTTATTTTTGTGTGTCAAATTTTAAAATCATAGATTCTCGTTTGTTATGAACGTTTTTGTCATAAAAAGTACTTGAAATGCAAAAGCATCATTTAAATTCTGTATTAACATACAAAGATAATGCATGAGTGAATTATTTAAATTAATAATAAATCTTTTTAATCAATTTAGCCAAGTTGTCCTACAGATGTCGCCACGATTCTCAAAATAAAGCTTTTAAAAAAAATTAATAATTAAAAAACTGATTGATATTGTTCCTTCAAATCTTTTTTAAATTGTCTTTCATCCCTATTTGCGTATCTGGTGCAAACAGATCATACGTTTAAAAAATACTTTTCAAGAAACTATGATTTGAAAAATAAAGCATTACGTGTATAGGACTGACAGTCCCTCTTAAACAAAGATTTTTTGTTTTCATTATATACTTCTTAATTTTCCAAAAACAAATCGCACATGTTTTTTCATTAATGTTTTATTTTTAATAATTTTTTATTTAAATTTAAATAAGAAAAAATAAAACATGAATAGCAACCCCAATTTTTTTTACATCAATCGATAATGTAGATCAAGTAGAACTAAAATCCAGAATTTTTTTACTCCAGTAACAATTATTTGCCGAGTTATTGTAAAAAAAACAGAAAAAGAAGAATTTTAGGGACCATGTAAAAAATTACTCGGCAAATTTGATCCTAAATTGCATTGTCGTTTGGCGATTAAAAAGCGTTTGTTGGTAAATATTTATTTAAATTATCGATTTCTGTCAAATGTCTAAACATCTTTTCTTATATCAAGTGCATACAATGTATTTTGTTTGTATAATTAACATTAAATTATATCGTTTACTATATTTTTAAATGTATGTTATTTCCAATACAATTTCAAAAAGTGTGTTTAATATTAAAAATTAATTACCTTAGAATATTATTGGAATTCGGTTTTAAATACATTTGATTGTAACCACATTAATTATTTAAAATGATTAGTGCCTACTGCGTTGGTTAAAAATCATTACCAAATAATTCTGAGTAATTTTATTTTGCTTTACTTAAATATCGTGTTATGGTCGTAAAACTCAATTTGCAATACGTGGTTTACCGATAAAGAACTAAACTCCTCGGCGCAACAGCCCATTAGTGGGTCAGGGCCTGCCGTGCCCATTTCAGCTTTCGTGATACAAGGGCTCTGGAGTGCAAGGCATATGTCCCGGTAATGTGGAAAGCCTCGCGCGGATCCCCCAGCGTTTAGTTCCCCAAGCATGCTTGGTCCCCAATTTATCGACCCACTTAAGGTAGGCGAATACCTAAAATTAAAAAATTTTTACTATTGCTTTAATCTTTTCCAAATTTGGCATGGTGATTTCAAATATAATGAAAAATGCTATTTAGGCAATTTTTTTTATTTAAATATTATTTATTTATTTTAAACAGTGTTTTTCAGCTAAAAAAAGGGGTTTACGCTAACACTTCTAGCATAAAAAGTTTTACATTAATTAACCTGAAATTTTTTACAGATGCTATTTCAATATACATCTGTGCCATAAGCCTCTAACATCTGGTGTAAATACAGTAGTTTTTTTTTTTTTAAAAAATGTCCAAGTGCAAGTCAATCGGAAAAAAAAAATTGTTCAAATGTGGCTTCTCGTACGATACCCGTAATCCCATTGCCCTTACGGACCATCTGCCGGAAATCCATTGCTCTTACGGCAAAACACTGCGCATGCGCAGACGGATGCTGAAGGGGAAGATGGTTTGCCACTTTGGCTTTATATTGCCTAAAGTTGATAAGGTTATGGGAATAAAAATGAACATGTTTGAGATTAAATCGATCCTCGTTTCCGGTGTTATTTTCTGTTTTATTTACGTAACCCTATGAGCACACATAAGCACTTTAATTAGAATGAGGAGCTATTAAATGCTTAACAATATAAAGTAATTAAATCAAGTAAAATAATATTTCAGGTAGGCGAGTACGTAAATTTTTTGAAAAAATCGGTTTTTGGGGTTTGGGGCTATTTTCATTTATGTATTTATCAATCTAAAAGACTTTTACTGAAGGCTTATCTACAGAGTGGTTATAAAATAACGCTCGCTATTCGGAGTGGTCTGTAACTTTAATGAATAATCCAAACGCAAAAAAAAACTTTGAGACACTACTATTCAAGAAGTGGGGGAAAGAATGGAATAATAAAAAACGAACTCGTCACTTGACTAGGGTTCTAAATTACGAGACGTAATTGGATGTGTTGTCCTTAATTGACGACGCCTCGTAATTTAGAACCCTGGTCAAGAGAAAAGTTTTTTTTTTATGAGAATTCTTTTTTATGATTATTTTTTATATATTCTATCATTTTATGATTTCATATTTTTCCCCCCCTTTTTGATTAGTAAGTGTCTCAATTTTTGATGCATTTGGATTATTCATTCAAGCTACAGACCACGCGTTATTTTATAACCACCCTGTATATCCTTCTGCGGCTGGAAAGCCCAGTCGGTTAGGCACTCGCCTAGCATGGTCCCAGGTCCAGGTTCCAAGTTCGGGTCAGGTCATCGCCAAAAAAACTGCCGACCTATAAAAAGCCCTTGCAGCCAAAAATGTCCGACAAATAATAAATACCCCGTGAAAGGGAGTGCACGTTAAATATCCTTCAAAGTCCTAACGCTGCGTACGATGTCGCCTTTAACGGTTGCGTTGGGTGCCTATTCAGGTGTCGGCTCGTCACTTGACTGTGGTTTTAAAATACGACGCCTATCGCCATTAGCCTTCGTGTTGCTCTAGTGCTACGATAATTTTAACCTAACCTATATTCTTTCTTAGCGGAAGCAAATCAGAAGCGTAATTTAGTTTTAGTTTCGGATTAAAAAAAAACTTAGTATGGTTGAAAGTAGTGAAAATAAAAAATTTAATCAAAATGGGAAGATGAATTAGATTATACTAAAATCTCGGCCAGCCAGTGCAACCTCCCATTAGAAGAGGAGTCCAATAATGCTTCCTGGTTTACTTATTTTACTGCTTAGTAATTATAAGAAATCTACCTACGACGTCACATTGCGTCAGAATGATTGACAGTTCTCTGGCTCTGAGTGATCGGGAGAGAATCTCGTTACTTTTGTAGCTCCGGTTCTGACCAAGTCTGACAACCAGACCATATTTTCTGATCAAGTGTCTGGTTCATGATGTCCGTGAGTCGTGATCACCGTGATTGTTAAAATATTTTTTTTTTTGTGTTTGAACCTTTTATTCTACTTCCGCCTGTATACTGGGGTTTCTGATTTTAAACAATATTCAGTTTTTTTAATGGACTTGGTTTGGAGATTTAATGGAGATTTTATGTTGCTAGTAAATTTCTAGTCCTTGAATTTTTCTGGAAAAGTGCCTATGGATTTTTCCCCATAACAAATGTATGAACCATGTTAATAAGGATGTGAATTGAAAGACCAAAAGTTGGGGATTTCAAACAAAAAAAATTGATTTTAATACATCAAATGAACAGCAAAAACATGTTTATAGACAAATCTAAAGATAATCTAACATCATAAGTAAAAGTAAATGTTAGCATTTAAAAAAGTTTATAAAAAAAGTTAAAAGTACTTTTAGTAGTATAGTTTTATAAAATTATTTAAATTTTTCATGTCGTGATTCATAAAAGAAATATCAATGTATTGTTAAGCTATACTGCTAAACAAAATTAACTGCTGCACAAAGATTGATAACTTTACAATTTAAGGGGTCTAAGGAGTCTTAAAAATGTGCAAAGAAGGAACTACAAAGCATAGTTTGATCTTTCATGTAATTTTTGAACTACTCAATATACAAGTATAATTTTTTTATATGTAATTCTACAAGATTTATTTAATATGAAACAAATTTTACAATTTATGAAACTTTAGCCAAAACTAAAATAAATGATATTAAACATAAAGCTATTTGAACACATTGTGATTAGGCTTGCGCGGCAAATTGTGAGGTCAAAATTGAAGACATGACCAAGGAAATGACTTTATATTGTAGAAATATGTACAAACTAGAACTTATACCTAAATTCTCAGCTCAATTTTAATTAGAAATAATTTTTAAAATTTTTTTAATCAAAATTCCAAAAAATTTTATAAATTTTTTTAGAAAAAAGTTCTTAAAATAAATTCTAATTTAAATTGAGCTGAGAATTTAGGTATAAGTCTTTGTTTGTACATATTTGTACAATATAAAGTCATTTTCTTGGTCATGTCTTCAATTTTGACCTCACAATTTGCCGCGCAAGCCTAATCACAATGTGTTCAAATAGCTTTATGTTTAATATCATTTATTTTAGTTTTGGCTAAAGTTTCATAAATTGTAAAATTTGTTTCATATTAAATAAATCTTGTAGAATTACATATAAAAAAATTATACTTGTATATTGAGTAGTTCAAAAATTACATGAAAGATCAAACTATGCTTTGTAGTTCCTTCTTTGCACATTTTAAAGACTCCTTAGACCCCTTAAGTGATTTAATTGGCGTGACGTTGATTTATAAGCAACTAATTGGTCTTAAACTTTTTGCTACATCTTTCTTCTACATTTTCGCATTTTTGCTACAGCATTTTTTGACCCAGGTTGATCCCCGATTGACAGTCCTTTATAATGCAGTTGATTATATAAAGTCTTACGTCAATTGATCAAATAATAAAATAGGCTTAGAATTTGACAGTCTGTTATAATCCAATAATTCTATAACAATCCAAGAACGCAAGCGGCCGGCTAGGTTAAGGGGTCTAAGGAGTCTTAAAAATGTGCAAAGAAGATACTACAAAGCAAAGTTTGATCTTTCCTGTCATTTTTTAACTACTCAATGTATAAGTATAATTTTTTTATAGATAATTCTACAAGATTTATTTATTATAAAACAAGTTTTAAAATTTATGAAACTTTAGCCAAAACTAAAATAAATGATATTAAACATGAAGGTACTTGAATACACTGTGATTAGGCTTGCGCGGCAAATTGTGAGGTCAAAATTGAACAAATGACCAAGAAAATGACTTTATATTGTACAAATATGTACAAACTAGGACTTATACCTAAATTCTCAGCTCAATTTTAATTAGAAATTATTTTAAGAACTTTTTTCTAAAAAAATTAATAAAAATTTAAAAATTTTGATTTTAAATTTTTTAAAAAATAATTTCTAATTAAAATTGAGCTGAGAATTTAGGTATAAGTCTTTGTTTGTACATATTTGTACAATATAAAGTCATTTTCTTATTCATTTTTTCAATTTTGACCTCACAATTTGCCGCGCAAGCCTAATCACAGTGTGTTCAAGTACCTTCATGTTTAATATCATTTATTTTAGTTTTGGCTAAAGTTTCATAAATTTTAAAACTTGTTTTATAATAAATAAATCTTGTAGAATTACATATAAAAAAAATTATACTCATTTATTGAGTAGTTCAAAAATGACATGAAAGATCAAACTATGTTTTGTAGTACCTTCTTTACACATTTTTAAGACTCCTGTGACCCCTTAACGCTTGATATCCAATAACAACCTAAACCTACACTACAACCCTAACTAACAACTTGGCGATTTTTCATTTGGCTGCTCTCAAAAACGCTTCGCTATGAAATCGAGATCTGCGCATGCGCAGATCCCAGCAGTGTCGTAAGATTAGCCACATAGTACTTGATTCAAATTAATTCATAAAATTGTGCATAAAACATATTCTTGTGATTTGTTTGTAACTCTAGAGGGTCATTGCACGCATCAGTTCAAAACGAAGAATTTAACACATAATTAATGTTTATAGGAGAAAAATTGAATGTGGTAGAGTTGTTAGCGCAAACCCCTTTTTTTAGTAAAAAAATACCATTTAAAATAACTAATTTATATTTAAATATAAAAATATTCCTTAATAGCATTGTTCAGCATATTTGAAATCACTATGCCAAATTTGGAAAAGATTAAAGTAACAGTAAAAATTTTAGAATTTAGAGGAATTTTGGGTATTCGCCTACCTTAAGGGATGAAAGGATGGGTCAACCTCGCCCAATACGGGATTCGATAGCCGGAACTGCGGCGTGGCAATGCGAAATAAGCACTACCACTATGCCACTGGGCCGATATTACCGATATAGTGCGACGAAATTTAAACAAACTGTTTGCAACAATGTGAATGAAACAAAAATTTGCATAAAAGTTTAAAAAAATAAGTGTAATAATCATGTTTTTCAATCTGATTGTAACTAAAAGCATTTGAAATCGGTTCGTTATAAATAACCGTATATGCGACTTAATTTAAAATAAAACTTTTCATCTTCTAGCCTTTATTTTATTTCTGAATTTTAAAATCCAAAATTAAAAAATTAAAAAAAACATTAAAAAAATCCCAATATTACTGAAGAAAGTTAAATTCTAGCATCCGTTTGCGAGATTATGCTAAAACTTTTTTAGCTTGTCGTTTTGAAAAGACAAAAAAAAAAATATTACCACTTAGGAGATTTGCCCCTAAATGAGTTCAAAATTAAGGATTTAATTATTTCAACAAATAATACAAAATAAATAATTCTTTTTTATACATGGGGTATTTTGAAGATGCTGAACATTTTTATGTAAAAAAAATTGGGTGTTGCTATTGGAATTTTCCAAGTTGGTACTCATTTTAATATGTAGACGATTATACGACCCCTACTACAATTTTTGTTGCCGGTTCCCAATTCCTCACGCTATTTCCTGAAAATTGACACCTTACACAAAATTCCTTGAATCAATATCATCCGAGAAACGAGGGGTGATTCTTTTTTTTTTCCCAGCTGTACCTTTCATTAGTAGTAGTAATGTAGGAGGATTTAATTAACGTAAGGCATTAATACGCCAAATTGAGGTTCTGTGTAAATGTTTTTATATTGTTATACAATGTCCTTGATATAGTATTATATTAGGAATAAACTTATGAACTTTGCATGAACATTAAAAATTCTAGGTTCTTTTCCTGTTTACAGTCTATGAAATGCGCAGTTAGATACGAGGGACAACGTGAGAAAATTGTGGAAATATATAGTGTACAAATTATTTATTGTCCGAATAAGATGCACTTTCAGAAAGGATTTCAGAATTTCAAATAAATTGTTGCCGGTACGTTTTATTTTTTATGTTTTTTATACTTTCTTTTAGAATGGAAAAATACAAATAAAAAAAGAGCCCGAAAGGGACGAAATCCCGAATGGGTTAAAATCCCGACAAGGACGGACACCCGACTGGGTCGAAACCCTACAAATCTATAAATTATAACTGTTATGCTTAATTACGGGCAATTTAATTGCAAATTCTTGCATTGGAAAGAGTGATTTTTCTTTTATTGCTATGTAAACATAAAATGCTTTTGGTTCGAAAAGGTGTGTTTTAATCGAAATACTTTTTTATACGAGAATCACATAGTTAATAAATCGTTGGAGTCCTGTAAGCGACTAAGACTTTGCCAAATTGCTTATCATGCTCTGGAGGAAAGGGTTCTAATTCTTTTCGAAATTGTGCAATAGTGCATGTGATTTGCAGTCATCCCTATTACAATTCATTAATAAATCAAGTTTCTAGAGTAAGTAAGTTAGGTTAATATTAATAGTATTAAGTATCGTCAAAGTGGGTATCTTTGGCCACGGAGAGTAACTTTGGCCACGTGTCGGAAAAAGATTCGTTTCCTAATTTCTCTTCACAAAATGATCTCATACAAATTTGCTTTACATTTTGGAAAGGTGGAAACATCGCCTTTCATTTCATGCATAAAAAAATCTCATTCTAATTCTGGCAATACTACTAATGGTGTTTTCATTCTTACAAGCATTAAATGACAAAAATCTATGTCTTCCAACTTTTGTCTGGAAAACTTAAAAGAATATTGAATAATTAAATAAAACACTCTATTCGTTTCTTTTATTTATGGGGAAGAATATTACACCATTTGTTTCATTCTAAGTTGAATACTTTTTATGCTGTATTTAAATATTGGTAATTGGGAAGCTTTTGCCGATGAATGCGGGTAACTTAGGCCAAAGATGCAAATATTTCTTTATGGAACTTAGCACTTTAAAAATTGTATGCAAAAGTGTATTCTGTTTAACTATTTTTTAAAAATTCTTGCCCTTATGATTACTCATTTTTTAGATTTTTTTCTTAATCTCACGATTTTAAACGTTAAAAAGATAAATCTAGAATGCAAGAAACATATACCACTCAAAATCGCAAATTTCGAAAGGTAAACATTTTCAGATTCCTAATTATGAATATGTTATTTTTCCCCTTTAATACTGAAATCGTTTGCTTTTTATAAAAATATTTGTTTTTAAATCTTGCTACAAAAAAGTTATTTTTTTCTTATGAAAATAGAAGTTTATTTTTAAGCGGCAAACAATGCTATTATTCATCGTGTTATACCATTCCACGATGCACTGCAATGTAAATGTTAAGCTATATACCATTTTAATAAATATATGTCTTATAATTTATTCGTGTTTAGGTTTAAAGTTTAAATATTTCTATTTAATTCGTTAACACAGCCTTTAAGGTTGTTAAAAAGTATGTTTCTTATGTACCTCATGGGTGGTCAAAGTTACCCGCCCGGCTTCAAACAGTGTCCTATTTTTTTTTAATTAATACCAATTTTTCATTAATTTTTAAATTTAACAAAAATACTTGAAAACTATTCTTAAATGTGCAATACTGATTATGAATAATGATTTTTAATAGTTAAATCGTTTATGTAGTTAATTTTTTTTTAAGTAAGAAAAACTTGGATTTTGGCCAAAGTTACCAGCACTGACGGTAGCTCTAAATCATCTATGGCGCTACAAAACAATGCCGCAGTTTTGTTCAAATGTTTTCATGTTTCTTTAAATAATAATATAGAAATCTCTCATATTGAGATAGTGAGATGAAAGGATTTATCAAGTGAAAATAGGGGAGGGTGGGTTCTATTGGGACATATTCTTTTCAACCTCTGTATTTCAACAAAAATAAAAGAATTTTAATTTATATTTTTACAAGCTCATAAACTGAACATTCATTTACTCAATAGGTCATCCGACAAATGTTAAAACATTACCATATATTGGTTGCTGAGTATTTTAAACAAACATGTAAATGTCCCTTTAGCCCCCATATGTAGGCTGATCGGGCATGCTAAATGCTGCCTTAATAAAATATTTAAAAAAGGGAAAATGAATCAGAAAATGAAAAGAAAATAAAATTTAGAAGCAAATACCATTTACATAATATATACATCACGAAATTTTTGTTAGCAATTATTCCCCATTGAAAGATTAAATTTCAAAATTAAAACTCAAAATTGAAGATGTTCCCATAATTTTTGTTGAATCACTGGAAAAAATACTTTTATAACTAAATCTTTAGTTTTATAACTAAATCTTCTGAAATTTAACCTAAACTTGTCCTCTTTTCACGATAGGGGAGAGGAGGGAGGATTGGGACGGTGGGAGGGGTGGGACAGCTGAAATTATGGCAAAATAACTGAATTAATTTTATTTCCTGTCTCGCCACATGATAGCATATGTTTTGCTTCTTGTTGTTACCTATTTCTAGTTTATCCAGATTCGACTCTCAGTTTACAATTGGAAAAAGTTTATTTTCACACCTTCAGAGGAAGTTTTTAATCTATTTTTAGTTTTATTTCTTTACTCATGCAATTTATAAAACAAACATAATATAGTGTCACAGTACTCTCAAAGATACGATGTATGGTTATCAGCAATTTAGTTTAACCCCAAGTCAGCATGGTTTACGTGAGAAGTTATTTTTTAGAGGCATTATGTAGAGGGAGGAATGGGACACACTGAAAGAGGGAGGAATGGGACATGTACATTCCTCCTCTTTCCAGTCCATTCTTCCTTCCTCCAGTCCATTCTTCCTTCCTTCAATGGAACCTAGGAATCCATTGAATAAAAGTAAAGGAAAGAAAAAACCGAACAAGAATATTAACAGATACTCCTTGAGAAGAAGGAAATTAAAGAAGCAGAAGATGCCAGACTAGGGAAAAAAAAGATGCCAAATAAAATATGTGCAATACGAAAATTAAAAAATTCAAAAGAAAATTATCGTTTAAAGATATGAATCTAGTGACAGCGAAGGGTCATTATATTCATTACATGACATTTCAGATGATGACATGGAAATAGCACAAGATATTTACTGGATGAAGGACAAGCCTAACATAGGCAAATATGTTTGTGCTTGTCAAATTCCTCACCAAACGTTCAATTGTTTTCTACGTTGTAATGGTGGAGAGTATTGACAATGCTGCGAAAAGTTACAATCCAAAAAAATTTTGAGAAAGGACACGAACGGAAATTTTAATTTTTCTACAGCATAATAGAAAAAAACCGATATGATCCTGAAATTGCTGCCACCACAATTGATTGGTGGGATCAGTAGAGCCCAGTCTTGCTTTTCTTTTGATGTAAACCTTTCTCATTATGATATTCGATATTTTTTTTTTAATTTTTCCCATCCCTCCCATACTCATGTCCCACTCCTCCCACCTAAGAGGGAGGAGTGGCACAAAATTCTTGTAATTTGAATTTCTCAACACTACTAAAATTTTTCAACATTTAAATTATGTGTACTTTTTAAAAATAAGTTAAAACATGTTAGTTTATTATTCAACCATTTGCATCTATAAATTTGCATCTATAAATAAGCAAGGGATAATGAATTAAAAAAAATATTTATGTGAAAGTGTCCCAATCCTCCCTCCTCTCCCCTACATTTATTTAAAAGTCAGTATTTATCTTCAAATACAGTGGTGGAAATTGATTTATGAACTAGCATTCTTTTCACCAGATATCGCTTTGTATTAAGTGCTCACAATTCGAACTTTGTGTGTTGTATATTCAGAGTATAATAAAGGATTTTCACACATAATTTTTTTCAAAAAATGATATTAAATAAAAATATATCTATTTTTAGTTTTTAAGCATAACAAATGGTGAAAATTGATTTATGAACTCAAATTTATTTTGAACCCAGGTACCAAATATTTTAACTAGTTCTTAATTTGAACTTCAGGGGAGCTTACTATCATTGCTTATAAATAAGATTAATTCCAACTTTGCTGAAATGTATCTGTTTTATTCCCATTTTACTAAATAGGAAAGCTTGCGGGACTGCCTGAAGCCAAAATGGAAAAAAATGACCCTTATATAATAGTGTAACAAATCTATAAGAGAAATCAGCATATTAATTATACGATCAATAAATATAATTCATAAATATTTGAATAATCATTCTGTCTGTGGCAAAAACCACCAATAAAAAAGGTGTAATTCTCGTGGGACGAGGCACAAAAGCATGATTATTGGACTTGCATCCCAAAAAGTTACCATTTGTGGCTGCATTTGTGCATTATAGGACAAATTTGTTATGAACTATCACTTCCTGTAACTCCCAGAAGAGTAGGACAAATATTGATATCGTCGTCGAACTTGAAATGTTCCAAAATGAAGTCTGGTCCAAAGCTGACTCTTCACCATAAAACAGGCTATTAAAATATGGTCATAACTACATGAATATGGATTGGGTGGGGGTGCATTGAGAGAAATGGGAAAAAAAAATTTGCTGATGAAAAAAATTTTAATTTGGATGGACGTGATGGTTTAAACTGTTATTGAAAGGATCTTCGAAGATAACCAAGATCTGTCTTCGGCGGAAATGTTAGTGGTGGAAGTTTGATGGTTTGGGCAACGATATCTTATGATTGAAGTAACAAGGTTTTGTTTCTGAAGGGCTGACAAACATCACTTTATTGCAGATTAGTTCTAAAAAAATTCTTTGATTCCTTTTTGCGTGGCAAAAGTATACTTTTGATTATATTTTTAAGCATGATAATGCAAGCATCCACATTTCAAACGAAATGGAAGACTGGTTTAATGTACAAAATGTTGTTCATTTAGATCATACTGCCTATAGCCATGATTTAAACCCAAAGAATGATGTCTGAGATCAATTGGTATGAATAACTTACTCAAATGGAGTACGGTGTCAATGGAGTGTGTATCAGTTATTGAATAGAAGGACTTAATCATTAAAAACTGGAAATTGCTTGACCAAAACTTGACCCAAAGTTTTGTGTTGTCTATGAAAATACAAATCAATGAAGCAATAACGAAAAAAAATAGTTTTAGTAATTATTAATTGAGATTGAATGTAAAAGTTCATAAATCAATTTCCCTATGCTAAAACTAAAATATCAACAAAATAATTTTTACGAAATTATATAAAATTTTATACGGATATAATTTATAATACAAAGCCTGTATAGTGTATAAAATTTAAATCGATAAAAACGCATTTTAATAAAGAAATACTGTTAAAAAACTGCCAGTTCATAAATCAATTTCCACCACTGTAGCTTACAATAGTTCGCCTTTTTCAGATCATTCTAACGAACATTTTCACTGTAACGGGTGCTGGTTCGATTACCACCTTTGACCTGGATGTACTTCCTTTCTCTGTGACAGTAAAACTCTTTCTGTGTCTGTCTTACTTGATGAAGGCTTATGAGCGTGTCTCTGATCAAGCACACAAACCGGAATATATATGTAACCTCCCTATCCTACGAACATTTTCAGCTCCTTGCCTTCTTTTTCAGAAACCAATCCAAGAAATTAAAAATAGCTTGCTTCCTAGCAAATTTTTCAACAATAATTTATTTATCTTCACCAAGCTCTGTTCAGAATAAATAAAATTAATAAAATTGCAGGTGGAAATATGTCATTAATAAAGCTACTTGAACTTTCACTTATTATACGATGAAAAAGTTCAAAAGTTTAAAAAAGGTTCTGGCAACTTGACTGGATAAGATTTTTAGAGATTTATATAGATTCTTCTAGAGTAGCATACAAAGCTACGTTTATTCGTGTCCCATTACACCACACAGTGTTGTTTTATATAAATGACCCAACACAGAAGCATTTGCACTTCACCACAGTATTTGACATATACTGTAGCGTCAACGTCTTGGTCCTTGGCCCTCTACCGGCCAACTTGGAAGCAGCCCCGTAGCAGGGAGTCAGAACAGAACTATTTTAGACAATCACCGAGAAAGACATAAATTTAGGTGTGGTCCTAAATGGAAGAGAGGTCATCGAAAATAAATGAACTCCGGTTATTTTATTAGCAATTCTAAAGTGTTTTAGATAAATAAATAAAGCGTTAATGAAACGAATTTCTAAAATTCTAAATAAAATTATCTTCGCTGCAACGTTGGAGTATTTTATTATGTTCCTGGAGGTATTCTGGTTCTTGTATGTCGTTACAATACTATCTTAATCTAGGATATTTCATCTATCTAAAACTGGAGTTAAATTCATTTAAAGTTTTTATTCAATACTTCAAAAATGAAAAACAAGGTACACTTTAAATTAACTTTCAATTCTCCAAAACAACAATTCTTCTCTCCACATCAGCACATGCGTTTAATTGCTGATCTTTGTTAAAATGTGAAGTCTAACTGTTACAAGTAGTGTTGTTAGTGTTAATTAGTAGTAAAATTTCTAAAAAAGTATATTTTCCCCAGCTTTAGGACAATTGTCCCATTAGCCCTGCGTCCCAATAGCATCCACTCTCCCCTATACTTACTAGCATGGAGACAAACATCTTTTTGCACAGTCGTTTCGAGCGTTCTTGGAAAATTCAGGGTTATCTAAAAATTGAAATATTAAAACGAAATATAATATTTTCCTTAAAAGTAAAGAAAACGTATGCAGAAGTAATACCCCCAAGTTAAAGACATCCTTAGAATTACAAGCCAAATGTATTTTATTTAAGATAACGGTATAATATTCTATGTGATAAAGTATGTAATCATAGGACTAGGTTTCATCGGTATTTTTTTTAAATTTTAAACTTCAAAATATTTGTAAAACATTAACATTTAAAAACATTATCACACATGATTAAAACACTTTCGATTATAATGCTATTTCTGACTGTTTTAGTATACTTTAAAAAATATATAATTTTGACTTACGGTGTAGGCATATAGTTTCATTGTGTGGATAGTCAATTCTGCGCTCTGCGCATCCATAAAGCAGTATGGATGTTTCCAGTTTACATTTTTCTTTACACATCTGTAGCATTAAAATAAAAGAAATTATTCGTGCAATGCAAATGATGATATTATTATACTGCTAAACATTAGTTTAACAAGCACTTATTTCATCTTCATTTCTTAACCTTAGTGGAACCGTCACTAGTTGACGATTACGCTTATAATATTTTTTTTAAAGTTTTCTAAGAATCTGCTTATAGTTTTTTTCTTCTGAAAAAGTTTCTTTTTGAAATTACAATACTTAATTTTTTTAGAAGATTAAAATTGTTCTTTTCGTTTGCTTATCCTCCACTCTTAGTTTTGACTAAAATTGTGAACATTTTTATAACTACATCGATATATTTCATTCATCTTCTAAACATATACATTTAATGAAATGAAAAAGGCTGGCAATGTGTTATCTCTTTAATATCAAACTGCACGATTGAGTCATAACACATTTTTTCAACTAACTATATTGTTTTTTTTTCAAAATTTCTTAAAAAATGACTTTGTAACTAAAAAACTCAAAACTTAAAAAAGAGATATAGAAAATAAAATGAAATAATTTAAGCCTCTAATGCATACTATTACCGTTTGGTAACAAGTAACATAATCCGCTTTATTCTATTAAATTCGAGCTCCTCCTAGACAAATCTGTGTTTTTTCATCTATTACATTTCATTTTAAAGTTTTAGTTACTATTAATCCTCATAGATGACAGTAGTAAAAGTGTATTCAAAATTAAAGAGTGAGGTTATTAACTTTTGTGAAATTACGTTTTTGGCAGTACTCAAAGCATAATAATACAGTCCTGCACAAAAGTTTATAGACACCGAAGCAATTCCTGAAAAAAGCGTCATTGTTATTATTTTTCAGTAGATTTTTTTTTAAATATATATTCTTTAGACAGCATGAAAAATAATAGGGTAAGAAATTTTGACAAAAAATAAGTTTGACTTCCATCAACAAATTAAAAATGTCCATACTTTCCTTGCCTCAAAAGTATAGACACAAGTTTCCGTTTTATGCAAATTCTATACAGGAAGTGATTGAGGGAGGAGTTTTAAGTTGCTTTAAAAGGTTGAAGGTAATTTTCAATACTTAGAACCATTCTGAAGTCAACTGAATTTTAGTATGAAGAGGTTTTAAGGATATGGACATTCAAATTCAGAGGTAAATCTGTTTCGGATATTTCCACTAAATTTAAGCGTTCGAAACGAGGTATTTATAGAGTGTCAGCACGTGGCGATCAACATCCACCAAAATCGCGGTCTGGAAGACCTCCAATCACCAGAAAACGAGAGGACGGACAAATAAGAAAATTGGCTTCAGACAAAAATTGCTCTTCAAATCAAATTAAAATCCCAATTGTGGCTTATTAATTTTTACCAAAAACTATCAGGAGGTGAATCAATGAATCTGGTTACTTGATAAAATCCGAACTTATAGCGCAACCTATTTTGCTATCTCATCATAAAGATGCAAGACTGCATGGTTGCGTTGCGTTTCATTCAGGTGTCGGCTCGTCACTTGACTGTGGTTCTAAAATACGACGCCCGTCACCAATAGCCCTCGTGTAGCTCTAGCGCGATGATAATTCAATCCTAACCTAACCAAGACTGCAATGGATAGCTGTAAGACATGTGTTGTTGAGTCCATTGCAGTCTTGCATCTATATGATGAGATAGCAAGCTAGGATGCGCCATAAGTTTGGATTTTATCAAGTAATCAGGTTCATTGATTCACCTCCTGATAGTGTTTGATAAAAATTAAGCCACAATTGGGATTTTAATTTGATTTGAAGATCAATGTTTGCCTGAAACAAATTTTCTTATTTGTATGTCCTCTCGTTTTCTGGTGATTGGAGGTCTTCCAGACTGCTATTTTGGTGGATGTTGATCGCCACGTGCTGACACTCTATAGATACCTCGTTTCGAACGCTTAAATTTAGTAGAAATATTCGAAACAGATTTACCTCTGAATTTGAATGTCCATATCCTTAAAATCTCTTCATACTAAAATTCAGTTGACTTCAGAATGGTTCTAAGCATTGAAAATTACCTTCAACCTTTTAAAGCAACTTAAAACCCCTCCCTCAATCACTTCCTGTAGAGAATTTGCATAAAACGGAAACTTGTGTCTATACTTTTGTGGCGAGGAAAGTATGGACATTTTTAATTCGCTGATGGAAGTCAAATTTATTTATATTTTTTGTCAAAAAATTTTACCCTTTTTGTTTTTCATGATGTCTAAAGATTATATATTATAAAAAAACTACTGAAAAATAGTAACATTGACGAATTTTTCATGAATTGCGTCTGTGTCTAAATTTTTGTGCAGGACTGTATTAGCACTTAATACTAATAAATTGTTTTGAACAATTAATCATTGTTAAAAAGGGTTATTTTGAAATATTTTCTGTAGTTTCCCAGTCATTATTATCAAAATTGGAATTTTGCAGTTGGTTTTTGTCATATGGAGAATTTTTTAAAAATTGAAATTATTCAAATTCTAATGAAGTTAAATTTTGTTTAGTATTTTTCCCATAATGTGTGAGTATTAAAGATACAAATATATTTTTTGGGGATGAAAATAAAAATCATGCATTAGAGGGTTAATTAAATCATATTAAATACATACTCTTTCTGTTAGTGGCCCTCTTCCTCCATTTTCATGCCACATTTCCTCGTAATTGGCACAGTTGCTTTTGTAAGGTAGTGGCAACAGTTTCTTTTCGGACTATCAATGAAATCAATAAATCATTTCTAAACTGTTTTTTTTTATTGGAAATAATTTTTTAAAAAATTAAAAAGTAGGTATTGATATGCATACGATGTCCGTCTGTCCATCCGTACCCCTTTCCAAAATCGGATTAATCAGTCGGATCTCAAAAATTCTTTTTTATTAGAAAAGTATGACCTCAGATACCCAACTTTCATACTTTTTGTTCGCCTGAATCCGTACATCCGCATGAATATCCTTACGTAAGACTAACTATCAGTCGGCGAATTTCCGATTGAAATTCTTTTTTAAGTGATTTTAAATTACTGTTGCCAAATCAATGGCATAAGAATGGAAAAAAGAAACTTTGTTTAAAAATAATTGAGGCAAAATTTAATTTTGTCATAAATCGGTTTTGAATGACATCATAAAATGTAACATAATGTGATTCTTTGATTGTTCATTAATGGAAATTTCTTATGATGTCACATTCTCCCTACTGAGATTTCATAAGTAGTTTCGTTTGCTTTTCGTACTGCGATTTCATTGGTTGTTTCATTTTGCGTTTTCATTGATCACGATCATAATACGGAAATAGATGGTAATAAACTTTTTTTTCTATGCAAGTTTTATTTAGTAAATGATTAAAAAAAACTACAGCACAGCAAGAAATTGACATGCAAAACATAACTAAAATATTCTTAAAAAACTCACTTTCGAATAAAAAAAAAACAAAAGTTGTTCGACAAAAGTGAAAACGTGATTGCGGTTACCAGATCCGACGTGAAACAACCCCATTGTTTTGTTAACTAAGATAGCGGCAAGGCATCATACTTTTTGAAAGCAATTCTGCTTATTTTTATTTACATTTCTTATTTTTTGATGCAGATTGAAGCAGTTTTATGCTTTTCATTATTAATAAATATTTAATTAATCTTTGAACTGCAAATAAATCAAGCAGGCGATAAATAATTTTTAAAAAATTGCGAAAGATATTAATGAAAATATATGACTCTTTATGCTCACTTTCCTACAACATACGTTTACACTTAAGAATGGAACATGTGGAGATGATTTTTGAGCATTCCTGTATTTTAAAAATGATTTGAAATTGATCTTATACACTCATTTTTAGCCTAATTTCTATTTTTATTACTCCCATGAGATTTTTTAAAAAAATGAAAATGTTGTTAATGACATGATGAGATGGGAGGTCATGAGATTTTTAAGAAATGAAAATGTTGGTAATGACATGCTAAAGATGTCCGTCTGTCCGGAACCCCCTTCGATAAATCGAAGAACTGAAAATTGAGATACTCTTACCGTTTGTTGCTTTAATTAAAAAAAAAACATTTTCAATTTGTTATAATTATTTTTTGTTTTTATTGGTTGAATTATACTGACCATTTTGACGTTTATCTTGTTGATGGTTCCCGCATTGAGGAATATGCCTTCATTTATAGGGGAGGGAACGTGGTAGGGAGAATGAATGCTCAACTGGATACCACGAGACAAGTGAGAGGGATGGTATTCAGACACCTCCAGGTTCAACTTTAGGCGGATTTCTAAAGAGAAGATTCAGGTTAGGTTAGGTTTGAATTATCGTCGCGCTAGAGCTACACGAGGGCTATTGGCGACGGGCGTCGTATTTTAGAACCACAGTCAGGTGAAGAGCCAACACCTGAATAGGCACCCCACGCAACCGTTAAGGGCGACATCGTACGCAGCGTTAGGACTTTGAAGGATATTTAACGTCCACTCCCTTCTCTTTCTTTTCAATGGCTTGACAGCCCAGGATGGGCCCTTGCCTTCCGCAGAATCAAATTCCAGGATCTTCTATCCGTGGCCCGAGACCTCCAGTTCGTAATATTTAAAGTTTCCAAGTCCTTTTCCACACAGTCGAGCCATCTGAGTTTAGGCCTCCCTCTTTTTCGGGTGCCGAATGGTCTGGCCGAGAAGATCTTTTGCGTTGTCCACTCCCTTACACGGGGTATTATTCGTCGGACATTTTTGGCTGCACGGGCCGTTTATAGGTCGGCAGCTATTTTGGCGATGCCCGGACCTGGGACCTTCCGCATGCTAAGCAAGTGCTTAACCGACTGGGCTCCCCAGTGCCTTGAAGATTCATCTACGTCATAATCTTTTTGGCTATTACTTTCTTATCTTTTTTTCCCAAGATGAAACTGTCCATCAGTTTCGACGAATAATTTGAATCCACCCTGACATGTTAACATTTCAACCGAAGAGACAAAGCGTGCTTGCTGGAATTTTGAAATTTCGCAGAACATTCCCTTCTGCAATAAAGGACACTGGTCGTGAAATTAAACCTGTATTGCACTGAAAAAAATTTGGTGCAATTATACTCCGCACTTACGGAGCAACGTTATACCACATTTAGGCAGTACACTAATGCTAAACAGAAATACATTTTTTTGTTTTTGGACTCCATAAATTTGGTTGAACGTTGCTCCATGAAGCCACCAATTTTATTCAGTTTTGTTACACACACAACAAATTTTAACAGAGGAAAAAAGAGTCATTCCACGTCAAATCGACCAGCCCAAAATCTTCATGTCACAGAATTCAATCTTGATTTTATTCCAAGTACTAGAGACAAATTCATTCGACACGTATTTTTTATTTTTTCAAAATTTTAAGAATTAAGAAAGTTATGATTTTTTGAAACCGAAAAGTTAAGCCTAACTTTTTCTCATTTAGCATTGCGCTCTATGGGAAATTGAGTATTTTCGAACGGGTATAACTAAAAAGGGTAACCTGGGCAGAGGCGCCGACTTATCAAAAATATTGGAGGGGCCCATACCGGCGGTCTTGACCCAGAAAATTTTCCAAATTTTAGATGAAAAATAGTGAGTCTTAAAGTATTTCAAGCATTTTAGAGTCACTTGCTGAACATTCATTAGAACTCCGAAATCTCGACAAGCAAGACTCATTTGTTTGGCATTGAAAAATGAAATAAAACATAAACGCGCACGGTATTTTCGTGAAAACCTAAATTAATTTACAATACTAATTATGGTTTTAGACTATTACTGTATGTACAACCCATCACTCCTGTAAACTCGTCAAACTCGACACTCTTCAAGTCCCGAGTTTCCGGGGTTCTACTGTATTTTATAAATATTAACCTTTAGACCGGCGCGGCGGTGAGATGGCGCTGATTTGAAATTATGAGATTAAATTTGGAGTTTTATCGAAAAAAATGAGTTAAAAAGCACAATGCCAGCAACTCCCTTAAAAACAGTCATTTTTTATACATACAACGAATGGTACAAGTCAGCTGATTTGGTGTCGATATTTTTGAAGACATAAAGTGGATTATGTTTTGTTGTTGAAATATGGCAATAAACACAGGGTCTACGAATAACATTAGTTCCAATGGAGAAATGGGTGCACTGGAATGGGTAAGTGAAAGGATATGTGCAAGCGATAAGACTTTTTTAAAAATTAGTTAATATTAAAATTTCGAACATTATGTCGCACATTTTTAAAAGGCTTCGTATGATTGAAAAATTTAAGTATTTTCCTCATTTTATATTTTCATTTATATTTATAATGAACCAAAAAAAATCCAATCATCAATTACAAATTTACTTATTGCGCGCAAGTTAAAGCAGCAGACGATATTTTTTCGATAAAATTAGTTAAAGCAGCAGACGATTTTTTGCGATAGAATTATCGAACACAGTTTTATATCAAATAAATTAAGGATTACAATGTGTTGGCGATTTAGTGAGTCAAAGTTTTTTAAAGATGACGGAAATTCAGTCTTGTACTGTTGGAAACTTTTTACTTGATGATTGCCACAAGACGGTATATGTCAAAAAACGTAGTTTACTGAGCATACATGATGACTTAACAGACAAAGAAAAAAATCTTTTGCTCTGGAGATGTGGTATGCAAGCAATTGATGTAAATGAAAGTTCTTTATCATCCGATGCATGTGTTTGTTTGCATCACTCTATCGAAGGTATACTTGGATAAATACTCTTTTATGCAGAAATCATGCTATGATTCTTTCAACAACCATAAATCCTTCAGAAAAAGAAGTTTGAGAAAAATAGATATTTCAAAAGCAAGAAAGATACTGTTAATGAATGGAAAATCCGTAAAGCCTGGACAAAAGTTGTGTTGCCGTTGCTTCGGTGCAGTTTCCAAACATTGTAATGAAGATTCACAGACATTTGAAGCAGATTATCAACCAGATGGTGAACAGTCTATAGAACATGAAGAGCCACAACCCTGTGTGGGCTGTAAAGATTTAGAAAATATTATAAATGACCTAAAACAACTATGCTCCATCTCTTCACCGCAAAAACAAATAACGATTTTAACACTTGCACCTCCCAGCTGGTCTATTAATAAAACTTCAGAAGAATTCAATGTAACAAAATATCAAGTGAAAAAGGCGAGAGAAGTTGTTCAGCGCTATGGCATTTTAGGCTCACCGGTTCATAAGAAAGGTAAGCAACTTGCTGAAAGTACAACTAAAATAGTTAAAGAGTTTTTTGACAACGATGAGTACAGCAGGATTTGCCCTGGTAAAAAAGATTACGTTTCCATCAGACAACCTTTAACAGGAGAAAGAGTCCAAGTACAAAAGAAGTTGTTGTTATGTAATATTTTTGAATTACATGCCATGTTTAAAGAAAAATATCCTAATGTTAAGGTCGGAAAATCAAAATTCTTCGAACTTAGACCTCGTTGGTGCATTACAGCTGGTGCAAATGGAATGCACAATGTATGCGTATGCGCAGTTCACCAAAATGTGAAGCTTATGCTGCTGCAACTTCACATGAATTACAAAGAGGCCATGAGTTTAATTGTATGTGACATTGAATCGAAAGACTGTATGATCCACCGATGTGAGGCTTGTCCTGGAAAAGAAGCTGTAGCAGAAATATTTATAAAACGTTTGAAAGAGGAATTTCTGTTGAATGAAGATGACTCGATTACTTTCAAGCAGTGGGAGCATACAGACCGAAGCACGATCACTACTCAGATACTAAGGGTTGATGACTACGTCGAAAAACTCTGTAATCAGCTGCACTCGCTAACGTCGCACCACATAACAGCGATTGAACAAACTTCTCATTTAAGGAATTGCAAAGAAAGTTTAGATTCGACAACAGTTTTGGTAATACTTGATTTTTCACAAAACTATTCATTTGTTGTGCAAGACTCAATACAAGGGTATTATTGGAATAATAGTCAAGCAACATTGCACCCCTTTGCAATATATTACAAAAATGCTCCCAGCGATGAAAAGGCAAGTGTAATAAACGTGTGCGTTATCAGTGATTGCCTTACCCATGACGCTGTCACCGTCCATTGCTTTCAGCAGGTTGTTGTAGAATATCTCAAGACAATTCTACCTTCAATAAGACATGTTTTGTATTTTAGCGATGGGACTTCCAGTCAATACAAAAACTGCAAGAACTTCAAGAACCTATGCATGCATGAACTGGATTTTGGTTTGACAGCAGAATGGCACTTCTTTGCTACAAGCCATGGAAAGAGTGTGTGTGATGTGATTGGAGGGACAATCAAAAGACTGGCAACAAGGAGTAGTCTTCATCATCCAACAACAGGACAAATTTTAACTCCACTTGATCTGTACCAGTGGGCAAATAAAAATGTGAAAGGAATTAACTGCTTTTACGTATCTCATAACGAAGTTTAGGTGCGTAGAGAGCAGTTGCAAGAGAGACTTCAGCAAGCAGTAACCATTCCAGGTACTCGCAGTCACCATTTCTTTTATCCAAAAACTGAACATCAACTTCAAATGAGTAGATTTTCCTCTCCTGAGCTAGAGCTATGACTGTTGTCCATGTTAGTAACGCCCCTTCTGTGTCCTTAACTGATGTAAATCCAGGTCATCACCATCCTTTCGCTGGCCTAAGCATGTAGATGAATGCTGGATTCCAAGTAGCCATGTTATTTTGAGAATTTCTGTACAACCAACATCTTCTAGTTCTCGCCAGTATAAGCTGTCAGATGACGTTCAAGGTACGATTGACAAATCGTTCAGGTACAGGTTTCCGCCACTTTTTAAATGATTTAAAACTGTTGTGCTACGAACAATTTTTAATAATTATATTATTGCAACAATAAATATCATTTACAACCATTATATTTAAAATAGTCTTCTTCCAGATGAAATGCAGACTTGTGTAGATTAGAACTAAAAATCATAAAATTATCACATTTAAAATGAGTATCAGTGAAATTAGTAACAAAGAAATCCTAAATTGATTTTGCGTGCTCAAGTACTCATGCTCTTTGTGTAAATAATTCAAATAAAAATAATTGAATACAATAAATATATTAATTAAATTTGTGTTGCGTTAAATACAATTGAATAAATGACAGTTTAGTAATTTCAATGATAATCATCATAAATTATAATTAAAAATGAATTAATATATATTAACGATTGAAAAAACTCGAATTAAATAAATATTCAATATATGTAATTTGTAAATATTTAATAATGATTTCTGTATATATATGAAATATTCTGTATTGTGTGTTGCTTTAAGTGTTATTTTAAATGCAAACTATTTGTTTAATGAAACTAAAATAAATGAAACATGTAATGTTGTTTTCATGGGCTATTTAGCAACGTATTGAAATAAAATAAATTTGCTAAACTACCTAGTAATTATTAAGTATTTTAAAACTTTTTACTAAAAACTCCAGCTTATAGATTCTAAGCTAATTCAAGTGGAGCAGATTTGTATCACTATCATCCCAATAGTAGATAGTGTTATCCGTTTAGGCCATCCCATCATATTCTAAAGACTCGTTTTTGCAAAAAAAAGAGAAAGAAACTTCGTACCCATACTTAAATATCTCTACTTAATACAGTTAATTTATTTTTTTAAAAAATACAATATCTTTCCGTATTTCTTTCAAATTATATACAATCCATTTTCAACCATTTCTCCGTTGGAACTAATGTTATTCGTGGATCGCCTCCGTGGACTTTCAAAAAAATAATTTCAGTAGAAGGAGTTTTGGGAACAACAGCGCACTTTACCAAAATGTTACCATTAGTAATAGTATTCCACAAAAAAATTTATTAGTTGTTCCCAGGTTACCCTTTTTAGTTATACTCGTTCGAAAATACTCAATTTCCCATAGACCGCAATGCTAAATGAGAAAAAGTTAGGCTTAACTTTTCGGTTTCAAAAAATCATAACTTTCTTAATTCTTAAAATTTTGAAAAAATAAAAAATACGTGTCTAATGAATTGGTCTCTAGTACTTGGAATAAAATCAAGATTGAATTCTGTGGCATGAAGATTGTGGGCTGGTCGATTTGACGTGGAATGACTCAAAAGGGAAATTACACTTCTACAAAAACAAGTCCATTTTATGCAAAGCTCTAGTAACTACAAAAAAATTTAATTTCCTAAACTGCATTAGGTTTTGAAAATGCGTTAAATAATAATAGGAAAACACGTGACGTCTTGTATCTAATTTTTCTTTTAATGTAAGAAACACTTAAAAAGTTAATAAAGGGAGATAATATTCTTTGGTGACTTTTTATAAAGTCGAATTCATTTTGATTGTGGATAAAAAGTGCCGAGTTGTAAATCATCATAAACTGATAAAATCATTTTTTTTATTCTGTCTTCCTATATAAAGATATTTCTTTAAAAAAAAAACTTACCTGTTGACACTGGTACCTTTTTGGGTGATTGATACGGCATTCCATAGAGCGAGTACATCATGTAACAGTTAAAAGGCATTTCAGAAGAAAGACCCAGAGCAGGAACAAGTCTCGGGCTCGAACTAAAGAATAAACTATGTTTAATTTTATACCATCTTGATCATTTAGTAGCAAAAAAAGTCACAACTAAGTACCGCGCATTGTAAACTATCATCAAAACTTGATAAGTATATTTGTTGCTGTGGTACTTTTGTAAAAAGTTAGTTAAAGAGAATTAAATATAAGATCAAAAGTATCCAGAATACCTATTTCAACATCAATAAGTTTCCAAGTCAAAATTCCAAGTCAAAATCAACTATTTTCAAAAGCATTAATTTTCTTTCGATATTAAGGGGAGTCGGCACCCCCAAAACTTTTTTCTTCATTTTTAGTAAAACATCCACTTTTTTGTGATGAATGCGTATTCCATACCTATTTTTATTCATTATACATTTTTGTGCCTCTAATAAAAATTTGGGACTGTTTTATTTGTATTTACTCTAGTTTTAGAATTTTAAGTAAGGGCGTGATTCAAAAATTTTAAAACCGAGAAAAACCAATTTAAAGTTTTTATTGTTAAAAATTACTCATAAAACATATTGTTATTTGATTTTTCCTTAATTCATTATACATAAATAAAGCATATTTGAGAGGTTTTATTGGAAATAAACAATATTTAAATAATATGTGAATATAAGTAGTTTAGCAAGTTTTGCTTCTTAAAAACGTCGAAAACTGAAATTTTTAATACCATTAAAATGTATACAAAAGTAGCTTGTTAAAAACTATAAAATATGCTTTAATACTTACTTTTGACATAGATTCAGTCGAAGAAATTTATATTTTATGAAATCAAAGTTTAAAAATGTGTCATTTTTTATCAAAATATTTTGTTTGTTTTATTAGGATTCACACAATTAGTTTAGTATATCAATTTCCATGGGTAACGCCTTCTTTCTTTTTCTTCCCTTTTTCTCTCTTATATATGGCCATTTTGATAAATTTACGGGCGCCGTGTAAATTTTAAGTTTTGACTTAATTTCTAAATTGATTTTTGCGCAAATCGATGCAGTCGATAGCTGTCGCGTTTTACATCCTATTGGAAAACCCAAGTTTTCTTGTTGGCTTATAATGTTAGCAGAAATACCCTTATTGAATTCGCACACTGCATTTGTGACTGTTGTCGGACATCTTTCTAGAAGTTCATCTGCAGCAAGCCTTTGATATATGAGTAAAATTTTGGCCAAATGTGTGCGTTCTTCAGTGATAGAAGTTTTTTATGAGGTTTTATCATGCGCCACAGCAGAATTAAAAAAAAAAAACCACCAAGACTTTTCCCCAGTTGGACACTTAGAGTGTTGTGGTTTACTGTCTTTGCTTATGCTGTGATGTGATACAGGGTGGCACAAATTGCAGTTTTCAATGCTTGCACGTTCCCCTTGTTTTTCAAAATTGCATAATGGTAATAACATGTGAGCCTCTTTATTGTTTTGTCATGCAAGCTACCCAACGCAACCGTTAAGGGCGACATCGCACGCAGCGGTAGGACATTGAAGGATATTTAACGTGCACTCCCTTACACGGTATTATTCATTAGATATTTTTGGCAAAACGGGCCGTTTATTGGTCGGCAGTTATTTTAGCAATGCCAGGACTCGAACCTGGGCACTTTCGCATGCTAGGCGAGTGCCTAACCGACTGGGCTCCCCAGCCTCCACCATTTCAGATGGAGAGCCAGTGTAAAAAAATGGCTTTTAATGTAAAAAAAATATTTTTTCAATGGTCTTGATACTTTGTGACGTTATTAATAAAGGTTGTAATAGTATTTAAAGCCAATAAATTTTTTTTTTTGATTTTTTCACCGATTTTGGGGTACTGAGTCCCCTTAAATGAATATTAGATATATCGTCTGTTTTTATTCATTCATTCATTTATTTATTTTTCATTTATTCATTTATTCGCTTATTCATTGGTTTTTTTATAAAACATTAATTTTCTTTCAAAATTCAATGAATATTATATATATATATATATATATATATATATATATATATATATATATATATATATATATATATATATATATATATATATATATGTATGTTATGTATATATATATGTATATATATATATTATATATGTATATAATATTTATTGAATTTTGAAAGAAAATTAATGTTTTATAAAAAAACGATATATATATATATATATATCTATATATATATATATATATATATATATATATATATATATATATATATATATATATATATATATATATATATATATTATATATATATATATAGTATATATATATATCTGGATGCACGGCAGTGCATCGCCAAGTTCATAAGTGCAGCACCTGAGCTGGTAACCAGCACCATGTTTCATAAAGAGCCATTGGTTGTTTGGAGGTAGGATTAACATCGCACAAGGACTACATATGAGTAATGGTTGGAACCAATGCTTCGAAATGGGCAAATGTTTTTTTTTAAGGATTTTGCTTGCAGTAACGTTGTACTAGAGCTACATAAGGGTTATTGGCGGCGATTCTCGTATTTTTTAAATCGTGGTCAAGTGACGATTTCTTGAACAGAATCTTTCAAACAGTACCATCGGATTTAAAAAAATATTTTTTTTGTTAGAAAGAAATGACATATATCAAATTCTTGACCTATGTTTTATACTTTTTGTCCGTCTGTCTGTACGCTTTTTCGTCCGTATGTTCTTTATAAGACGGTCTGTCATATTTCCGGTTCTAATCGTCCGATTTCAATTATTATTATTTTTTTGTTAGAAAGGTATGGCATCAGAGACCTGTATTTCATACCTTGTGTCCGCCCGTCTGTACGTTTTTCTGTCCGTCTGTCAATCTCCTTTATAAGCGGTCTGACATATTTTCGGTTTTAACCGTCCGATTTTAAAAATTCTTTTTTTGTTAGAAAGAAATGATATCGGAGACCTATATTTCATACTCTCTGGCCGTCTGTCTGTACGCTTTTCTGTCCGTCTGTCCTTTACCTTTATAAGACGGTCTGTCATAATTTCGGTTCTAATCGTCTGATTTTAAAAAATCTTTTTTTTATAAAGTTATGGCATCATATTTCATACTTTGTGTCCGTCTGTCGGTACGTTTTTCTGTCCGTCTGTCAATCTGTCCTTTATAAGAAGGTCTGTCATATTTTCGGTTCTAACCGCTCGATTTTAAAAATTATTTTTTTGTTCGAAAGGTATGACATCAAACACCTATATTTCAAACTTTTTGATTTTTTGTCTGTACTTTTTTCTGTCCGTCTGTCCTTTATAAAACAGTTTGTCATTCTTTCGGTTCTAATCGTCCACTTTTAAAAATTCTTTATTTTTTGTTGGAAAGGCATGTTTTTAAAAGTTTAAATTACAACTAAATGTTGTGTTTGGCTATTTTTTTCTAAGGTGTATAAATTTTGTGTGGAAGCAGTTCCAGGTGACAGTTACTATTACAAACCGACTTGTTATTCTCTAAGAATTTCGGTGAGTATTAAAGTGACAGGACATCAGTAGGCTATTTTAGTTCTTTTAGAACTTCTTGTTTAAAAAGCAGTCAGAACAGGAAATAATTTCACTATAGATATTGTTTGGTTTTAGCTCTAGTGCGACGTTAATTCAGTTGTTGTTACAGAATATACTTAAAAAGTTATAAACTATTTTTACTGCTTGTTGCCACCAATATATATTTCTTTTAAACAGGAATTGTAAATATTGTACTCGCCGCAGTGTAAATCTCCATTATATGTTTTTTTTATTAGGATACTGCCTATTCACTAAACACATTATTCATTATACATCACTATGTGTTCCCACTTACAAAAAGAAGTGAAATCCCAACAAAAACATCTCTGTAAAAGAGGGCCAAGTTCTTACAAAAAAAGGTATGGCCTACAAAAGAAGTGAAATCAACAAAAAGACCAAGTTCAATGGAATTTGCTGAGTTAAAGTTCTAGAAAAAATTAAGCCTGGACAACCAAAGATTTGAAAACAAAAAAGGATCAAGTTCAATAGAACTTGATGAGGTTATAAGCCCCAAAACATTTTGTTTTAAGATGCAGCTTTGGTCTAACACATTCTTACTAGCTGTTTGTGTAACTTGGCCAATACGCATTGTGAATATGGAGTTGAACCCTTCGTACCTGGTTGAATTTCACCTCGGGGCGTTTGAGTAAGTCTGTATTTGATTTATCCCTAGTTAATCAAAGGTTAATCCTAGTGGTATTATACATGGTGATGGCTATGTGGTGTATATCTATAGAACAATAATGTGCTGTGGTGTTTTAATAATGAACTATAAGTTTACACATTTAGTTAGTTTGTATTATGTAGTTTTATGTATATATATATATGTTCGATATTATTGCATTTCTGTTAGTGTTTTTATACTAATAAATGTTGTTTGCAATTGAAAAAACATGTCTTTTTCCTTATTCAGCTGAAACCTTTTTGATAATCAAATAAAATAAAAAAAAATGTTTTCAAACAGATTGCAGTTATTGTTCGACGGGGACGTACGCAACATATGTTCACCGGAGCCGTAAGAGTCCTCCCAAAAGGTAAGTCCCAGATAGGGTGAAAACCCCTGGGAGAGATGACTAGGGCTATTTGGAAGGCGAAACCTCTGCTCATGGCGGACGGGAATCGGTTGCACATACCTGCTAAGATGCAGAAAAAATATCGGATCTTAAGTCTAAAAAAATAATATTCACCGTAGCAGTATCTAATATTTCAAATTAAATTGGATGTCTGCTCAGATCATGACTAAAAATATCGAAAATCTGACTATTCTTGAAGGAAATAGAACGATTATCTTATTAAAACACTTCAACAGTTGCAAACAACTAAATGTTCATTCAGATATGTATCACCAACTAAGTGTGATGGTAATCCTGGCAACAAACGAAAACTTTTTATTATTTACCTGCAACGCATATGGAACGACTACTATTTTACTCCTTTCCACCCGAGAGGTTCGTGTCATTTACCACTTAACTAAGGATAAATCAAATACAGACTTACTCAAACGCCCCGAGGTGAAATTCAACCAGGTACGAAGGGTTCAACTCCATATTCACAATGCGTATTGGCCAAGTTACACAAACAACTAGTAAGAATGTGTTAGACCAAAGCTGCATCTTAAAACAAAATGTTTTGGGGCTTATAACCTCATCAAGTTCTATTGAACTTGATCCTTTTTTGTTTTCAAATCTTTGGTTGTCCAGGCTTAATTTTTTCTAGAACTTTAACTCAGCAAATTCCATTGAACTTGGTCTTTTTGTTGATTTCACTTCTTTTGTAGGCCATACCTTTTTTTGTAAGAACTTGGCCCTCTTTTACAGAGATGTTTTTGTTGGGATATTATATATATATATATATATATATATATATATATATATATATATATATATATAATATATATATATATATATATATATATATATATATATATATATAAAATATTCATTGAATTTTTGAAAGAAAATTAGTGTTTTATAAAAAACGAATGAATAAGCGAATAAATGAATAAATGAAAAATAAATAAATGAATGAATGAATAAAAACAGACGATATATCTAATATTCATATATATATCGTCTGTTTTTATTTATTCATTAATTTATTTGTTTTTGTTTTTTTGTTTGTTCGAACGAACGTTATTCATTCCTTTTTAATTTTAAAAAAGAGTCTCTGAGGTCTTATTCTTCTAACAAAAGAAATAATTTTTATTTGACGAATAGAACCGTTTTGTGTGGAAACTGTTGCAGATGACATTTACTGTTACAAACCTACTTGCTTTCCGAATACAACAATTTTAGTTAGCATTTAAAAAATAGAAAAGTACACTGTGAAAAAAAATCTGTAACCATTACAAAAAAATTTTATGTAAAAAACTTTTCATAGAAAACTTTTAGTTAATAATTACTAAAAATAGTGCTGTAAAAACATATAATATATTTTTGTTAACATTACATGTTTATATCATGTAGATTTACAGGACTATGTTATGTATCCCACACAAGTAATGTTTCTGTTACTATACAAGAAATTTTTACGGAAACCACATTTTCCGTGCAATTGCAAAGAAAAAACAAAATGTCTGCTTTCCCGGTGTGGTTTCAAACCCCGGTCTCTCGCGTGATAGACAGGTTTACTGACCACTACACTACCGAGGAATAGCAGACTGCCGAAACCAGGGATCGAACGCTCTCCCAACTGTACCATGTCGGCACACAGACATTCAGGAAATGAGAAGTGAAATTCATTTGAAACAATCAACTAAGTTATAAATTTAAAATAGCGATTGGTCTTGAATCACGATCGGGGTCAGACTTTAGCTCGTGTACTCTAGTGCGACAATAATTCAAACCTAACCTAACCAAACTTTAGTGGCGATGCGCGCGACATTTTATGTAGAAGAACATGATTGGCTGAAACAAATTGCAAATAATAGAAAAAATTTTGTAATGAAGATTTCTGTTCAGAATTACAAAAACTTTTTTTGTAAAATTGGTTATTCATGTAACATTTCTAAAACCATTTCTGTATGTTTACAGAATTTTTTTCTCAGTGTATACTTTCACCCCCCCCCCCCCCCTCAAAGTACTTACGTGCAATTGTGTTCTTCGTCTTCTGTCCTTATCTTGCACTCCTGCACGAGATCGTCCCACTGGTGTCCCAACAACTGTTGCTCGTAGCGGGACAAGTGGTGGAATGTGGAGATATTATTGATGGGTACCTTGAAAGGGAAGCACTAATAATTTTAGATAACTTTCCTTTATCTAAGAAATAAAAGGGAAATATATCTTTACATTGTGAAGATTGAGGTTCACTTTTTTAAATTCCGTTTAACTGTCTGATTGAATTTTAAAAAAATCCTGAATTATTAATCAGAATTTGACAATAGGATTAAAATACAGTAGAAAATTCCCATGAACGGATGGTGGCTCCTTCATAGTTATATTATTGCTGTTTTTAAAGTAATTTTATAGCAGTTTAAAAAGTATGTCAACAAATGTTTAAAAAATTGCACTATTCTTAATTTAAAATTTTACAAAAGGGTGAATACTCTGAAAACAAACCACACTTGTCCCTGCCAGTTTCAAAAGTAAAGTAGACTTTTAAGTAACTTAGAGGGAAATGATAATACAGTTTATAGAGTATAGGACAGAAATAATTATACGAGATTTCCTTTTTTATTATAGTTTTTTTTAGTCAACAGAGCGTGACATATCATTTCCATGGTATGTCCCAGCGTCATGTCGTTGAGTTTGGCAGTTTATATCTAATTTATAAAATATGAATTCACTTTTTGAATCGAAGAAAAAACATGTTGGGGAAATACATCATTGTAATTTTTACGGTTTTAATTCGCATTTATTTTACTGAGTATGAAATGCTTAACCCCAGGAATGCATCACGTCCGTGGACACTAAAAAAACTTGAATTCAATAGTTGGGGGGCAGTACAACGCATTGTCTATGTCATTTTAGCTTCGTTTGCAACCATATTATATAGCAAAATTAAAAATTCTGTTTCTTTTTGGCTTTAAGTCTTTTTTTTTGTTCATTAAACTTAAGACTAAACTTTTGTTCGTTAAACTAAACTACCCACTTAGTCCCCCACTTAGTCTGCAACCCTCACTCACTAACTAAAAAATTTAAAAACTTAAGGTAGGCGAATACCCAAAATTCTAAAATTTTTACCATTACTATAATCTTTTCCAAATTTGGCATAGTGATTTCAAATATAATGAATAATACTATTTAGACATTTTTTTTATTTAGATATAATTTATTTATTTAAAACGGTGTTTTTCTACTAAAAAAAGAGGTTCACGCTAACAAGTCTACCGCATTGAATTTTCATCCTATAAACATTAAATTATGTGTTAAATGAGCTGATGCATGCAATGACTCTCTAGAGTTACACACAAATTACATGAAAAGAAGTTATCAAGAAAATTTTTAAAAATTTACCCCCAAAAAAAAGATTTTATTCGATAAACTTGCACTTGGACATTTAAAAAAAAAACTTGTATATTTTAGGGTGTATATTTGCATATTGTATATAGTAAACTTGTATATTTAGAGGTTCATGGCACAGATATATATTGAGATAGCATATGTAAAAAAATTCAGGTAAATTGATGGAAAACTTTTTATGCTAAAAATGTTAGCATAAACCCCTTTTTTTAGTTGAAAAACACCGTTAAAAATAGATCAGTTATATTTAAATAAAAAAATTGTCCAAAAAGCATTGTTCATTATATTTGAAATCACTATGCCAAATCTGGAAAATATTAAAGTAATAGAATTTTTTTTTTTAGAATTTTGGGTACTCACCTACCTTAACCAGGTGAGTCAAATGTCTATTCTTACTTAAAAATGTGTAGCATTAGATACAAAGAGCTTAATTTTGTTAACTCATGTTTCGAATATGAGCATACCATGATTTTCAAGGATGAAACATGCAATTTGTCACATCTGTGGAGATCACGTCCGTTGGGTTTTTTGGCCCTGCTCGGACATGTTTTTTGTATTGTCGTTTTAATTACACAAAAATAAATTGTTTAAATATAGCAAATGAAGTGCATTATAGTAGCACTCAATTTTGCCTTAAACTAATATAATAAAGTAAGGTTGAATTATTTATTAAATTTACTCATACACTCTCAGAAAAATCCGTCTTTATACACTAAACTTTCCGTCTTTTTTCACAGTATTTTTTCCGTTTCATAAAAAAACAGAAAAATTCCGTTTTCTTTGAACCGCGCATGCGCATCGCGATATTATTGTTGGCGGGTAGAAGGGGCCGCCATTAATTTCTATCGACATTACGACTTTTTGCAGCAGTAACTCCTACAATAATATTTTGAAGAGATGTGTCACAATGGCCGAGAGGTTAAAGCATCCGCCTCAGGATTCAGCCTTCTCAGGAGTGCGGGGGCTCGAATCCCACCTACTGCCAATCATCCTATAAATCGGATATGTGTACTGGGAAGTTTAGGGCCCGAGGGCACTGGGACAGACGTGCTCGTTAAATCTGTGGAGTCCAAAGTCCCGACGGTGTCAGCGTACGATGTCGCTCGAAGTTCGATATCTCTCTATATTAAAAATAAAGTAAGCTTTTTGATCTGTACGGCGCAATTTTTGGAGTACAAGTCCAATTTTTTTACTGAAGGTCTCAATTGGTTTAAGTGTCATTTCCACAAAATAATTAAAAGAAATCCAATTAGTTTTTTAATTAAAAATTAAAAAAGGGCTTTTTTTGACTAAAATCGGAAGAAAAAAAATTGGCTTCTACGATTTTTCTGAATTTTTGGTATTTTGTAGACTTCTTATGTATAAACAAATTACTAATTGCATCTATGTTCAATGTATATCCGGTTTGTAAGTTATGGGTTTTTTTATTTTATTTTTTGTTATTTACAGTCATGCTTTTTGATCTGTACGGCACAATTTTCACCAATTTTCTCCCATTTTTTTGCTGAATGTGGAAAAGAGTATATGTTTTTTGTCTGCAAAGCATTTTTTTAAAATTCAAATTAGTTTTTTTAATAAAAAAATAGTTTGTAAAAGGGCAAAAAAGGCGTTTTTAGCCTAAATTGAAATAAAAAAAAATTGGCTTCTACGATTTTTCTGAATTTTTAGTATTTTGTAGACTTCTTATGTATGAACAAATTGCTAATGCATGTATGTCCAATATATATCCGGTTTGTAAGTTATGGGGTTTTTTTATTTTATTTTTTGTTATTTACAGTCATGCTTTTTGAAATGTACGGCAAAATTTTCACCAATTTTCTCCCATTTTTTTACTGAATGTAGAAAAGAGTATAGGTTTTTTGTCTGCAAAGCAATTTTTTTTAATTGAAATTAGTTTTTTAATTAAAAAATAGTTTGTAAAAGGGCAAAAAAGGCGTTTTTGGCCTAAATTGAAATAAAAAAAAAATTGGCTTCTACGATTTTTCTGAATTTTTAGTATTTTGTAGACTTCTTATTATGAACAAATTGCTAATTGCATATATACCCAATATATAACCGGTTCGTAAGTTATGGGTACTTTTTTGGTTTTTTTTGGAATTACAGTCATGTTTTTTTAACCTCTACGACACAATTCTTATAGTACAACTCCAATTTTTTTTTGGAACGTAGAAAATGGTCCAAATTTTATGTCCACAAAATATTTTTAAAATATTCAAATTAGTTTTTTAATTGAAAAATAATAAAAAAGCCAAAAATTGCATTTTGCCTACCAAAATTTATAAGTTTTCAACTAAACCAAACATAGTGTTCGAAAAATGTTTTATTGGTGTAATTTCACTTTAAATGATACCAAAAATGAAAACTTATATTTTTTTCTACAGTTGTAACTGTTATATGTGCTTTACAATAGTTTGAATTTTATTTTTTTTTGTCATTATTGAGTCGCTGTAGTGATGGGTCGTTCCAGACGAGACGAAACTATGGCGAATTATTTCCATCCCAGACAAAACCTTACTATTTGTTTAACGAATGGCAACACCGAAATCGTAAACAAAAAATTGCTTTGCCGAATTGCCCCACATTGCCCATTGCAGTTCTTTTTTCAAAATAAAATGTTCAAAATAGTTTTTTTAAAACTTTATTTTTCCGGTCATTAATGATGAGTAACAATATGAAATATTACAAATGGGTTTGGAAAGTGACATGCCGTGCAACATGCGGGTGGTGAAAGATCGCATGGACAACAATCTATTTCAACGTACGGGTTAAAAAAGTTAAGTATTATTAATATTTTTTGCAGCAAATTTTTACTCTAAATCTTGCGTACGCAGCAAGTTTTTTTTAACTCGTCTTTTTATCTAACTCTGATTATTGGACCTCGAAATAGGATTTTTCCTAATTTTAACCATACAAGTATTGTGTTACCGAGTAATAAATTGCAGAAAGGAGCGTTATTTTTTAAATAAGTTGTTTCTTTTGAAACTTTTCAAGGCGTCTTTTAAATGTTTACGTTAAATCATAGCTTAGTATCATGGAGGATCTGGCAATAGCTTCGCAGTCTTGTTTTCATTTTTCTTGAATTACTTTTGTTTTGGTGGGTTGGTTGGTCGAGATATATTCAGGTTTGTTTGGTGACCAAGCACACTAACCAGAGACATAACATAGAGTGGACTGCGCATTAATAGTAAAGCAGCTTAGGGATGGAAAACCAAAAACGGTTTTCAAAAAACCGGTGGTCCCAGTTTTGACTGAAAACCGTTTTTTTTTATGAGGCCCTTTGGAACCGAAAACCGGTTTTTTAGGGAAAAAACGATGGAAAATGGAAAACCGGTTTTTTCTGGAAAACCGCCATCCCTTGCAGATTAGCATTATGTCCTAAACATCATAAATCGCCAAGAGGGGAAAGGTTGCTTTATATGGCAACTTAACGCTACCGTTTCGTTACGAACTATTCCAAATTGTCGCCAGACCTGAATATCAGCTGGCAAACCGAAGTGGAGACTACCATCAATACCCAAGTCACGTGGGTTTCTACCAATCACGGCAGCTTGAATTTTTTTTAATGTTTTTGCAGACGATTTTTTGAGCATTGTTGGTATTTTTCTCTTTTGGCTTTTATAATAAATATTTAATTACATTCTTTTAATCTCTGAGCATGTTAGCAATCGTGAATGTTGTACTTTAATTCAGTAACGTTTTGTGCAAGATGCCAAATGCTTGTGAATTCCTAATTGTAAAGAGGGGTATAAAAAAGGATTAGTCACACTTCACGGGTAAAATTTATTTAGTTCTGCATGCTTTTAGTAATTGTGTGTTCTTCATAAACTATAATTTCTATCGAGGGAATTTATTCTAAAAGCTCTTTTATACTGAAGAATCATATCCATGATTAAATCAACGTTGTTAGAACTCTAATTATAATAAATATTTTATGCCAAGTCAATTAAATTAATGGTCTGAACATTAGACAGCTTAGAAATAGAATATTTTTTACAATTTGGTCAAAACGAAACCTGTTTTTGCAATTGTGTTTGAGTTATTTATATTTAAAAAGTAGAACATTTGCTGAATTTGGAATGTATTGATGTGTTTTAGAAAGTTGATTTATTCCAGGTGAAATAAAGGAAGAAGCAATATTTCAAAAAAAATTGATTTTTTTAAAAATCGGACCGTTAGAACGAAAGTTATAGAGACGGCAGAAAATGTTCACCATGTCAATTACCAACTTATATTACAGCAACACTCTACATGAACCTACTAATGTTCTTTTAAATTAATTTTTAATAAAGAGTCCACATTCAATTGTTCAAGTAATCTTAAATAGACTCACAAAATCAAAGAAATAATCAGATATCTATTAAGAGGATCTTAAAATACTAGCGATTCATCCTTGCTCCTTTCCAAGCTTCTTTATCATAACATTAGATTGTCGGCCTCTGTGTTCAGGTCGTTGTGGAAAAACTCGCCAAATGGTAAACTCGCCATAGATGCGAGCCAAACGCGACACAGTCATGTGACTGTGTAAGTTAGATGTTTAGGACACTTTAGGTTTGCCAATGCGCAGTCCACTCTATGTTATGTCTCTGACACTAACCTGAATATAAATAACTTTGGTCTGCAAACCAAAACAAAAGTAATTCGAGAAAATGAAGACGAGACTGCGAAGCTGTTGCCAGATCCTCCGTGAAACAACCCCATTTATTTATTACACTAATATTGCGTGCAAAATACTTCTGACGGCTAATTAATGTTGAAAAGTTGTCAAATGGCGCTAGACCAAAAAGTAGGATTTTACCTGTAATTCTATTAATTTTCAAAAATTTTACTGATAACATTAATTCTTTATTATCCAAAGTAAAAGGAAAATGTGCTTTAATAAAAACCATCTTTGTGGTCCGGTGCTTGGAAATAATTATTCGAATCACTCTTTAAAAAGTGGCTAAATTTTTTACCAGACCCTAAAGTAGGAATTTACCTACAGTTTATGTCTACAACTCCAGTGTCATGTCCACAAAGTATTTAAAAAAATCCAATTAGTTTCGTCATTAAAAAAATAAAAAAGGGCGTTTTTTGAATAAATTCGTTATTAAAGAAATTTCACCCCAAGGATTTTTCTGAATTTCGAGTATTTTGTAGAGTTTTTATGTATCAACAAATTGTCATAGTTATATAATCAAGTTGGATCCGGTTTAGAAGTTATGGGTTTTTTAATATAATTTGTTTTATTTGACTTTTTGATTTGTACGGCGCCATTTTCACCAATAATCTCCTATTTCATTCATTTTTCTGGAATTACTTTTGTTTTGGTAGGTTGGTTTAAAAGATCGCATGGACAACAATCTATTTCAACGTACGGGTTAAAAAAGTTAAGTATTATTAATATTTTTTTGCCATAATATTTTTGCGCCATTTTCACCAATAATCTCCTATTTCATTCATTTTTCTGGAATTACTTTTGTTTTGGTAGGTTGGTTTAAAAGATCGCATGGACAACAATCTATTTCAACGTACGGGTTAAAAAAGTTAAGTATTATTAATATTTTTTTGCAGCAAATTTTTACTCCAAATCTTGTGTACGCAGCAAGTTTTTTTTAACTCGTCATTTTATCTAACTCTGATTGGTGGACCTCGAAATATGATTTTTCCTAATTTTAACCATACAAGTATTGTGTTACCGAGTAATAACATTGCGGAAAGGAGCGTTATTTTTTAAATAAGTTGTTTCTTTTGAAACTTTTCAAGGCGTCTTTTAAATGTTTACGTTAAATCATAGCTTAGTATCATGGAGGATCTGGCAATAGCTTCGCAGTCTTGTTTTCATTTTTCTTGAATTACTTTTGTTTTGGTGGGTTGGTTGGTCGAGATATATTCAGGTTTGTTTGGTGACCAAGCACACTAACCTGAATATAAATAACTTTGGTCTGCATTCGGAGATTGAGCAGTGTTTGCGGAGCAAACAAAGAGAAATTGTATAGCAATTCTCGGGGGTTGTCGAGCGGTAGCGAGCAGGGAGCTCTATGGTTTACATTGAAGTAGAAATTGAAATGTAACGTGGGTAATGTTTGTTTTGCTTTTTATTTTAGTGTTTGGTTTTTCTTTAGGGTCTCGAGGGGGTGCCGGCTTTTTTTTAAAAGAATGTCACGGCTGGAGTAGCCATAATCGACGGCCAGGAGGACTTTAGAGTAGTCCGAAGGGGGTGGCAGCGTTTTTTTTAGGATATCACGGCTTGAAAGGCCACAATCGACAGCCCAGGGGGAGTATCAGCATACTTTTTAAAAGTGTGTCATGGGCTCAGATTTGATGATATTAGGAACGCTGTGAGTCTTCGGAGATTTAGCAGTGTTTGCGGAGCAAACAAATAGAAATTGCATAGCAATGCTCGGGGGTTGTCGAGCAGGGGGCGAAGCCCCCTGCCGGCCGCGAAGCGGCCAATGGAATTGCGCAGCAATTCCGGGGGTTGGCGAGCGATAGCGAGCAGGGGGCGGAGCCCCCTAGTTTCTTAAAAATACATAAAATTTTCGTTTTTTAACGAAAAAATGAACACAACGGATCTATCTTTAAAAAAACGGAATACTTCCTTCTTTTAGCGGACCAAAGTGTTCCTTCAATTCAAGGAAACATTCCGATAGCAGTGCTGCACAGACTTTTTCCGTGAATTGAAGGAAATTTTTTTGAGAGTGTAAATAAAATATTTTTATGTTACTTTTGGGTTTTAAAACATTTTTTATGAAGCATAATTAAATGACTTACTATCAGAATAGTTAATAGTAATTGTATGATCTGGACCGATGCTATATTTCCAATGTAGTATGTTAGTATAACTCAAATCCGAAGTTTCCAAAACTTTCAGCAATATTTGTTTTTCGAGATTTCTCGCTTCAAATAGTTCGTTTTCGGAATATTCACCCAAACATTTATAAGTAATCATTAAATCCATTTTTTTTATTTGTGATAAAACTACCACACGAGTTACCAGTTTCGAGTTGTTGACAAGGTCGCAATATTCCGGGATTTGGGAGCAGGTCTCGGAATCGGGACTTCCGCAGTTCTGTGGATATCTCTTACAGTAGGGGGTGGACCGGATCCTGAAACAATCAAGAAGTTTGAAACAGAAACTGTCACTTAGAACTGCCTTCACACAAAATACATACGCCTAAAATTTCGCCAAAAACATAATGTAGGTCTTAAAATATCTAAATTATATCTTAGGTAATTAATGCTATAATAATTAATATTTCGGTTGGCTGCAAAACTCTTAATTCAATAACTGCAAGTGACTCTATGAATTTTGACACGTTGCTATAGTAAAAAAAACATCAAAAATCATGGAATTGTATTTTTCCACCTCAATTAGAGATTTTGACTTGAACTTAACTTTTCGAACTACAAGAAACAAGCTTATTGGTTTCGTATGACGTCCATCACTCTGTACTGCGATTTCATTAGTATTTTTTTTTTTTGGTTTTCTCGCTATAATACGTGAAACAAGCCCAGTGAGATCTTGGCTTGAAATATTATACAATTATAATGGGTTTTTTTTTAGTTTATGAGGGAAATTACAATGAAAGTAAGTTTATATTGAGAATGATTTTTGTGTTTTGGGGATGTGCATTATAGTATATTTTATATTCTGGAATTGTAAGTAAATACAAGCAAATTGATGTTATTCTTTATAATGAACCGGACTAAAAACATAAGTTTGTTATGCAATGGCAGATTTAATTTTAAGTATACGTGGAACGATTTTTTTATAAGGTGCGAAGAGCGAGTATTTATGTACTAGTAACCAATAACAATCACTGGAAATCAACTACATAATGTTACAACTCAAACTTCGCTTTGTGTTGCTTTAAAATAATGCAATTGACATAAAAATCATCTCTCAATCAAGAGTTACACTCACAGACAGGGTAATGTTGAAAGAAATGTTTTCTTTGGTAATAGATTTCATTAATAAACATTATTGAGATTGTTCATCGTGAATTGAGGCACACCATCTCAGCAATAATTATAATGTAACTTTTCTTTCCATTTATGAAATTGAACACCAACACAAGCTCTTTAATGCAAATCAATGTCTATAAGGCTTAAGCCTCGGTTTCTTCGGAGTCTGTCAACAGATTTAAGCAGTCGGACAATTGCGGTGAATGACGTCATCCAAACTACTGACATTGATTAAGCTAGAGTGGTTTCCTCGGGAGCAACTCAACACGACAGCTAGATTGAGTTGCTGTTGAGTGCGTTGGGGAAATCCGGATGACAACGTTTTTTGCTGTTGTCTGTTGCTTGGTGTGCTTGCCAAAAATTTGAGGAAATGACGGAAGGCGAGAGTTGTTTTACGCTTACTGAGGAAAAAATGCTAATTGATTTTGTGAGAAATCACGAAGAACCTAAATTTTCCATTTTTGACATGCAAAAGACCAAAACAACAACAGAGTTCGCGGTTTCCAGTTTCGTGTCAACGTAACGTTCTGATGAAGCGATGGCCGGTAGAGTGACGTCATCCATGAATAATAGCGGTCGCATTTTTCTGCCGACAGAATATGAGGAAACCCAGGCTTTAGTGATTGCTTTTCAAGAAAAGAAGGTTCTGTCTAACGAATTGGCTGAGAGGTTTTTTTTTGAAAAATCATCACGGGAGGATTTCTTGTTATTGCACCCTAATGCGTATAATTGAATAATGTACAACAATGGATCATATATGAAAGGAATTTTATTCTTATGCTCTCAGGAAAATAAAATTTTCAGAAAAATAGCAGATTTCAAAAATGCATAAAAGTCATAAAAAATCTAAAAATTCACTTAATTTGTATTAATCTATTTTTACAATGATTGATTAATTTATTACAGTGGTTAAATGTGTATTCTGCTTTACCGATATTTTTACGGATGACAATTTGCATATTGAAGCAATTCGTTACTGTCAACGGGATAACTTTTTCCTTAGCGACGGAAAAAGATTTATTCTATAATTTCGCTTCAGAAAATGATAATATTTTAGTTTGTTTTACATTTTTGGGAAAGTGGCAATACTGTCTCTCATTTTATGTAAAAAAAATTATTCTTATTTTAGAAAGACTACAAATAATGTTTATATTCTCTCAAGCCTTTATTGACAAAAAAATTATTTCTGAAAATAGCTGTAGAAAAACACTTAATAGGACTTCTTTGGAATTCCACATCTTGAAAATCGTAATGTTATTTCTATGGAAAACATTCGCAAGTCAATTACCGCCACAAATTTATTAAAAGGTTACCAGTTTCTTGTATCATTGTAAAGAACGAAAGGAACTAAAAGAATAAAACTAATTTGTTTTGTGAAAATCACATATTTAGAATTCTTAATAATTTTTTTACTTAGAACTTAGTGCTTACTCCATTTTTTGCAAACTTCAAAGAATTATATACTTTTTTTTCTGTTTTGCCAATTTATTGTTGATAAATATTCATTTTAATTAAAAGAGCAATTTGATTTTTTTAAATATTTTTCGAACATGAAATTTAGACCATTTTCTACATTCACCAAAAAAAATTTTGAGTTGTCCTATACTAATTTTGTCGTGGAGATCAAAAAGTCTTACTTTAATTGAATATAGACAGATTAAAAAAAAACATCACCTAAAAAATTTAAGTTTATTGTTGTTAGGGAGTTGTGACGGTTCCGTTTCAAAAAGTAAAATTGGAAGCTTAATGTCAATTTTTTTCTATCCTCCATGACACAGGTAGTCCATAATTCACTTATGGTGTACCTTTGAGTTTCCCTAAACACTTGGTCAACTCGCTGAACAATTCCGTCTGTAGCGACAGACTATTGCTTCCTTGGTCCCTTTTTCGTGAACATTAGTATTGTTCAGCGAGTTGACCAATTGTTTAGGAAAAACTCGAAGGTTTACCATGAGTGGGTCATTCTCAAAAAATGTTACAAATGGTGTCTCTCACAGTTTTCATTTCTAGTAGTATTTTTAATTTTATTGAGACGAAATTTTCACTTGAACTGAATGAAAGAAATGTTTTAAAAGTTTTAAAAGTACAAAAATACTATAACAAAAGTTAGTGACTTCATTTGAAGGAGCATAGTCGGTTGAATTCACATATTCCATGACCAAAAGTTTAAGAACAAGAGAAGATAATTTTAATTTAAAATAAATATTTCCTAACTATTGGTGCTTATAATGATTAACAAGCATTTTAGCTATCAAATAAACTTTTAACCACTACTTAATTACAAAAAAAGTTTTGTTTTGTAGCTTAATATATTGTGTCCCACAGAATCAAAGATTTTTTATTAGCCTACTTTTCTTTTTTTTTAATTCGAAGAATTAAAAAAAAATTGAAAAAGTAGGTATTGACATGCGGTCGATGTCCGTCCGTCTGTCCGTCCGTCCGTCTGTCCGTCCGTCCGTCTGTCCGTCCGTACCCCCCTTCCAAAATCAGTTCTATCAATCCGATCTTAAAAATTCTTTTTTTATTAGAAAGGTATAATCTCAGACACCCAACTTTCATACTTTTTGTCCGTCTGTCTGTACGATAGGACGGACATAAATCGACTATTTGACGACGAATTTCCCATTGAATTAGCATTGAAATTCAATTTCGATTCATTTAAATCGCTGAATTTAACTACAAATGCTACGGACAAGTGAGATACGTCAAAAAATTCAGCGCATCGAATTTAGAATACATGGAAAATTTCAGAAAAGAATTCGAATTCGAAGTACTTCAATTATTAAAAAAACATCAACATTTAATGCTCATTTAAAAAGCATAGGAAGCCATTTTTATTAGAATAATATCGCCGTTGCCATCGCAACAATTGCTTGAGAAACTTTAATTCTTTTAGACAATAAATTAAAATAAATTTATTTTTGAGACATCGATCAATTTAAGATGACGTCAAATATATATTTCACTACGAGATCTTTGTATTTTGATATAAATTGTTTTCATTCTATCTAAAAGCGAGGAGTATTGCAAACAAACAAAAAAAAAACAACAAACACTTTATTAATTTAGAAATTTTGCTTATTTATTCTTTGAAATATAAATTTTTGCAAACGATTTAAGTAATAATTATTTAATTTTCGAAATAAAATAAATGAAACTAGCCGAATTTAGCAAGTAAATGTTTATTGAGGAGTAGTTTTTTGGTTTTTGTTCTACGAAAAATCAAATATTTACTTATGACTGCAAATCAAGCTGTGTTTAGTGAAAGATGCTGTGTTTAGTTAGATGCTGCATTTAGTGAAATTTATTTTAAATTTAAGGTGGAAAAACGGTTCTTGATGTCACTTACTGTTACGAACCTAGTTTTTTCAAGATAAGAATTTTAGTAAGTATTTAAGTAACAGGAAAGTAGGCTATTTTAGTTCTTTAAGAACTTCTTGTTTTTTTTTTTTTTTTTGCTGACTCTGTTACCAACATTTCACGACAAATAATGCAAAAAATGTACGCTATTTGCTTAAATAAGTACCAACATAGACACTTATTTCTGAAATGCCAGACAATTTCATCTTAAAATTTTAGTTTATGGAGGGAAAATACAAAAGTTTGAAAAATAATGTGAGTGTGATTATTCAATGACTACTATGTTACCGTATTTTTATTAAACTGGAGCCTATTTAAGAATAATATAATAGTGCAGTTTAAAACTCTTAAGAATCTGATAACGATAAGCTAAAAACACATTTTAAATTAAATAAACTTCATGGCAAAAAGCGGTGTAAAAGCTTAAATTGTTCACTCTGTTACCGTGGAAAAAGAAGCTAACTCTTTGATGAGCGCAGAGCCCCCAATTCTTAGCAACGAACTAATATGACATAAAAGTTTCGATTGTTGCTTGACATATGCAGAATTTTAGATGACATGGCTACTTATTCGTAACTATCAACATAATTGCGGGTCAAATATTATTAAATATTTGATAAACAGCAATTTTTAATCACATCGCATTTTTTTAAACATTGTCAGAGTCTACCATTATTACGATCACTGCTCTTAATCATAATTGCTGAGACATTTCTAAGACACACAACACAGACAAATGTTTCTTTTTGTAATATGAAGCGAATTAAAACTTGTTTTTAGCTGATCTTATTTGCTGTTCTGTTTAATTGATCTTTGTTTTAAAACTCTTTCGCTGCATCGGGTTTTGTCGCCGCGTTACACGTAGTAGACTTAATATTATTGGATCTTATGACTTATGGCTTTCTTGGTGGGGGGCAAGATCGCCAAGCACTGCGCATTGGATCTTAAGTTATTGATGCCTTTAGTCACTATCTACAGCGAAGTATTGATATGCAAGACATTGATGCTTTTTATTTCTTTTGATAGATAGGAAAGCCTCCTCGGACAAACGATTCGGGCGGGTAGTTAATGACTCGGTTTAAAATAATGATGCGGAAATAACATAAAATTTATCGGTGAAAAGCAGAGTAATTAATATTACGTAAATTAAGGCATGTGTATTGTTTATGGCGAATTCATTTTAACTTAACAATTTAATGTATTGAAGTCCTTTCATTCAATATTCATAGTCAATTTCATCAGTCCAATTTCATATTTAATATTTAATGTAAAATTAATTTGCATAAGAATGTGCATTTCGTAGAAAATATTTAATGAAATTTATATCTTGGTAACAACGAATTCATTTATTGTAAAATGAGGAAAAAATCGTCTGCCCATTTAGAACTCTTTAAAAAGTAGCCGAATATATTTAGTACTATCAAAAGAAGAAATAATTATTTTTTAAAAAAGTGAAGCTATAAAATTATTTTTTGGAAACACTAAGAATAAAAATAATCTTTGAAAATATTTTTATTGTAGAAAATTTAGGGTTTAAAGAAATTCGAGTGTGGTGTCTATACGTGTATTTTATCACGTCCGTTTTAAAACTATCTGTATAATAGTTGTCGCAAATATGCAAAATTTAAGTAAAAGGAACAGTAGCTAAAAAATGTTTTAACGACAGAAAAAACCAACAAAATTTATTTTAAAGAAAAAAGAACACTTACATTTTACACTGTTGCCAAAAGTTACAAATTATGTTTTACAGAGACAATAAATGAATATTTGCGCGCGTGACATCTTCCGATATATAAAGTGGGATGCTAATTTATGGTGTTTCACTACATTCTCCCACCTTTGAACTTGAGGAAAAAACTTAGAATACAAGCACTAGTAGTACTGCAAGTTCAAACGACTTGGAGCTCGGGAGCATCGCCCGTATCTGGTTCGTATACTCGTATCTTTGAGTCCAGAATCGATGTTTTCGGACGGTAAGTCATTTGTCTGGAAGTGTGACCTTTCAGCTTCTTGTACTTCAAGTGGATATAGACGTTGTAGCGGCCGTAAAAATGTTCCAGAGCTTGTCTTCACTTGGGCAAGTCGAACATTCCCATCTTTTCCGGGATACAACTTTATAACCCTCGCTAAAGGCCAGCTTAGTCTTCTGCAGTTCGTATCGCCTACTAATACGACATCTCCTTCTTTTACATGTTGATCCCTTTTAACCTTGTAATATTCTCTTAGCTGTCCAAGATATTCAATCCGGAAACGTTTCCGCAGGTCTTCTCGGACACGAAGCCTATAAGCCAATCTTCTATTCAACCTTTTTGCATCTATTTCATCAAAGTCTGCCACTCCAAACTCTTCGATTTCATTTAAAAACATTGATGGTGACAGCACCTTTAAATCATCGAGGTCTTCAGAGACGTAAGTCATTGGTCTAGAGTTGATTAAACTCTCTGCTTCGCACAAAACTGTACTTAACTCTTCAGTCTGTAAGCAAGCATTGCCAATTACTCTTCTAAGAATTCTTTTCAGGAGACCAATCAGCCTTTCCCAAAAACCTCCCCACCATGGTGCTGATGGAGGGTTGAACTTCCATTGGATTTTTTTTATGGTTGCTATATCTTGTACTTTTTCCCAGTTTACATATCGAAAGGCATTAGATGTTCCAACTAGATTAGTTCCATTGTCTGAGTAAATAGTTGACGGTCGTCCCCTTCGGGCTATGAACCTTCTCAGAGCTAAAATGAAGCTGTCAGTTGTCAACAATGCTACTAATTCAATGTGAACAGCACGATATACTGCGCAGGTAAACATGACAATCCAACGTTTAGTTTTATCTTTCAAGTACAAAGGCCCACACAAATCGACTCCGACAACTTCAAATATTTTAGCTTCCCGCACACGATCTTCTGGCAAGGGGGCTTCTGGAATCTTGATTGGAGCTGTCGTGAACCTCGCACATTTTATGCACTTTTTCAAAACCTTCCTAATGGTCTTTCTACTCTTTAATATCCAATAACGTTCTCGTAATCTTGTCATAAGGACTTGAATTCCAGCGTGGCAATTATCCGCATGTTCTTGCAAGATTAGTTTCTCTACCAGTTGATGCCCAGACGGTAATAACACTGGATATCGAAAAGCCTTGAGATCTTCTCTCATAGATATTCTTGACTTAACTTTTATCAGTCCGTCTTCATCTAAATAGGTCTGGATGTTAAAGGTTTGTTTATAAAAACTCTCTTTCTGAACTTGTGTCCAAATGACTGTTTCTGCATATTCTATTTCTTCCACTGAAAGTTCTCCTCGAACCTTTTCCTTTGGTTCTTTACAATTCTTCAGAAAACGCAGAATCCAGCCCATTACTCTCGTGATCTTTCTAAATGAAGATATTCTTGAGGAAAACTCGAACTTCACAGTGGTGACGTTTGTGGCAGCAACAATGGTTTTCTTCTTCTCTGCTTGTACTATGTCCATATTTGGAAGGGCATGGGAGGCAGGCCATTCTTCTTCCGGATTCCGCAACCATTGAGGTCCCTCCCACCATTTTAACTGGAGCAACCTTTCCGCAGAGCATCCTTGAGACGGTAAATCAGCTGGATTTTCGACGCCAGGAATATGTTTCCAGCAGTCAGGATCGGTAAACTTTCTAATTTCATTAACTCTGTTCATGACGAAAACACTCCAATTTTCATTGCGTTTAATCCAATACAAAGCATTGGTGGAGTCCGACCAAAAGGTGATAGGTACATTTTCGAAACCAAGATCAATAATCACCTTATGTGAAAGTCTTGCACCTATGAGACATGCTAACAACTCGAGCCTAGAAATTGAAACTTTCTTGAGAGGCGCCACCCTACTTCGAGCTTGTACTAAAGAGCATTCAACATGATTTGCAGTTTCGTATCTTAAATATATACATGTTGCATAAGCACTTTGAGAGGCATCACAAAAGACATGCAATTGTATAAGTTTCCTGTCAGTTTGTAAAATCCATCTTGGAATTCTTATCTCTTGTAGCTTTGTCAAGGCTTTCCACCATTTTCTAAACTCCTTTGACATGTCTTCTGGTAACTCTGCATCCCAAGATAGTTTTAAAGTCCAAGATTTTTGCAACATCAGTTTGGGTATAAGCATCACAGGGCTTGTATAACCAATCGGGTCAAATATACTGCTAGATACAGAAAGGACTTTTCTTTTCGTCAAAGTTTCTTCACAATCAAAGTCCTTGACAACGCAAGACAAAGTATCATCACTAATGTTCCAATTCAAGCCTAGCAGATTAGTCTTCTCTACACCAGTGTGATCTAGAACCCTTGAGTCGACATTACTGATCCAATCTCGTAGATTAAATTGAGCGCTAGACAAAAGAAAACGAGACTCCAAAACAAATTTCTCCATATCTTCCACATTATCAAAGCTAGCGATGCAGTTGTCCACATAGAAAGAAGTTTTTAAGTGCTGTGCAGTACTTCGCAGTTCTACGGGTGAGGCATCTAAATGATGATTCAGAGTTACGTTTAGCAGAAATGGACTCGATGTAATACCAAATACAACTCGTTTATGTCGATATTCTACCACATTCTGTGCTTCATCATACCAAAGAAACCTTAAGAAGTCGCGAACACTTTCACGAATTCCAATTTGCAAAAAGGCTTTCTCAATATCTGATGTCACTGCAACAGCTTTCAATCTGAATTTGATCAACAAAGACGGTATATCTGCTACCATGTTTGGACCCTTTTCCAAACAGTCGTTGAGTGAGAGCATTCCTTTTCTTTTAGCAGACGCATCAAATACGGGTCGAATTTTCGTACTAGCACTGCTTTCTTTTATTACAGCTCTGTGTGGAAGATAATGCACCTCATTGTTCGAAGCATCAGGTGCCAGCTCTATAATTCCCTTTGACAACCAATCCTGGAAAACAGCTCCGTATTCATTTACATGACCCGAATTTTCCAGTTTTTTCATCGTCGTGCAAAGCCTCTTTTCCGCCCCTTCTCTGTTACTGCCTAAATTGTTCCTTTCACGAACCCATGGCAACGCAACTTCGTATCTTCCTTCAAAATCTCTGTTAACAGTTCGTTTGAAGTGGGCAACTGTTTCTTCTCGTATTAACTCTTCGCTCTTGTCATTTGGTGATTCAGAAATGCCTATCAAATCTAACTTCCATAAATTATCTATATTGTTGCATAGAAGCGAAGTAACAGTTAACACGTCGCTCGTATTTCTGGCTTGAGCTCGAGGAATTTTTCCCATCAGTGTCCAACCTAATTTCGTATGAACAGCTACTGGCCCAGTTTTACAGGAATGTAATTTCCCTGTTAACAATTTTCCTGCCACATCCGCTCCAATTAATAAATGAATTTTGGTGTCCATACGTCTAGACTTGTCTTCTCTATCTGAAATACTTATATTCATGCATTCCATTTCAGTGATCCATTCTCCAAATGGCACTCTTGCTATTTCATTGCAAATTTTCTTTTGGTCCAATACCTTAATGCGACAGTCAAAGGTCTTTTCAAAGTCACTTAAATTCAAAATATATTCTTTATGAGACTCTTCTTCAGTTTGTTCTCCACCAAATAATGTGTGTATAATTTTAACTTCCTTTATTGGCTCAAAACCCATCACGTCTATTATTTCCTTGGTTGCATAGGACCTCTGAGAACCTGTATCAATCATTGCTCTTATTAACGCTTCTTTATCGCCATTACTCACTTTAACAGTAAGAGTTTGCAGAAGGACATCAATTTCATCCGTTTGGTTTGATAAAACACTGTTTTCAGAGTGCCTATTACTTGTGACTTCGTTGGACGCATCCTTAGAACCATTTTGGCGATTCTTTTTTCCATAACACATAACTGTATTGTGTCCTCGAACCCCACACTTTGAGCATTTGATGTTCATTGGGCATGATCGTGAATGATGATTTGGTCGCAAGCACTTGAAACATGCGTTATTCTTCAGTAAAACAGACTTTTTCTCATCATAAGACATGTTAGAGGTTGCTTTACATTCGTGACTTTTATGTGATTTTTCACAAAATATACAAACTGGCCCTTTATCCGCTGTAATCAATAAGGATGAGGCAGTTGGTATGCGGTTGGAATTTTCTTCAATTTTCTTTTTCTTTGTTTTCGCTTCATTATCTTTATTTATTCCAAAACCGGACATCGCCAAACTTATTCGTTCCTCACCTTCAACTTCAGTTTTCAAAAAATTCATTAGGTCATCCAGCCTGTCTTTAGCTTCTTTCTTCGAATGTGAAGTGACACTTCGATTCCAAGCCTTTAAAAGGTCATGGGGAAAACAGGATTCTACCATTGGATAGAGTATTGAGGCACATTTATCTGTAGTTACGCCTAACGTATCAAGGGCCCTCATATAGGATTCAAGTTTGTCGTACAAATAAGTGATGCATGGTTTCTCTTGAGTCTGCACGGAAATAATGAGTTTCAACAATTCTCTTACATATACCTCAATTAAAAGGTCTTCTTTCCCGAACCTTGTTCTCAATGAATCCACTGCTTTTACATAATTATTCCCCGTCGGTGGAAAACTCTCTATGACTTCCCTTGCCCTTGATCCAACAACTGTGGCTTGGACTAGGTACTGGAACTTGTCTTCCGGTGCTATATCCTCATCATTGTGGATGTTAGAAAACTGCCCCCAGAACGGCAACCATTCTTTAATGTCCCCTCCAAATTTTCTAAATTCCAATTTTGGGAGTGTAAATTTTCTTTTACAATTTTCTTCATTTGGGAAGGCTAAAGCGTTAAACTGATTAGAATTGGCACCTTGGGTAGCTTGTATTCTCGCCAACTCGATTTTCATATCGTTTTCTTGCTTAGCCTTTTGCAATTCAAACTCCCTGTCTTTTTCTTCTTTCGCCAATTTCAATGCCATTTCTTCTTTTTCTCTCGCCAATTTCAATGCCAATTCTTTTTCTTCTTTTTCTCTCGCCAATTTAAATGCCAATTCTTTTTCTCTCGCCAATTTCAATGCCAATTCTTTTTCTTCTTTTTCTCTCGCCAAGTCTTCCTTTTCTTTTTCTCTCGCCAATTCTTCCTTTTCTTTCGCTAATTTCAATGCCAACTCCTTTTCTTCCTTTCTTTCAGCTACCGCTGTCGTCAAAAGCTCTTGAACAAATCCAGGATCATCTTTCGTTGTTTGGTTTTCCGAAATCTTCTTTTTAATATCGCCAATATTCATCTCCGGTAATACATTTTCTCCTAACGCTTCAGCCACTGTTTTCAAATCGTCCTTCATAAGCCTTTCACTTTGAATACAGATTCCATCTTGTAGCAACTAAATAATAGTTTTTACCTTGTAGCAAAAAAATGTTAGAGTTCGTCCGAGACCTTACACGCTCGAATCCCGGCAGGGATGCCAAATGTCGCAAATATGCAAAATTTAAGTAAAAGGAACAGTAGCTAAAAAACGTTTTAACGACAGAAAAAACCAACAAAATTTATTTTAAAGAAAAAAGAACACTTACATTTTACACTGTTGCCAAAAGTTACAAATTATGTTTTACAGAGACAATAAATGAATATTTGCGCGCGTGACATCTTCCGATATATAAAGTGGGATGCTAATTTATGGTGTTTCACTACAATAGTATTGCGGTAAGTGAAAAGTTTGAATTAAAGCATAAATTATTTTTTAAATATACAGGTTTTATGTAGTTTCATTAGATAGGAGAATTCTTAATGTAATAGTAACAATTATTTTAAATAAAATCCAACTTTATTTTTTAAGCATTTGGAAGTTAGAATTATAACATTTTTTTAGAATGATCCAAGTGAATTATGTATAAGTGTTGTGGCTTGGATTGTAGCGCTTCCAAGTTGACATGGAGCTCAAAGAAACCGTCACAATTCTCTTCTAATCATTGGCGGCTACATTTTATAAAATGGGTATTTCAAAGCTTGTTTACCGATATTTCAAATGCTTAATCGCCACGGGGATTATATGGAGAAATAAACAGCATTGTAGATTACTTTTGGTTAAAAAATCTCTTTTGTATCGTGAAACATTTTTTTTTTGCTACATCCAATCGGAAGTTAAAAAAAAAAACAGCCCTCGTAATTCGATTAAATTTCAAGTGCGCAAAGCATTACCAGAACGTCTATGATGTTGGAAAACTTGATTCGAGATTTAAATGATATTTTGTCTATTGTGGAGAAATAAACGAAATTGTGGTACAGCAATTTAGCACCATTCACAGAAAGGGAAAAGCTTTAGTTCCACTAAAAGAAAAGTTTGTACACACGATTCGTGCAGTAGGTGAAAAAAAATTGTATACTGTTGAAAGCACATGTAATTCCAGAAGAACCAAAAGTGAAAACAATACCATAGGAACTGTTGCCACTCACGACGTGAATCATGTCAATTTTTTTATATATTACAACTGTATATTTCAACAGTATTTTTTTAATTGATAAAATTCAAGAAAAATGCTTACAAATTCTTAAAGAAAGCACAATATTGAAAATGCAGAGTGATTTCAAAGTATTAAAATGGTTTTGGTATTTTTAAATTGTTCTTCTTTTGCAAAACAAATCCTTGAATTTCGGCCAAAGGTACCCCACTTGACGATATTTAAGGGGTCTAAGGAGTCTTAAAAATGTGCAAAGAAGGAACTACAAAGTATAGTTTGATCTGTCATGTAATTTTTTAACTGCTCAATATACAAGTATAATTTTTTTATATGTAATTCTACAAGATTTATTTATTATAAAACAAATTTTAAAATTTATGAAACTTTAGCCAAAACTAAAATAAATGATATTAAACATAAAGCTATTTTAACACATTGTGATTAGGCTTGCGCGGCAACTTTTGAGGTCAAAATTGAAAAAATGACCAAGAAAATGACTTTATATTGTAGAAATATGTACAAACAAGGACTTACACCTAAATTCTCATCTCAATTTTAATAAGAAATTATTTTAAGAGCTTTTTTCTAAAAAAATTAATAATTTTTTTTTTTAATTTTGATTTTAAATTTATTTTTAAATAATTTCTAATTAAAATTTAGCTGAGAATTTAGGTATAAGTCCTAGTTTGTACATATTTGTACAATATAAAGTCATTTTCTTGGTCATTTTTTCAATTTTGACCTCAAAATTTGCCGCGCAAGCCTAATCACAATGTGTTAAAACAGCTTTATGTTTAATATCATTTATTTTAGTTTTGGCTAAAGTTTCATAAATTTTAAAATTTGTTTTATAATAAATAAATTTTGTAGAATTACATATAAAAAAATTATACTTGTATATTGAGTAGTTAAAAAATTACATGAGAGATCAAACTATACTTTGTAGTTCCTTCTTTGCACATTTTTAAGACTCCTTAGACCCCTTAAGAGCTTTCACTTAGAAACGTGCCAGGATATTTTCAACTAACGAAATGATTTCGTTTTTTTTTTTAATTTTTATCCTAATTTTACCCCTTTTAATAATAAAAACTTATGTACAACTACTTTATAATACTTACTCATTTATATTGCAAATTGTGAATGCTGGCATTTCAATTTCGGACGGCAGCAAAACTGACAATTCTAATGCAGTCGAATATTCCAGATACCTGACAAGAAATGACCAACTCTGTACGATGAAACAAAAAGTCAATAGAACTTGACATAGAAGTCTAGCGTTTGATCTCCAAAATATTAGTTTCTTGAATTTGCATTGTGTACTTTTTACTTCAAGTACGGGTTTAAGTTTCAATATGGACCGCGTATCTTTTTCTCTCATTCGGATTAGTAAATTACTTGCCATAGACACCGAATAATTGCAAATAATATAATTGACGTAATAGCAATTCTAAGACTATAGTCATACTGAAACAAAGTTTTCATTTTCAAACGATGAAAAACCTGATTTCAATATCGATTCAAAAACTCAGAGCACGTTTTGTGAATTTACTCAAGATAATTATCGTCTAGTAAAGTATTTTGTTTTGATGTGTTCAATTAAACATTCGATGGAATAAAACACTTTTTGCATCGACTTTTTGTACACTTTTATATTTTGCATTATCCGCTTCTGAAAGTATAATGATTATTTTTAAAAGGATTTCATTAGAAATAGAACAGAATTGACAATCGTGAGGACATTTTAAATGGATTTTGGTTCATAAATTACTGGATTGCATAAATTATTGGATAATAATTTTAAATATTGGGGCATTTCCACTCGTGACTGGCACTAAATCGGAACGTTTTAACCAATTTCGTTTGCATGGGTCATAATTATTTTCTATTTATTAAAAAATATATACTGTATGTCAGTATACCCCTGAGCATATAGTATATTTAGCAATCAGTAAAAACTTTTTTTCTTTAATGTTTAACTAAAAAATAATGAAAATGTTCTGATGTGACTGACACTACACGAACGTTGCAGTAAATCAGCATTCTACCACTGCTTATTTTAAGTAAAAGGTTGGAGGCTAAATATATCAATTGCAAAAAATAACTTGAAATACCATAGGAAATAATTTATTAAAATTTTTGTGCGTGACTGACACTGCATTCAATTCGTGACTGACTTTACATTGTGAATTGTATCACAGATATGGAATTTTAATCAATAATAACACAACATATGTAAATAATTTTGAGCATGGTAAGTTAAAAATTGCATAAATTGTAAAATTATGGTTAGAAAAAGTTACACAATGTCCCCTAAAGTATGTTTCTGGTAATTTCTCAAACTCTAATTTCTTCTTCAAAATACGGTAAATCAACATTCTACCAGTGCTTATTTTAAGTATAAGCTAAATCATTTAATTGCAAAAGAGTATTGAAATATCGTAGAAAATCATTTATTAACACTTTTGTGCGTGACTTACACTACATTCAATTTGTGACACACTACATCATGTGAATTGTATCACCGAAATAGAAATTTAGGCAATAAGAACATAACATATGCAAATAGTTTTGAACATGGTAAGTTAAAAATTGCGTACATGGCAAAAATATTAGTTCGAAAAAGTTACACAACGTGCCCTAAAGTTGTTTCTGGTAGTTTCTTGCATCTTTCTTCAATAGCATTTTCTGAAAAACCTTTGTTCTCAGATGTTCAGTTATTGAATACGCATCTTTACTTAACATTTTCCCACAAAATATTTCACGATAATTTAACTACAAAAGGAAATAAAGCTCTTTTTCCAGTATCAAGTTCATTTTCAGAATTTTGTTGAGAGGTATTTCTTTTTACAACATTAAAATTTGTTTAATCAGCCGTGTAGTATTTTGGGGGATTTAATGAAACATTGGCAGTTGTTTTGAGTAGGTATTTGTTTAATTTTAACACTTTAAAGACGGGCGTCGACTGATCCATGGACTAAGAACACTCTAAGTTTGAAACTCGCAGAGGATTTTTATTGGAGAATTTCTCTATTGAAATTGACATAAAAGCTAACTCCCCCGTTATGTGGTTGGTTGGTAGACATATATTATCAGGTTTGTGTGCTTGGTCGCAAGGACCCGCTTATAAACCATCGTCAAGTAGGACAACACAAGACCCAAACATACACAAATGACAGATGCTGCCATCTGTCGCCACCTCCACAATTTAGACATGTCCTTGAAGCGGAGGGACATTTTCTCCAGGGATCTGTACCCGTGGGTAACTGTGCAATGACCGCCCACAGGACTTTCGGACCCAACAGATTTAACAAGCATGTACTCCTCATATAATCGACAAACACAAACATCCATGCCTCAGCGGGATGCGAACCCGGACCCAGCAGCTCCAAAGGCCAACGTCTTAACCACTGCGCCGCTGGATCGGCCCCCCCGCTGTCTGTAAGGGAACTAATGTAACGGTTTCTGGCTGCATATTTCGAGTCATCTTTAAGAGCCTTAACAGAGCCAATTACGTCTCGTAATTTAGAACCCTTATTACGTGACGAAAGGGATCTATTTTTGGCGACAACTTATTTTCGACTTTATTTTTGACTATGTACAGATACTCATTGACTTTAATATCCCTCGTAGGGCCCCACCCTCAAGCTATTTGACCTTGTGCTTATTTTTCCTGAATTAATTAACCTACAGACTGACTACGCTTGTCATTTTAGACATGGTCCCCCAAAGGTCCACAAGTAATTCGATTGAATAACTCGTCAAATATTCATCCAAATGTAACAAAAACTTAGATTTAGGGGTTTTCAAGGGTCCTTCACATTTCTAAGTAATTAAAATTGGATGTTGCTATTGAAAATTTTAAAGTTCGTAGCATTTTTAATATTAAGACAGCCCCTAATGCAAATTTTGTGCCATGCAAGTAACTCAGTATTGTTCACATAACTCAAAAAGGTTCGATTTTGTAGGATGACTAATGGTCGAAATAATCACATTCTGAAAAAACAGTATCGCTACAATCGGAAAGTACAATTATGCCAATTAACAAATCAATCTTTAATAGTGTATTAGTTAATTTCGACACGTTAGGAGAACTAGGCATTAGATTTAGTTGCTGGTCCAGCAAATTCTTAGTCGATGGATCAGTCGATGCCCGTCTTTAGAGTGTTAAAAAAAGAGCAATTTTTAAATGTCAGGAATCGGAAATATTTATCTTCCTTTGATGAGCATAGATCATTTAAACTACCTATTTTGCCCTTAACACAGTTGTCAGAAATGTATAATAGTGATATGTTTGGGCAGATTTCTTATGCAAAGTGAAAAAATCTTTAGCAAAATATGGGTCAAATTTCATAGAAAGTGTGACTTCTTTTATCTCCTCACTGTATCACGAAGTCCATCTATTGGTCCTTTACCGTGACTGAAGGCAAAGATGACCGTGACTTTTGGAAGATAATTACCACCCAAGGTTGTCAAACGGTTGGTTATAACTTAAAAAGTGGTTGGTGGTTATAATCGATCAGTCCCTCTGTCTGTCTGTTTGTTACCCACTTTCATTTCCCAAACTGCAAATGCTACAGACAAGTGTGATACGTCAAAAAATTCAGCGCATCGAAGTTCGAAGATATTGAAAATCTAAGAAAAAAACGAATTCGAAGTGCTTTAATTATTGAAAAGATTTCAAAATTGAATGCTCTTTTAAAAGCATAAGATATTTCTATCATAATTAAATTACCATTACCATTCACAACATTAGCTTGAGAGACTTTATTTTTTTTTGTTGTCGTGTCCATGAATTTTTTATTTATTTTAAACACTAAATTAAAATGCATTCATTTTTGTGGCATCAATCAGTTTGAAATCCCGTCAAATATATTTCACAAAGAGATTCTTTGTATTATCTTTATATTAGAACTCTTTGTATGCGAGGAATATCACGTATTTCTCCTTTATGTATTTCGATCTAAGCTGAATTGTATGCATCACCAACAAATCATGAAAGATTGTCTTACTGATTGGATTCTTTCTCTAATAAACGGATGAGCCATAACATAATCTTTTTCCCCAAATGAACTATGTATTATTTCAAACAAAGGTCACACGCACGTGCCTATAAGCTTCAACTATTTAATAAATATTGTATTTTCTGTATCCAAAACAACTTATGAATGTTGCGCTTTCAGCATATGATAAAATGAAGATCGATCTGTATAGTTTAGTTTAGTCGATATCTCGGGTCTTATTCGTTTTCAATAACAGTACTCAAAACAATTAGGGGAACACTTTATGTATTTTTGTTACTCTTTCAGTCTCAATTTTTTATTTTTCTCAATATATTATTTATTACTTATAAAAATTTGTGAAATAGATTCATTAAGCATCCAGAATTAAATGGTAAAAATTAAGGGGGGAAAATCTTAATTTTTTGTAACTAAAATTTTTATACCAAAAATTTATTTGTTAAAAAAAATAGTTAAAATCAATTTTTACCCCTTCAAAAATGACAGCGTGGAAAATTTAGATTCAATTTATTTAATAAAAATTTTTCAAAGTTAATTCCATCGTACCACGTTTTTCATATTTTCATTTAATTAAAGCACATAATATTTAATTCTTCAAAACACACGATTCTTCCATCTAATGATACATAAGTGCGAGCTTAACTTATTCAAAAAAAAATGCGCAAGCTGATGATTCCAAATGGCTCCATGCGCTCTTCTAATTGTTTTGAGCAGTGTAATATTGTTTTGGGCAGTGAAATATTGTTTTGAGCAGTGTATAATTGTTTTGAGCAGAGTAATACATTGTAATATAATTTTTTCAGCTATAATTAGTTATCTAAAACATCTCATTGTTTGTAAAAATATTGAGGAAATATTTAGCTGATGATTTTCTAAATGGTTTCTTACTGCAAAGTTGCTTTAAATGACATAAATATTGAAATTGAAATTTTGGTCATTCAAATCAATATTGCCATATTAACAATAGCGTGAGAAACTCGATTTAGTCAAAATTAAAACAATTAAAAGAAAGTTTATTTTTCTCATAACAATTAGTTTAGAATGACGTAATAAAATGTATTGCATGGTATTTTCTAATAAAGCGCAAAACTTTCTTTTATGGATAAAAATCAAGTTAATCAACATCTTATATTCACAAATATAAAAAGATACTTGAAAAAAAGCCATATATCCTTCTGCTATGATTTGAAAAATAATATACTTTACTAAAGCTACTTTATTAATACCACTTTATTAAATCTACTTATTGCTGAGTGACATTCGATTGATGGACAATTTTGAAGTCGTAATAAATAATAATTTCAAACTGGTTAATTATAATAATAGTTATGGATTGACAATCAAGCCATTATAGGTCAAAACATTCAAATTTATTGTCTAATGCAAAAGGTGTACACTAAAAAATGATAAAGTGATACAAGAAACATTTTTCTAAAATGACATTAATTAATGACCCTTTCACGTCATTTGACTAGCCAGTATAACAAAAAGAAATTAATTTTACAGCTAAATCATTTCTAGCAACTACTTTATAAAGATTTGTCAATTTTTTTGGTCAATAATTGCTTCCGTACAAATAGAACCTCTGTGTCCCAAAAATTTTTTGGAAGCCGAGAGATGGTACTTTTTGAAGTAGCTAGTACTCTTCAATTCCAAAAGAAAAAGTATCCAGTCCTAATAATCTGGAAAGCGTAACTCCTAAAATGGTAACCCTTACTTGTCCGACAGCCAATAGTTGCCGAATTTGATATTGCATTTAATGACCACAGAAGCGCACATTATGAGTGTTCCATTTCCAAATGTACGTAATTGCCACAAGCAAACACATACATTCCAAACTCAATCTATACTAAGACGCTAAACAGTTCAATTCTTGAGTTATATATCCCTGTAAGACCGGCGGTCAGAACAGAACGCCCTGATTTTAAATTATGAGACTAAATTTGGAGTTTTATTGAAAAAAATTTGTTAAATAGCATCAATGCCAGCAATTCCTTAAAAAATAAGTCATTTTTTATACAAATAACGAATTGTACAAGTCAGCTGCTTCTATATCGATATTTTTGAAGAGCTTGAACATTATCTTTTATACCAGCACAATCGTGATAGCTCGGTCGGAAAGGGAGCATTTTTCAGGTCGACAAGTAAGTACTTCTAGCGTCATTAGCAGCTGAGTTTGACGGGCGTTATTTCTTGTGATCAAATCGCCAACAGGCAATTTAGTTATACTTATTATTGATCATTTAATTACTTTTGGAAATGGAGGACTAATAAGGATTACATTGTAAGTAAATTTTGTTTGAAAATTTAACATTAATTTGCAAAGAATAAGATCATATGCAAATTAAAGAAAAGTGTAGTGTCATTCTATGGGAGTCTGAAGCACAGTTATTTTCTATCGACTTTTAAATTGTTCTAATCACAATTAGGAATAGTATATGGACTTTTCAATAAAGTTCGTTTGTTCTTTTCTAATTTTTCCCTGTGATAACTATCGATTTGGCACTCAGTTTCGCCTTTACCAATTCTTTTTGAAAGGTACGGAGGCAAGAGATAGTCATCTTCATGAATAGCATCGAACGTTCTCTGTACGTTCTAAGGAGACGTAAATTGAATAGGAGGAATTGTGTGATAAACTGTAACAAAACACGATTTTATAAATAAACTTCTTCTAACCAACTTAAAAGCTACGATCACATCTGGAATAAAAACAGGAAAAACAGCCTGACTTGCCCGCGAAACCCAAACTTCGGATCGGGAATTATAAGAGTTAGAATTTAAAATTTCAAATCGTATTTTTTTCCTACTTTCCCGAACGGGGGAAGTAAAACTTTCATGGATAGATTTTGATCCTGAACAGGTTAACGCTGAAATGTTTGATACTCGAAATCAAAACGCATCTAAATTAACGTTGCCATCTTTTTTTTTATTCATAAAGGTTTCCAATGCTTCATGTATGAAACAGGCATCGACTGCTATGGGTGCATTCATTTATACTCTAGTATAAAAAATATATATATAGCAATATGCTTGCATATATATTTTTTGTGGAAATGAATATGCAATGTAGTTTAGTTTTGTGTGTCCAAAAAAACGTCAGCCATTTTGAACATCACGTCTATGTCACACTTTACACTCTAAAAAATGAATACTCAAAAACGACGAAATTTTCCTTAATTTTGACGATCCGTTTACTGGCAAATGCTCCGAGTTTTCGTTTCCTTAAAGTGGGGAAATTTGAATCGACATTTTTATGAGGATTTGAATGTCGTCTAATCTAAAGAAATATTTCGTCATTTTTTAGCATGTGAGTACAACAATGAGATTCAGTTTCCCCAAAATCAAGATATACAGAATCGTCAAATCACGATCGTAAAAGTGAGGATTCGTGATTACTCAAAAGTAACGTGATAGTTTGACGAAACAATCCTCAAAATTAACGAAATGAGGCTTGAGGATTCATGAATCGTCAAAAATGAAAGTGTTATTTCTGAGAGTGTAGATGTCATAAGAATCCCCCACGTCACATCAAAACGTTATGAGCAAAAACATCATGGGGGCAGCTCTTTTACTGAAGGGTGACAGGAAATTGAAGACCGCCATCACCAGACTCATCGCCGGACATACACGCACACTTACATTTGTTCAGGGACAAAAGATGTACCCTATGTGTCCTCAAATGTAATACCAACCAAGCTTCTCCGGACCATTTGCTTTCATGTGTCTATGTGCAGAAGAGTAACCTCCTTGGAAACCCTACTCTGATTAGAGACTTCTTGTGGGTGAACGGCCGTTTGAACTTGGTTTAATTTAATCTAGACCAAGTGGAATAAGAAACAACAACAACGTCAAGACGTGGTGATGGTTTCTGGGTAAAGTTCACTAGCAATGAATCGTAAGCCACTTTCTACTCATGCATGACGTTCTGCACATAGGCTGGTGTGTAACGTCCACTCTCGATAGTATTTATTCTTCTCTCCTTTTCCTTGGACGAAAATCGAGTCGAAGATGCCACGCGCTTCCGCTTCTTCGTCAACCTTTTCTTGCAGCACGTGAGAAGGCGAAAGATCCACTTTTCAATGAAATCGTAAACGTTGAGTAAGGAGATGCCAAGCCACAGACCCACGTAACCACCGATGAAGCTCAGGATGCCGATGGCCTAGAATATATGAGGCTTTGAAGCGTTTGCTTTAAAGATGCATCTTACTGTATAGATATGAAGATTGAAGAGTACAGGGGAAGAACCGATTTATTTCGTAGAAGACTTGCCTTAGTAGCCTCTTTGGGGATGATAGCGAGAAGTCGCCTAAACTAGAGTAAAGAAACCGGTTACTCGCCTTGTTTATCTTTCGCGGCAACTCTGATTCACGCCAGATATCAGTGGATACGAGTCACACGTTTGTACCAAGAATGAAGAACAGAAAGAAAACCGGTTTCCGGTCTTTAATGTCCGCCAAGCAGACACAATCAGGGAAAGACTCTAAAGAAATCAAGCGGTTCTTCCCCTGTACTCTTCATATAAGATATAAAAGAGAGATAAAATTTATTTATAATTTAGTTGCTTTTTATGATTTATTTGTGATTAGGTCAAATTATCAGATTTCTTATACTACAACACATTTTTACACAAACGAATATAATTATGTTTAAAAATGTGCTGATGAATCTTATTGTTACAATTATCATATACACACTATTAAAAGTCCTTACTTCGAATCTTGGAGTGTAAGTAAAAGTTGTTATTTCTAAATTTTCGAAGATGATATGAACAATAGTTGCACACCTGTAAATAAATATGTATAAAAAATCAGTAAAATACTATGCTTCATTCACGATTATTTGATCATTTAAGTTATTTTGTATTATATTAAAAAACGGGTATAAAAAATTATTAACATCATGTCCAAAAGTCCTTGATTAGCTCAAGGAATATTTTAATTCAGCAAACAAACTAAAAACAGCACACACCATCCTTCAGCCAAATTTAAATGAATCAGAATAGTAGTCTATTAATTTTCATCACCTATCAAATTAGCTTTATTTTCTGTCATCATAAAAGTAATGAGCAATTAGAGAAATTTTCTTCCCTTTTGGAGCCAATCTCACCAAATACCTTAATGCACTCTCAGATTATTTTGAATTATTCATTTCTTTTATAATTTTCGTTTATTTCGAGTGAACTTAAAATTTTGTTGAAAGTAATCCAATGGATAGTATTGTTAAATAAATTTCGAAGTTTTTTAAAGTACTGTTTGAATTTTTTGAAATAAAACATCTTAATAATGGTTTTTCAATGCTTATACCAAACAACCTTTACAGCACATTACATGATATGATTATACTTTTAAAAAATAGAGAGAATGTTTTTTAATAAGTTTTTAAAATAAATAATTTTTTATAATAATAATAATAGTAATAATAATAATAGTAATAATAATAATAATAGTAATAATAATAATAATAGTAATAATAATAATAATAATGGTAATAATAATAATAATAATAGTAATAATAATAATAGTAATAATAATAATAGTAATAATAATAATCATAATACATTGTATCTATCTGCTAATTATTATTGAAATCATGCCAAGAAGTAAAACAATTTATAATTTGATTTATAAATTATTTTACTTCTTGGCATGCTTCTTGGAGTTTCACTCTAAATGCACTTACGTTAAATCACTGGATTTTGCACAGCTTCTCTGTAACACAAAAATTACATATCACTTTTATTTGCTGGTGATCTACATGTTGTTTTTGTGTTATGTAAAAGATTTTGCCAGCTTATAATATTCCAAAAAAGTCTGCCAATTATATTACACCATAGTATAATATAACTTTAATATTAAGTAAATGTTTGTGTTTGGTATGTATAATCACGAAACAAATACTAAACATAACACGGGACAATATTAAACATAAAAACGGGTGAAATTCAAAAACATGTTTGCTTCCATTACACTTACGCAATTTTCAATGTATAAAAAGTAAATATTGTTATAAGGCTTTTGTAGCCATCAAATTTTTGAACTTACTCTATTTCCTTCACTGTTTGCTTCTTGAACCTCAACCTCATATCGCCTTATACTGAAACAAAAATAATTATAAATATAACTATAAACCAAAAAAAAAAACTCATAACAACTAAATTATGAGGCTACTAAATACTGAAATATTAATCACTTGGGTAAAATAAATTTCATGAATTTTTCCTGAAATAAGTAAGATCTTCAAAAATCACACTTATTATTTTTATTAAAAATAATTTTAAGGACTGATTTTTTCAAGGATTTGGAAAGATTAAGAACTTGAAGCAAAATCTTGATTTTGATTCCTATTTTACAGGTCGCATCACAAAAATAACCAGTCTGTATATGTAGTTGAAGTTGGTAATATTTTATCTAGCATTAATAATACATTATATCTAATGCGTAAATAACATTGGTATAGTAAATAAGCTTGTTAGTAGTAAGCTTTATTTCATCTAGGGTATTAATAAGAAAAGAAGCGGCTCTATTTAATTTTTTATACTGTTATAAACTGTTCTTATTGAGATAAGATGAAAAGACGATTTACAAAATAAACTTACTTGCATGGCGACGAGCACCTTTCTGCGCAGTCATATCGAGCGTTTTTAGCAAATTTAGGAATGCCTAAAAATTAAAATATTAAACTAAATTAATCTAACTAGAGGGCACGCCTCCTGCTCGCTTAGTTTAATATTTACTCACCAACCCCCATGGAACTGCTTGCGCAGTTCAGTTTGGATCGCCTCACTCGCTCACCGTTAACCCTTTCAGTCCCAGTGATGCCATTTGGCATCATCACTTTCAATATTTTTTTCAAAATGTTTATGTCCCGTTATGACATCCAAACACACATCATTCGATTCTTCATACTTTGTTCTATCAGACAATATTTTACATTAACCTCAATAGAAGTCAGAACTATTATTTTTTTTATTTAGAAAATAGTCAACCAGCGTTTCTCCTGATTTTTGATAGGTTCACTTCAGTTCCACATATTTAAAACACAATTTAAACTATTTCGGTTAAAATAATTACTAATTTTTTTTAATAATATGGTCAGATACCTTAAAATATATAACTCGAAGTGTTTTTAGGTAATATATATATTTTTATTTTGTTGTTTTCCACAGTTAAAAATTTGTGGCATTGTTTCAAAAACCATATAAAAAATTTTAATGAATTTTTTTTTCTTATGGAATTCGTATATTTGACCTAAAATAAGCTTATTTTGTGAATATCAGATGTTTCTGTAGTGTAGTAAATTTTTGGGACTGAAAGGGTTAATTGAAATATTTTAGTCTAGCCTTTAATACAAATTAATGCTAGATGATAACGATTACGATAACGATTTTCTAGTAAGGCTGCAGGAAAAATACTGCTGAATTGCCGCTATATTGCTGTTTTCATACAGCAGCATCATGCTGGCCGGCTTACTGGAAAAGTGCTGGTAAATCGGCACTTGCTGTTGGCCCGCTGTTAAATCGCCGCTGGAAAACAGCAGTAACTGTTGGGCAGCTGCCGTTTCACTGCTGGAGAAAATGCATCTGTCGTTAAATAAGTGATGGATCGCTGCTGACCAGCACTGCTGGAGTAGTATTTTTCCCGCGGACACTTTATTGACTTTTAAGTACACTTTTTTCCGGCACCGAATCAGCAGTTTGGTTGCTTGAAGACAGCAGTTTCATGTTGCTGTCCCAGCTGATTATTTTTTATTGGGTATGTTTATAAATAATTTGAATTTTTCCTTTTTAATACGAAATAATGTTAACAAATATATTGACGTAACTGTATTTCAGCAGTTATTCCTAGTGTTTTTTATTAACAATGGTGTTTGGTATTTCTCTCGATCAAAATTAAAATTAAAATTTTCATACATTAAACTCCCTAATATTATGCATGATTAAAGATAAACCTAGTAAACAGCGAACTGCTGTCACAGCACTTGAAACTGCTGGAAGTGATGGTTTAGTTCTTGTTCAGACATTTCTGCTGGGAAGTGCTCCTTTACGTTGTTGGCATATGTGTGCTGATTATCTGTTGGCAAATTGTTGGCGGACTGCTGAGAGTCTATACTATGCTGGATAAGTGTTGTCGTATTTCTGCTGTTGGCAAACATCAGTTTGAGAGTAGTTGTGATTGTGAGCATGCAGACAAGAGTAATGATATTTTCGCAAAAGATTTTAGAACTATCCCCTTGTTTTTCTGTTTTTAATTCCAACTTGCATTTTTTTAATACTTTCATCTTCAGATTAGTGGTCTGAACACCATTGACAGGTTAATTATAAACCTTTTATTGGTACTTATTTTATGTGTTTTTCAAATAAAAACTGGGGTCAATTTAGTGTGAAAAACGTATCGTTCATAGTAGAGTTTTTTGATTACCAGTATTGGTTTAAACGTAGAATTAGATTAAATTGATTTAATTTTATATTAATATGCTTTCACTCTATTGATTGCATTTCCATAAGTAAACCCTACTAAAAATGGTCAGTAGAGATCAATAGAAAAATCTGTACGTGGAAATGGCCCACTGGTATCAATAGAAATCTCTATTGATATTCTCTATTGATACCAGTGGGCCATTTCCACGTACAGCTATTGATATCTATACAAATCTTCTATTGATATCCGTACAAATCTCTAGTGATACCCATACAAATCTCTACTGATACCCATACAAATCTCTATTGATATCAAGACAATATCTGATGATATCAGTACAAATCTTTAATGACATCAATACAAATTTCTACTTGTATCAATACAAATCTCTACTGACCTCTATTGATACCAGTGGGCCATTTCCACGTACAGCTATCCTCTATTGATATCAATATAGATCTCTACTGATCTATATTGATATCCGTACAAATCAATACTGGTATCAATACAAATCTCTACTGGTATCAATACAAATCTCTACTGACCTCTATTGATACCAGTGGGCCATTTCCACGTACAGCTATCCTCTATTGATATCAATATAGATCTCTACTGATCTATATTGATATCCGTACAAATCAATACTGTTATCAATACAAATCTCTACTGGTATCAATACAAATCTCTACTGACCTCTATTGATACCAGTGGGCCATTTCCACGTACAGCTATCCTCTATTGATATCAATATAGATCTCTACTGATCTATATTGATATCCGTATAAATCAATACTGATATTAATACAAATCTCTACTGGTATCAATACAAATATCTACCGACTTGTATTGATACCAGTGGGCCATTTCCACGTACAGCTCTACTCTTTTGATATCAATATAGATCTCCACTGATCTATACTGACATCCATACAAATCAATACTGATATTAATACAAATCTATACTGATTGCTATTGGTATCAGTAGGCCATTTTCACATACAGATATAATTTAATGATGTCTACTTATCTTTATTGATAACCATACAAATCTCTATAGATATTCGTACATGTCTCAAATGATATCTTTGTGTAAATCTGCATTGATATTAATACATCTCTAACAATTTTAAATTTCTACTTATATTATCTTTACCAATATATGTGTGTTAAATACATGAATAAGTGTTTTTATTGATCTCTAAAAGTAATTTTTTGTACGGAGTATAGCATCCAAATATATTAGTGGATAATAGGAACTAGGAACATAGATAGTTACTCTGTTAATGCACCACTGCACATTAGTACTTGACCAATTTGCCAAAAACTCCAACAAAAGCAAACGGAATCAATTTTGATGACTTTTAACTCAGAACATTAGTCAAAAGGATACTCATAAAAAAAATAATCATACTAATTCATTTGTTACTGCTATTACAGTGAGAATAATTAACAGTTAAATTAAAAACAAAAATAAAGGAATCATAAAATTAATTAAAAAATATTTACACTAACACATTGAAGAGCATTACTATTTAACTTAAAAACAAATTCAATCAACTAATTGTTAAAACTTAAAAATTATTTCACTCAAGAAAAAGCAAACATAATTTTGAATTACAATATTTAATTGATTTTTAAATACATTACCATAATTTGGGCTTTTCTCATTAGTGAATTAAAACTATTCTTTTCGTCAGGCGTTTATTTGTCTCGTCTTCTGGTGGATTGTTAGCAGCGATTCTGTTATAAAATAGCTCGAAATAAAAAAAGTAATTAATAAAAATATAAATTGTTACTTTAGAATAATTAAGTACCCAAACGCCAATTGGATAAAATCACTTACAGCCAAATAGCGTGAAAAGTACTGTTTGACTGCACTTAAGACGGTAAGCAAGTCAAACCGGTGATTGAATACCAGCCGGTAGCTAGTCAAAAGCCGACTCCACTCTTCATTGTTTTGGTATAGGTAAATAAGCAGCAAGCTGCTTGGTAAGTTAAGTTGGGTTTTTCATTGTTGTCAATTTTGTAAACTTTTAAACTATAAATTTTAAGTAAAAACAAAAAATATATTGAAGAGAAAGATATTGGCTGCAGTTAGAAAGTGTGCAATACATACTTTCAATTATTCAATCAATTGATATGCTAAGCATTCACCATTTTTCAACACCAATTGATTTCACGTTAAAGAATTGTGGATCGGTTAAGAATCAGCTTAAATGCATACAAGTCAATTTAACTGTAATAATTATCATAAAATAACTTTACTACTTAATGTACAGACATATTTTTTTAAATCTTTGTTTAATTTTTTTATAAAAAGAATTAAACTGTTTTTTACATAAAAATGTTTCTTTAAAGCAAAATTTAAAATTGTTTACTTTTGTCTATGTTTACGTTATAAACAATGTTTTTCCCTATTCTATTTTTCTTTTGAAAATGTTTAATTTCTTTTTTAACCAGCAGTATGGTGCCGCCTTGCTGGGAACCTGTTAGCTTAATGGAAAAATTTTCATAAAAATATTGGAATGGGGTTTTCCCTTCAATTGATTACCTAAAACAGTGGTTGTCATTCTCAAAAAGATTAGAAGCTTAATGTAGACCTTCCAGATGATACACAATGTTTTGCAGTCCTTCAGTTGGCATCCAAAATATGAAGGATTTCTTATGTATACCTACTCTAAAATCAGCAACATACAGCTGACCATGGGAGAAACATGGATTTATTAGACAGTACTACTATGATATAACGGCCGGCTGTTCATTGGCAACCTATAAATTTTAAGTGGGGTTGATTTACCTATCCAGTTGTTGCTCTTTTGTGATTCTGACGAGTTGCGGCAAAGCGCCTGATTAGTTGTGGTAAAATTGCCAGATCAACTGCAGTTCCCAAGACGAGAATTGTGAATTTTTTTCAACAAGTTGGATAGGGCACTCATCAGAATGACTCCCATCTTAACTCGCTTTTAAAATAACACAATGTTTTGTTATTGAAAAAAGCACTAACTGGAAAAAAAGGGAAAAAAAGAACATGTGTAAGTACAAAGCAAAAAAAAAATTACAACTGATATTGTCAGTAAAATGACAAAACTATGAATGTGCAACAATACAAATATGCAACACAAATATACATTAAATGAATTTTATTGTTAGCCTTCATCAAACCTCGCACAAGAGCTACACGACTGCAGTTGACGACGGGGGTCGTAATTAAGAACCACAGTTAAGTGACGAGCCGACACCTTACGCAGCAACAAAAATCTTCAGGAAGGGGCATATAAAGTGCTTTTTTTTAATAAAACCCAGCTTAACTTTTAATATAAATTTCACTGTTTAAAAATGTAAAATGACGTCTTAATATAAATAATTCCTTTTGTTAACATGTTTTTTGTGTAAGTCCCGACGCTGTGCATGATGTCGCCATAAAAAGCCGCGTTGGGCGACAACTGCACTCATGTGTTTACTTCCTTACATAGATAAATGTGGTTCTAAATTATGACACTCATTGCCAATAGCACTATCTTGTAGCTAGTGATACGATAATTCAAAACTAACCTAAAAAGACAGCTGTTCAGCAACTACAGCTGGTTTTTAGTTACTTTTAACTGGCCCCGGTTAAATCGGAGGAAAAAAAGAACCGGTTAAACCATGACAGTTTTTTCAAAAACCGCAAACCCCTATGATCTGCACATTGATTGTTTTGTCATTTGACCGATGATATGATATTTAAAAACAATTCAACTTCTATAATACAACCATTAATTCAAAGTTTAAATTTAACTAACTTATTTTTTTTCTATTTAACAATTCAATTTTATGTTTAAAGAAACATTGGCAGTTAAATAAATTTTATTAAGAAATTGATTAACAACCAATATCCACAAAAATTAATGAAAAAGAAATGTTAATTGATGGGAAACTTTAAAATGAATGTCAAGATTCTGATATATAGAAAGCAATCCCTTTGCACTCATTTAAAAAAAATAGTTTTGCAATAAATATAATTTTAGCTATAAACAATAAGTAGCCAGAAATGCTATTTGTTTTCAGTGATTAACTTTTCGAATATGAAATCATCAGTAAATATTATTAACTCATGTTCTATTTACGGTGTTTCTGTTTGAAAATCTATTGAAAAAATAAACTGAGATTATTTCACCGTTTTTATTGTTAGATAGTTGTATAACGAAGTTCACTGTACTGCGAAATGCAATGCAGTACGTCGGTTCGTCCTAATCCGATACCGATAATAGTTTAAAAAAAACTATCTACAAGCATTATAAATAGTGAAATAACAAAAGTACTTACCTGGTTTATCTTCTTTTAATCCTTTGGATGATAATTCAACATATATTTAAAAATAATAATAAAACACGTTGTAAACAAAATAATAAACAAACAACAAACATCGAATACATTGCGCGGTTACAGCTAAGTATTATTAACAGTTTTTTTTTTAAATATTTTTAAATAATATTAAATATTATGACTAAAACTTTCAATGTATTTGCTTTAAATATTTTTAGAGCTATTTTCAGTTAAATTTTGCAATACAACACACTTATGGCAAAAGAAACAAGCCCAAAAATACTTTTTTTGCAAGAGTTTGGTTTGTTTAAGAGCACTATGTTTTGTTCATTACGACACGTACAATGTTTAGAATCAAATTAAAATTTTTAAAAAAATGTGTCCTACAGTAATCCTCTTTCTCTAAAAAATTGATAAACAAGTTCGAGATGAAAGATTATTTCTTTCTTTACTTTAAAACGTTTTAAGTTACAAAGCATTGATACAGGGATCGGTAGTGTGATCTGGTCTCAGCAAGTAAATGGTAGTATTTAAGAGGTTTTTAACGATTAAATATTTCTCAGCAATTTCCAACTATGATTGCTTGTTTTTATTTATACCTTATAAAGAAATAAAATGTTAGGTTTCTGCAGTTAAAAAATAATAACCCTTTTCCGATTAGCACTAAAACACGTTTTATGAAAAAAAAAAACATTTTTCGGCCTCAAGCTAAAGATGTTTTGAAACTCTGAATAAATTAATAAGAATTTCTTTCTCTACAATAGTTTTATGATTATAACAAGTATTTTTGTTGCCTTTGTCGTACACAAGACTATAAAAACAATCAGGAATATATTTTAATTTGTTATTGAAACTAGAACCAAAAACACAAATACTTTTTTGTGATAAAACGTTATTATAAATAAGTTATTCCCTTTTTTAAATTTTTATTTGGAAGATACATTTACATTTTCAATGAAAGTCAATAAAATAATCATCCGATAGCAAGACAGGATTCTTATGTTCATGGCAATGTCCTGTCACCAAATCTCATTTTGCCATATATAAAACCTGATCAGAATTTGGCCGATAGCTTGATTTTTGATGACGAAAGCAATTAGAGACGTAATAATTAATTAGTTTTTCAACAGATATTTTACAAAAACTCCTATAATATTCGTTAGACGATGAGTCCCATTACATTGTAACTTCATAGCCAAATACTATATGCCTGTTAAAGTTAAGCCTAACTTGCACATGCAATTTTCCCTTTTCCAAAATTTAAAAAAAAAAAACACGTTGTGCGAAACTTGTATGTGTGTATTCTTTTTTTATTAACTATTAGTAATTTTTCAACAAAAAAACAATTGTTTGCTTTTGTAAATTGTATGTTAACTTTATATAAATAATTTATATTGGTTGATTTTTAATTTCAAAATAAAATACACAATCATTTGTGAATTTTCATTAAATTTCAAATAGTTGTAAGCCTTTCAAAATTATCGATATAAAAGTTTTTAAAAAAAATTCTATCGGATTTTATTTTGTGGGAACCCAGCCCTTGCTTAATGATGGGAGTCTGGGTACTATTATAGATTCGTAATTCGACGTTTAATTGGTTATCAACTTTTTTTTCATTACATAATAGTATTTCTGCGAACAAGAAAAGTAAACATTCTTTCATATTAGGGCTCTCGATTTAAAGAAAGTCCATCCCACTATAAGATGGTATAGTTTAAAAACCTATCTAAAGAAATTCATGGTGGTGAGGGAGCACACAACTACAATAAACCAATTAATAGTAATATTATAACTTTAAATTAATAATTGTGCAATGACATTATTCCCAATTTGAGGGGGGGGGGGTAAATTTAATTTTATGCGTTTTGAAGGATTTGCTTCATTGTATTTAAAATGATTAGTCGGATTATTGTATTGGATCGGGATTTATAGATTTTTAAACATTTTGTTCGTATTTCCAAACTTGGGTTAAAAATACTTCATCGACACCAAGATCTACAGATTTCAATAGGGATCATAACCCTACAGATCTTATTTTTAATAGTGTCAGAAAGGCTCCATTGATATAATTTGAGAACAGTATTCTACTGATAAAAGTTTTATGGATATCAGAATATGCCTATAAATATCAATCGAGATCAGTAGCCTCATGGTTACATTTTTATGAATATCAGTACAGGCCTATTAATGTCAATTGAGATCAATAGCCTACTGGTAAGATTTTTATGAATATCAGTACAGACCTATTAATGTCAATTGAGGTCAGTAGCCTACTGGTAAGATTTTTATGGATATCAGTACAGACCTATTAATGTCAATTGAGGTCAGTAGTCTACTGGTAAGATTTTTATGGATATCAGTACAGACCTATTAATGTCAATTGAGGTCAGTAGCCTACTGATATTTTTTTTATTGATGTCAGTAGATCTTTATTGATATCAATGGAAAATATTATCAGTAGGTTATTGATATCAATAGCGTCTACTGATAACAATAAGGACATCCATAGAAATCAGTACATATCAATAAAGCTGTACTAATGTCAATAGATTTTTGTACTGATCTCTATGGATCATTTTTAGTAGGGAATACCCAGTTTAGATTATCATAAAGTTGGAAACCTAGTCATATTTGATTCAATGACTAGAATCTAAATTGCAATCATAATAAAATTTCCATAAATCATGCTTTGTTTAAGTTGTTTCCTTTCTTAAAAACTATAACAAACGAAACAGATATCGATTTGGGTAATTTTAGATAGCAAGGCTTCCCTACAGTACAATAACAAACTTAAGTGGGTATATATATGGTATAATGGCCCGTCCGACAATTGATGAGCAGGAAAATTTAACATAGGGTTGTTTTAATTATCGAGTTTAATGAAATACGATTGGAATGTGTCCACATTTTTGCATTTTCGTTGCTTGGCAACATAACTCGAATCGCCAAATCGAGACCGGTCACAATATCATAGATTTTCTAAAATTGAGATTATACACATGGGAAATTATTGTAAAATATTGATTATTGTTAAACTATTTCTACATCTGGCGCACATTCAAAGTTTACCTTATTCTTCTAACAAACTTAAAAACTAAGTTTACATGTTTATGATATAATACAATTATTTTTATAGGATTATTTATTTGTTGGATTAATAGTATTTGGTGTACAAAGAACAGCTTTGTATTTTTCTTTTATGGATATTTCTTTTTCTTTCAGTTGCTTTAAGTCAAACTGAAAAAGATTCCAAGCATCGATTGATGCAGAAGTGTTGAGAAGAAAATTGTTATTGAAACATGTCAAAAATAAATATTTATTTTAAAATATAAAATTGAATCTTGTGTTACTTATTTTAGTTAAAATAATTATAATTAATGTTACTTATGTCAGAAGCTAATCGCTTGTAATAATTTTATTGTACTTTTGTAATAAAGATTGCCTATTTAGAAGAACTGCATAACTGCATTACAAGATTGAAAAACTGAATAAATATTAAGGAATTTGTTTTGGGAAGGCAGCAGGGAAAAAAAGCTGAATTGCCGTAGTGTTGCTACCGTAATTTTGCAGTTTTCTGTTAATGCTGCAGGAAAAATACTGCTGAATTGCCACAATATTGCTCTTGTCATACAACAGCATCCTGCTGGGTGGCTAACTGGAGAAGTGCTGGAAAGTAGCACTTCCTGCTGGCCCGCTGCTAAATTGCCCCTGGAAAGCAGCAGTAACTGTTGGGCAACTGCCGTTTCACTGCTGGAGAAGACGCAGCCGTCTGGAAATAAGTGATGGATTGCTGCTGGCCCACACTGCTGGACAGTCACTTTTCCCGTTGCCACTTTATTGACTTTTAAGTACACTTTTCCCGTCACCGAATCAGCAGTTCGGCTGCTGGAGAACAGCAGTTTCCCGCTGCTGACCCAACAGATTTTTTTTAAATTAGGACTCATTCTAACTCATTCTGTCCTACGTTGATTTTCTTAAACAAATAACGAATTTTATGTAATGCTTAGAGTAAATCAAGAACAACTGCTCTTTACCTTAGGCGAAACTATAATTGAACTATATTGTTGCAATTACAGAGATATAAATATTTAAGGTAATTTGGGAGCCAAGTTTATTATATAGAAGAATTAAAACTAAATTTAATATTTCCCTTCAAATTTAAGAAAATGTATACAGAAGTTATACAATGAATGCGCAGTAGGATATACATAGTTAAAAATATATTTTGAATAACTAGCCGATTGGCCAAATGTATTTAACTTAAGATCATGACATAATAATCTATGTGACAAATAATAATAGGACTAGGTTTTAATGGCGTTTTTTAAAATTTTCAAACTTAAAAACCCTTCTAAAACATTAACATTTAAAGCAGTTATTTAAAAAAAAATATATGTTATAATGTATATCCGAGACTGTTTTAAGAATATTTTTAATGAAAAATTTTACTTACTTTGTAAGCAAATAGTTTCATTGTGTGGATAGTCGATTCTACGCTCTGCGCATCCATAAAGCCGTATGGATTTTTCCAGTTTACATTTTTCTTTACACATCTGTAGCAGTAAAATAAGAGGAATTATTTGTGTATTTTTGTTTTAACTTGAACTAGTTGGCGTTATATTGTTATATACAAAACCCTTATTGAAATCCCGAGCATATAATTTAATACTGTGAGTACTATAAATATCTATCTTGTTACCAGAAGGCAACAATACATAGTAACCAAATTATATTAAAATTATATTGTAAAGCTAAAATTATAAAGTGTACTTTTGTTTTGATGAGTCTCGAAAACTTTCTCATCCTTAGGTATCTCAAAATCAATTTTTAACAGTATGTTTTCCATGCCCACTTTTAAAAGATAAATAATCTTTTTACATAATCACTAAAAAATATACATAAAAATATTTACATACTTTTTACATATGTTTTATAATGGCTACATAAAGGGAAAGTTTATCTTTTATCAAAAGTTATAGAAAACACAATTTTTACATAACTTTCAAAATAAAATATGGTAAAGAAATGGTAGATTCATTTAAAGCAATTTATCTGCAAACTAATATTATTAGCATAGTATCTTTATTTATAATGGTGTAACATAATCATTTGAATTTATGAACACTACTCTTATAAAAATGATGCTAGACCCCAAGCAATAAACTATTTTATTTTTTTTTAATTACAAATCCTTATTCGTTGAGAATAAATAGAATGGAGAATGGGTAGGGGTAGAAATCGTTATCTAAGTTTTTTCATGCAACAACTAAGTATTTGATTGCCATACAAAAATACTTCAATTTCCTTCCTTTTCATGTAAAATGTTGATATCTATATCCTTAAAGCTTATCTATTTTGTTCACTTCCTAGATTACAAAAATTAATCCTTATCTAAAGCAGAGTAATCTACAAAAAAAAAGTTTTATTAACCAATGTCAATAATGATCCGCTAGTATGGGTTGTATGATAATAATTTGAGCACGTAGTTGTAGAGAAATAAATAAATTAAATGCGTACTAAGTCTACAAAATATCCAAAAAAGAGTTAAACTTAATTTTTTGACTTTGTTCGCTACTATTCTTATACTATTAAGAATTATATTCTTATAGTATTCTCTTCAATTTGTTCAGATAGTAATATACAGGTTAACCCCCCCCCCCCCCCTACATTTTTTTTTTCAAATATGTTTCTTCTTAAAATAACAGTATACTTTATTTTTCAAGGATTATAACTTTTTTTAATCGTTTGCTTCATCCAATGCTTTTAGGTGTGACTAAATCGTAGCCATCTTATATTAATATATTTATATGATGGGTACACGGGAAGAACAGTTTGATTTCTTTAGAGTCTTTCCGTATTTGTGTCTGCTTGGCGGACATTGGCGACCGAAAACCGGTTTCTCTTTCGGTTCTTCATTTGCGGTACAAACGTGTGTGTCGTATCCACTTATCTCTGGCGTGAGTCAGGGTTGCCGCGAAAGATAAGGAAAGCGAGTAACCGGTTTCTTTGCACCAGTTTAAGCTATTTCTCGCTATCATCCCCAAAGAGGCTATTAAGGAAACCCTTCTACGAAATAAAGCGGTTCTTCCCGTGTACTCTTCATATGAATATGCTTCATTAATCGAAATATATCTAATTAACGAAATTATAGGGAGGGCTAAAAAAAAAGGTATCTCTATCTATCAAAAAATACCTTTTTCAGAACTAGATAGTGTTTCATAAAAAATATTATTAATGTGTGAATTTATGAATGAAAAAACACAAAATTAAAAAAAATATTATGATATTAATTAGTAGAATTTTATAAATAATTTTGAATACATACTTTTTCTGTTACTGGACCGGTGCCTCCATTTTCATGCCACATTTTGTTATAATCGGTACAGTTGCTTTTGTAAGGCTGTGGCAACAGAATCTTTTCGTTCTATCAATGAAAGCAAAAAAAAAATAGAAAATATATTTGTGCTATATTATATAAATGAAGCATTTATATGCTTGGTTAAAAGTAGGAACGTTTTTTTAATTATATAATCCTGTTTTTCTTTTTTAGTTATTTACATGCGCCATACGGTTTTTTTATTGCATGCCATAAAAAGTATCAAGCTATTTGCATTATGCAGGATGATACACGAATTTTTGTTTTAAAAAAACGTTTTTGCCACACTATGAGCCTGTCCATACCTTCCTCCTCCAAATTCGGTTCTATCTGTCTGATCTAAAAAATTCTCTCTTTTTTTTGTAAGATATTAGTTTGTTAGAAGGTATGACATTAGAAACCCATATTTTGTTTATATTTGCGTCCGTCTATCCGTGCGTGCGGACGGACATCTGCTTCCTGTCAATCGACGGTCTTCCCATTTGAATAAAATCAAAATTTAATATTTATTAATTTAAATAGCACCAAATCGCACATTTTCAAAACACATCAAATGCCACCAAAACGGATACAAGGATTTGACTTTTGTTCCAATTTTCACGAGGAAGCAGTTATAATTCATTTTCTTCGAACTGCAAAAAAAATTACGAATCGGTAACGACTATTAATTGAATTTACAAAATAAAGCGACTGAAACTAGCTAATTTCGACTTTAAAAAGTTTGCATTACAACCAAAATGGCGGTGTTTAACTATTGTTTTTCTTTTGTCTATAAATTTTGGGTGAAAGTGGTCTAGACGAAAATTACAGCTAAAAAGCTTATTGATTTTCTATAAAAAGTTTAGTTAGCATTAAAGTAACAGGGAAGTAGGCAACTTTAGTTGATTTAGAACTTCTTGTTTTCGGATGGAATCACTTATTGATTGATATGATACAACAGAGTATTGGATTTGGGATATTTGCACTTAGGTCTGATTACATTTTTTTTTCATTTTTATGAAATAAGACATACTTACCAGCCTGACGTATATCCTGTAGACGGTCCCCATGTTAAGGAACATGCCTTCATTTACAGGGGAGGGGATGTGGTAGGGAGAATGAATGCTCAACTGAATACCTCGGGACAAGTGAGATGGGTGGTATTCAGACACCTCCAGGTTCAACTTTAGGTAGATTTCTAAAGAGATATTGAGAAAGATTCAGACAAATTTAATTAAAATTAATTTTATTAATTTTGGTTTAAATTTAATTTTATTTTATTAATTATGGAATAAATTTATGGGTATTTGTTTCTCATCCACTTTTCCTAAACTGAAATCGTGCTTCGTTTTCAACGAACAGTTTGAACTCATCCTGTCAGATCCCCAACAACAACAAGGAAAACCCACCATGATTGCTAGAACTTTAAACTTCATTACAATTTCTCCTTCTTTATTAAAAAATGTTCAAGTAAAAAAACTTAAGATTTTAACTTTTCCTTAAATTGATAGAAAAATTTTACTACCAGTATTTTTCAGTAATGTTTCACACTCTTAAAACAAAAGAGTGAATTCCACTCCAGTTGGAGAAGTGCATTTTCGACACTGTATCGGAGTGAATATTAACTCAGACTGAGTTAAAATCACTCGTTTGGAGTGATCCTGTTGGAGGTTTAACACACAAAAGATCCACTCCTTCCGGAGAAGAGCATTTTCAAGACTGGAGGAGTGAAAATTACTCAGATTGAGTTAAATTCGCTCGTTTGTTTTAAGAGTGCACAAGACGTTTTTGCAGGGGGGCACAAAACAATTACACTCCTACATTAACTCTTACATAGTGTATATTAACTACAAATTACTAAAAAATTACCTCTTAAACTACTTTAGGTTATGAAAATGTTATTAAACAATCTTAAAAAAACTCGTGACGTCGTCGTCGAGTATCTAATTTTCCCTTTGAAGTATGAAACACTAAAAAAGCTAATAAAGCTAGATAATATTCTTTTAGTGGCTTCTTCAAAGTCGAAATTCATTTTCATTGTTGACTAAAAGTGTCGAGTTGTAAATCATCATAAAATTATTTTATCATGCTGTCTTTGTTCTGCCTTATTATATAGGGGAGACTAACGGGAAGCAGGGCAAATGGGACAAGGGGACAAGAGCGAAAAATAATATACTTTTTTTTACAAATATTTCTACACAACAGCATTGTAACAGTCACATTTCACATTTTAACCCTCTAATGCATACTGTTACCATTTGGTAACAAGTAACATAATCCACTTTATTCTATTAAATTAGAGCTCCTCAAAGACAAATCTGTGTTTTTTCATCTATTACATTTCATTTTAAAGTTTTAGTTACCAATAATCCTCATAGATGACAGTAGTAAAAGTGTATTCAAAATTAAAGAGTGAGGTTATTAACTTTTCTGAAATTACCTTTTTGGCAGCATTCAAAGAATAATAATATTAGTACTAAATACTAATAAATTGTTTTGAAAAATTAATCATAGTTAAAAAGGGTTATTTTGAAATATTTTTAGTAGTTTTCAGTCATTATTATCAAAATTGGAAATTTGCAGTTGCTTTTTGATAAAAAGAAAATTTTTAAAAAATTGAAATTATTGAAATTCTAATGCAGTTAAATTTTTTTTAAATATTTTTCCCATAATGTGTGAGAATTAAAGATACATATATATTTTTTGGGATGAACACAAAAATTCATGCATTAGAGGTTTAACAACCAAAGATCAACCATTAAAAGCATGTGTTAAAATGAAGAGAAGAATTGTTGCTTTGGAGAAACCAAAGTTGCTTTAAAATATTATTTCCTAGTCATTTTCTGATTCCTTTTCCCTTTTTTAAAATTTCAATTAAAACAACATTTAGCATGTCCCATTAGCCCTGTACCCTGTCCCATTAGACCCCACATATGGAGATCTAATGTGATATTTACATGTTTGTTTAAAATGTCCAGCAACTAAAATATGGGAAGGTTTAAACATCTGTCAAATGACTTTTTAAGCAAACGAATGTTCAGTTCATGAGCTTGTAAGAAAAAGAAATTAAAATTCTTGTGTTTTTGCTGAAATACACAGAGGTTAATAAAAAAAGTTTTCCAATAGTCCCCACTCTCCCCTAAGGATATTGCTTGGAAAGAAACTTACTTGTTGACACTGGTACCCTTTCGGGTGATTGATCTGGCATTTTGTGCAGAGAGTACATCATATAACAGTTAAAAGGAATTTCATAAGAGAAGCTCTGGGCAGCAATAGGTATAGGAGTCGAACTGAAAGAAAAATATTTATTAAAATTTGGCTCTTCTTGATTATCCTGTAACAAAACGAATTCAAACGCAAATAAGTATCACGAATCAGAAACTATCGCAACAACTACATTAGTCTGTTGTTGTATTGTCGAAAAAAACTTTTAGAAATAGTCAAAAGCTTCGAAAGTAGTTACAACACAACAGCTACGGAAACATCAGTAACCTTCATTTTTTAAAAGGTGTACACTGTAAGAAAAAAAACTTTTTTCTAACAGTTAAAAATTGTAAACTTTGACGCCAGTTAATAACTGTTTTTTTTTTTTTGCAGTTTACAATAGTTTTTTTTTATAGTTTACAATTGTAATTTTTTTGTAGGAAAACTGTAATTTTAACAGGGAGAAACTGTTAATTTAGCAGGGGAAAACTGCTAATTAAAAGTTTCTCCCCGCTAAAATAAAATACCCAATACTAGCCCTCGTGACCGAGTAGTTACTTAGTCGCAGACGGTCCAGTATTGGGATCGCACGCAAGAGGTTCCTGAAAGAGGTAAGGACAGGGCCATGTTTTGATCCAAGAACCTCTTGTGTGCGGGCCCAATACTTAATCATCTGCGACTTTGTTTTCCACAGTTTAGAAATTTTTGCATTATTTCAAAACCATTTAAAAATTTAAATGAACTTTTTTTTCGTATGGAACTCTTATTTTTGACCTAAAATAAGCTTATTTTGTGAATATCAGATGTTTCTGTAGTGTAGTCAATTTTTGGGACTGAAAGGGTTCCAGCACCCGACAAATTTTTAGACAAAACCATTTTTTGGCAGATACGAACAGAAACAGATTGGCCGGGAGGGTTTTTCTTCTCCTGAAATTCTTATAATTAGCAACCCTTCGAAGAATTTGAACTCTACTTTTTTAAAAAAAAATCAAGTACTTACGTGCAATTGCGTTCTTCGTCGTCCGTTCGAATGATGCACTCGTCCACGAGATTTTCATACCGGTGTCCCAACAACTGTTGCTCGTAGCGGGACAAGTGACGGAATTCTGCGATATCTTTGTTTTTCGGAACCTTGAAAGAGATGCAAAGCAATTTTCACCTACTCTCCAAATTTAACTCAAGAAAATTGATGGTATGGTATGGTATGATACATATATATTCCAGCTTGTGTGCTTGTTCAGAGAACCGCTTATAAGCTTTCGTCAAGTGGGACAGACACGGAAAGAATTTTTACAGTCACAAAGAAATGAATAACACATAGACAAATAACAACATTTATTGACGGCCACAAACATCTATGCCTGACCGGGATTCGAACCCGACCCCAGCAGCTCCAAAGGCTAGAGTCCTAATGATTGCGTCAGCGGGACGGCTCAAGAAAATGGACGGAAGGTTTAAGTTGCACGTTATCTGCTGGTCTATTTCAAGTTTCCATGGATCTCATACACTGCAAAATTGCTCTTCGTAATTTTGAACCCTGGTCAAGGGACGAGGTCAACACCTGCGCAAGCCTCCAAGAAAACCAGAGGCTCCATCGTGCGCTTGCCTTTGACTTCCTATTCCACAGATTTAACGAACACGTATTTCGCCATGTATTCAAGACAAATACAAACGATCACACGATACAAATACCCATGCCTATATTCCAGGATTTGAACACTTGACCTTCTGACTCCCTAGCAGCTCCCTATTCAGCAGCCTAGCCGGCTCAATACTGGAGAACGAATTTAGTTTCATTTTTAGAGCAAGTAATATTATTAATTTTTTTATATTATTCGAACTGCAAATTAATTTTTTTTTCAAATTATAAAGAATATTTATTGAATTTGTGAAAGAAATTATGAAAATGGGCAATTTTGGAAGCAAAAATGTGCAATAAGAAAGATGTGGAGAGAATTCTATTACATTGATTCATTATATTGTCATTTTAAATTTACTTTTCAGCGTTTGTGAATGTATAATTGCATAAAAATATCGAAATGCAAAATATAGATTCGCTAGAAATAAAATTCGAAAATTGTAAATACTTCTTCTAAAATAAATAAAGAATAAAAAGTATAATATCAGTTGAATTATACTTCTATTTTTTAAGCATCAATTTTACCAGATATTTATTTTTTTACTGCAAATTAATTTAGCAAACAATAAATAATATTAAGTGAACTTGCGAAAGAAAGTTAATGAAAATGAGCAATTACGGAGACTAAGAGTTGTTTATTAAGAAAACGACAGATAACATTCTTTTTGCATAAAATTGTGTTTTAATTTTCAAAACAATGCAAATTTCAATAATGTTATGATAATAATATTTCGCTTCCATTTTAAAAGCAAAAAAACATCATTATTCCGCGTACATCAAAAAATAGCAAACAAGTCAATTTATTTAATCAGCGAATAAAACTAATGAAAATGGTTAATTGTTGGCTTTTAAAAGTTTAGAAATAGCTACACTCTTAAAACGAACGAGCGATTTTAACTCAGTCTGATTGATTTTCACTCCTCCAGTCTGGAAAATGCACTTCTCCTTTTGGAGTGGATCCTTTGTGTGTTAAACCACCGACAGGATCACTCCAAACGAGTGATTTTAACTCAATCTGAGATAATATTCTCTCCTTTCCAGTGTCGAAAATGCACTTCTCCCACTGGAGTGGAATTCACTCTTTTGTTTTAAGAGTGTAAAGATCATGTTTGGTGATTTTCTTACTAAGGTGCATAAATAGCGTGTGTGGAAACGGTTCTAAGTAACATGTACTGTTACAAAATCCATTTTTTTTCCAACTTCCGATTCTACTGCAGTTTGTGTTACCTGTTTCGAGTTGTTGACAAGGTGGCAGTATTCCCGGAAGTCGGCGCAGAACTGAGAGTCGGATTCGGGACTTCCGCATTTGTCCGGATATCGCTCGCAGTAGGGCGTGGACCGGATCCTGAAACAAAAACCACGAGTTATTCATCCTGTTTCTAGTTTATTTCCTTACCATTTTACTGTCAGAAACACGAGATGAAATAAAATAAATACAAATAAAAGAAATTTCGGAAGTGGAACTTTTCGATTTGACGATTCAGCAATTCCCTATCAAAACAAAATAAACATCAAGTATGCAAAAACTAGATTGTGTGTTTCATCATAGTGCACTATTCGGGTAGTTTTCAGCCTTACTCACTAATAATACACTAAAACATAAACGAAGTTATTATGAACACATTTAAAGATTAATACTTACAAAGCAATAGGATACTTTTTTAATCTTCAATTTGACGAATTATTAATTACTTTGTCATTTTTAAATGGCAAATTTAAGAGCCCGTTTTCGGATATATAAAACTCGTCGAGTCTCTCATTTTTAATGATTCTTAAATAAGTTTCAAAATAGCTCATAGTTCCTTTTTTGTAAGAATTTAAATATGTATTATAGAGAATATAAAAGTCAACGAAGTGCATTATTTTTAATACAAACATCTGAGAATAAATCAAATTCATATCAAACGTAATAGCTAATAACAACATTCCTTCAATAGTATAACATAACTCTAAATGATTTTTGTGAATCATAAATAATTTTATACCCATGATTTTGGATAAGTATATAACTGAGAATACTTCCCAAAAGCGCTAAAGTACAAACAGTATATTACAGTTAGGTGAATTTTTTTATCTAAAACGCTCAGCTCTACATAATTTACTAAAAATAGAAAATAAATGACTTCACAATTTAATTTCTTCCATACTTACTCATTAATATTGCAAATTGTGAAAGCGGGTATTTCAATCTCCGATGGTTGCAGAACTTCCAGTTCCACTGCATACGGATACTCCAAATACAGCTCTACGAATTTCACACTCTGTATGGTGAAACCGATAGCTAACAGGACTTGGAACACAAACCTAGCATTCGATCGCCAGAATATCAGAGATTTTACATTGAATTCCATGAATGTCAACTCGAAACACTGGTTTACATTTTGAGTAAGGTGTGGTGCTTGTATCCCGTATTTGGAAAAGGGAATTATGACCTATAGTTTCGAAACTAAATGATCTATTCACGAATGTCAATGGAAACTTTGCCTGCATAAAAATAAAATTCTGCTTTTAATCTTATTAATAAAATATTCTAAAGAAACTCTCCGTGACTAACTTATTTTAATTTAGGACAATTTAATTAAGTTTTGATGTGAGTGCATTAGAAACTGCAATTGACTAATTCATGCAATCACCTGGATTTTAATTCAGCAGTGAGATAAGTAGAATAAACATGTAATTAATGAATTTTTAATGTGACAAAAACAAGTCTCAAAACATTTTTTTCATTTCCAAATAGCAACAGCTTATTAATATAGTAAATCATTCCCAAAAATCAATTATTTGAATATTAAATTAACCCGTTTTAAAAACGCATATAGCAAACTTAGAAATGCTGATAACATGAAAACCGTCTAATTAAATATAACCGATAAAAATCATTAGAAACTCAACTATTTATCGTTTAAACTCAAACATTGATGCTGCTTTGTTACAAACTATTCAGTTGATTTAAAAATCATCCGAAAGCCATCAAGCCATGGTCACAGTGAAATAAATATTTTCATTTGCAGCAGAGAAATTGATTTGAATATTGATTATTGGAAACAACTTGAAAATTGAGGCACACCTGTCAGTGTATTGGAGCTAATTATACTGTAACTTAACGTTTTGTTTATATGCACTAGTCTAATGGAATACTAGCACCTGCTGTTCAGAGGCAATTGGTGTCCAAATGTTTATTGATCCCTTTTCAAGAAAATCGTGTCAAGCGAATTGGCTGAGTTTGAATCGGCTAATGTTTTTGAAAACACAAATTAAACCTATTTCTTGTTACATGGTCAATATTACAGTAGATATGTTTTAACAGATTTTAATTAACTATATATCCATTTGGTGATATAGTTAAGGCAGAAATGTTACACTACAAACTTCTATAATTTAGTGACTATATAATGTCACTCTATTGCTTATTTGTATAATATAAATTTCAACAATCAAAGAAATTTTATTCTAATGCTTCAAAAGAAAAATTCAAACAATTAATATATCCCCTTAAAAAATGAGCCTTTAAAAAATTAACTTCACACTTTTGCTGCGGTTAATGCCTTATAACATCAAACTAAAGACTCGATGATGCTAGTAGTATACCAATTTACATGGCAACACACACCAACTTAGCGAAAGTGTTAGTTTGTATTGAACAAATTGATTAGAATAAGTGTGTCGCTTTTCGAAGATGTCAGTATTGAAAGGCTACTAATTGTCAATTTACGGGGGGAAATAAATAAAAAAATTGAACCAACAAAATTATTTCTTTTTAATTTTATTCTATTCAATTAAAAATGCTATTCAACTACTTTATAATACTTACTCATTCACGTTACACAAAGTGAATGCTGGTATTTCAACTTCTGATGGCTGCACAACTGACAATTCTACTGCATACGGATACTGCAGAAACAACAATAGAAATTTCCAACTCTGTATGATGAAACCAACTGCCAATAGAACTTGAAACAGGAATCTGGCCTTTGATCTCCAAAATATTAATTTTTTGAATTTGCAGTCTTTAATTTTCACTTTAAGTACGGGTTTGATTTTTAAGCTAGATATAGTATCTTTTTCTTGCATGTCGATAGAGAAATTGTTTGCCATGGATATTTTTAAAATAAATGTACAATACGAACTGTGTATATTCAAATTTCGTCCATAAATTGTCTTTTATTTTAAATCTGAATACTGTAATATTCTGAAATATTATTTAATTTGGGCTTGTTGCAAATAAATGTTCATATAAAGTTTGTTCATTTTTAGATCATCAATTTAAATAGTGAAACAATTACTTAATAGTTTTTTTTTACGTTTGTAAATAAAAATATTAAGAAATCAGCTGAATTTCTATATAATAAAAGAAAAATTAGTAAATATTATACGGTATATGTAATGCAATCTTGCTTTACTTTTTTTTAGTTTCTAAAAAGCATTGATATTGTAATTTATAAAGGTCCTAGATAATAGCCAATAATATGGTACATGGTAAACTTTCTATTAAAAAAATATTTAGTTTCAAGAAACATTACGATAAATTTTAATTTATCTAAATCATTCCTTTGCTCATAAATAATTATTTCCATTTAAATGATAGCACATTTAAAAATCAATGGCTTTACTAAACATATAAATACTCAAAAAACTAAAACCCTCACATTAAATAAAACCAATAAAAAACAGTAAACTAATTATCTCATCGTTAAAATAGTAGGAAACTTTGGAAACAGTTGGAAAATTCTAAGATTGCTACTAACAATTACAATACTTAAACACGGCATAATTGGACCATAACTTTTTAAGAACTTAGTCATACTGGTACTCTCTATACTTATATTTTCATTTGTAAACGGTGTAAGAATTGATCTCAGTATTGATTCCAAAATGGGACAGATCCAGTGAGTGTTTTTAAGCTAATTATCTCGTAACTTAAGTATCTTATTTTCATTTGTCCAATTGAATACTTGGAAAAATAATACCACTTTCTGTACACAACAAGATCGGTGGGAGGTGTGTCAGACGAATTGGAACGGCATTGGCTGCTAAAGTGTGACGTTTTATTTGAGTATCGTGTCATATTTTGTATTTGTCTAATTCAATACGTAGAAAAATAAAACCCTTTCTGTAGACAACAAGATAGGTGTCCGTTAAGTATATTGATTGTTAGTTAAGGGGAGGTGTGTCAGACGAATTTGAACGGTATTGGCTGCTAAGGCGTGACGTTGTTTTTGAGCATCGTGTGATACTATAAATGGCATAAGGTTAAAGTGACATATGACATTCCATATGTTTGTTTTAGTTCAATTTTGTTGCATAACTTATTGGATAATACTTTTAAAATATTGTAGAAAGTATTGGAAGAAAAATGAGACTCATGCAAATTATGAGACTCATCCAGTTAGCATACTTGAGATAATTATCTCGTAACTTATGCATATTATTTTCATTTGTCCAATTGAATACTTGGAAAAATAAATCCCCTTTCAGTACAAAACAAGATCGGTGTCCAAATGTATATTGATTGTTAGTCAAGGAGGTGTGTCAGACGAATTGGAACGGTATTGGCTGACAATGCGTGACGTTGTTTTTGAATAGCATGTGATATTTTGAAGAGGTTTATGTTGAAATGACATTTGACATTCCATGACGAATGTCAATTTGTCTTATTTTAGGTTGGTTGGTTGGCAGACATATATTTTCAGGCTTGTGTGCTTGATCAGAGATCCGCTTATAAACCTTCGTCAAGTATAAGACGGACACAACACACACATATACATACGCGACAGATGCTGACATCTATCGCGCGCCATCTCCACAATTTATGCATGTCCCTGAAGAGGAGATCTTATTTTAATTTTAGTAAGTTTGTAGCATAACTTATTGGGTAATACTTTTAAAAATATTGTTGAAAATATTGGAGGCAAAATCTGTATTATTTTGAATAAAATATAGCATAAGTATACATATGACTACTTATGTTTATGCTTACACTCTTAAAACAAAAGAGTGAAATCCACTCCAGTAGGAGAAGTGCATTTTCGACACTGGAAAGGAGTGAATATTAACTCAGACTGAGTTAAAATCACTCGTTTGGAGTGATGCTGTCGGACTTTTAACACACAAAAGATCCACTCCTCTAGGAGAAGTGCATTTTCCAGACTAGAGGAGTGAAATTAACTCTGACTGAGTTAAAATCGTTCTTTCGTTTTAAGAGTGTGCAATCAAAACTCTTAATTACTTTTTATGCATTTATAACTTAAAAAATTCCTTATTTAAAATGTGATCTTAAGTTGTGTTACATTTTCCTAAACAACCTGCTGCGAGCTAAATGAAATAAATGTGTGTTGTGTCTGTCTTACTTGATAAAGGCTTATAAGCGGGTCTCTAAACAAGCACAAGCCTAAAATATTTGTCTACCATGAAATAAAAAAGCTTTTATGACATTCGGTATTTTTTTTTGATCTTTTAAAAATATGTAGTAATTTAGCCACTTCTGATCTATTTTAGATAAATAAGAAATCAACTGATTTACTGTTTTTGTCACAATCAAAATAAATGTTAAGCAAAAACTTTTACCTTCTTTGTGTTTTAAGTATTAATTCTCTTGGAAGATTTTATTAACTTCTAAGCATATAGGGAAAGTATTACTTTATTTTAACTGTATAAATTTTAAAATTAACTTTTCCACAAATTGATTACAATAAAATTAGTTTTAAATTATATTTCTACATTAAAGGATCTTTTTAAAAAAAAACTTCAATGCTCAAAATTTAATATATAACAAATGTCTAATTTTCTTTTAAGAATTTGTGTTTCTAGAAAAATATATCAGTCTCTAGATGTTATCTGTTAACCTTTACCATTTCGAATCTTCTACAGGAAATAAACTTAAGATCCATAAATAGATGTAAATATTAGAACTTCCTTCCCCCAACATCTTGAAGATGCGTCTTAACAGTAAAAATGTGTTTAAATTACCTTTTCCCGCGTTCTGAAAACTCTTCTACCTGAAGAATCTTCCGAAGGGTTAAAAATAGCTAACTTTTGTTTGCTTTCTTATAGAACGTAGTCTCAATATTAGGAAACTAAAGTACTTTCAAAGTTTAAGTTGAAGTGCTTCATAAAAGGTTTTGAGTGTTCTTATTCAAAGAATGTCAGAATAATTTTTTATAAACATGGTTATTCTCAAGATTTGTCTTGGGGTAAAGTTCCTTGAACTTTCGATTATGTTTACATTAAAGTCTTTAAAAGAGAAGCTTTTTGTACTATATGTTATCATGTAAAATTAATTTATTGATTAACATATATTTTACAAGGTAATAATAAAGCGTTTGATTATTGAGTTGGAATAAACTTTAATGAAGTGACAACAGAGTATACGGAGTTTAATGATACAAAAAAATACAAATATTTAGATTATATTCAACACATTACTTTAATGAACTTTTCGTAATAATTGATTTTTACAGAGTATTAAGTTTAACTAGTAAGATTTGACAGTAGTTTTTAGCGGAATACTTATATCTCCTTATGGATCCTATGTAGTTGTATATATTTTTTACAATAAACTTTTGTGTTTAGGTGTTGCTTTTTTTTATTTAACCCAGTAATTAAAACACTGATTATTGAATAACAGTCATTGCACCTAATTTTGTTGCAGCTCATTTGATAGGTAATTAACATTAAATATTAACAGTGATTTCGGAAGAATTTTTTTTTCTAGAAAAAATCAAAACGTTATATCTAAAAGAATTCGTAGGAGAAAGCGTACCGAAATGCTGGAAATTCTAAAATTTGAGCTATCCATTATCGAAATGATACATTTTATAGAAAATTTAAAGCATTACTTAATTTCAAGTTTATTTTGAAAGTTAAACTTGATAATCTCCATTCTCACATATCCTCTTCTACATACGTGTTATGTAAATTTCGCTTTACACAATACTTTAACAACTTTATTTTTTCAATTGTCAAATTAAAGTTAATTTCGAAAGGAGCCTGAAAATGTCCTTTCCGGAAGAGAACTACGTCATTGAATCTCCCCTGTGGACTGTTTGCGACGTTCCATACTGCAACTTCAAAAAAATTTCAGTGAAAAACTAAGTAATAATAATATAATAAACGTTGGTAGAGCCATATTTACTTAGCTATTCTAATAATTGGATGCCTATTTCATTGAAAATATCCTAGAGCAAAACCTTATAAGGGTAAACGCTAATAAAAAATTATGAAAAATTAATTTAATAGAAGTTATTGTTTGTTCCAACTTAAATGGATTTTCATGCTCTAGTAATGTGGGGTAAAATTTTATCCGTAGTAATTATATTTGATTTAATACATAAGTTTTATCTTTTTTTAAGAGACAACAAATAATTTAAAACAGAAAAGCTTTTCGAGGTTCGAAAAAGTTTATTCAAAGTGTACATAAAAGCATATTATTGAGGCATTTAGTGTCAACTAAATAAAAAAATGATACACTCTTAAGACAAACGAGCGATTTTAACTCAGCCTGAGTTAATTTTCGTTCCTGCAGTGTCAAACATGCACTTCCTCCATAGGAGTGGATCCTTTGCTAGTTAAACCTCCCACAAGATCACTCCAAACGGGTGATTCTAACTCAGTCTGAGTTAATATTCACTCCTTTCCAGTGTCGAAAATGCACTTCTCCTACAGGAGTGGATTTCACTCTTTTGTTTAAAGGGTGTAGGTTCTCGGATTTTTCTTTAAAAAGTTTTGTTTTAAAAAAATGTATTTTCAGAATCTTCTATGCGTCTTCGAGACATACAAATGATTTCTGTAAGGGTCCGGACCTTTCTTTCTTTTCTTTCGAGTATTCCTGAAGTACTTTTTTCTGAAAGCAGCAAGCACTCGGAATATTCTGGTTTCTAAGAAGTCGTAGACTGTCAGCAAAGAAATACCAAGCCATAGTCCAACGTAACCACCGATCCAGCTCAAAATACCTACAGGCTATACACAAAAAAGTAATTAGTTTGTAATTGGGAACAGCACACACAGTTTGAACGGATTGAGTTTGGATAACTTAAATTTAGTATTGGTATCCTTTTAATAAAAATATTATTTTTTTCTAATGTAAAATTATCAATTAAGTACCCGTCCTTCACACGGACTAAAAAATAGAATGTACATTGTACACTCTTAAAACGAACGAGCGATTTTAACTCAGTCTGAGTAATTTTCACTCTTCCAGTCTGGAAAATGCACTTTTCCTCTTGGAGTGGATCCTTTGCGTGTTAAACTTCCGACAGGATCACTCCAAACGAGTGATTTTAACTCAGTCTGATTTAATATTCACTCCTTCCCAGTGTCGAAAATGCACTTCTACTACTCGAGTGGATTTCACTCGTTTGTTTTAAGAGTGTAGTCATGTTCTATTTTAAGGGGGAATGGGTGCGCTGCACCGGTGTCTCCGAAGCAAAGTGCCTCAGTGTTAATCCAATGAGAAGAAAATATTTTCTAAGCCATATTTCTCCGGCTGTATTGAATATTTTTATAAACGGATTGTTTCTGTGATAAATGTAACTGACTTACAGGACCCGATAATCCCACTTTTTGAAGTTGGTTCAAATATTTTTTTTCAATCTTCAATAAATAATTTTTTTAAAAAATATTAGAAGCAATTCCAAAAAGAGGGATTATAGAGACTGTATATTATCTGCATTTATCATTTAAAAAAAAACGCCTGTAAAAATATTCAATACAACCGGAGAAATATGACTTAGAAAATATTTTTAATGGATTAACACTGAGGCACTTTGGTTTGGAGACCCGAGGTCCAGCGCTCCCATACCCCCTTAAATTAAAAAACTTAATTTTGATCCAAACTAAATATCTAGTCCTGCCAATTGACACATGATCACTTAGTAATGTCATTTCAAGTGAAAATCTTTAATTTCATTTTCAGCGACAATTCATTGATCTAGTTTTTGGAGACAAATTAGAGTATTTGATGAGATTGGAAGCATACTTGGAAAAAAATCAAGTTTTAAGTTTAAAAGGCTCAAGAAGCTTTCATCTTATTGTTGTAGAATGGTCTGGAACATAATCGTCTAACATACATGTGAAAATGCTCTTTTTAAAAAAAACAAAAAAAACTCACTTTTTTTTATTAAATATGCTAAAAGTATGAAATTTGAAATTTCATCTGAAATTAAAAATGAACATTAAAATAGGTTTTAATGATATCTTGTATGACATTTGTAGCATGGATTGTAGAAATTGTGGGATTAGTTAAACAGAAATATAAAATTTGAAAAAAATACTACCTCAAACTTAGGTTTGTAGGTGAAAGTAGTGACTTCCATATTTTCAAAAAATATCTGTACTAATGTAGCACATCTGTAAAAATGTATTTAAATAACACCATATGAATATTTAAATTCTTAAAAGTTTGTTGAATTAAAAAAATATTAACAGATACTCACGTTAGATCTTTTGCAACTGTGCATGCATTCTGCAAAATATTATACTATATACTATATATATATATACAAATATATACTATTATACTATTAAAATAAAGTGTAATGAATGGTTTGTGGAATAATTATTAAGTAGGTTTTTTAATAAACGCTTCAATAGTATTATTATTTTGTTATGAAATTATCAGTAAGATTACTTAATTCTTACAAAAATTTATATAATCTGTTAAGTGGTATTGTTGAAATACCACTTTGTATTTTTTTTCAATTAATTCATAATTTTTAATTATTTTAAAACAAAAAGTTTTTGAAGAAGCGAATTGTTGTTGTATATGTATTTTCCGCTGGGGGACCAGAATTTTTCGGCATTTGTTTTGATAACATAGCATCGAAACATTTTTGTTTTTCTTTTGTGTATATTTATGTATTTAAATTTATTATTTTTTGTGTTTTTAGTTAACTTATAATGTATCTTATTAATTTTGATGATGATTATTTTAGTCACATATATAGGGTTCCTGTTTTGCCCCCTTGCCTTGCGACGATCAAAAAATTTCTATTATGTTTGTTCTGTGTTAATAAAGTGCTTGTTTGTTCGTAAATTTTTTTTTAATCAAACAAAACACAATTTCATGATATATCAACTATATCTAACTTTTTTTTTCGGAAGTTAATTATATAATTATGCTGTGACGTTGCCCCCATAAACAGGATAAGGCTTCACTTGCTACACTCTTAAAACAAACGAGCGAATTTAACTCAATCTGAGTAATTTTCACTCCTCCAGTCTTGAAAATGCACTTCTCCGAAAGGAGTGGATCCTTTGTGTGTTAAACCTCGAACAGGATCACTCGAAACGAGTGATTTTTAACTCAGACTGAGTTAATATTCATTCCTTTCCAGTGTTGAAAATGCACTTCTCCAACTGGAGTGGATTTCACTATTTTGTTTTAAGAGTGTACCACACGTGTTATGGATTAACGCTGCCCTAAATTATTTACAGTGTAGAAATTCAACAATTTTCTACTTTATTCTAACTTAAAGCGCGTCCGCGATAAGAATGAGACAATTCGATTGGCTAAGATAATGCAAGAAATTCATAACATGCAAATTTTTACTCTACCAGAAGAAAGTACAACTGTTACACTTTAAAATAATAAGATATGATTTGGATTGTTGCTGCTGCAAGATTTGCCTTGCCAGCTCCTTTATCGAATGCTATTCGAAAATAAATTGTACAATTCTGTAATTTTTATGGCAGAAGATTCAAGAATATACACTTTAAACATTTTAAAAGGCGAAACATTTCAAAAACTACTATATATCGACTTTTGATACAGTACGATGAACTAGGAAACGTCAAAATTTCTTGAAATTTTGTTTAAAAAAATATCTGGAAAAGAACTTAACTTCTGTAACGAGGTTTAAGATAGTCGTGGAAAAGAAACCTATTTCAGTGAGCCAAATCGTCTGGAAATTGAGGATATCTAAAGCTTATATGCATAAAATCATAAAAGAAGATTTGAATTTAAAAGTTTTCAAGGAAAAAAAAATTCCAATATTCATAAAAGATAAAAAAAAACAACGAATAAAGAAGAACTGCTTAAACATTTATCGGAAATTGATTCTATCTGGATCAGGACTGAAACTCGTCAGTGATGACGAGTATTATTTCACGTATGATCCCAATGTTGCTGGTGGTAGTAAGTACTACTATTCTGCTTCATTTGTTACTGTTCCCGTAGAATATAGAATCCCCTTAAAGAGAGCTAGAATCAAGCTTAAAGCGAAATTTGCCAGGAAAATGATGATGGGGCACGCCATGGATGAGGATGGTATTGTGTCTAAACCGTGTTCTGAGGGAACTGTGAATGGTAAATTTTCCTGCAACAATGTATAAAGATAGTACTAATGCCCTTTATCCTCGAACATTATCGGAAAGAAGATCTTTTGTTCTGATCAGAAATATTACGCGAAAGAAGTGAACGAGTATCTGAGGAACCATAATATTCATTCCGTACCCAAGAAGGACAATGCGCCTAACGTTCGACAAACGAGAAGGTTAGAAAAATTCTGCTTAAGGGGACACAGTACCTCAAAAATTGCAAAAAATGTGAATTTATCTTTATTTTCTAAAATTAAAGTTTAGAACCTTCTAAATAAGCCTACCAAGTTTTAAAAGTGTATCTATATTTTTACAAAAGTTATTCTATTTTTTTTGCCGAAAGGTATAATAAAAATGCATACAAATGAAAACTTTAAATGCGTTTTTCTTGGTGTTTATATTTCCTTGATGAAAAGTTCTTTTAAACGCTAAGGCTTTTTAAATTACTTATAAAAGTCTAAGGAATTTTGTATGCAGTCTGTCAAATATGTTAATATTAAGAGTTAGTATTAAAATTGTTTTAAAAGTAATACTTTTTTTATAAAAAAATACTAAAGTCGAAAATTGTCAAATATGCTAAAATAATTAGGGATTTTTTACATAAATGTTATTTATAAAACAACTACTGAAGATAAATCAAATTTGGATACCAATTGTCAGGTAAAACATTTCAAAGTACACGAGGAAAAAAAATCGGGTTAAAATATTTGTATTTAAAAAGATAAATCTTCGCAAAATACAAATTAAAGGTGTATATTCGTCGATTTAAAGTATCAAAAGTAAATAAAAATGTTTGTCAGTCAATTTGATGCAAAGATCATTCATGTAAGTTATATTTTGTGGAATTTAAAAGGAAAGCAATTTCTCTCATTCTTACCGCGGACGCGCTTTATTTCTATTACTCTACTTATTTCTAATCATTTACTTTAAACAGCATTAGATTTGTCCATTTTGAAAAAAATTGCAAAAATTATTAAAATACTTACTCGAAAACCTTCACTGTTAGCGATTTGCGCGTCAAGTTTAAATCTAGAAAAACTATAATAAAAAAAATAACATTTTAGAATATGTATGTACTTATACTTTAATGTATTCTTTAAAAAATATCTACATATATTTATACACTTACCTGCACGGAATGGAGCATCCTTTGGAGCAAGGGTCTCTCCATTTTTTCGTAAATCCTGGTATTTCTGAAAAAAGATGTGTAAATTATGGGTAAAAATAAAAATGTTTCAAATTCTATGACAAGCTATAACGTTAATTTCAAATTTTGCTATTGGCCAAAACAATTGACTTCTCAAGAAATGTAACTTATAACGACTGCGTTATTCCTTAAGGGGTCATAGGAGTCTTAAAAATGTGCAAAGAAGGTACTACAAAGCATAGTCTGATCCTTCATGTAATTTTTAACTACTCAATATATAAGTCAGCTCAGTTTTAATTGGAAATTATTTAAAAAATAAATTTTAATCAAATTTTTAAAAATTTTATTAATTTTTTTTAAACAAGTCCTTATAATAATTTCCAATTAAAATTGAGCTGGGAATTTAGGTATAAGTCTTTGTTTGTACATATTTGTACAATATAAAGTCATTTTCTTGGTCCTTTTTTCAATTTTGACCTCAAAATTTGCCGCGCAAGCCTAATCCCAATGTGTTCAAATAGCTTTATGTTTAATATCATTTATTTTAGTTTTGGCTAAAGTTTCATAAATTTTAAAATGAGTTTTATATTAAATAAATCTTATAGAATTACATATAAAAAAGTTATACTAATATTGAGTAGTTAAAAAATTTCATGAAAGATCAAACTATGCTTTGTAGTACCTTCTTTGCAAATTTTTAAGACTCCTATGACCACTTAATCGACGGATATGAATGCTAAGTATTTCACTAATGATTACCTGAAACTCTGCACACATAGCCAATGTGCATTACAGTGAGAAAATTAAAAATCGAATAAGTCTCTCAATTTATTAGTGGTTAAATCCAACTAAAAATCCATCAAAATGTCGATAGAAATAATTGAACTAAAAACATTCATAAAATTGTAGTAAAAAAATGACATGTTTTTTTTTTTAAAAATGCTCATCTATTAAAAATGTTGTTAAATTTTCTTCTAGTTTTCAAGTATTGCAAGATTCCACAAAATTTCCTTGTACACTAAAAAAACTGTTGTTTTAACAGTTAAAAACTGTCAACTTTGACGCCAATTAATAACTGGGCTTTTTTACAGTTTGAAACTGTAATTTTTTTTGCAGGAAAACTGTAATTTTAGCAGGGAGAAACTGTTAATTTAACAGTTTCTCCCTTGCTAAAATGAAATACCCAATACTAGCCTTCGCGACCGAGTAATTACTTCGTCGCAGATGGTTCAGTATTGGGCTCACACGCAAGAGTTCCCCGGAAGAGGTATGGACCGAGACCGGTTTTGCTCCAGGAACCTCTTATGTGCGACCCCAATACTAAACCGCCTGCGACAAGGTAATTACTCGGTCGCTAGGGCTACTATTGGATATTTGTGCTTTCCGATGATCTCAATCACATGACTCTGCACGTCAAATTTAACAGTTTCTCCCTGCTAAAATTATAGTTTTCCTGTAAAAAATGCAGTTTCAAACTGTAAAAAAACCGTTCTTAACTGGCGTCAAAGTTGACAGTTCTTAACTGTAAAAACAACAGGGGAGTTTTTACAGTGCAAATTACATGTTATAATTTTTTTAGCATGCGGATTAAATCAATCTTTAATACCATCTGCGCATCTGGTCTGATTATGCGGATAGTTAATACGGGGATCAGCACATTGATATTCTTCCAAGGACTTGTCTAACTTGCATTTCTCTTTGCACATCTGCGAATCAAAAGAGACTTAGTTAAAAAATATCCCAAAATCTTAATGTCAAATTGCAGAATTTCTCGACTACACTCATTGCCAAGCTAAGTTGGGTAAATAGAAATATGCTGTGGAGAAGATTCTTCGCGCATGTAAAGAGTTCCATAAATTATTTGTGAATCCCCATCCAAAAACATGCTTAAAACATTAATTTCGTTTAAAGTCCAATCGATTTAAATATTATTTGAGAAAATTTGGCATTTTCATCAGAATGAAAAGTGTATTTTGATTAAATTGTATTCAGATCATTGTATATGTAAATATTACCTTAGAAGAGTTTTCAAGTAACGGACCAACCGCGCTTTTCCCTCTTCTTTTTTACTCTTTGCTTTTACCCAAGTTAGGTTGGCACGGAGTGTAGCATACTCAGAAAAAACTTGTAATCAAACAAACATGTAATGAAATACGAACTCAAATTTGTGTTTTTCCAACACAACTTAAGATCGCGAGAGAATGCGATTATTATATCCATGCAAGAGTAATTAAAAACTGCACACTATATTGTTTGCTAAAATATGCATAACAAATTTATAACTTAATTCATTTTAAAGTACCGAATTATATGTATTTTTAATCCATATAGTACAGCTAGTTATATGAAACAACACGAATAGTTATATGAAACAATAACGAACAGATGCTGAACTATATTTTGAAAGAATACATGCGCGTTGTGCCTTCAAAACAATTTTTGCTTTGTTTCAACACAACTTGCAAGAACTGGGAAAAACACAATTTTTTTTCTTGAAAATCAAAACAAGTTCCTTTTTTATGGGTGCAAAGTCAGAAATCCAAAGCACTTTGTAATTTAATGTTTTGGGCTACAGTGCGTAAAGTGTAAAACCAGTTTTAGAACTTTAATATTTAAAATTATACTGAAGAGAAGTTTCGTCAATACTATGACATTGCCAACAACACAGTACAAAGTTTTGATTCTTCAAAATACCTAACTTTTTGAGTCAGAGGTCCTCTTCCACCATTTTCTCTCCACTCCGACATATAGTCTCTACAATGACTTTTATAGGGAGCCGGTAACAATTCTAAACGATTCTGAAACAATAAAAAAATATTAGCAATTTCATGAAACATAAAATTGTGCACGCTTAGGAAATATAATAAATAACCAGAAACGAAATATTTTGATCTTATCCAACACATTTTTATCCATAACTAATTCTGTATTCGCGCAGCAAACTGAACTATTTTCAATGCAATACAGGTTTAGTCTTCTATTATGAGATTCATTTAATCATACATCGGGTATTTAATCATGGCATATTTATGATTGATGAAATCATTCGATATTAATATCTAAATTATTTTTTTAAAAACGTCCAAGCATTAACAATATGTTAAAAGAATAACTTTTTCCTAACTTTAACATCAAAAACTCTCATTATGATCCGTATTGCAATATTCATGTATCATCTACTTTGTAACCCTGTACCAAAAACTGTTCCTAGTAACGCAATGACTTTCTTTTTTTAAAAAAAACGCAGGCAAATGTTTAAGGCTCACTTTAGAGCATGGTCTTTGCCAAACTTACGTTTGCAAAACAATAAACTCCTTGGTAAAACTCTCCCCAAGTCTGTCAGCAAACTCTCCCCATAATCTTCTCAGCAGGTAGCTTTACCTTTTTACCGTAAAAACAGTCAACTAATTTTTAAAATACCCATTAGCTAAATTCAACATATTGTTTAACTTAATAACAACAATTATCTAATCAAGCAATACAGTTGACTTTAAACCTTAGTAACAAATAATTTATATTAGAAAAAATGTTGCTCTGAAATAGAGTCCTAAAAACTTCACATATTTAATCGGTAAGTAAGGTGTTAATGTCATTCCCAAATTAGTCGTTAATGTGTTCATATTCGGTTACAGGATCTGGTGCCATGACTATTGAAGTCTCTAATGGTGTTACTATGATATAAATGTATGTGTGACAGTTATTTTTCTATTGCAGCAATATGTCGGCGTGTGTCCTTTATAACTTCACGTAGCATTTTTGCCATGTTTGTGAACGTTACAAGTGACCAGTTTTGGAAAGTAATAGGATTTACACTTGTCGGTGCCATGTGCTTAGATTTTAAAATGTACACTTCTCAAAACAATTAGGAGAGCGCGTGGTTTGAACCCTCACTCCCAATGATTTCATTTTTAATCATGGAGCTTGCGATTTTTTCTCATTTAGTTGAGCTCGCACTTATTTATCGTTAGAGGAAAGAATCATATCTTTTAAAGAATTTAATAATGTTTGTTTAATTAAAGGAAATTATGAAAAACATGGTAAAATAAAATTCACTCTAAAAAAACTTTTATGAAACAAATTGACCTTAAATTCATCACGCTTGCATTCTTAGTTGTTTAAAAATTGATTTTAACTTCTTTTAACAAACAAAGTTTTGAAGAAATTACAGTTATAATTTGTTCAAAAGTTATGATTCTTATTTTTCCCCTCTTAAATTTTAATTTTAAAAAAAATTAAGATATTTTTCTTTTTTTACCACTTCATTCTGGATGCATAACGAATCTACTTTACACATTTTAGAATTTTAGAATAAAAAATAAAAAGTTAGTGCTGAAAGGGTTGACAACAGTACGTAAAGGGCTACCCTAATTGTTTTGAGCAGTGTAGTACTTAATGTAATTAAGAACGCAGAAAGTATCATATTTGAAATAGAGTTATTAAGGACACACGCCGACCTCGTGCTTCAATAGAAAAGGAACTGTATCACATTCATTTATAATTTAGTAACAATAGAAGCTTCAATAGTCATGACACAAGATCCTGGTACCAAATGTGACTACAGCCTATACAGCCTCATTTCTCCAAAAAAAGAATCCCACAAAATCAAGTTCCGAATATCTGGAGATTACAAATACTGTGGGTTCATACCATAGAGATAGGAAAACCGTGCGCTATGGCGCACTATCTAGAGGGGAAACGGAGAGTCAAAATCTGTTCCCCTTGATCGCCTAAACATGGAGGCCAGTTGCTTAGAAAATGACAGTACTAAAATTGCGTTTTTTTAGAAGCTGTTATCTTGGAGCTGGTGGCTCTTTGAAATTTTTGTGGCGTAGATTGTACTTTTATGATTCATGAATCGGGATCATTTTTTGGGTAGTTCTACTTCAATTCAGTAGTTGTTTTGTCAGACTCAATTTTAAATGACATTTTATGATTGGTTAGGCTTAACGATGAATATAAAATCAATAATTCCACAAATTATCAATAAACAACTATGCAAATTTGTGGTTACTTAACAATATTAATTTTTACCATTACAAAAGGAAATTCGAAGTATTTGCCGTGATCTACTCAACAATCATGATTCTAAAAAAAAAGCGCAATTTTAGTATACTGATTTTTCAACGTCAATCGCCGCCATGTTTAGGTGATGCTTCGGCACAAAATTCACTCTGGTTTCACCATTACAATTCTCCTCTAGATAGTGGGCGATAGCGCACGGTTTTTCTATCTCTAAGGTTCATATCAGTTATCTTTTCTAAAAAAAATTACTCACCATTGTAACGTAAAATCTGTATATAGCTCCCAAATTCAAAAGCTGTCCTTCACTCATGGGGGATGGGATGTGGTACGGAGAATGGATGCTGAATTGAGCTCCTCGAGACAAATGCTCAGGGTGATACTCTCCAACTTCCAGATTCAATTCCAGGCGGATCACTAAGTAAACCATGAAAATCACTAAAAATATTAGCTCTATGCACCGATTTAAGTTTTAATTTTTATTATTTGTTTTTGAATATTTTAATGTTAGTTATTGCAATTAATTTGAGTATAAAAAGGTACAAAAAATCCTTGGAACCTAAAATACTGGGTGATACTCTCCAACTTCCAGATTCAATTGCAGGCGGATCACTAAGTAAACCATGAAGATCACTAAGAATATTAACTCTTTATGCACCGACTTAAGTTTTAATTGTAATTATTTGTTTTTGAATATTTTAATGTCAGTTATTGCAATTAATTTGAATATAAAAAGATAAAAAATTCCTGAAACCTAAAATACACTTGATGTTCCGAATTTACTTTCGCTTGCCCTCCTTTCTATTTATAATTACTCAATAACATTGACTACCCTCCGTGCCAACCTAACTTGGGTAAAAACAAAGAGTAAAAAGGCAGAGGTAAAAGCGCGATTGGTCCGTTAGTTGGAAACTCTTGCAAGGTAATATTCACATACAAAATGATTGAATACAATTTAACCAAAATACACTTTTCATTCTGATAAAATTGCCAATTTTTCTCACATAGTTCAAATCTTTTCATTCCCCGATCATGTTCTTAGACCTTAAAAAGAAATTAATGTTTTAAACACGTTTTCTAGATAGATTCACAAATAAGTTATGGAACTATTTACATGCACGGAAGGATATTTCTATTTACCCAATGACAAGGCAAGGAGTGCACCAATGACATTTTGCTGAAGAATATGGTGGTCTTTAATGTGTTGAAACCGTACACTGCATTAATAAAGGAACACTACCATCGATTTTTCCTCCAACGAATAATGAAAAATAAAACAGCGGCTTTTCCTAAGTGGTACTTACAAGTACCTTCGGGCCATGAGAAGTTGACGCAAGATAAGCAAAGTAAAAGTTTTTGGAAGAATTTACTTAATCTTTATATACATTATAATGTGTTAAAACCGATCATGTCAATCAAAAAGTTCTATATATCATTCCCCGTTTTCTCAAAATTGAACAATGGAAACTGAAACAGCGGCTTTTTAAGTAGTACTTATAAGTACCGCCAGTAAATAAAGGGTTAATACTTGAAAAAATTGTTTAAAAAATACACTGTTGAGTGAAGTGTGAAGTTGGTGCAGGATTGCTCCGGAGAATTCTGAAGCTTTCTAGCTTCCACCACTATTTGGAGCGTTGAGATTCACCAAAAAATCACGCTCCAAATAGTGGTGGCAGCTAGAAAGTTTCTGTATTCTCCGTCTAAATTGGTCAAATTTTGTAACAGTATGTAAGGACTTAAAAGGGTAGCATAAAAAGTTAACACATATCCACTTAATTTTAGAAAGTTCACATACAAAACTAAATTTTTTAAACAGGTAAAATCTTAATGTCCTTTTTTTTTTGTTCTCTCATGTTTAACTGAAAAATACTGTATTCCCGTCTTCGAATGTCGAATCTGAAACAAAAATGTCTTTGAACGCATGTTTTAATTTTCAAATTATGGAGAAACAAAATAAGTCCTTTACTATAATATCCAAACAAGGGCCCAGTTTTGGAAAAGGGATGGGATTTATACTTGTCTGTGCCATATGCTTGGTTTTTAGAATATACACTCTTAAAACAAAAGAGTAAAGTCCACTCCAGTTGGAGAAGTGCATTTTCGACACTGGAAAGGAGTGAATATTAACTCAGACTGAGTTAAAATCACTCGTTTGGAGTGATCCAGTTGGAGGTTTAACACACAAAGGATCCACTCCTTTCGGAGAAGTGCATTTTCAAGACTGGAGGAATGAAAATTACTCAGATTGAGTTAAATTCACTTGTTTGTTTTAAGAGTGTAGTACCCAATGTAATTGAGAATGCAGAAGGGCTCTTATTTAGAATATTAATTTTTTTTAACAGTTCAAATTTATTTTTATTTAAAAATGCCATTATAAATAATTTAACTGAAATTGAATTTATGAAGGAAAATTATCACAGTAGCCACCCACAACATTTAATCACCTACAACATTTAATATTTTGGGATCCAGTAGATTTTCTATTAATATGTCTAGACAGACACTCCACCAGAGATTAGTAAATCATTAATCAACAATCTATTCAAACTTAAATAGATAGACCTGCTCTTAATAAGACAAAAATTTCATTGTTGTTGTAACTCAGCCAGCTGTTTTACGAAGATTTCATCACAGGAAACGGCAAAACCCAACGTTTTCAGATGCACTCTACTTATTAAAAAAAGTATGTATCATGAAAATTCTGTAGTGAAACTTTTAATAAGTATCAATTAGTTTTAAAAGTAATACTTACATGTTGAAATAGGGACCCTTCGTGGTTCCTTCGTTGCCTGTCCGTGCAACGAGTACATCATGTAGCAGTTAAATGGCATGCTATTCGAATGACTCAATGTAGATATTAAAATAGGATCTCCACTAGAAAATTTCAGAAAAGACAGTGGGTGAAAAAAATTATGAAATTGACTAATTATGTGTTAATTATCAAAATAAAAAGCTAATTTTAAATGTTGTACATAATGGTAAAACCAATACACATAGAATTAGCTAAGGGATTTACAATAACTTCATTGAACACATATTTTATTACATTGATTATTTATTAACACGAATTCAATAAAATTGTAGAGGGCAAAACAGAATAAGGTTAGATTGTTTAGTGTTATTTAAAATTTTAATTAAAAGTCGCTTCTCTTCTCTATAAAATCTATGATATGGATATTATATTTTCCGAACAAATTTCTTCAATCCTCTGGAATAGGTATTGATCCATTTATCTTTGTTAGCAACTTGAATTTGTGCAATTACCAAATCAAACGTAGATTTTTTATTTTTTTTTTGACATTGGAAAAAAGTTGCTTCGAATGAAAAGTGCCTCACTATCAAAAATGAAGGGATTGTTCATGTGAGAAGTTTATGCATTTATATATGTTTCATTTCACTATGGTAAGGTGGCGAATTGCCAACAATTTCTATCCATCGTTTTAGGAATTCGCCAATCGATGGTTTTTGATAATTTGCATATTTCAGTAGTTTGTACTGAAAAAGTCAAGCAGTTGGATATACAAAACCTGATCTTCATTGAGTTCAACTAAGCCACTATAGCTCCGAAATGTTAACAAACATGGAGTAGAACATTTAATAGAACTGAGGGGTTTAAGTGGCTTTAATCAAAATTGGACAGGTTGCATTTTATTCCAATACCACAATCTTATTTTCTTTGTTTAACCCTCTAATGCATGAATTTTTATTTTCATCCCCAAAAAATATATATGTATCTTTAATACTCACACATTATGGGAAAAATACTAAAAAAACTTTAACTGCATTAGAATTTAAATAATTTCAATTTTTTTAAAAAAAATTCCATATGACAAAAACCAACTGCAAAATTCCAATTTTGATAATAATGACTAGAAAACTACTAAAATTATTTCAAAATAATCCTTTTTAACTATGATTGATTTTTCAAAACAATTTATTGGTTTTTAGTACAAATATTATTATTCTTTGAATACTGCCAAAAACGTAATTTCACAAAAGTTAATAACCTCACTCTTTAATTTTAAATACACTTTTACTACTATCATCTATGAGGATTATTAGTAACTAAAACTTTAAAATGAAATATAATAGAGGAAAAAACACAGATTTGTCTAGAAGAAGCTCTAATTTAATAGAATAAAGTGGATTATGTTACTTGTTACCAAACGGTAACAGTATGCATTAGAGAATTAATCAATACGCAGTTTCTTTTAGTGCATCAATTAAATAATTAACAAAATGGGAACAAACAGCTGGATGATTAGCTACTTTTTTCTCATTTTCACACTAAACGCAGAGCCCTGAAACATTCTTTAATTTTAAATCTCAATAAATCTGCAAAAGCAACATGTAAATTACACCAAAACCGACCTTAAGTTTGCAGCAGAGAAATGTACTAGGCGGATGAACTGCGTAAACAACGCTGGTGGCGCCGAAATTTCGCCTGCTCCTATTGGTTGCTCCTTTGACCCTGATATTAGTGCGTCCTGTTACGTCAAAATCGAAGGAAAAAATAATTAAAATAACACTCTAACTGAAGCTAAACCAATAAAAATAATAAATTTATGTTTTGAAATAACAGATAAGTTTGTTTATTGAATGTGAAATAAATTTTTGCATTCGATTCGCGCACTCGAAAATGAGAACTATTTACCCTTATTCTCGTAGAACATTTGTATACTGCAAACTTAAGGTTGGTTTTGGCATAGCTTCCAAAGGCAGTGGATGAATTGACTGCATATCGGTTAGATTTACACTCTTAAAACAAAAGAGTGAAATCCACTCCAGTTGGAGAAGTGCATTTTCGACACCCTAAAGGCATGCATATTTACTCAGACTGAGTTAAAATCACTCGTTTGGAGTGATCCTGTCGGAGGTTTAACACACAAAGGATCCACTCCAAAAGGAGAAGTGCATTTTCCAGTCTGGAGAGGTGAAATCCACTCAGACTGAGTTAAATTGGGAGTGTTTGTTTTAAGAGTGTAGGAATATCTACTATCACATATCAAAGTAACGGGCATTTTACGCGCAGTTTTCCTCTTTTCCGTCAATCCCGATCTTGCAGTCGACCAGGAGATCTTTCAGTTGGTGCCCCATCTCTCTCATCTCCGCGGGAGTTAAATCGTATTCGGCGATCCGATATTTTGGAAGCTGTAAAAATAATCTTGAAATAAAAACTTTTGCAATTTAGATAGCAGTAAGAAATCTTAAATTTACAACATATTTTTCAATTATTTTATTTTACATCACAGTGTTGTGACGTTTGCTGTATACAGAAAAGTGATGTTTTCGCGACAGTGTCACGAAAAACTTACTCCAATTAATTTGAGTGGTAAAAAAACAAACAAATTATGGTTTGAGGAGAAAAATGCTAGCATTCGAAATTAGTTTAGCATCCTAATTTTTTCATAGATTAAGTTAAAAGTGAAAGTGTTGTGAGAGCTGAAACACCTTTTTTACAGATACACTCTTAAATCAAAAGAGTGAAATCCACTCCAGTTGGAGAAGTGCATTTTCGACACTGGAAAAGAGTGAATATTAACTCAGACTGAGTTAAAATCACTCGTTTGGAGTTATCCTGTTGGAGGTTTAACACACAAAGGATCCACTACTTTCGGAGAAGTGCATTTTCAAGACTGGAAGAGTGAAAATTACTCAGATTGAGTTAAATTCGCTCGTTTGTTTTAAAAGTGTAGTAGTAGCAACAGCGATTTTTTAAAAATCTGGACATCTTCCTTTATTAAGTTAGAAAAAAGAATTGTAAGATAGTTAGAGTTAAATTTAAATAATTTGTTTTAATGTAGAAACATTGATTTTGTCCAGCTTACTAATTTTGTTGTTATTCGGGCTAAACAAGTACTTCACAGTTTCGTTCTCTGTACACTCTTAAAACAAACACTCCTAATTTAACTCAGTCTGAGTGGATTTCACTCCTCCAGACTGGAAAATGCACTTCTATTTTTGGAGTGGATCCTTTGTGTGTTAAACCTCCGACAGGATCACTCCAAACGAGTGATTTTAACTCAGTCTCAGAAAATATGCATGCCTTTACGGTGTCGAAAATGCACTTCTCTAACTGGAGTGGATTTCACTCTTTTGTTTTAAGAGTGTAATGCCGGAAAAAAAAGCTAAACTATTTGGACTGTGATAACGTAACGAAGGAAGTTTAGCCTTTTATGATCCTTAACTCTACTTAATACAAAATGTTTTTTTATTAAAGTAGACAGTTACATATCAAAGTTAAAAGAATCGGGTGCCGGCTCGTCGGCGCAGTGGTTAGTGTACTAGCCCTTGGAGCTGCTGGGCTCGGGCTCGAATCCCAGTAAAAGGCATGGATGTTTGTGCTTGTCAATAAATGTAGTTATTTGTCTATGTGTTTGTGTCGTCCTTCTTTGTGTGTTTGTTGTGACTGTCTCTTCTGGCGAGCTGGGTAATGGGCAATAAAGCCTACACTCTCCCTTCTACACTCTTAAAACAAAAGAGTGAAATCCACTCCAGTTGGAGAAGTGCATTTTCGACACCAAAAAGAAATGAATATTAACTCAGACTGAGTTAAAATCACTCGTTCGGAGGAATCCTGCCGGAGGTTTAACACACAAAGGATCCGCTCCAAAAGGAGAAGCGCATTTTCCAGACTGGAGGAGTGAAAATTAATCAGACTGAGTTAAAATCGCTCGTTCGTTTTAAGAGTGTAGAGGGCGCAATCACAGTCATTTGTCATAAAAGATTCGGGTAGAGATGGCTTGTGTGTTGTTTTAGTAATATCGTTAAAAAGAATTTCATTCATCATTCGAGATGTTGGGCATTTGTTGGAACAACTTGTAAATAACAATTGGGTTTAAAAAAAATACCTACCAATTTCGTGGTGTTCCCCACTAGACGACAGTACTCAGGATAGTGTTGACACATCTCTGGAGAATTCTGTATAGTATCACATTTTTCTGGATATTTTTTGCAATATGGAGTTATACGAATTCTGAAAAAAAATAATTTATCTTCAGCTATAATAGAACTTTGATTACATTAATATATTTCCTACATATTAATGCTAAATAAACTGCTCCGTAACACTCGTAGTCGTACCTATGTATAGTGCAATAATTTTACATCAAAAGGACATTTTAATAGAATAATTTGGACGACTAACTTTCAAATAATAAAATTACGGAACTGTTTTAGATGCTTATTAATTATTTTATAATGTAACTGTAATTATTTTCAAATAGTTTTTATTAAAAATTTTAAGCTTTTCCATATTATAAATGTTTTATTATATTTTTTAGTTAACTTGGCCTTTTAAAATGAAAAACATATCAAAATAATTCTAGATTATATTGAAAACCAATGCTCTTTCGGGTATAGCCGAAATAGCTGCCGACCTACACTACTACAGTGGTGGCCAAAAGTGTGGACACTTCTTGAAAGTATCATACTTCTCAACTTTGTGTGATTACAGAATATATTAATTGTATATCAAATTAAACAAGTGTACATCAAATTAAAAGTAATTTAATCTTTATGAAAACCACTGTGTGCAGATCACTGAAGCCGTCTATGAGACCTTCGGTCCCATATAATCTATCTCTATGGACACAACATCATCATCATCAGAGTAATTTCATGTAGAATTAAAAATAAATTCAGTATTCCAAAATCTGTATTATGAATAAGTTATGCAACTAATAGTATGATCCGTCTTAGTTTTGCAAGTCATTGAACCACCAACTTGTATTGCAATTTCAGCATAAGATAATACATTGATTGTGCGTGTTTGTTCAACTAAAATGAGCATAAATTTACTTGTAATACAGATAATTTTAATTCTGTTTTTTAATGAAATTCTACATTAAATTACCTTCAACTTAATATTTAAATATTTGCATTTAAGCGAAATTTAATAGACGCAAGAGCACAGGAAACAGTTGAAACACATAAAACTTTCAAAAAGTGTCCACATTTTTGGCCACCACTGTATAAACGGCCCGTGCAGCCAAAAAATGTCCGACGAATAATACCCCGTGTGCACGTTAAATACCCTTCAAAGTCCTTACGCTGCGCACGATGTCGCCCTTAACGGTTGCGTTGGGTGCCTATTCAGATATGGCTCGTCACTTGAATGTGGTTCAAAAATACGACGCACGTCGCCAATAGCCCTCGTGTAGCTATAGTGCGACGATAATACAAACCTATCCTATCCAATACTCTTTAATACTTAATTGAAATAATTTGGCTTTTCTTTTTCATAAGGCTGTCACATTGATTTTACATAAGATTTTTTAAAAAATTAATTCACTAACGGTTGTTGATGAATCCACGTTGAAACAGTTGAAACAATTATGCTTAAGATTGTTTACAAAACTATTTTCACAAAATAAAGAGGAATTGCAAGTATGCAATCAAATAATTGGTGTTATCATTTTAAAAGCTTAAGGCCAAGCATATATTCGGGAGGGACTATGTCCCTTGAACCTGACCGGAAGTGTTTTGTACTAATTGAACGAATTAACTAAATGGGCGGAGCACAGGACACCAAATCCATCAAAAGAAATACTTCCGGTCAGGTTCAAAGTACCGAGCTCCTCTATGGATACCCACCTTAAATCAAGAAGTATACAAATATGGGATATGGATTTGTTACGTAATATTAATAGATTTGTAAGCAAATACACTAGAGTTTTTATTTAAATTTGTGCAATAATTTTAATTCTTGGTTTCTGAGTTATATGCTGTAATAGGAAAATAGCCAATGACTATATTTAAAGGTGCAAAAACAATGCATATTAGCTGTTTTTCATCCCTTTAGAGATGGCAGTTTTTAATTAGGGTAAGTCACATGTGTAAACAGTGATTATCACTACAACTTTTAACATTAAAGGAAATAAAAAAAAATAAGCGGAATTACTGATCTACACTTTATAAAACTGAATTATGTATCGTGCTTTATTTAATTTGATTTATTTTTTAAACTTAAAAACATTGAAAAATTAATTAAGACTTATACTGCAGTTCTTAAATTATGACTTACACTTCAGTTCTTAAATTGTGACTTAAGGGGGAATGGGACGGCAGGACCGGGGGTCTCCAAACTCAAGTGCCCCAATGTTAATGCAATGGGAAAAAATTATTTTCTTTGCCACATTTCTCCGGCTGTATTGAATATTTTTACAAGCGGATTTTTTTATGTGATAAATGTAGCTGACTTACAGGTCTCTATCTTCCCACTTTTTGAAATTGCTTCGAATATTTTGTGTAAAATAATTTATTGAATATTAAAAAAAAATATTCGTACTAATTTCAAAAAGTGGGAAGATAGAGACCTGTAAGTCAGCTACATTTATCACATAAAAAATCCGCTGGTAAAAATATTCAATACAGCCGGAGAAATGTGGCAAAGAAAATAATTTTTTCCCATTGGATTAACATTGGGGCACTTGAGTTTGGAGACCCCCGGTCCTGCCGTCCCATTCCCCCTTAAACTGCAATTACATAGATTTAGGCTACAATAAAATGAGAACATTCCACAAAAAGAACCTTACTCGTTGAGGTTGCATATGGTGAATGCCGGAAGGTCCACCTCATGAGGCTGTGTGACATCCAGTTCAAGAATGGCGGGATATTCGAGGTACATCTCCAAGAACTTTGCACTTTGGGCTATGAATCCTACTGCGAGGAGGACTTTAAAGATAGTTCGAGCTATGCGTCTCCAAAACGAAAGCTTCCTCCATTCCATTTCAAAAGATTATTTCATTTAACCAACAATTGGATTAAAAAATATATTCTTTGAAATATCTTTTATTATGCATTCAGAATTGTAGGGTTGGTATGCAAATACATTTTTTGTTCACCAATGATCATCGATTTGAGTTTAGAATTCAGTTTATCCAAGAACAATGTTCAATGAATATCCAATCTTATAAAACTATTGTTCTATTTTCATGTACGATTATTCGTAGTACAGTGAATATAGATAATGCAGATTTATTTTTGCTGTTAGAAATGCGCTTAATCTATGAAGATTTTCATTATATTCTAAAAAGGCACACTTTCTACACTTAGATCTTCTCTCAAAGTAGCAGAAGTTTTATTCAAATAGTTTCTAGTAATATCTCTCATAAGTGTAATAGTGTTAAAAATCCGTAAGACTTTCATATTTCTAAACAAATTTCAAAACTTTGCTCATTAAAAAAATAAGATAATTTGACTTTTTACAGACAAAATTCAAACATCCATTCAAGGACGTTAATTTCTGTATGTTTTCATCTCCAGGTTTTCTGCATAGTTTAAAACAAAAGCTTAATATGAAAAATTGCATAGAACATATGTCCATACTTCTAAAAACAATTAAACATCATGGCAAAACAATGTCATTTTAAAATTCACTTATGATTTAAAATTACAGAACAGTGTGTGAAGAACAGTATTAAAAAAACCTTGCATTATAATTGTCAACTACGCATAGATGCATTTTCCCTATTTTTTTTCTCTACGGTTAAGGAATAGATACAAGCACATAAATGTGTAGTACACTAAAAACATGAAAACAATAATTTGCATTAGTATAACACATAAATCGAAACTGAGATAAAGCTGTCGTGAACGAAGTTACTAATTATTGTTTTACTGGAAATGACAGAGACATGCTTTATCCTTTCTACGATAATTGTTTTTCTGACGCATTGATTTTACCTAATGCGCTGAAGACTTAAGTGATTTAAGCATGAAGAGTTATGTTACTTTTCAAATGGTGATTTAATTAAATGTTTCCGAAAACGAGAAGATTTGTAGCAAGTTCTGACATTGACACCTGCTTTTATCCACGCAAGTTTTAAACATCTCAACAACAATAGAGAGATCTTTTCACTGCCATGCATAGCAGGTTCGTTGTTCGAATCCCGCATAGGGCAAGGTTTACTCAGTCTTTCGTCCCTTAAATGGGCCGATGAAATGAAAACCAAGCTTATAGCATGCTCGGGAATTAAACACTTAGGGGTTTCGCATGAGATTGACCAATGATCGGACTCATGCTTCGCAACTCATAGTCCTTGATAAGGAGAGCTGAAATAGGCAAAGCACGCCTTGGTTCACTGTAGGCTGTAGCTTCACTAAGTTTAGAAACAAAAGACAAAAGTTCAGCTTAGAGAGTTAAGAAAATATATTTAAAAACGGAACTTGGTCAAACACAATACTTAAATTCTAATATACACTGCAAAACTTCGGGAAACATTTCTCAGTAAACACGATTTCATTTTCGGAAAAGCGAAATCAGGTATTCTATTAATAATATTTCTTCTTCATTGAGTAATTTATTCAATTATTTTTGTTAATTATAATTGTGTTTTCAATTCAAAAACATCTAAATCAAATGTACTAATGAAAATGGATGTATTAGTTTCAATTTTTAAAAAAAAATTAAAAAGGGGAAATAACGGTGCACTCTTAGCTTTAATTTCAAGCATTTTTTTTTAATTTAGAACAAATTTAAAATGCCAAGTGTACCACAAAATGCTTATAGAAGTAAGTAAATGAATACAACATTAAAAATTTCAATTGAGAATAAAATCGAAGAGAATTCCATAAGTTTCAATTCTTGGAACCAAACTTAAAGCAATAAACTCACTTTTGCATTACCTGAATATTCCTATTAACTTTTTTTTTCAATTGAGTTGCTTCATTGCTAAAAAGCCCCTTGCAGACTCAGCTTATTCCCCAGAACAAAAAGAAATTTTTTGTGGCACCATGTAGGCGTCTCTCGCTACCAATTTTGACGCTCAGGTTACAATGAATCTGAGCTCTCTGTGGATGTTAATGCATTCCGAGATTTAATTTTGCCAAGAGAACCCGAGCCAAATGAGTATCTCAAGTGATATTTCACATGCCACATAATCATATGACAAGCGAGCCCAAGATTTTCCAATCCAGAAAATCACACGACTCAGCCGGGGTTCCAACCCTCAAACTTTGTTGAAGGCTTTATTTGTATTGGTCTTGAATTACGTTGATTTCAACTACTATATGAATAAACGTAGTTTAGAGTGGCCTTAAATTGCTTAAAATATTTATACAACTTTTTTAAAGCATTTAGTATTATCATGTATATGGTACAGAGTTACAAATGGCCACAAGCCAAAAGGCAAGATTTGCATACATAAAAATTTAATCTCATTGGAATACATACTACTATTCAAAAATTTTATTAAATTGTTTGATTTCGATCCGGTTCATACTTTATTTTTGATCGCGAAATCTATCAGATTTGTGCTGTATTATATAGTTTAGCTAGTGAAATCACTTATATCTTTATTTTCCGAAAATTAAGACTGCCGAAACAAAGTTAACATATAAAGGAAAATTATTCACAGTACCTTAAACCTAAAAGCATCATACGATATGTATGATACATTTGCGATAACATTCTGACATCGCGATATCGTATGCTTTTATGCTATTATTGTTTCTTCTTGAAAATCCTCTTTTCCCGTTTTGTGAACATTTTCAAACTACAGATAAACAACATTTATCTTATTTAACTTTATCTATTGAGAAACAAGAAATCTTTACAAACTTCTTTAAAATAGCATGCAATTACAAATTCCAACTTGTGTGGGTCTATATCCATAGCTATATCACATGCATTACTTTTATCCGGTTATTTTATTGCTCTGTCGTTGATTTTATGCTCTGTAATATAACCATGACACTTCGAAGTTGAGATAGAGGTACAATAAAAAATTTGATTAAAACTAGATCTATCTCTTGCTGTTTGCTTTCTTTTCTAATGCCTTGTTCCTAAAGTAACCATGGTTAGAAGAATATTACAAGTCATATGTTTCTTCTTACATTATTATTGTTAAGTAATGTCAGACATATTGTTATTTGATAATAAGTTTTCCCATTATTCACCATGGAAATGTCTTGTTTTTCATGTGTTTCAACTCGATTTCGACAGCAAAGAAGTGTTTATGTTTATCTCATGTAAGTTTTTTCATTCCTATAGCATAAGCTGTTTGCTGTTATCTTTATTAACTAATTTTTTTATATCGTATAAGAGTTATAAAGTAAATTGTAAAAACTTATTAATTTGAGACTGAGCCATTCTATTTACATTTTATTCGATTTTGTAAAACACTATATATTTAAATGTGTAATGTGTATAACGTACACCTTAAAACAAACGAGCGATTTTAACTCAGTCTGAGTTAATTTTCACTCCTTTCGGTGTCGAAAATGCACTTCTCCTACAGGAGTGGATTTCACTCTTTTGTTTTAAGAGTGTGTAGATTAAATAGAAGTTTAGCAAAATAATTTTCAAAGAAGATCTAGTTTAAAATTTCCTTAATAAAAAAAAGAGATAACGTGTTACTGTGTTTTTAAACTGTCCAAGAACTTGAAAACTTGAAAAAAACCTACCAGAATCTTATATAAAATAGTAAACTCGTCTTACTTATATAAAACTTATATAAAAGAGGAAACTGCGTAAACAACGCTCCTGGCGCCGAAATTTCGCCTGCTCCCATTTGTTGCTCCTTTGCCCCTGATATTCGTGCGCCCTGTTACGTCAAAATCGAAGGAAAAAATAATTAAAATAACACTCTAACTGAAGCTAAACTAATAAAAATAATAAATTTATGTCTTGAAATAACAAATAAAATTGATTATTGAATGTGAGACACCTTTTTTTTTATTCGATTCTCGCACTCGAAAATGGGAACTATTTACCCCCTCTTTCTCGTAGAACATTTGAATACTGCAAACTTAATGTCGGTTTAGGTGTAGAGAATAAATTAAAATAGAGGCGCAGTAACCCTATTCCGATGGGACCAAAATGAACACGTTTTCTTATTGTCCGTCATGTGATTGTGTACGTCATGTGCTCTGCCCCCTGCTCGCTATGGCTTGTCAACCCCAGGGATGCGCAGTTCGCTCCTCATCAGCCACTAAACTATTTTAAACTAGCTATTCTGAGCCACTTGCATTAAAAGAATCACTAAGGTCTAATTTCCTTAATAAAAAAAAAGAGATAACGTGTTACTGTGTTTTTAAACTGTACAAGAACTTGAAAACTTGAAAAAAAACCTACCAGAATCTTATATAAAATTTCGATAAAATTCGATTCTCGCACTCGAAAATGGGAACTATTTACCCCCTCTTTCTCGTAGAACATTTGAATACTGCAAACTTAATGTCGGTTTAGGTGTAGAGAATAAATTAAAATAGAGGCGCAGTAACCCTATTCCGATGGGACCAAAATGAACACGTTTTCTTATTGTCCGTCATGTGATTGTGTACGTCATGTGCTCTGCCCCCTGCTCGCTATGGCTTGTCAACCCCAGGGATGCGCAGTTCGCTCCTCATCAGCCACTAAACTATTTTAAACTAGCTATTCTGAGCCACTTGCATTAAAAGAATCACTAAGGTCTAATTTTAAAATTTCTGTTCTTTCACTTATTTTTGCAATTATCCTGTGATGATTTGGGATAATATACAGTTACTTTACATAAATCCATTTTCAATCGTAAAAATCGACACGTAAAATCTGTGTACTTAAAACATAAAATCGAATAATAATAATTTCCAAGATCAGACAATTTCTAAGACCAATTTTTTTTGTCTGAAAAAATCCAACTTATTCCTAATTTAAATTTTATCTCAAGGAAAGAAATCTCTCGTATGTTTTACAGGGAGAAAATATCCAGGATAGTGAGGTACTTTGAAATTGATCCATTTACTAAAATAGATATCCGACGAATAAAATATCTCTTTACAAATGAATTTTGCATTGTTTTATTAGTACTGAGAATATTTGTTGCAAACAATTCAGGGGCCTTCATACCGCAGACAAAGAATTCTGCAAAATAAATCGGTTGATTTCCCGAGGGAAAATTTTCAGAAAAAATTTCGTATAATTTACAGAAACATTTTTATGTATTTCGTATAATTACAAGAAAGAGTTTTATTTTAACAGATTTTTTTTAAAAGGATTGAAGGTCGTTGAACAGTTTCTTTTCAAGTATCAGAAGTAGTATTTATGCAACTCTCGAATTTATTCGATAAATATTATTTCTATAAATTCTAATTAATATCTTAATATAACTAATATCTTAATTTATTCTATAAATAAGTTCCAAATTTATATAGTAACAGCAAAGTAATGGTGTACCAGCTATTTCTTTTTTCATTATTTATGTATTTGATATTTATCTATTTTTTGCAGAGATGTGAGATGTGTGCTTTTTGTTTACTTTCATCCTGCAGATAGATGGAACTGTTGATTCAAATGTAAAACTTTTTATTTTAACATTTGCTGCAATTTTATTCAATTAATGAAACTGAATTGCCCTGTTATTTTCCGAGTGGCATTTCTATATCAATTTCAAGCTGTCAATTCACAAATAAACAGCACCGCGTGTTGTTATTAATATATCGGAGTTGTAACCTTCAACTAAACAATAAGAAGACACGTGTGCTTCATGAATTTTAAATAGGGCATCATCCGATGTCATTGTTTTTCTTCACCTGTGAAGGTGTGTCGAATGACGTAGGGTTTCACCTTTTTTTCACCCAATGGCATCGCAGTTTTAAATAAGGTGTGGCGTGATGTTCTCATTCTTTGTTTACCTCTCAACGTAGTCTTGGGAACTAAGGGTTGACAAGTTTCTATCACGTTATACATCGATTCAGAAATGTACATAAAGTATTGTTATTCTTTTATTCATATGCTACTATTAGTATCCTGAGAATTAGTCGTTTTGTATATCGGTATTGTCTATAACGAGAAAAACAACTTCAATGTATATAATTTATTAATTAAGTTTAGTTAAATGTTAACGGTTTGGGAACGAAAACAATAATTGTGTAAAACATTTTTTTTTTTTTACTTAGAGGTGACACATATGACAAATACCGTTTTTTCTACTAACAGTTTGAATAATGAAGAAAGTATTAACTACGAATAATCATAATATTTTTACCCAAGCTAGTTTCGCTCGCTACTATGAGGCAAACAATCTGTCAAAAGGGAAATTCTTTCAACAAACTCTCAAAAGTCTCTTCTTAACACAATTATTAGCACGAATTTATAAATAATAAAAAAAAAGCTCAACGATTCAAGTAAAGCCTCGTCATTTTTTTACAGAATTTCATTAATTTTCATATAAAATGGTAAAACAGGCAGCAACAAAAATTAACACTAAATTAATTAACCTCCGAACTCTGGTAGAAACAAAACCAATTCAGCATAAAATTTTATTTGCTGTGTTTATTATGCTAATTAAATATTAATTTTAAAACAAATTGCCAATAATATAAAATATCACGTCCGCCCTTTAAAAAAAAAAAGATGTTGTTTTTACGATATCGAAGCGAAAGAAACCTGATTAATATGAAATTGAATTTCTTTTGAGTAGAGTTTTTAACCCTTAATTTTGAAAGGTTTCTGATTTTTAGTTCTTTTAATCTTTTATTCTTATCGACCTTAAAATATATTTCTCAAAGAATCACCAAGGGGAAAGAAATTGTGGAATACTGCCATAAAGATAGTGCCTGTGAAACTGAATATCACATTTTTAAAAAAAATTATGATTTTTAGTAAAGCCTTTTTGAATTTAGAAATGCTTCAGATGTTTTTGTTTACCCAATCGAATTTTATCGTACAGATTTACTTGCTTTAAATTCTAATATCATTTTTAAGATATATTTTAAAGTCCAAATTTTAAAAAATGGATACACAAATGTATTAATATTATTAACATTAAAGTGAGAAAAATTACATGCATTTTACATCATTGTGTTAAGATCTCACAGATTAAAAAGTAGTGTGTTACATCTTTTGTACACAGCAACAAAATTAACGTTATTTACAAAAGGCGATGTTGATTGAAATGGTTAAATTTCTATTGCAATTAAATGGTTAAATGTAATTGCAAGAGTGAAAGGTTACTGTGTGTAAGGAAATCTATATGATTTCCACACAGTAACACGCCTTTTCTACTTTAAAACATGGAACAGATGTTGAGGGCGGTTTAAATAAGCAGGAATTCCTGACATTGTCTTCTTTTCTTCCAAGCAAGGACAACTACCAGTCGCCAGTTCATAGATAGATGCAAGATAATATTTATTACTTCTAAATTTTAAGTTTATAATAAATGAATATTCATTTGTTTGTTAAATTGATAAAACTCATGCAGTGAAATCAATATTACAATTTGGGCAAATTGTGCATCTCTCAGAGAGACGATTAATAGAAATATAATTAATAAATATTATTTCGATTTTTTATATAAAAGAAATGGAAAAATGTAAAATAGAATTAGTACCTGACATTAAAATCCCAAAAAAATACTATTGAATAATATGAATAATAAACCCAGAATTTATTTTAAAAATCTTCTCATTTTTTTATATATTTTAGGGATAACCATAAGTTATAGATAAGTTAAGTGAATTGTCAAAAGAAGAAACGTGTTTCTTAAATTATTTAAAAATTGTATGTTTGTAGTAGGTGGTTGTAAATGGATTATCCGTGCCTTGAATTTTAAAATTTTTATAAAATTATTAAATTTATATATGTGTGTGTGTGTGTATATATATATATATATATATATATATATATATATATATATATATATATATATATATATATATATATATATATATATATATATATATATATATGACGTACTGTTCCAGCTTTCACTCCTGCAATTCTTTCAATCGGTGCTTTTCAACGAGAGTTGGTTCAGCATACGAGGCATGAGAACAATTTATGTTCATTCAGGGCATTTTTTAATTAAAAAATATGATCAAAATAATTATTGCTTTTAAACTCAATTTAATCGGGGGGGGGGGGGGGGTTCTAAGTATAAGTTCCGTTTTCGACCCTCATTGATTTTTTTTTCAATATTCATTTATATGAATAATCACCATAGCCTATGTTAAAAACAAAACACAGACATCTTATTCATTGGGCATGTTTCAGGTCTTGTGTGGCATAAAAAAATGCGGAATTAAGTAATTTCTTTCTCCACGCTCGATTGGTACATGAATTTCATGTGGAAACAGATCTACAAAAATTCAAATTTAGGGATGAAAGCTGGAATCGTACGTCACCCAATACAAACCAATAGTTCCAAACATGTTTATCAACTAAACCAAAATGTAAGGCTTTCACAAAGCCATCAATAATCTTGAAATGGTATGACTCAAGTATCTGGCAATAGAATTCCGATGCTTTAAAAATTCCATTTTCTTTCTTTATACTTTCGTATTGTATATGTCAAGCTCTTACTAAATGCTAAATATAGTGCATTCTTAATTAAACTTTATGAAATAAATTGTCATATTCGTTACAAATATTTTAAATGAAATAATTGTTGCTAAAAATCTTGATCTGTACCCTACGACATTGATCAACATGAGTTTTTTCTTGTAAGTCTTGTTGTGACCTTTTTCTTTTAAAAATGTGTATCTGAATTACTCAAGGTTTTGCAATGCTTAGTATTTTTTCATATAAATATTTTAATTTAACTTGCAGTAGAAATTACATCTTTAAATGTCATAATAGTATGTGTTTTGATGGCTGTTAAAGTCTGCATAAAAATATGCACTAGTTGATTTCTGATCGTGCAGGTATTTTATAGATATTTATCAAGTTATTTTATAATTTTGTCGCATTATGCAGTTACACTCATTTTCGACTATGCTATTTTTTCCTTAAACCTACTCTCGAGCAACATCTATTCTTGAATATTAATAACTTGTTATTATTTTCTCAGTCAGATCTAAAGCAACTCAAAATTTGCAAAGCATATAATTCTTTACATTGCATTAGAATTATTAGTTCAAATAAATGGCCTAAACACAATTTCGGTGTCATTTAAAATTTGCATTAAAGGGACCAGTCGTACTACAGTAGCTGGAAATGTACAGTGTATACAATAATTGCTATATATCCTGCTTAATGGACATGGTTTGAAGAAAACTAAAAATTGGCTTGTTTATTCTTGTGTTTGCTACAAATCCAGTTCTTAATTTTAAAAAATAAGGATGCTAAAAAGTAAAATATTTAAATATGTAATTGAAAGTTCTTAGTTTATTGTTAAAATTCAGTGGGAGAGGGGAGTGCAAAGGTTACCACACTCCGAAGTTCCAATTTTCAGTGTTCCTATGATTTCTTAAAAGAGCAGAATGAAATATAAAACTTATTCTTTATATCCTAGGTCAAATCCAAATAGCTATACCCTGTCTAATTACTAGGCAAGCTTCAAAAACACTTTCCTTCCCATCCCTTCACTTGGTTTTTAAGGAAACGGGGGGAGCATCATTTTTCTAAACCTAACAGGTTTGAGATTCTGTTGTGAGTTTGACAGTTCAAACCCAAGTAGGGTGGGTGAAAAAAATGCTCACCCCATTGGGCGTTTCAAAGAAAACCCACATGCGGGGAGAGGGAGGAAAATGCCTTCAAAGCTCGCATTCAGGCTAGACAGGGTATAGCCCAGCGATTGGTAGAAATTTACTGTACGGTAACTATTGGCAAACTTTCCGAAATCACACCAAAAGTCCGCATTCTGGCGACTTTTGACGTCATGCTCTCTTCACAACGATGTCGTTTTCCGGCAACCCTATGTGACCGTTGTGGGTTTCGGTCAAAGTCGGACAGGTTGCCACAAAAAACTATTTATTGCCAAATCTGAAAATCGTGCCAATAGTTACCGTACAGTAAAGGTGATCCCAGCGATTTCTTGAGCTTGGCGACATCTCTAAGATCATGTTTTCCAAACGCTCTTAGCTTGCTGGGGGTATGTTGCTCTAAAATTGATCTTGATCTGCTTCTTTATGCATGCAATGTTAGTTTAGTTGTTGTTCACTTATTCCTGTTGGTCCATCAGCAGACTAGAACAAGTCTATGAGCTCGAAAGTTTTCAAAAAATCAAGGACTAGAGTAGAGATCAATATGTTAGTTTAGCATCCCCTTGTTTTTATTAGTATGGTTGCCAGGAAAGAAAAAGTTATTTATGGCTCTATAAAAACTCACCAAATTTTTTAATTTGTCTCTAGGTGATTTAAATATTCATTTAAAAGTTGCAAAAAAAGCTTTGCCTAAATAGTCTTAGTATGATTCCATCATTATTGGGCTCAAATTTAGGTTGTACTGAGGACTCCTGTTGCCTAGGACGGGTAAAATTTTTATTTAAGAAAGTTTTAAAAATAAACCTTTTAAGTAGATAGACATATACTCTTATCTCTTTCATAGCATAGTAAAATTATTGTTTTATTTTTAAACAAATTTAATTGGAGATGGGGATCAAGACTTGTATTTAGAAATTGATCACTTGTATCTGAGAAGTGAATAAAAAAAGTAATACAAAGGGAAGATCTAAAATGTGAATGAACCTGTTGTGGAATGCTACTTTTATGAGATGCCAATAAACAAGTTTGTGACTATTTTATTTAGAATGAAGGTTTGTCATAGAATGACTAAGTCTTTCTAACTACTGATTACAAACTGATGATCTATGTTAATCATTGTTTTACTTGTTTTAAATATTTTGATTTACAGAAATTGGTTTTAATCTGCCTTAACTGGGGAAGACGGGCTCTGAAAAAACTCTTTAGGATGTTTTATATAGTCAAAAAGGGATTCAAAACTAAAGTTGTGTTATGTGTCAAAAGTGTAAACGTATTTGCATGTGAATTTTAACGTGATCTTTTATTAAGCTCTACGTTTTATTATTCTTATTGAAATTTGTATTTTTAGAAAACACAAAAAACTTTTTTTTGAAGTCTAACTATTTGTTTATTTATTTTTAATCAATTTGATAAACATTATCTAAGCTTACAAAAACCATGTGAATGCTAAAAAAAATTTGTAATGTGCTATCAAATTTTTTGGTTAATTCCTTTCAATATTCAAGAACTATATGCGCTTTTATTTTAAAGGCAGATATTATGTACAATCTTTACTTGCCTTTTTAATTCTATTCCATGTTCTTTCAGTGGAGGCCGGTCCTCTAAAACCTTTAAGCCTAAAAAGAACATCCCCGAAGGGACCCACCAATATGATCTGATGAAGCATGCTGCCGCCACACTTGGAAGTGGAAACTTGCGTCTTGCTGTAATGCTGCCCGAAGGAGAAGATTTAAATGAATGGGTGGCTGTCAACAGTGAGTGAAAGAGTGTCTTATGGATGGATTTTTTTATCTTTAATTATAATTTTAAAATTAACTATTGTTCATAATAGGAAATTGAAATTAAAAGCACATATTTAATAAATATTAAAAGTAAAAAATATTTGTATAGATAGTAATACCATGTATAAAATAATTATTGTTTGTATAGGTTTTAATTTAAAAAAGAAAAAGAGTGGGAAAATATAAGGGATAGTTTATACCACCAATACCTGGACATTTTCTTAGACTTTTGAAAAAACTTCTATTTTTCTTTGATATTATGACTGTTTGGGTGATGGGCAAAGCATTTATACAATTTTTAAGAGAAGACATGAGAATATCTATTGTAGGCAAAGAGATAGCAATTTCCATTCACCTATTGAAATCTGCTGCTTTGTCAAAATACTTAAGCGTGTCTTTCATATAAGCAAGCTCAGTATATCAAAGGTTGGAAAATAATCCATAAGATACAATAGTGCATATTAGCTATCCTCAAAGTGGTGCCTTTCTGGATTATTTTCCCCTTTCATATTTTTTTCTTCAATTAAATCAAATATTTTAATTTATACTAGGTGTAAAAATATACGTGTATTCGGGGCTCGAAATATCTCAGAAATTGTGTCCATTCGTTTAAACTTCTATTTGCCGTCACAAGGACATCGTAATTGAGTAATTAGTTCTCCTCTGGGAATTTTTGAAAGCGGAGGACGGATGGTTTTTCGAGCCCTGCGTGTGCTAATAAAATTTATCCCATTTTATTATAGTTGTATTAGGTATTACAGGGGTAATTGTGTAACCCAACCCATGTTGTAATGTTCATACTTGTTTAAAATCCATCTCTGAATTGAAAGAAATTAAAATATCTTTTTATCATCCTATGCAAAATGAATCCTTTTTTTTTCATGATTATTATTAATAATTATTAAACTTATGCATGCAGTGTGTAAAATAAACATATAACTCATTAAATTCTTCAAAGACTATTCTTGATGTTGTCGGAACTATTTTTAGATACTTTTGGTCACAACCTGACTCTGTTGCACTAACTTTAATGAGTGAGGACAAGACAACATCATTTAATATTGTACATTCGTTGCATAATTACTATTATGTAATGTATTGTCAGGTTGGCTGTGTAACTGATCAATTAGCAAGATTGTACACATTATAAAATATGCTGAGGAAAATGAATATTTATTAAAATAGGTTGTTACGATTAAAATGTAATTAAATTACTTTGTAAGCTATCTAATTTTTTTTTTAATTCTCCTTAATGTTTTATTTTAATGTATGAAATTCATAATTTTATATATGTTATGAAAACCAGCATGACAGGTCATAATAGTGATATAATGAAGTGTTTCTTCTTGCTTAAGATTAAGTTTAACATCTTCAACTTCTTACCTTTTCACATTGAGTCCAGGCCTCAGTCCCTAGTTTCCTTTTCCTTTGATTTTCAATTTATATTCTATATATGCTGAGTATTTTGCTTTTTCTACTCAAGTAAACCCAGAGAAAGTTGGAAAGTCCTGATAACACTTTATTTTAACCTTTAATCAGTTAAAAATGCAATTTAATAAATCAGTCTGATTAAAATGTTGGAATGTGAAAGCCAAGCATAAGATGTTTAACTTTTGTAAATCCATATGTCTTTCCGCCAAATTTCGTATTATGAACTGTTTATGAGTAAGATTGGAGTAGTCTGGTAGATTTTGGATTGATGAGTTGTTTCATTGTAATATCTGATGAGATTTTCTTTCCCTAGCTGTGGACTTCTTTAACCAAATTAACATGTTGTATGGAACAATCACAGAATTTTGTACTGCTGAGAGTTGTGGGGTCATGTCTGCTGGTCCAAAGTACGAGTACCACTGGGCAGACGGACAGACAGTGAAGAAACCTATCAAGTGCTCTGCACCAAAGTACATTGACTATCTCATGACATGGGTGCAGGACCAGTTAGATGACGAAGCCTTGTTTCCTTCTAAAATTGGTAACTATCTTAAAGTTGCATGGGTCACGTTATTTAAGGTTATACCAAACTCCTCTTAGTTCATTTGACTTTTGGCTTCTTAACAACAGATGGCTGTACTGAAAATTGTTTTATTAGTAAATTATATACTACACATCAACACTTTTAAAGTATTTGAATAATCATTTTATTTGTTATGTAGCAATTAACTAAAAAATTCATTAAAAAAAGTGTAATTTGTATTAATATTGAAATTTGTTCTTCAAAGCACAGGGATGCAAGTCTTCCGCTTTTTAGCGGAATTCCGCTTTTTGTTTTCCTTCTCCAAAAACAATTTCCGCTTTTAAAAAATTCCATTTTTTTTTAATGTGCCGAAAACATTCGGGGTGTAATTAATTTTTTTGTTCTAACAAACCTAGATAGCGTACTGCTTTAGTCCCCTAAATTCAACATGCCATGAGGCGGTGATCGCATTCCAGCGTCTTTCCCCCCTTGCAGCAAATAATTTAGCCATCGTCAGTTACTGTACAGAGGGTCGAAACGAAAATTCGATTTTAGCGGTATCGCATTTGCAATGCATTTTTAAAGCGATTGTTTACTTTTTCTGTGCACCGTACTTGACTGTGGTTCTAAAATACGACATCCGTCCCCAATAGCCATCGTGTAGCTCTAGTGCGACGATAATTCAAACCTAACCTTTGCACCGTAATTCGGTGAAACTAAACCTAAATTTCAATAAAGCGCTAGTTAAAATAACAGTTTCTAATAAGAAGGAGAACATTTTCTATCGAAATAGGAAGATGAATTAAGATTAGATTACACAATATGTCTTCAAATTTTGGCCAACAAGTATACCTTGTAGAAGAAACTCTATATTGATGAAAACTAAGCTTGAATATTGATAAATAACTAGTTTAAATAATAGATTTTAATAATAACGATAAAATTTTCTATAACAAATGGAAAGATGAATTAAGATTAGATTATACTAAGATGTCTTCAAATCTCGGCCAGCCAGTGCAATCTCCCGTTAGAAGAAGCTCTATATAGATGAAAACTAAGCTTAAATTTTAAAAAATAACTAGTTTAAATAATGGATTTTAACAATAAAGATAAAACCTTTAATTAATATTTGAGGATGAATTAAGATTACATTAAGATGTCTTCAAATATCGATCAACGGCCAGTGCAATCTCCCATTAGAAGACGATCATTTACCGTGACTAAAAATGTTTAGTCCAATAATGCTTCCTGATTTACTTATTTTGCCGCCTAGTAATTTTCACGAAATCTGCCAATGACTTCACATTGCATCAGAATGATTGACAGTTCTATGGCTCTGCGTAATCGGAATAGTATCTTTTGTAGCTCCGGTTCAGGCCAGTCGGACAACCACAATATTTTTTCTGATCAAGTGTCTGTGAGTCGTGATCACAAGTACAGCTTGAAAATTATAATACTTTTTGTTTACGTTTGAACCTTTTTTTCAATTCTACTTCAGCCTATACTGGCTTTCTGATTGTAGACGAATTTTAGTTTTTTTTTTTTTAATGTAGTGTCGGCTTATGCACTCTTTATAAATGTAGATGTTTTTTTTAGCATGCTTGAACTATGTTAATGAGGATATGCATTGAAAGATCAAATGTTGGGGATTTCAATCCCAAAGAGGAAGTCAATATATATATTTTTTTTTTGGCGAAGCGCGGTGCCCAAATTGTTAGCCTTATGGAACTGCCAAACTACCAAAACTTGATGGTAATACACCAAATGAACAGCAAAACATGCTCACACACATACAAAACTGATGAAGTTAACCCCTCTCCCCAAAATAGCATAAATAAAAGTAAATTTACTTATTTAAAATGTTTATAAATAAATTAAAAGTACATTTAGTAGTATACTCACTAAAATTTTTACATTAACATATGTTGTGTCATGATAATTGTTAAAATTCCAATTTTATCGGTCACACTTAGTTCAGCTTTTTTGGTTATCCAAACCAAGCATTTGGTTTGGATTTCAGCTTTTTTGTTCAAGAAGCACTAACATCCCTGAAAGCATAACTGCTGTGTAACATTTGTGCTTTGCATAGTAAAGTGGCATATGAGGAGATTAGTAGCCTCTTGTCCCCTACAAGCAGGGTTCAATTTAAAGAAAAGCTTAGGAACAACTGCTACATAATGTTGCATTGATAATTATTTTATGATTAACAACAAGATATATTTGAGTAAATTCTTAGTCAATTGGGACTTTTTAAATTAATACCAATGTATTAATATATTTTTAGAGCAATTTTATTTTACAGTAGTTGTTTAATATATTAGATGCCTCTGTACTTAAAGCTTTACCTGTTGAAGCAAAATATCAAATTCAATTTTCCTTTCTAAATTTGAACTTTTTAAATATACTAACAAATTATTCGATTAATATTTGTACTGCACTAAATGTTATATGTTGAGCAAGCTTCGAAACTCAATTTCAAAACGTTTTGGTCCTACCATACAATTAAACGTAAAGGTCAATGTTTTAAACTTTTGGGCAAATATATTGCTTTATTTATGATCTGGAACTTTTAAGATCTAGGCTTAAATACTTAGCTACTAATTGGTGCATTAATAATGGAGGTAACCCCTGATTATTGTACCTGTCTACTCAATTTCTACAGGATGCAAAAGTTGCATAAATGAATTTAAGTAAGACAGTAATATTTTCATGCAGTTTTCTTGTATCGACAGTTTAAAAATATGTACTTTAATTTTACAAGATTTGAAACTGTTTACTAATTACCATCTCTGATATATAGGCTATAGAATGCAAGTAATGCTATTGACAAAGGTATAGACTCACTTTGAATTTCTTATGGGCTATAATGCTAACAAAAATGAAAAAAAATCATTGGACTTTGTTAACCTGCATTTACCAAAACCTCCTAAAGCCCTCGTGCATGATTCTATGAAAAATCTTGTTAAAGCTAAAGTAGGATCCCACTTAGCTCACCCCTGAAAAATTATCTGGAGATCCTATTTCATATTTCTAAAAATCTGGGAAATGCTTTTATTTAATTCATCAAACAAATAGAGAGATTGATGTTCTGCACCACTTTTGACCTTCCTTTAGACAGAAATATACCTATACTCCTTTAGAAAGAAATATATACCTACCTATTAGAAAATAGTTGTATGTGGCAATTCACATGTTAACTTATTTGTTATATCTTTCCTCCAGCATAAACCTTGAAAAATCAAGTGCATTAACCCTGTAATGCATGATTTTTTTTTTTTTTGTCATCCTGAAAAAATATATTAGTATTTTTAATACTTATACATTATGGGAAAAAAACTGAAAAAAAAAATTAACTGCATTGGAATTAAAATAATTTCAATTTTTATAAATTTTGCCGTGTGATAAAAACCAACTACAAAATTCCAATTTTGATAAGACTGACTAGAAAACTACTAAATATATTTTTAAATAACCCTCTTGAACTATAATTATTTTTCAAAACAATTTATTTGTATTTAGTACTATTATTATTATACTTTGAATACTGCCAAAGATGTAATTTCACAATAGTTAATAACTTCACTCTTTAATTTTGAATACACTTTTACTACTGTCATCTATAGTCACTAAAACTTCAAAATGGAATGTAATAGATGAAAAAAAAATTGTCAAGAGGGAGCTCTTCTTTAATAGAATTAAGCGGATTATGTTACTTGTTGCCATATGGCAACAGTATGCATTAGAGGGCTAACAGCATTTACAAATATTCCAGGTGTTCCATTCCCGAAGAACTTCCTCTCCATCGCCAAGACTATCTTGAAGCGACTCTTCAGGGTGTATGCCCACATCTATCACCAGCACTTCTCAGAAATTGTGAAACTGGGGGAGGAGGCCCACCTCAACACCAGCTTCAAGCACTTCATCTTCTTTGTCCAGGAGTTCAACCTCATCGACAAGCGCGAGCTTGCACCTTTACAAGAGCTCATCGAGAAGCTCGCATCCAAAGACAAGGATAAAGACTCGCACCCTGCTCGCTGATGAGCCACGCTGGGACCTCTGCTTTTCCATATCTCTCTTGCCCTATCTAGGTAGTTTGGGAGGCAGCAAATTTGTATTTTTGTGATAAAACTCGTGGGTTGGTTGTGTTTTTTTAAAATGAAAGTTTGACATGTGAGTAAGGCTGTTTTGTATACAATGAACATAGAAAAGCAACTCGATAAAAAAAATTGTGGTTTTTTTGTGAATTTGGCAAAACTTTGATGTATCCATAGTTGCCATTATTTTATTGAAGTGTCAACATCGGAACACAATATTCCAGATTGGTAACAAGTTTAATAATAGGAATATAAACTTCAAAATTTATTTAAGAAACTATCAGGTATGATGACAGGAATAGACCTTGACATTGAACTAAAAAATGTTGGTGGTTAGTTTTATCACATAAAAGTTAATTTGCATTCTCCCTGGCTACATATAATAAGAAAAAAATTGCCATATTGAGATTAGGTTTAGAGGGCAGATACTGATAGCCCATTCAAATTATATTTCAGATGAAGCATATTTTCCCCCCACGGAGGTATTTTTTTATAACGTTGTTGAGCAGGGTTGTCTTGGATTACGAGATATGGACCAAAGTCAACTGACTAGCAATATTTTTTTTACATATTCAAATTCACTTTAATCATTTACTGTAATGGCTAGAAGTATCTTGAATATGTCTATAGCCAATAATTTCTCCGTCCGAATATTTATCAGAACGATAAACTTCCCTGTAATTAACTTTACCTTATCACTTAATTTTTCTCTATAATAGATTCTCTAACATGTTTAACTTAACTTTTCTTTTAAATTTATGGCGTATAAACTGCAATTTTACATAATTTTTTGCCATAAAATTTGTTTTTAACATGATCAGTTGAAGATTTCATAAAATAATATGTTTAGAAGGTATCTTTTATTTATTTTAAAAATTTGTACTTATCAAATAATCCAATAACATCTTAATCCCCTAAGTATATAAATATATGACGAAGGCTCCTTTGATACATACATTACCTATTTTTTATTTGGAAATATGGTAATTTGCTTTTTTATTTTAATAATGTGTATCTGACATTAAACTATGTAAAATTAATTATTGTAAATCAATTTTTTTTATTCTTATACTTGCCATTTAGTTTATCTGTTTTCTTTGGATTTGAATTAAGACTTTTTTATTTATTTTAAAATCTGATTAGGCAAAACAAATATTTGTTACTTGTAACATTTTCTACTTTTGTTGCTTTATTTTGACTTTCGCAACAATTTGTTCAGCTAGCTATGCTTTTTCTGCCCAATTGTCTTTAGCTCAAGTGTCCTTACATGTGATTGGTGCTTGACCGAGCTCACAATGTCTGTTTAATAAGTAGGAACTATGACTTTTCTTTTTAATTAAAACTTTGCAAGACTTGTTTTTCACTTACATAGCATTTTTGATCATTTTCGTATTTAAATACATTTCTGTACATATGAATTAATTTTTATCACCTGATTTTTCTCTAACTTAAATTAAGTTTCTTGCTACTCTTATGTGTAAATTCTAAACTGGAAGAAATGTTCAGCATTTTGTATATTCTATGCATGAGTATGCAAGAATTTTCACAAATCCATGTATTTAAATTACTTGTGCCTATTAAGTTTATAATGTAGTTGAAATAGTTTTCGGAACACTGAAATCGAGTTTCAACTGGGTGTTACTGTGTAAATTAAGGTTTATGTGCTGACATGTAATATATAATTAAATAGCAAATAAAATGTGATGCTTTTCAATTACTTTTCTTTATTTTAGTGAGATTTTTTTTTTTTTTGCTTTCTTATGGAGAAACAATTGGCATATTTTTTTTGTATTTTGGAAGTAATTTAATAATTAGTTGCAAAAAAACATTCAATTTACTTTGGATGCAGTATTCAAACTACAGATTTGGCAAAGTTCACTTTAGCCTTTCCTCCCTGGGGTTGAAAAAAAGGAAAAACATTTTATCTTACAAACCAAACAGAAACCTTTAGTTTTTTTTTCTGAACAACTGACTGGAACATATCCTTGACCCTTGTTATTCTTATGAAAATAAGGCCAATCATCAAATATATATCATTCAACTATGCTGCTTATTGCTATACAAAAATACTTATGATTTATATTTGTTATCAAATCATTCAAAATTGTCAAATATGAAGCAAATTTATAGATTTACAGCCAATTTCAGGGCCCTCTGAAATATCCTTGCTCAAGTAACAATGACAGAAAAATTCCAGGATAATTTTATTTAAATTATTTAGGGTGATTTTAGCAAAAAAAATACTAAGTCTTTAGTAGTTGGGTATAGATACCGGTTGTAAACTGGTAGCCAATAATCTTTGTCGTTATGAACAACAAAAGGGGGAAAAAATAGTCTATCGAATTTTGTGAAATTTAAAAAAAAAATCAATTTTAGCTCCTATCATCCATATTTAGTGACATAAACAAATGAGAGGATAAGTTTTACTGATCCAGAGGAAAAGTTTTACTGATTTCAACTGAACTTTCACTTAGTGAACGACTTTTTTTATACACATAAGAGAACTAAGCAATATAATTACGAATAATTAATACATAAATTATATTAATTTCAATTTTTTAACAAATATTTAAAAAAGCCCGCGTTTTGTTATTTTTAAGGGAATATAACTACTAAAACGCGGACTTTTAAGAATGTTTTTTTTTTTCCTTAAAATTCAAAATTTTCTTCTAAAGATTATCGTCATTTGATCATTTTATAAATGAGGAACAAACATACAAAACCATGGGTTTTAAATGGTTGCTCCTAAAATGGATAAGGATATCTAAATATAATAGGCACTTTCGATTTCATTAAGATTTAAGAAAAACCTATTTATAAAGTACACAGTGTACATGACAATAGGAATGCGAAATAAAAATAAATTCTTTTTTTTTTTTTAAATTTATCCACATCGATTGGTATTTCAGTGAAGTGGGCGGACGTTACCGTTTCATGAAACACGGATCACCAATTGAAGAGAAGAAAAATCCAAAAAGAATTTATCAACCTTTAATCAAATTCAATAATTTAATTGGAAAATAAGTATTTCTCATTATATGGTTTGACGACCGTTGATGGAACCTATTACGGCATTGCTATCCTTTTGACGGCCTTTAAAAATTTTGTATGGATACTTTTTTGTTCTAAAATTAATAACATAAAAGGCGCGTTTACATGAGCCATCTAGATCTAATCCATGGAATGCCAAATTCGTCATTAGGTGAAATAGTGGTCGAGCAGGATTTCTAACCCACATGATAGTCTGTGACCGAATCCATGGTATGAAACATCAAACCCTCCTTCATTTCAACCCCCCCCCCCCCCCCCAATGAATACTGCGATTCCGGTTCTGTCTGGGAGAAAATCTCCATGAGGGAAAAATTGCTGAGTTTGCTCTTCAATCCGCATGGATTCGATGGCTCATGTAAACACGCCTATTGATGGGAAAAGACCATCAAAACTATCGAAGTGCTCGTTCCAAGTCTGGGGGAAAAATTCCTTCTTGCATGTTAGTTTTATTATTTTTTTAAGGATCGTTCTTAAATACTACAGCCACCGGGGATCGCCAAAATAACTGCCGACCTATAAACTGCAACGTGCAATCAAAAACGTCCGACGAATAATACCCAATGTGTAGAGGGATTGCACATCAAATATAAGGTTAGGTTTTGAATTATCGTCGCACCAGAGCTACACGAGGGCTATTGGCGACGGGCGTCGTATTTTAGAACCACAGTCAGGTGACGAGCCAACCCTTGACGCAACCGTTACGGGTAGCATCGTACGCAGCGTTAGGACTTTGAAGGATATTTAACGTGCACTCCCGTACACGGGGTATTATTCGTCGGACATTTTTGACTGCAAGGGCCGTTTATAGGTCGGCAGCTATTTTGGCGATGCCCGAACCCGAACCTGGGACCTTCTCATGCTAAGCGAGTGCTTAACCGAATGGGCTCCCCAGCCCTCATATATACTTCAAAGTCCCAACGCTGCGTAATATGTCACCCTCAAAGTTTGCGTAGGGTGCCTACCAGGTATCGGTTTGTCACTTTACTTTGTCCAAATTGCGACGGGTGTAGCTCTAGTGCGACGATAATTCACACTAAACTTGAGCAGGACGGAAATCGGTAAAAGGGACATGATGGTCAAAAGCCTATAGAAAATAAAAGGCGCGAACCAATTTTTGTCTATTGAAAATGGCATCAGCAACGGCGCTTTTTTTCTTTATTGGATTGTTTGATTTTTGATTGTTATTGTCACATGACATCAACAAACACGGAAAATGGCGCCTTTCTTGTCGCGTCTGTTTAATATTCAAAAGAGATTTTCTTCTAATATTCAAATCGAAGATCAATGTAAAGACTTCAAAAGGTAAACCAAATAATTAACTGAAGCCTGTATTTTCTTACTTTATCGTTTAAATTAATGTACAAAAGAAATATGTTTTGCAGACGTGTTTGGGAATTACGTCATCAATGAACGAATTTACTACGTCCACTGTTTACATTTTCGTTTATAATAGGCCTAATAAAGCAATTTTGAATTTTCTGAATCGTTGTTTCGGAATAATTTCGATTGACGCGCTTTTAAAATGGTTTAAAAATGGAATTTGTTTTTGATCCTCAAATGATTTATAATTATTAGATTTTTGTTATAACAAAAAATTATACTATGTTCACTTTCCGACTATTCCCAAACTAACTTAATATAAAAATTAAGCTTCCTTTCAATTGACAACATTTTAGTAGATTATATAACATTGTCTTCATTAAGGAGCATACTTTTAGAGTACTATATTGAGTTTTTTTGCCACTTGTGTTGTTCTATTTACACGTATTTTAATATTTAAAATTATAACCAACAATTGTGTGAAGCACGGAATAAAGCTTCTGTGTTGAAAAAAAAGTGGTAGATATATAAAACACATAACAGAGTAACTTTCTTAAAAAAATATGTTGTTAAAATTTATCTTATGTTATTAAATTTCTGGAATGGGCACGGCAGGCCTTGGCCCACCAACAGGGCTGTTGCGCAGAGAAGTTTAGTTAAAAAATTTATCAACGAATTTTTTAAATAAAATTTAGTTGATTTTAAATGAAGTTATTTTAATCACAATTAACCAAACAAATAACATCTCGTTTAGTTTCATTTAATGTGTTTTCATATAAATATTTAATAATTGATTCTGTAACTTGACAGGAATTGAAAGATTATATAGGTGTTTGTTTCAATTAAAATGTTCCCTTGCAATTGGAGAGCAGAAGCTTTAGTTTAGAAATTCGAGAAAAATTGTTAAATTATGTAGAGCAGGGGTTCCCAACCGGTGGTACGCGTACCACTGGTGGTACGCGGAGATATTTTAGGTGGTACGCGTGAGTGTTGTGAACAACATTAAGCTTTGCTTTTGTAATAGCATTTCAATAGCTTTCGTACACACTGAGGATATTACTTATTATTTTAAACATTATTTAAAAGAGAAATCTTTAATTAAATTCTGGATCGTATATGTAAAACCTAGTACCCTTTGATCTTCCGGCAAACTCTGCTATTTTTGATGTCTTTTGTTGCTACTTACTTGTGTGACAGTATTTTTTTAACTCTGGTACATAAAAAAGAAACATAGAAGCAGAATAAGTGTGGAACTCTTTAATGTATTATTACTACTCGTATTACTGCTAATGTTGATATTTTAATCACAGGCAAACAACAAGTTTCGTACTTAAGACTATAAAAGTATATTTTGTAATTATATGATTAGGAATTTTTTTCGCAAAGTTTGTACTATTTTTTTATTTATATGTTTTTAGACCGGTGGGTAATAAAATAAAAATGTAAATAAGTACCATTATCATCCTTTTATTTCTCCATTATTTTAAGCAAAGTTATGAATAAACAAACATCTAGTCATTAAATATGAAGTTTTTCCTGGAATTTAATTAAAAAAGAATGAGCACTTTTAAAAGATTAAATATATGCTTATGAAAATATTTAGGACTGGTGGTACGCCAAAATTTCTCAAAAAGTCAAGTGGTACGCAGGTACAAAAAGGTTGGGAACCCCTGATGTAGAGTCTTTAAATATTAGGAATTTTGTAGGGTTCAGTTCTTTTGGGTTTGGTTGTTTGGCCCCTGTTTAAATTAAAAAAAAAAAACTTTGAATTTTAATTTTCAAATGTGTTTTTGAGTCATTATTCCATATAAATTTTATAATTTTTTTTGGAATTTTTGTTAATAAACAAGCAGGAAATAAATTATTAATAAAATAGAGCTTTACACTTCATATATAATTTTAGAAATAATAAAATGGAGTGCTTTCGGCCAGTGGCTGAGAGGTTAAATGTGTACATCTCATAAACCAAAGTTTGCGGGTTCAAACCCCGACTGAGACGTCAGAATATCTGGATGGGAAAATCAAGGGCACGCATTTCATATGATTATGTGGCATGTAAAAGATCCCTTGAGTAACTATTTGGCTTGGGTTCTTTCGGCAAAATTAAATCTTGGCCTTATCATCTACAGAAAGCTCAGATACATTGTAATCTGGGTGTCGAAATTGGTTACGAGAGTCACCTAGATGGTTCCACATAAAAATGGTTTTCAGTTCTAGGGAATATTCTGAGTCTGCAGAGGCTTGACCACCAAAATGGCATCCCCATTGGAGAAAATAAAATGGAGTGCTGTGACCTTGTGCCCAACATAAAAAAAACCATTTAAACTTTCCTTTGACTTAAAGGGGAATATGCGCACTGAACCGAGGGTCTCCAAACTCAAGTGCCTAAATGTTAATCCAATGGGAAAAAACTATTTTCTCTGCCACATTTCTCCAGCTGTATTGAATATTTTTACAAAAGTTTTTTTTTTTTTTAAATATTAAATGTAGATAATTTGCAGGTCACTGTCTTCCAACTTTTTGAAATTGCTTGGAATATTTTGTGCAAAATTATTCATTTAAAATTAAAAAAAATTTGAGCTAATTTCAAGAAGTGGGAAGGTCGGGACCTGTAAATCAGCTACATTTATCACATAAAACGCTTGTAAAAATATTCAATACAGCCAGAGAAATGTTTCAGAGAAAATATTTTTTTCTCCATTAGGATTAACAATTAACACTGCCCATTCCCCCTTAACAGCAATTTCTCTGAAAATAATTATTGAATACATTAAAATTAATGTTTTTAAGAAGCTTGTGTATTACATGTTGTGTTGATAAATATGGAATGCTAATACAAATAATAATAATAATGTCCTTAACCCTTGGTTAACATAAAGGTATGTGATCAAAATAACACATTTGCAATTATTAGTTTTTTTAAATAAATTTTCTAAATTAATTTTTTTTTCGTTTTACTTTTCTGCTGTTGGTTTGTTTTATTCTTATCTTTAGTATTAATAGTGAATGCCGGAATATTAATTTTTTGAGCTCAAGATCTGTTGTCATGTAATGGTCCTTTGTATTTGAATATAGAAAAATGATTGTTTTACTTTTAACAAAATCTATTAGTTAAGGATGTGATTTGTTTATCGTTTTTTTTTTCCTTGTCTATTGCAATTTTTAGCACTGTCATTTTTGTACTAATTTGCAAGGTGAAAAGATACGACTGCCTTTTGCAGGTTAACTGCAGTATCTAAACTAATGGCTCAGACCATTGTTGCCAGTATTCAATATCTCTAACCTATGCGAAATTATTTTTTAACCTATGCGACTGATTATTTCAGAGCTAAACTAATAATTAAAAAAATAAAACTTTTCCATGTGTTACTTTGGTCACACCCTTTATGTTAACCAAGGGTCAAGCAAGGACATCCTATTATTATTTGTATTAGCATTCCATATTTATTTCAGAGCAAAAAAGGGTTAAATTTATTGTTACAATTTACCTACCCACAGCAGAAGAAACAAAATCTTGGTAAAGAGATAGCTATTTTCTGCTAAATTTCAGGCACATATAACAAGTTGGTTTGTTACAGAATCTGTTTCTTCCACACAACATTTACCCTCAACAGGAAACACGCTAACAACACTCAGAAAGAAATTCGAGAAACAGGGCCGTTAGCTAGTTCTAATTCAAACTTTTATGAGCCAAAATTAATAATTATCTTTAATCTTATTTTTCAGTTTTGATAATTAATCTTTATCGTTTGCTAATTTTTTTCAAGTTCGAAGAATAATAATGAATTTTTTTTAAAAAAAATACATTTTTGCAACCACAAGTTTACATTTCGAAAAATAAACACTTAAAATTGTTGCTTTGAAAATAAAAACGAAACTTTGCATATTTTGTAATGAAAATTTCGATTTTTTAATGCATCTTTCTTCATTCATATATAATGAGCCTTCAAAACAACATTATTGTGCTATTACAACTATCCAAATTGAATTATTAAACAAAATAAATATTTTTTTCAAGAATTTTATATTAAAGTTTCGTGTACGTTTGTTTAATAGCAACAGTGAAATTATTGAAATAAAATGGAATTTGCATGTTATTTCAATGTAGATTAAATTTTTAGTTATTTAAATTTTAAATAAACTACTAATAAATTTTTTTTAAAATGAAATTTGGAATGTAGCCTAAACTGATTTTTTGCTTCAAAAAGACGTATATCCCACTTGTTTGTGAGACTTTCGGTTCGTTCTGTGAAAGTGGGTGACAGACGGACGGACTGCACGATTATAAAACCTTCCACTTTTTACGTTATAAACGTTAAAACGTAGTGTGGAAGCTAAAAGTAAAGTGGTGTTTAAACGTTGTGTAAGTAAATTGGTGTACCTCCTAGAGCAAAATCTGTCCTTGATTTTTAATAAGGAGGCTAAAATTAATAAAATCCTAAAGCATTCCATCACAAGACCCGTTCCAAGCACGTGCCTAACAAAAATAAGAAACTCGTGATCTTCTCGCGAAAGATAGAATTGTTTCCCAACGGTGTCACGGGGTTTTAATTTCGGTCTCTTTGAGGAACATGTTATGGTAATTGTGTTTTGTATAATCCGTATGGAAACCTTCGATTTATGAATGAATGTTTCGTTTCTGTAAAGTGAAACATTTCTCCATTTGGTTTCAGTTTTTCTTCAGTTAACACTATTTTTTTTTAAAAAAATTAACTTTTGTCGCTACTGGTGGCTGATTTCGGAACTATAATCGGGGGATGCTAAATAAAGTATTATTATTGCGTATTCTACTTTTTACCGCCAGGTAGGACAATTTAAGCATTACTTCCACGTGTAATGCTCTCCCGTGGAGGTGCGATCTCACTCGTAAAATATTCCCACATTATATCTATTTTGAGATAATTTACTTAGTCAATCTCATCTGAAGGATAGTCATGTTGATAAATCATGTTTTGCTTATTTGGTTACATTAAATTGTAACTGACAATGTTTTAAAAGGTTCCACCTGTGTCAAATTATTCGTCAAAAGCATTTGTTCGCCAAATAGACCGATGGCTTCACTTCACAATCTTTTGTATTGGTTTTTGACTCGGCAGTATCTCCGACCGTTACTAAATATTTTTAACAGTTTCTGAATGCTACAACATTGTGCCCTGGTTTACTCTTTTTTAATGCCTTTCTCGGCGAAAAAAAAAGGTATTTTTAAAAGTTTTTTTACTCTCTTCTTTAATCCTTTAACCTTTAACACCGGCGGTCAGATGCGCTCATTTAAAATTTGGAGACTAAATTTGGAGTTTTGTCGAACAAAATGCATTAAACAGCATCAATGCCAGCAACTCTTTAAAAACAAAGTAATTTTTTTATACAAGTAAAGAATGGTACAAATCAGCTGCTTCGGTATCGATATTTTTGAAGACGACTTTTAACAATGGCGGAGGACCTGGCAGCGGAGCTGCCTCCACCTCCAGTATGGCTGAGAAATTGACATGGCGGAGATGACAATGAATGGCCGCTCAAGCTCTTCAAAAATATGTTATCTACATATTTTTGAAGAGCTTGAACATTCTCTTTTATACCCGCACGATCGTGATAGCTCGGTCGGAAAATGATAAGTCAATCATCTAGTTGCAAAAGTTAAATTCTCCAAAAAACTAGAAATAAGGTATAATCCATTCTGGCGACATCGTCCATTTGAATTTACGATCGTCAAAAGATCGTCAATGAACGGATCGGTCATTGGCGATTTTTGACGATATTTTGATTACTAAGCTTACAACATTTAAAATGATTTTAACCATTTCAATGTCTTACTTAATTACTTGCATCTTTTTCGCTTTTCCAAATTGAACCTTATAACGTATCACATGAATTTACGACTGACTCGTGATTACTTTATCACAATGTTCTAGCACACTCCAATATTTTATCTCTAGCATCTTTCTTTGATATAAAACACAAATCTATTTTTACTTCTTCCTTTTTTTACTGATTTTGGAAAAGTAATGTGTAAGGATAATTTTACAATTATAAAAAATTGCATGTTCTTTTTTAAGTTCTGTGTTTTCTGAAATTTCTTCATTTTTGTTATAGCCTGAAGTAAAAAAAAAAGCTAAACTAAACTTTATTCGGTTTGTTTTCCAAGAGTTCTTTTGATCCCTGTTTTCAGTAGAGGAATAACTATACAAATAATTTAAAATTAATAATAATATATTGATGTCAATTAGTTATGTTTAAAATGAAATTAATTAATTGAGGCTGGCTTGTTTGAATAAGATTTATCTCAAGTCTACCAACCTCTACTGTACCAACACACGTTTACTGTCTTTTATAACAATCATCAGTTATGAAATCTAGCTGATTCTTGATGATTGTTTTATTCAAATTTTCTTTTGAAATACGCTGCTGATGCGAATATTCGGTGTGAAGAGGTGGCACAATATTAGCTTTGTCTGCGGCTGTTCTCTTGAACCCTTTGCTAGCAGCCTTGCCAAGGCCGTCTGGATATTGAGTTATTTTGTATGTTTTTTTTAATGCAGCCGGCTTTTTTTTTTAAATTCCAAATAATTAAAAAAAAATTGAAAAGTACACTCCTTGCCAACCTAACTTGGGTAAAAACAAAGAGTAAAAAAGCAGAGGGAAAAGTGCGATTGGTCCGTTAGTTGGAAACTCTTGTAAGGTAATATTTACATGCAAAATTATCTGAATACAATTTAACCAAAATACACTTTTCATTCTGATAAAATTTCCAAATTTTTCTCAAATAATATTCAAATCTGTTTGTCCTTAAACGAAATTAATGTTTTAAACATGTTTTTTGGATGGATTCACAGAATACTTTATGTAACTCTTTACATCCGCTGAAGGATCTTCTCCACAACATATTTCTGTTTACCCAACTTGGCAAGGAGTGTAGCGAAGAACTACCCATTTAAATATAAATAAAAGTTTTAATCATTTAAAACACGGTTGCCACATCAACATTGAGAAACTTCATTTCTAATGAATATTTGAAAGAAATGTTATTTTTGCTATAAGAGTCACTTTGTAATGGTGTCATCATGTGTCATAAAATGTAGGCACTACGTGATTCCGTAATTGTTTCCGTATTTTCCGTAAACGTTTGTTCCGTAAACGTTTCTTCAATTATTATTGTATCGATGCAATTTGGATTGATTCATGTATTGTTACTAAAATTTCGAAAAGATTGGGTTTATATTTAGCTTTTTTTATGTTGATGACTTATGTAAAGGATGAGAAGCTCACGTCATTTTAGGCGTTTGCTACGTTCTCCAAACGCACCAAATGTCACCACCTCTACGTTATGCTAAAGATTTGATTCAAGCAATTTTACATATTAATTCTTCGAACTATGCAAATAAATTTATCAAACGATAAAGAATATTAATTTACGAAAGAAAATTAACGAAGATTACAAATTTTGGCTTTTAAAAGTATAAATTTCAGCTGAATGCTGTGTTTGGCGATTTGTTTTGGCGGCGTTCAATTGTTGTGTGGAAGGAACAATTCTAGGTGACATTCAGTGTTATCCTTCAAATTTAGAGTTTAAAATTAGATGGTCATTTGATAGTATTGATAATGTTTACCTATCTTCAACAGCTTTCCAGATTTATCAAATTTTAGTTATCTATTCTTATCAAATTAATAATATCAATTTTCTGCGTTGAACAAAAAAAGGCTAATGACTTATTGATAACTGATGCAGTCTGCCTTTGGTTCGTGTGAACCTGTCGCTTAATGGAATAATAATTTATTCATCAATCACCATGGGAAATTTTTTGGACTATCTTTTTTTTTTCAAAATTTCTTTGAAATTCCCATCCTTTCGGTGGGAAAAGTGCAGCGTCTCCAATTCTCTATTAACAAGCCGGATAAACAATTATGTAATTTTAATAGAAGTTTAGTTGCGAAAACATGTCTTTCTCGCCAAATCTTGCTGTTTCCGCATTTTATTTGTCGCTCGTTTCATTCGGATGTTTTGGCAATCGAGATTATAACTCACTTTTCCCATCGTCATGTTGCGTAGCAACTGCGGCTTAAATTCAAGCACAGGAACTTCACGTGTTGTAGTTGTTGGGAAAAACAAGAAACAAAATCCAAGTTCATATCATTGTTGATTATCTTAGTTATGTTATTAAAAATAGGCACAGTAGCTTTGTATTTGCGACTTCGTTTGTAGCTGTCATGTTTCGCTTTGCCAGAGTGCTTCGGAAACGGCCCTTGCCCGAGTCTGATGTCGTTCTTCCATTTGATAGGTAAAGTTGTAGAGTTTTCTTTCTTGATAGATTCACTATCCACGTTTTATTTCCTTGTATACACAATTTCATCTGACATTATTAAAGGCGAATAAGCCCGATTGGACCGCGGGTCTCCAAACCGAAGTGCCTCAGTGTTAATCCGATGGTGAAAACAAATATTTTCTTAGCCACATTTCTCCTGCTGCATTGAATAATTTTTGAACGTTTTTTTTTTTAAATTATAAATGTAGATAACTTACAGGTTTCTATAATGTCACTTTTTGAAATTGCTTCGAATATTTTGCGTAAACTTATTTATTGGTATAATTTAATTTTCTTATTTAGTTCTCATAGCAAATAAGTAAAGTTATTAGTAAACGACAAGCTGAATACAATCAGGGTTGGCTCTTTCGGCGGTAGTAACTGGTTTGCGTGTCGTCCCACTTGCGACAGTCCCAGATGCGACGAAAAAAAATCCCTATAGCTGACTAATTAGTTAGGGACTTTGGGTGGAAAACTTAACAACCCTAAACTTCGTTTTCCCTATGTTGCAATTCGATTTAGCTACATCTTGGCTTCTTTATCCCACTAATTTAGTTGGGGAGAAAAAGAGGTAAAAGGAAAATTATTTTGTACACCAACCCCTCGTTGCAATACGATAAGAAATTCCAGATGACAGACGGGGCGGGACAGGGGATGTCTAGAGGTGGTTCGGCCAAGTCTATCCCGAGGCTACATGTGCAAGTGTCATACCATATGTGCTCTATAAAGTTTTCCACTTTACCATTTAATAAAGATAATTATATCATGCAAATAAAAAAAATAAAAATAAACATTTAATTTTTAAGTACATTTTATTCAAGTAAGGCAAAATGCAGAACATAGATATCATTAAAATTCCTTCTGTTTAAGTAACAACTAAATGTTAATAAATCGCTTTTGTTTGAAAATTAAGTGAAATCTAAAAAAAAAAAAATATTTATGCAACAAGTGCTCTAAATTATTATCAAATTAATTAAGATCTTCACCATTTGGATTATGCGAGGAGCACTTTTCCTGCTCTAACCAAATAATTTTCTCCTAATTTAAGCTTATTTTATTTTGCTCAACTCATCAGAATCTATAAGTAAAAGTATTTCTTTTATAATTGCGCGAAAAAAATCAAAATTTTACACTATAATTTTATTATCACACTCGTGCGTCAAGTTATACTTTTTAGAAACAGTGATAAAATAGAATTTTCATATTCCAACTGGCGTATTGTTTTAAGAACAGAAATTACTACATTTATTGGAGACGTTTTCAATGAAAATATATGTTGAGTAAAAAAAAATATTTGCAAGTGAACAATAAAACTTTGTTAGCAGCTTAACAATAATTTTGCACGCGTCTGATATTGAAATTATAATGTAGAAGTCGGATTTTTTTCACGCAATTATAAAAAACTACTTTTTCACCCAAATGCAGTGAAAAAAAAGTACTTTTTTTTCACTCATTTTATAAGATGCTAACATTTCAAGTAAAACTTGCGTGAAAAAAATTAAATTTCAATTGGATTGCCGGATATATTAATACTTATATATCCGGCACTTGCTTAAACTACTCTTTTTTTAAACTCGAGTAATTTCACTCTGAGTTCGCCGTAGTGAAATGATGTATTCAACCTGTTTAAAAGAAGACTAACATTACGCACTAGTTACAGAAGAATAATAGAAATATTTATAATAAAAAACGAGATAAATAACTCTTTTAAAATTGGAAAAGTACTTCAAAATCTTGCATGCAATGCTAAAAATATTTTTCGCAAGTGATAATAAAGATGTATCCAAACCTCGAGTATAATTAAAACTTTAGAAAATTATTTACCTAGCTCGTCATGTATATATATATATATATAATTTTATTCTTTTTTTTTAAGTTTCGCTTCATTTACTTGTTGAATAAACCTATTTTTCTCCCATTTGTTTATGAAACACATGTTTATTTAAACTTTTTTTTAGGTTAGTTTAGTTTGAATTATCGTCGAACTAGAGATACACAAGGACTATTTGCAATTTTGGGCGTCGCAATTTAGAACCACAATCAATTGATGAGCCGTCACCTGAGTTGACGCAAAACGCAACAGTTAAGGACGATATAGCACGCAGCTTGATCTTTTAAGCATATTTAACGTGCACTTCCTCTACACATAGTATTATTCGTTGGACAGTTTTGGCTGCACGAGTCGTTTACAGGTCAGTTCAGATTTTTCAGTCCTGGTCCCCTTGTCTTTTGATCTAACAGTACCAATTAGTTTGAAAGATTACTATAATTTAAAGTACGGTACACTTCCTATTAGATGCTTCCAAGTTTCCAAGAATATGCAGGATCTCTTAATACAGCATACATATAAAAGTGCTTTTTACTTAAATCATGACTGGTATATGTAATCCAGTATGTTCTAAACAATATAATGTTTGAAGATTATTATAAAAGCAGTTTTCTCTGAGTACCAGGGCCTGCTCTAGGAAATCTCAGACTATAGGCACAACCTATTTTGGGGGCCCCTTTACGGAAAATTTTATGTATGATTTCCAATAATGACGGTGCTATATGACCCATGTATAAAATTTTAGCTACTATTTTATGGGCTTCCTCACAAACATCGATCAAAACAATAACTTTAGGTCAATTACTCACTTAAAATTGAGCAAAAAACAAAGTGGAGTATCCGAATTTTTTAGTTTACTGATATTTTGGGGGTTTAAAGCATTTAGCATAATAGAAACTGAAATTTAGGGGCCCCGAAAATATGGGGGCCCTAGGCCCGGGCCTAACAGGCCTTATGGAAGAGCAGGCCCTGCTGAGTACTATGTTAATTATTTTCCTACTAAAGCCAGGACACCTTTCTTTGACAAAAATCAATTCTTTTTGCTCAGATTTATTCTACTTTCTTTTAGTTAAAAATCTGGCTAGCTAAAAATGTAAATATTTATCAATAGAAATTTTCTGAAAACTTTGGGGAAATAGAGTAAAAGGTTCCTACGCAATTAAGTTTTCGTTTCAAAAGTATTTTCATTATATTTATGTATCACATTAAACATATTCTACTTAATTGTAAACTTATGTACACTGCTCAAAACAATTAGGGGAGCACATGTTTAAAACCCTTTCGCTCCCAATGATTCCATTGGGAATCATCAGCCTGTGATTTTTTTCTGACTAAGTTAAATGCGCAACTTATGTATCGTTAGATACATCATTATATGGAAGAATAACGTATTTTGAAGAATTTAATATTTTTTTTAATATTAATGAAAATATGAAAAATATGGTAAAATAAATTTCACTTTAAAACAGTTTTAGAAAATAAATTGACCCTAAATTTTTCATGCTTGCATTTTTTAGATGTTTAAAAATATATTTAAACAATTTTTAACAAAAAAAGCTTTGAAAAAATTATTGTTATAATTTATTAAAAAGTTATTATTCCATTTTCCCCCTTTAAATTTAAGTATTAAAAACTTAAGATTTTTTCTCCTGTTTTTTACTATTTCATTTCGAATGCATAGTGAGCCTATTTAACAAATTTCAGATTTATAGGATAAAAATTAAAAATTTGGGAGTGAAGTTAAAGTTGGAATTAAAAAGTGCTCCCCTAATTGTTTTGAGCAGTGTACCTAAGTTTATTGCGAAACACAAGACATCCGAAAATTCTTAAAATTTTTTGCTATTGTGTTAAAGGTAAAAAATAATAATAGAGTTTTCAATTAATGTGCAATAAAATTGCTTTTTTTTTCGCTGTCTTTCGTTGTATGTATTGGTGGAAATTATTATTATTATTTTTAAATTACTACTTACTACTAGTAGTTCAAATAAAATAATATAGAACTTCTCTCATGTAAGATGAGTCACATAAGATAACTTGAAAGTAATTTCGCAAAAAAATTGAATTTATTATAAAAAGTGCAAGTACACTCTTAAAACAAACGAGTGAATTTAACTCAGCTAGTCTGAGTTAATTTTCACTCTTTTCAGTGTTGGAAATGCACTTATACTACTGGAGTTGGTTTCACCCTTGTTTAGTTAAAACTCCGTCAGGATCACTCCAAACAAGTGATTTTAACTCAGTCTGAGTTAATTTTCTCTCATTTCCAGTGTTGAAAATGCACTTATCCTATATGAGTGGATTTGACTCTTTTGTTTTAAGAGTGTATGTGCACGATATTTTAAAAATCATTTATATACGTTCAGAACATATGTAAGGGTAATATGAGAGGATTTAATAATTAGCTCATAGTATCTTTAAACAAGAAGTTCTTAAAGAACTAAAATAGCCTACTTTCCTGTTACTCTTAAATACTTACTTAAATTCCTATCTTGAAAAAAACTAGGTTCGTAACAGTAAGTGACATCAACAACCGTTTTTCCACATTAAATTTAAAATAAATTTCACTAAACACAGCATCTAACTAAACACAGCATATTTCACTAAACACAGCTTTATTTGCAGTTATAAATAAATATTTAATTTTTCGTAGAACAAAAACCAAAAAACTACTCCTCAATAAACATTTACTTGTTAAATTCGCCTAGTTTCATTTATTTTATTTCGAAAATTAAATAATTATTACTTATCGTTTGCAAAAAAATTATATTTCAAAGAATAAATATGTAATATTCCTCGCTTTTAAATAGAATGTAAACAATTTATATCAACAACAAAGCTCTTGTAGTGAAATATATATTTGACGTCATCTTAAATTGATCGATGTCTCAAAAATAAATTTATTTTTATTTATTGTCTAAAAGAATTAAAGTTTCTCAAGCAATTGTTGCTATGGCAATGGTGATTTAATTCTAATAAAAATGGCTTCCTATGCTTTTTTAATGAGCATTAAATTTTGATGTTTTTTTAAATAATTGAATTTTTAATAATTGAATTAAATAATTGTTTTTTTTAATTTCGAATTCGAATTCTTTTCTGAAATGTTCAATGTATTCTAATTTTGATGCGCTGAATTTTTTGACGTATCTCACTTGCCCGTAGTATTTGTAGTTAAATTCGCCGATTTAAATGACTCGAAATTGAATTTCAATGCTAATTCAATGGGAAATTCGTCGTCAAATAGTAGATTTATGTCCGTTCTATCGTACAGACAGACGGACAAAAAGTATGAAAGTTGGGTGTCTGAGGTTATACCTTTCTTGTAAAAAAAGAATTTTTAAGATCGGATTGATAGAACTGATTTTGGAAGGGGGGTACGGACGGACGGACGGACGGACATCGACCGCATGTCAATACCTACTTTTTCATTTTTTTTTAATTCTTCGAATTAAAAAAAAAGAAAAGTAGGCTAAAAATATGATACATACTAATAATGTATTTAAAAAACATAATTCGATATTCCATTTAATTCTCGATTTTTTTTAAAGATTTTACACCAGTAAAATTCCTTGTTACCGAAATATATATTTTCGTATTGCAAATGATTATCGTCAGTCCCCAACAAAGCGTCATAATATTAAAAACATTATTCTATCGGAAAAAAGTATATTACGCTTTTTAATGTGTTAAATTATCGTTTGAATGTGGACTAAATATAAAATGGAAATTCAAAGTTTCCGTTTTTTACTTTTGGAAACGACTGAGAACTTTTCCCCACTGTGCATCGTAAGGTAATAAAATTTATGTTTTTAACAATATTCATTCATGAATATAGTGAAGTAATCTATTTGTTTTGCATTTTACTTCAGTAACATAAAAGTGTTACAGCGATACCAACCAAGGGTTCCATACGGGACCAAGTGACTGTCCCGTCAGGTCAGAAGCAGGATGTCTGACCACTCAATTAACACCTGTCCCCCATCCAGACGCCACTCGCACTTTTTAACGAAAAAGGCTCTCACATACCAAATGGGGGGGCAATTGCAAATTTTTATCACTAACACCCAAGCATTGGCGCTACTGCAATGCTTCATCACGCCAAGTTTCGTCACCTTTATGAGACCCTCATGAGTCTCCCCTTTTACGGTGAGAAAAGGATAAATTAGAGGACTTTTCCCTTCGTCGCAAATGGGACTGTCGCAAGTGGCACTACTCCTACCAGTTACAACCAGTTTCTGCCACTGGCAGAGCACAAACCAGTGGAGTAGTGCCTGCCAGTGGCAGAAACTGGTTGTAACTGGTAAAAGCCGGAAAAAATCATAAAAGCTAAATAATAATAAAACAAACCATGTTTAAAGTTGATATATTAATTAACGACATTTAATAATTAAATGTGACTAAAAATTGTTACATTATAACACTGAAATTTCTGAGGCAAAGGCGTTTAATTGATCATTGTTGGAATTGCTCTGTATATGATATTTTAGCTTTGTTGGTATGAAGTGAAGACTAACTCAGCTATTAAGTAGGGTCCTGTTGACCAAAGCCAGCTGGTACTTCTATAATTGAGATATTCTTTTCTCAAATTTCCCATTTTTGCATAACATATTTGAAAACGCTTGATTTTGAATTATAAAAAACTTCTGCAGAGAGTGCGGACAATGTAAAATATATTATTGATGGGTGATATTAAATTGTAATTTGGTTAACATTTGTTTCTAATCTGCATTATACATTGTGATGCCAGTAATTGGTAAGATTGATTTCTGAATTTTTGCTTCAGGAGGAAATAGGTTTTTGATATGCCGGTCTTAACCAGTCTTTTATCAGTGGTTTTAACCACCTTGGCAAAAACTTGCCAATCAATACATGCTCAAAAGAGATCCTAGAGAAAGACAATCATTGCGACAAAACAATGCCCTGATACCAAAATAACGCTTGTAATTCTTTTCTGAATGGGAGTACGCTCGCTGCTCTAATTGCGGTAAACTGAAGACTACTAGAGTTGCTGAGGACTGCCGCGGCCTCACCTTGAATTTCATCATCTGTCTGCACGACACCTGTGCATAGAGGTAACGGGGTCAGATGATTAGTTACGAAAGAACCTCCGATTCTCTTCACTCTCTGGAATAGATTTCACCTGCCATCTCACTTTTACGGCATGGCTTCGTCGAGATGTCGATAGTATCTCTAAAGTTTTTACGTCTTCTGATATAAACTCATAAAAATTTGTATTTTTTCTAAAGCCATTACAAAAACCTCCGTGTCAGTAATCCTCAAAAATTTAGCAAAAAAAAAAGTTTTATCTCTAGTTATGGACGTTATAAGAACCTTATTAATCTTGCCAGCATCTCAAAGATACCAACTACATTATTTTAAAAATGTCTTGGTAAAAATATTATGAATTTTCTTCAGAATTTTTTTCTCATCTGCAAATTGTTCAATTATGCTAAAACGTCAACCAAGTGTCATATTCGGGAACTAGAACTACTAATATGCTATACATTTTATGACTAACCTTATCTATCGTAGTTTCTGTGCTCTCTTGGGTATGACATTTAGGATTGCTTAATGTCCCCCCCCCCCCCCTCTAATGGTGCTGCAATATCGGCGGTCAAGCCTTTGCAGGTTCGGCATATTCCCCAAAACTGAGAGCCATTTTTTTGTGGCACCATCAGGCGACCCTCGCTATCAATTTTGACGCTCAGATTTCAATGAATCTGAGCTCTCTGTGGATGTTAAAGTATGCCGAGATTTAATTTTGGCGAACGACCCACGCCAAATGAGCCCTCCAGGGATCTTTTACATGCAACATAATCATATGACATGCTTGCCCAAGATTTTCCCATCCAGAAAATCCGACGACTCAGCTGGGGCTCGATTGCTTAGTGTTGTAGTAGGATGTTATAAATTTTCCTCGATATTTATTTTAAAATGGCACAATTTTTATAAGTTTGATAAGAACTTCCACCGGAATGCATTCTTTCTGCAAAAAGTTGGCAAAGGAGCCTTCTTGTCTATAAATATCTGCATGAGTACATGACTATATCGACGAATTTTCACCCAAAGCACGTGGGTGTTTAGTTCTTTAATTAGCTAAGCCCTGTTACTTCTTGCTCCTACATTTGATTGTCATGAAAATTCGTATTTGTTCGATAACGATGCGTTATTTAAAAAACGTTTATAGACCGCTAATTTAATATCCTCGCCTAACAATATGCTATAATGTGCATCAACGTATCATCGATATATTTAGAAAAATGTAAAGATTCTTTAGTGGCCGTGCCAGGGAAAAATCAGCAATCAATCATCTGCACTCCGTGCCACCCTAATTAATTTGGGTAAAAACAAAGAGTAAAAAGGCAAGAGGGAAAATCGCGGTTGGGTCCGTCAGTTGAAACTCTTGTGAGGTAATATTTACAGACAAAATGATCGGAATACAATTTAACAAAAAACTCACTTTTCATGCTGTTAAAATTGCTAAATTTTCTCAAATAGTATTCAAATCTGTTGTTCTGTCAGACTTTAAACGAAATTAATGTTTTAAACAAGTTTTCTGGATGGATTCACAAATAATTTATGAAACTTTTTAATGCGCGGAAGGATCTTCCCCTTGCATATTTCTATTTACCCAGCTTAGATTGGCAAGGCTAGGGTTAGGTAAGACAAGGAGTGTACTTCTCTTCTTCACATTGTTTAAAATGACAGGAAGAAAGGGTATATATTCCATTAAGGAATTATAAGTGTCAGTTATTTTTTTACTTCATTACCAGACATTTGATACTTGTGCGATATGAATGGTGAATAACTCTTTCATGACAAGTACCAATTCCAGAAAATGAAATTTAGGGCTGCCGTCAAGCACTTTCCTTGTTCCTAATTATTTTTGGCTGGGACACAACACGCCCCACCCAGATTCTGTTCTGATTAGAACAAGCACCTCCTCCCTAACATAAAACTAGGAAAGTTGAACAAACCCTTCGCATTCGAAATATGAAATACTCTGATGGACGCAGTCGTTCGAAATTTTTTTACTTTCGTTTTTTCTTTTACGCAGCAGACGAATTCGAAATTCACGTGCTTTCAGGAGTCCCCGTCTGGCACGCTGCCAAAAGCTTGCTAGACGTTGGCGACCTATGGTTGCCTTTTCGTCGCCAACATAATCCACATCAAATGAAAAGAGCATAACATTTTGATGGCCATGATTTCGGCAAAGCTGTAACTTGCATTTTGTGTTAAATAGCTTTGTATTTGTATTGGCACAGTTGTCTGACTTATATTTTTTCAATAGGATACGGTTATGAAGGAACGAGATTGGACTTAAACATAAAAAAACATACTAAAAGCCAAGCAAAGAGTTTTTTTTTAAAATATTCATAAGCCTTCTATTTTGAAGTCGAATTTGACGTCTACTTCACAAATTAGTAAAATGTTAGTTACTCTTTTATCAAACCAACTTAGTGAATTGTAGTGAATGAAGATTCGCGATCGGAAATTATTCGCCTAATGATGATGTAAATCACGGAAGGAAAAGAATGGACTGAGAGAGAGAGAGGAAAAAGTTTTTGGTTAAGCATGGGAAATATAAATGTCTCATGATTACATTGTGTAGCCTACACGTGATATCTGCGTGCAAATATTGGGAGCTGTTCGTTAAATCAAATGAAATTCGAATTAGCGCATGCTGAAAATTTCGTGACCTTTAAAACGTTGATTCAAATTTGTGTTCATTGATGGCTATTTCGCAATTTTATCAACGGCGTTTTTTTTTTTTTTTTTAAATTTTAATATACTACTAGCAGTTGCAAAGGGAATTTATTTGCTTGTAAATTTTGTCCGTTTGCATTACTAGATGCAAATAATTATTTGAACATTTGTCTATTATTATTAATTTTGCTGATGCTTTTTAAATATGCACTTAACTAAGCTTAGATGTCAACTTCTTCAAACGTCAACTTCAAAGCTGATTCAGTTTCTGATGCTTGAAACAGTTGTGTTGTATGATTTTGTTTGGAAATAGTTTGTTTGGAAATGTACATAAAAACATTTATGTACATTTTCCTCTAAGAATCAAAGTAATTGTTTTAATTCGTGATAGTTTAAAAATATAGGCGTTGCGTGTAAAAATAATTTAATAGCACTATATGTCATGCATTAAAATTTCCTTGAAAGACCCCTCAAAAAGTTCTTATACTTTCCACTGTCCATTTTTTTTATGCCATTACTCACATAACTATCATTTTAGATATTGCTTTTAGGGTACGATACACACTTTCTTCTAAACTTACAGGAAAATTTCTGCTTCCTGAAACTGCTTCCAAGATCAGATAGGGCGTTTTGCTTCAGTGCCAACTGTTACCTCATTCCTCCATGACCTTTTCTCTTATTGTTTCTTCCCTGATGGTAGATTTTCTTTACTTTAATCAGCAGACAACTTTTAATCAGTTGATTTATTAATTGATGAGAAACAATAAAGATGAAAGATCTTAATGGTACTTGACTGTGCCAGACAATTTAAGCTATAGTTTTTGTAGATATAAAGATTAATGATGATTTCGAACACCTTAGTGTGAAATTTGTATAAAATTAATAGTAATTAAATATGGAAATTTTTTATGAGCTAAATGTATCCATTCATCCATTCTGATATTGGTCGTTTTGACTGCTCCTTAGTGGATGATTGGAATTGTGTTAATTTAATTGGTGGTGATGCTTTATTGTGGAAAAAATGGATCGAGATTTCTTCTGCACATCCCACTAAAGTTTCTCACCTGGAAAATGTGAAAGGTACTTTAACCCTTTCAGTCCAAGTGGTGCCATTTGGCATCATCATGTTTCTGATAATAATTTTAAAAAAATAGTAGGGCTGACATCTATTGGGACAAATAAAAATATTTTCTAATAAAAAAACCCGTTTAGTAAGGTTAGGTTTGAATTATCGTCGCAATAGAGCTACACGAGGGCTATTGAAAAACCTTTTGAAGAATCGAATGATATGCTTTTTGATATCATAAATAGCTATAGACGATCAGAAAAAAAATTCGTAAATGCTGATGCCAAACTGTCATTGGGATTAAAGGGTTAAAATAACTTGGTTTGTTTCTACTTTTCGGCCATCTGTCACCCAGTTGTCCCGACTGATCAATACAACTGACACAGATAAGAATATTACTTTAATTTGTGGCTTAGCCCCCAGCTAAAGCTAAAACTCAGTCCATATATTAATTTTGAAAATTGGTGCTAGAAGTAGTTTTTAAACATTAGAACAGGGGTTCCCAACCTTTTTGTATCTGCGTACCACTTGATTTTTGAGAAATTTTGGCGTACCATCAGACATAAATGTATTTTAATAAAAGTATAATATTTACTCTTTTAAAAGTGTTCAAAGTGGTTCTAAAATACGACGCCCGTCGCCAATAGCCCTCGTGTAACTCTAGTGCGACGATAATTCAAGCCTAACCTAACCTAAAAGTGCTCAAAGGTTGTATGAGTAAAATTCATGAAAAAACTTCGTATTTAATGATTAGATATTTGTTTATTTATGACATGCTCATTACAAAGTAGAAATAAAAAGATTAAAATGGTATTAATTTACAGTTTTGTTCATTACCTATAGTGGATAAAACATGCAAATAAAAAATAGTACTAACTCCGCAAAATCCGACCCAGAAAATAAAGATTTCCTTGTTGTGAAATATAATGTTAATGTGAAAAATAATGAGTAATATATTTGCGTGCTCACTGCATATGCGTACAGAAGCTATTTATAGCTTATCAGGTTGCTCACATCACTCACGCGTACCACCTTAAATGTTCCCGCGAACCACCAGTGGTACGCGTACCACCGGTTGGGAACCCCTGCATTAGAAAATCCGGAATTTAAAACATTTCAAATTAGTAGAAGTCATTGTATTCCTTTAATTATATTTATGTCAAAATTTATTTTCCATTAAAACTTCATTATTAAGGAAACATAAATAGTTATATTGTAAAATAAATTATAAATCATACATTAAGTTTTGATTCTATATTTTGCAATTATTTTCTTATGTAAAATATTATTATTAAAGTAAGTGTTTTAAGCATAGTTTTAAATTTACGATTTATGAGTCAAGTTGTTATTAATTTCTAACAGTTAATTTTTTAAAATAACGTTTTAGAATCTTCTTCATTACAAATGAAATTAATAAATTTTAATTCAATTTGAATAATTTATTCATTAAAATAGGTACATACTTAACTTAAAGCTGAATTCTGCAAATATTTAGTTATTTTGTCAAATTTTAGTCATAGAAATCTTTTTCAAAACTAGGCAGCTTTTTTTTTAAAATATGTATTAGGCCTTTTTCAGACTAGGCATATTTCCCAGAATTTAGGACCATTTTTTATGGCATCAGACGCGCCTCGGCTCTGGCCATAAATTTTCTACCATATTGTAGAGCTCAGATTATAATGAACAACCCCCCCCCCCCCCCCCCCCACACACACACTTTCTGTTACTTTTTAAGAAGCTAAAAGTAACACAAAAATATTAAAATATTATAAGACATCACAGTTAATGATAATTATTTTTCTAAATTAAAATATTAATAATGAAATCAAGTTATTTATCATAAATTTCAAGCAAACTCTTTTTTTTCCCTAACCCATTGTTTCTTTTATGTTTTCAATTGATAAATTTGATTTATCTGTGAATTTCGGTTTCCAAATTTTTATGAATAATTATTATTTTATTTTATAAACTTGCTAAAAAGTTTATCCTTTGAAATGACCCTGATAAATGACTAGTTTTGTGAAATGGGCTGTATAATTTTTTTTCTCATAATCAATTTCTTGTTTTGTGCTATGCTTTTTCGACGCATCTTTTATTTAAACTTGAAATTTTCTTCAAATAAAATTATAACTTAGCCTTAGCATGTTTTCATAATCGTTGTTAAAAAAATATCTGAATTATGCCGTCGCATTATTCTGTAAATAAAACGAAACTGTCAACCCCTAGTGGTAACATTGTCATCAGGTGATTGTTACTAAGTTTATTTATTTACCAACGTGCCTTCTTGCCTGTTGATTCCTTATCGTATACCGTAAAGTCCTGTTGATATCAGTCGCGTGAGATATAACGGCGTCTTTGACTCATGGTCTTATGTTTTCCGGCGGTTGTGGCCGTTTTGTTGAAATCTTTACTGTTGTATATGAGTTAAAATGCCTGTCAAAAGAAAGGTGGCATGCCTGCCCTTGCGTTCGGATACGCCCTTGGATGCGCCCTTTTTGAGGACTTTTTGGGTAAATAGGTGCTCTGACCAGAAACTTTCGAGAAGCAGGTTTCACTTATTTTATCCTTATAGTAAAAAACTTTGTACCTCAGATCCAAAGGAAATTATTTTCTGAATCCTAGTATAATTTTGCCTCTTGGATGGAAACATGCCTCTTGTTAGTTGCTTTCCAATGTATAACCTACGAATAAAGCACGATACCCTCTCCCCCCCCACTTAAGACCTACACTCTTGAAACAAACGAGTGATTTTAACTCAGTCTGAGTTAATTTTCACTCCTTTAAAGTGTCGAAAATGCACTTCTCTTATATGAGTGGATTTCACTCTTTTGTTTTAAGCGTGTACTCTGTCGTGGGTAGGTAAACTGCATTGATGACTTGGACAATTGTTGTAAAAACTAAAATAAACTACAGCTTACAAGAAACTATGCTAAATGTATGATTATATCTGGACAAATATGGTTACTTCATAGCTGTGGTTATTGAAGAACCACTGGGCAGTACTTCCGTTAACTTTGTGCGTTTCCTTAATAAAAATTCTTTTTAACTTTGAAAATTTAATAAAGAGTAAGCTTTCTAAAATATTGACTATACAATCAGAAACATTCTATCCTCATGTCAAAAATAGAAACGAAGTAGTTAATCCAAAATTTAAAATTCCACGACAACTGCTTACTAAATTCGTCTTTGTTTATGGAATTGCTTTCCTTTGGCTGTGAGGTACCAATATAATTGAAATGTCTTTATTTTTCTCTAATCATTTAACTCATTTTTTGCATTGATATACATAACAGGAAATTTGCATATTATTTACATGTCCCTTGACGATTGTCTTTTGATCTTCTAGTTCAATCGTGTCACATTGTTGCTGACTCAGTCATTAAAACTCTTGCTGAAATGAAGTTGTTTCACTTTCCTTTAAATAGTATATTTAAAGAAACTAGTTTTGCGCAAAAGTTAGTCGAGTGCGTTTTTGTATAAAGGAAATTTACTACGCAATGGAATAAATCTTGCACATGCTGCCGAAGTGTGAAGTTGCTGAAAGATGAATAGTGTGTTGATTACTTCCTTCAAACGAAAATAGATCTCTTTCATAATGGTGATAAAAAAAACTCACTTGATTATGTATGAACACCGAATAGTCACAAAGTTTGTTTATATGATTTCAGACGTGTAAATATTTTTGTGCGCACGTTTTAGAGTTAAGATACAAATTTTATTTACGATGTCTTGACTTGTTTCATTTATATAGAAGTTGACATTTTCATCAACAAAACAGATAGAGGTTTTTTTTGCATTTTTCTTGCTTTTAAAAAAATGAAAACATATTGATTTAGGGCTATATTGATGTCATTGTCATTCAGTTCTTCATTAAAAAAATCTCATCCAATTAATTCCAAAATCTACGATTTATGAACATAAAATATCTACAGATTCATTGATGTTTTTTTTAAGGCATTTCATAACGATTACAATGTTTTTTTAAAAAATAATTTTGTTTAAAAATAATTATATCATACAATTTTTTTAGCTGTTTAAGGGGACACAGTACCTCAAAAATTCCAAAAATTGCGAATTTGTTTTTATTGGCTAAAATTAAAGTTTAGGACTTTCTAAATAAGTCTACCAAGTTTTAAAAGTGTATCGACATTTTTTAAAAAGTTATTCAATTTTTTACGTGGAAAGGTATGATAAAAATGCATACAAATGAAAACTTTAAATGCGTTTTTCTTGGTGTTTATATTTCCTTGATGACAAGTTCTTTAAAACGCTAAAGCTTTTTTAATTACTTATAAAAGTCTAAGGAATTTTGTATGCAGTCTGTCAAATATGTTAATATTAAGAATTGGCATTAAAATTGTTTGAAAAAGTAATACTTTTTTTATTAAAAAATATTAAAATCGAAAATTGTCAAATATGCTGAAATATTTATTGATTTTTTACATAAATATTTTTTATAAAACAACTACTGAAGATAAATCAAATTTGGATGCCAATTGTTATGTAAAACAGCTTAAAGTACATGAAGAAAAAAAATTGGGTTAAAATATTTGTATTTAAAAAAGCCTTAGCATTTTTTAAAAGTTCAAAAAAATGTAATTTTTTTAAATAACTTAAAAAATCGATTTTTTTAAAATTTTTTTTTGTCATATATTGTTTTTAAATATAGATTGAATTGATAAAACATAAATTTTATAGTGAATATGTCAAAATTAAACATTTTTTTGAAAGTGGTACCGTGTCCCCTTAACCATTTTATTTTTTCCACCCGTATTTGAGCTAATAAATTTTTGAGTGTGGCGTGCCAGTGGCGCCGAACCGTCTTTCCTATTGATCCCCCCGCCCTTTCAAACCCACGTTTGAAATGTCTACCGGCTCACGTGTCCTTTTCGGCTCCCCATCCCACAGGTAAGGAACGCTCATCCTACATTTGCTTTATTTTTGTCACATCGTGGAAGATAACGTCACACCATCCCTTAGTTTTTCCTCCGCATCACATTTTTACTTGATGTTGTTTTCCTTACCACGCCCTCGATTTAGTTTTCTCCCAACACCGCATGGGTGAATGTTAGTCCCACTTTGGATGAACTTATTGAAGCTACCATTGGGAAATTACTTTATTGTCGTGGATTAGCTTTCGCAGACTTGGCGCTTTCCTTGAAACTGAGAGCCATAGATTACAATTAATACGGCTATCTGTGAATGTATTTAGAAATTTGATTATTTGAAAAAAATTCCCATGCCTATTTAGGTACATTAGTGATCTTTCATAAATCATAACCATGCGTTCCTACAATTTTCTTTTTACGTGTAAAATAGGCATGTCCATTTTTGGATACATATTTTATTATTATATTGCAATTTTAGTAGTTATCCGTTGTTTGTGTATTATTTTTTTTTATCAATTTCAATTTGTAAATCAAAGATAAATGTTATAACCCTTGTTTTTTTGTTTTAAATTTATAGCTGGGGAATATTTTGGTGTAAATATATTTAGGTTAGGAATGTCTACTATTTGCAATATGTTATATTTTATTGATATCATGTTTCGATTAATTTCATGGAATTTATATTATCGCTTTTGAAACCAACTTGATTTTCTAATTTTTTTTTATTGAACTCTTGATTCACAATCTATGATATATAGTTATTATGCCCTAATAATTGCGTTTAGAATTTGAAAATGGAAAAGTTCTATATTTATTACTGTATGTTCTCTATACTGAATTTCTAATTCAATCCAATTTAAATTAATTAACTGTTAAAATTTTATTGAAAAACATTTTCAAATTATTTTAATCAAGTAGCTATGCAATCATATGTTATAACATATGGTTGGGCCCAAAAAGTAAACATGTGATAGGTAACATGTGATTGTTAAACATGTGATAGATCTCTTAGATCTTATAGTGGAATTGGTACACAATCACACGACATGCTTTCATACCGCAGTCGCTTACCTCACGCTGCCAAAAAGGGCGATGTCATTTCCAGTTTGGTAATCCCTCATATTTGGCAGCTTGCCAAGCTGAAGAGTTCCGCTCCGTCTCATTGTTGTGTGATTTGATTTGAAAGAGCGCGTGATTCTGAATTCTGAATCTACCTGTGAGGTGAGAAAAAAAAAGGATGATGCTTCTTTGCTCCGTCGAAGGTTTTTGCGTAGACTCGTGATATTTTCAGTTTTTATACCATTCGAATGTGTATTTTGTCTCTCAGAAGAAAATGTATATCGGTTTGGTTGATATATGGAAGCGGATTTTGGAAGGTTTGGGACTTATTCCACCTGAGAATTCCAGGTATATTTTGAAAGAGCAAGAGCAACGGGAGTCAAACAGGTATTCACTATCTCACGTGCTTTTTTCTGTTTTCATTCATTTCATTCGCCATCTGCTCGACGTGACGCTGCGTTGCGTTGATCATTTGTTTGAGATTTTTTTAAAAAAATCCTACAAATCTTATGTCGTTTTAAATGTTATTTTCAATACTGTTCTTGTCAAACCAGTTTTTATTGAAAAATCATTTATTTGTCCGTTAAAATGCCAAATAAAATATTTTTAATGTTATTCTTTTTTAAAAAATAAAAAATTTAGGTCTTAAAACTTACCCAAGTTTTTAAGTTTTAAGTAGTTTGTTGTCTTAAAGCATTTAGAAAATATCCGTCTCATCTATTTCTTAATTGGCAACTATAAGTAGGATTGTCCCAACTTTCTCCTTAATAGCTTTCCACAATGTTTATTATTATGCAGGCGTGTGCGTGCTTTTTTTTCCACAAAAAAAAAAAAAAAAATCAGTAACAATAATAAAGTGCCTTCCTTATAAGGAAAAAGTAGTTGACTAGAAAAGTTAAAATTAAAGTTTAATGAGAGTACATCGTTGTTAATAACTTCTTTTCGAATGTTTAATTGTTGCAGACCAAAAAATATAGAATAGTTAGACACAACATCAATGTATTTCGTGATAAAATATGACTCTAAAAGAAATTTACCGAAATAAGTAACGTAATCCAGACTTTCGATATTCTGTTGAAATAGTGTTTCTCAGAAGTGTTTTCCACATTGCATAGACCCATTTAAAAGTAAATATCTTAACCACAACACTTGTGACATTATCACGAGGTTTCGAGAAATGCCATGCTCGTAAGTCAATAGAAACATATTTAATTTTAAATTAATGGTAGTTAGTTTAAGGTAGTTTAAAAGGAATTTTTTGTCTGTTTTATTGTTAATAATTTAAAGTAAAATTTGATGCACCAATTTGGAATTATTTTGAAATGATCGGCAAACTTGTAAAGTATTTAACGTACAGTTTTCACCCTGGATTAGGAGGTGTTCATTTTAATTTTTCATAACATGGGTTTATTTATAAATAAAACTAATTCAATTGGTAAGATATAAGAAAGACTAAGAAATAATACTCGAAATTTTTTTCTTAAAATAAAAAAGAATAATGAGATATTTATGGCCAAAATCTTTTTTTTTCAATTCATTGTACAACTTGCGTTTACGTACTTGAGAAAGTTTTATTGTCAAGAAGTTTATTTTTCAAAAAGGATTGCTTTGGTGGTTAAAATGAATGGCTTTTTTGCAAACAATTATAGGGGACTGGGCATCCCATTTGCTTCAGGCTTTCGCCTTGCTTGCGAAAAATCCTAGGTTCGGATCCGGGCATCGCCAAAATAACTGCCGACTCGTCTTCAATAGCCCTCGTGCTAGTTAAATTTTTACTAATTAAACTTCAAACAATTATATTATTGTAATTTTTCTAATTTTCGAATAATTTTATTATCCATTGTCATTGATTGTATAATGAAACTTATTAAATTCAAGTTGGTATTGTAATATTGTATCGATCAGTCTCAAATTTAACATTTATCTTACCCAACCCCAAATCTGGCCCTATTTATTGTGCAACACCCATTTTCGGTGAACCAAAAAGAGTGTGTGTCCGGTGTGTAGGTCCCGTGCGTCCTTTCGAGGTCAAGAGCTCTAAAAAAAGGCCGCGGCGGGGGCTTCCCACGCAGATGGTTCTGGTCTTGCGTAATGCTATCGTCTCGGTTCATTGAATTCGCTGCAAAACAACAAAATGTTCGAAATTGACTCAAAGCGTGGGAAGGGTTTTTCTGTTTGTACAATTATGGTCAATATTAAAAAAATATTATTTGTGATTTATGTTAATATATTGCTTAATATTATAAACCAAATGGTTTTTAAAGAATTATCGTATACTAAATGATAGTCTTAAAAAAAGGATTTAGAATTTTATTTTTGAAGGAAAGGACTACACTACACTGTTTTATCACTCATAAACTATTTTTGTTGTTGTAAAAAATTGAATAAAAATTTGAATGTTTTTTTTATGCTTGTTGTTCTTGTGTTTATATTTTAGTAATTTATTAAAATAAAGGCGAATGAGAATGAATTTAAATTCGTTAGTTTAACTGAGACCTTATTGTTGATAAGAAATTTATGTATAATAGTATACAAATATCGGTGAACTCTTATTTATTTTTTTGGTATTGTTTTTATTATTATTTTGTTTACATTTGTAAAATGGGTGAGTCAAATATTAAAATTTTGTATGCTTTTTTATTTATTTTAAAACTTTTTTTTTTACAAATGTTGACCTGTGATTTATTCTAAAGATTTTGAGTTGTACTAGACGTTCTTATTATGCACAATTCTATTCAAAACTCCGCTTTATAAAATTTTATAATTTTATGAGTAACACAAAGTTCAAATTATGAACTCTACTACGATACTGAAGGAAGAAGCGGGTATTTCAATCAATTCCATTTTTGTTGTTGAATGCTGTATTTTTTGTGGATGATTTACGGTGTTAAAGATTCATTTTGCTCTTACTAGATAGAGATAACTTACTAGCTGAATCTAAATGAGTCTCCTTGAGTAAAAAAAGAATCGATCGGAGACAGAATACAATAAAATTTTCCCTTGGGATTGTCTATCGAATATTTTAATTATATTAGAATTTTAGAATGGGGGTAAAACGTAACGTAGTTAACTTACGTGATGTTGGAAAATCAGAATTTATTTTAAATGGTGCCAAATTCTTCTCCGATTGGGGTTGATTTAAATCTGAGCAAAGTTGATCCAGATTTGTTCTTCTGATGTGCATGTGATACTTAATCTTTGTGTGTCAAATTCCTTACGTTTGTAATTTTCAACTGTTAGTGATTATTTCTTTCAATTGTTTTCCATTTTATAATAACGGCTTAATTCCACGATTCGTTTCCGCGGACACGGACAGCTTTTACGTTGACTGATTGGTTAGTTGGTGGATTAACTTGAATGAAGCGAATAAATGATTTAAATAATATTTTTTTTACAAAAAAAGGAAAAAATATGTGAATTACAAAAAGGACCTTTAAATAAATATTTTCTTTTGAAAAAAAAAACTTAATGAAAAGTGGGGAATATATGATTGATAATTCTTGATTCCCCTGGATGTCAAAAACTGTAGATTGCAGTTTATGTATTTGTTTAGGAATTTTAATTTTTTCAGAAAAAAGTAAAAAACATATATTATTATACACAGTGTGAATTTCATTCTGATTAAAAAATCTACTCTACTTATGTGGTCAAGAATAATGCTTAAACCTCCCCATACTAAAAAAAAAAAAAAAGAACAGATTGACTGTCAACCTGTGACCTCTCCATGCCCAGACACAAACCACCTCCATTTAAGTGTTTCAATTCCACAAATAATTTCCTGCACCAATAAATTTAAAAGCTCAAAAAGCCCATACTTAATTAAATATATTCAGAATCCTAATACATACAATTCCATACATGTCAATCGACCCCCAATAACCAAAAACCCCTTTTTCCCACAGAGTCCCACCCCCAGTCTTCGACAGCAGTCAGCAAGTCCGCATCTTGTTGTTTCGTGAGCTTAATGGACAAGAGCGGCGTCTGCTCTTTGACTCAAGAGCTGTGCGGAAGAGGGGGGAGCCGGCCCCCGGCCGCCCCCCTCGGCCCCCCCGCACCCATGATTCGTCCATTGAGAAGTCCTTCAAGCTTGGGGAGAATAGCCATAATAGGGAGTACATCTATGAGGTAACTATCATTGTGGAGTATTATTTTAATTTCAAAATTGAATTCTGTACAACTATAACCTCTTCTACCCCAAGCAAAATTCTACTGATATATTCTTTAATATATCTTTCTTTTAATATATTACATATATATTTGAAATTGTGGCTAGTGGCTTATTGGTAGTGCTTTGCACTGCCACGCCAGAGGTCCGGGGATCGAAATCCCGATTGGGCAAGGTTGATCTATCCTTTCATCCCTTGAGTGGGTCTATAGAATGGGTACCAAACATGCTTGGGAACTAAACACTGGGGGTTCCGCGTGAGGCTGACCCTACTGGGACATATGCCTAGCACCCCAGAGCCCTAGGTTACCAAAGCTGAAATGGGCACGGCTGGCCTTGGCCCACTAATGGGCTGTTGCACCGGGGATAGTTTAGTTTTATATTCAAAATTATAGGTATTTTACAAAGGATTAAAAAAAACTATCCCTTAATGTTTGCTGAGGTGAGGGGCGCTAATTTAGTGATATTTGATACCCTAAGCACACACTAAAAATACACACTTTTTGTGTTGTATGAATGCACAAACAAGATCTGTCAGTTCTTCGTAAATATTAGTCCTAGCCATAACGCTCTAGACTGGGAATTTTTAATAGTAGCCAGTGGCTACCAGAGTGAAAAAAAATGGTAGCCACATTTCGATTTTTAGTAGCCAGTTTTAAATTTAAGTATACACTCTTAAAACAAAAGAGTGAAATCCACTCCAGTTGGAGAAGTGCCTTTTCGAATCTGGAAAGGATTGGATATTAACTAATCACTCGTTTGGATTGATCCTGTCGGAGGCTTAACACACAAAGAATCCGCTCCTTCCGGGTAAGTGCATTTTCCAGACTGGAGGAGTGAAATCAACTCAGACTGAGTTAAAATCGCTCGTTCGTTTTAAGAGTGTATACGGCAAAAAGAAGTGCGACTTTCCACAAAACCAAAATTTTACTAACGACATTTTTGATACGAATAGATTGACAGTAAAGAAAGGATCATCCAAAGTATGTAAGTATTATGTAAATGACCATTATTGAAAGGAGAAAATTATTTTATGTACATACAGTTCAACTGCTATTGGTTTTGGAGAATTCTTGATGTCGTCCACGATTGTTCAATAATTTTTCTCATATTATAATTGTTTAACCCTTTCAGTCCCAGTGATGCCATTTGGCATCACTTTCAATATTTTTTTCAAAATTTTTATATCCGTTATGACATCCAAACACACATCATTCGATTCTTCACACTTTGATCTATCCGACAATATTTTACATTAATCTCAATCGAAGTCAGAACTACTATTTTTTTTATTTAGAAAATAGTCAACAAGCGTTTCTCCTGATTTTTGATAAGTTCACTTCAGTTCCACATATTTAAAACACATTTAAACTATTTCGGTTAAAATAATTACTAATTTTTTTTTTTAATAATATGGTCAGATACCTTAAAATATATAACTCGAAGTGTTTTTAGGTAATATATATATTTTTATTTTGTTGTTTTCCACAATTAAAAAATTTTGGCGTTGTTTCAAAAACCATATAAAAAATTTAAATGAATTTTTTTTCTTATGGAATTCGTATATTTGACCTAATATAAGCTTATTTTGTGAATATCAGATGTTTCTGTTGTGTAGTAAATTTTTGGGACTGAAAGGGTTAAATGAATAGTTGAGATTTTAATCGGCTGTAAATCAATCACTTGTAAATTGCTAATTTCGTAAAGCAAGATTAAGAAGTCAAATTTGCATTTGAGATTTTTGTCACCCTGCTCCATTTCCGTCACACGGAGGCCGACTCAGTGACGTCACACAAAACACCGGCCAATGATTAGGGAAAAATTTCACCTATGAACAACAACTGTCATCAACTCTTTCTTCCCGACAGAATAGAATCGTAGCGTTTTTTTATTATTATTATTTTAGAAATGCAGCTTCAGTATTAATTACTTGCTGAACAAGAAGGAAATATTATAATCGCCACTTTTGGCGACTGGGGTTCGATTTTTAGGTCGCCACTTTCGATGTAACAGTCGTCAGTTGGCGACTGGCGACCGCTAATCTAGAGCTTTACCTAGCCAATACTTTTTTTAATGCAAAGTGTCTGATAGATTTATTGTTGAAAAAAGTTTTTTTTTTTTTGCAAGATCTCTAAAATCATGCCCGACCCTCGTACTAAGTCTTCATACAAATAATATGACTGATATATAGCATTTGCTTCCATATCTGTATTTTTGAGAAGATTAAACATTCTTGTTAAAAAGTTAAGATTAAGAAAAACTGCAAAATTTTGGTCACTTATTTTTTTTTAAATGATCACTGTGTTAATTTAATTTTTACCTCTGTTTCTTTGTGGGAACTCTGATTGTATCATTTTATTAAGTTTATTGTTTACTGTTAATTGGCATATTGCATTCCACACAAAACCTCCGTCTTTATTTCTATAAAACTTTATCCTTATTTAAAAACATTTGTTGTCATCAACACTTGGTATTGGTAATAGCCTAAATTAAGCATTTGATATTTTTACAGTGGCAAAAGTCTAGTTCAGATGAGACTCTATTAAGAGAGATGATTTTTGGTGCAGTATCGATTTCCTTTCATGGTACCACACTCAAAGTTCATACAATTAGGTATGTGTATAAAATATATACTAATTTACTAACTTGATATGTTTTAACTTTTGATCAGCTCTAAAATTTAAAAGTTTTCTTGTTATAAAACTGATACCAGTTTGAATTTATTGTAACTAATTTGTATATTTTTCATATATGTTCATTGTTTCATGCATCATTTTACTTATTTTTAACTTTAGATTTATTATTTCAACAAATTGGATTGCGTTTAAATAATCTATTGTATATTACACTTCTAATAAAGCAATAGGGAAAAAAGTAATTAAGTTTTTTCTCTTTAAAATTATGTTTAATTAAGTTACCATATTATTTACTATTTTGTTTATTCAAATGTGCTACAGTAATTAATCTTTATTGTTTGTTTTTAATTAGTGTAAAATGATGATATGGATGTAATTATTGTCTTTCTACTTTAAATATAGAAATCTTCTTCAATGTTTGATTTTAAATTGCATTGCAGGTCTCCTCCTCAAATCATGCTGAGTGTAGTTTTCCCTGCACCACCAGCTCCCTCAGTCTCAAGGTGAGGATATATTGCAACTGTGCAAAATGATATGGTTTGAATCACATTTACGATCCTACCTAACTACCCAAAGTAAATTTAACAGGAAAGCCCAAAATAAACATTGGTAATATTGACATGGTTCGTACTCCTCCTGAAGATCCTGAGAATCTCCTGAATTTCAAATATTTTGTCTAAGTGCCCTTATAACTCCAAAAATTTGTATTAGAAATCCTTATTTAAAGTGTAGTTTTCTGAAAGTTATCTTTTTATAAATAGAAAATAGTTGTCAGTGGATTTGAAGGATCCTGATTATAAAAAACTTGATGTCTTGCATTAATTTTTGTTTAGAAATTGTGAGTTAATTTTTTAGATTTTGCCTGTCTTAATTTCACATTTTTTATTTGTTGATCTTGTATTTTTTTTGTTGTACTTTTTCATGATACACATTGTTGCTTTATAAGTACTTTTATGTTTATTATATCCTGAATTTATAGTATTGTGTTCCTAAAACAACTCCTTAAAACTCCTGCATTTCACTATTAAAAATAGAATATGAACCCTGTATTGATATCGCTGGCAGATTGAGTTCAAATTTTTTGATTATTTTATTTAAAAAAAATGTGTTGTAAGTTTTTGCTCTACTTTCTACTACTCTTCTAATTCAATGAATATGATTTTTAAGAATTGTATTCTTCTTTTTTTCTATTATAATAATTTTTACAATTTTTTAAAAATTTTCTCAAAACATTATAATTCAAGTACCTATATTGATACACTTATGGGAAAAGAATGCATATTGTTTGTGAGATAAAATTAGTTATCACTGGAGATAAAACTTCAGCTTATTATTTCCGGAATTAGGATTGATGATCCTTGTTGTAATTATTATTATTATTTAAATAATGTTTAGTAAGGTCTTGGAAATAATTTTATTTTAGGGAACCTGAGACTGAAGAATCTGGGACTTGGACAAATTCCATTGAAGTTACCATTACCAATAGTGCCGAGAAAACAGATTCACATTTAGGTATATTTCTAGAATTTAGGGCTAAATTCCTTAAAAAAAAGTTATGTTTAAATTAAAATATAATTGTTTACTTATATTGAAACTTTTTTAAATTAATTTTGATGAAATTAAAAGTGTTTTTGATATTTATAGCCCACAGTGTTCCTGTCAATGTACCTAGTCGTTTATCTGATCAATATGCAGATTGTATGGATAGTGACTCAGGTAAGAACAAGTATTTGAAATGTTATTACATGTCTGTTAATTAAATAAAGTTTTAATTCGATTCTTTTTTTAAAATTGATATTAAGTTTTTTTGAAACTTGATAAAAAATTTCGAAGGAAAAATCATTGGTATGCAGGGTTCGTATGCCTCCTGAAATTCCTGAAAAACTCCTGAATTTCATTTTTATTTTTTTAAGGGCCCTTATAACTCCTGAAATTTGTGTATCATCTCCTGATATTTTCCTCCCTCTCCTAAAAAATTTTATGACCTGAATAATTTTTCTTCTTTCTGAGTCGGTTTTCTCTCTTACTTTATCAGGATGTCTACCGGTCGAAAAAGTCTTAAAATTAAAACAAAGGTCACACACAAAAAAAAACCTCCGAAAAGGGAGTTGGCTTTAACATCGAAGCCTAAAATTTTCCACAACGTTTACACCCCTTGTTGCCTTCATTCTCGGTCTAAGTCCAATACAACAATAAACTAACATTTTCAAATTAATTTCCTGATACCTCCTGAATTTACATCGCTGTACTCCTGAAAAACTCCTTAGAAATTCCTGAATTTCACTATCATAGAGTACGAACCCTGGGTATGTTAAAAGTATCCATGTTGTCAAAGAGACGCGTAAGTGTTTCACTGTTTGTCTACATAATATCACTAGCTCTTTAGTTTTTAATATAAGTGAGTGTTCCTTAAAATAATTTTTGATAAATGAAACAAAAATATTTTTTTATTTGGAATGATTGATACAAGTTAGGAGAAAAAATCATAAATAGTTTACTAGTAATGTTAGATGATAGATAGCTAGTTAAGGTATGCATGCTGATCAAAGTCTAGTAAAATTTTATTGGTCACAGTAAGAAATAATTTTTTTGTGGCGAATGATTAAACATGCTCTTAGTCATACTATTGTTTTTAATAACTCTCATTAAAGTAAAATCATTGTGCTACAGTCATCGCCGCTTTTAATATTTTTCTGTGTTAAAAGAGTGGCAGATGAGTATACCTACTTATGATAGAGCGCATGTGCCGATTTCTACACTTGTATACCCCCTCCCCAAAAAAGTTGAATTATAAAAATATTTGTGTAAATATCAATTGAAGTGTTATTGAATCGCTGAGTGCAGAAACCACTTCAGTCAAAATAATCCAAAAAACTCGTTTGCAATGAAAATAAGCTTAGAAAGGCAAGATGCGTGTTGGGTGCAAAAACTATGTTAGTCTGTTGAGTAGTTCCGTAAATACAGGACGTCTGTTTCGAGTGTTGAGTGCAGAAATAGAGGAGGAGTTATTACGTATTTTCTCTATAGGGGTGGCATGATGGCATGGTCGCGTGTGTGTGTGGCGGGGCATATTCTAAAAAGCCTACATCGTGGGCCTCTTCTGTCTCCTCGATTGGTAGCATGACTATTTCACAATTAAGGACTTGCAGCTGTTAAAAACATGGTTTTTAATTAATAAAAAGATTCATTTATGTACAGTGAGCTCAATGGCCCCATTCTTCGTACGAACATCTCACCCCAACGACGCGACGCTTCTCCCTCGAGTCTCTCTCCTTCGATCTTCTCTCTTCACTCCAGTTCATTTTACTTTCACTGAGGGCTCGCGGGTAGCGATCCCTACACGCCCCTCCTAAGAGAAAAATCAGTCTGAAGACGGACGAGGCGGAAGACTGACCTTTTTCTCTTACAACAGTCCAGTGTCCTAAGATCTAAAACACTAAAAAATATCTTGAGTCCAACTAAATTAGATTAGTCCTCAAAAAAAAAAAAATAATAACTTGAGAGTGGATGCCAAGAAACCTAGGATAAACGTAAAATACAGGATCCACCACTAAAATATATATAATACTTATATAATAATTACAATAAGATACAATTGTAATAAGAGACATTAAGGAACAAGTAGATCCTGAAATATATATATACAAATTTATCCTATGCCAACTTTGTTCCCTTTTGGCCAATTTAATATTTTTAAGCCAAATGATCCCTTGGTCATCCCCGCAGTGAAAACCGATTCACTCAAAATCCTTGAGGAAATGTCAGTCACAATATCCTCAAATAAAACCTTCCAAAAACTCTCTTTGGAAATCGAAACACTGGAATTTATAGTGTTTAAGTTCAACTGTTCGGACAGTTCGAGTTCACATGATTGTTTCACATTTTTATCAAAGCAAACATCCTCTTCTGTCTGAGGATCAGCAGCAGGTTGCTGTTCGCCGTGGACTGGGGTGTCCACTTTGGAGTGTCCACCTTCCAAGAAACTATTCCCTTCTTGAAGACTTGCTCTTCCTCCATCAAGAGACCAAACGGTAGGTTGCTGTTTCTGGCGGATCAGGCCATCCACCTTTTTGGAGCAGTTATCCTCTTCTTTCCGAGGATCAACAGCAGGATGCTGTTCACCATGGACTGTGGTGTCCACATCTTTGAAGAAATCGTCTTCTTCCCGATTTTTACTTCCTCTTCTGTCAAGTGACCAAACAGCATGGCGCTGTTCACTGTGGACTGGGCCGTCCACACCTAAAAAGAAACCATCTTCTTCTAAAATTTCCGCCCCTTTTCCGTCAAGGGGCCAAACAGCAGGGTGCTGTTCCCCGTGTACTAGGCCGTACACGTTATCCCCGATCCACCTCGGCGGTGTATCGTCATCAGGCGATGTCGACTGCTCATCTTGAACCGGTTGCACGACTTTCAACCTTTGCTGGGCACAATCGTCTCCACCGTTCACAAAGAGCCACTCCGGAAGAATATCGTCAGCATCAGCCATCTTCTTATCAAGTTTCTCAGAATTTCCGCCCAAACCTTCCAAGTTTATCTTCAAACTTGCATCCTTGCAAGCCGACCCGTCCACCCATGTCATACTGCCAGACCTGGCTTCTACCTTGACACTGGAATTTTCCTTGACGTTGTGGCTAGCCTTGATTTTGTTTGGGCAATCTCGTCTCATGTGAGTATTCTGGTTGCACGACCAACATTTGAGAATCTGATTCCTTGGCTTACTTGACCGTCTCCCATCGACATCTCTGATTTTCTCCAAGTGAACTTCAATGTTGCTAGAAGGTTCACTCAACCTCCGATGTAGGTTTCTGTCCTTTGAAACTGGACCATAAAGTTCTTCGTATTTTTCAATACCCAAGTAAAATAACCTGATTTCTGCGTGCTTCTTTTGCATTTCTTTCATTTGCCGCTCCTTGTGTTCTTTTTCCATTCGCATTAGAACCTCCTGGCGTTCCTTTTCACACCGTTGTTTCTCGGCCTCCTTTTCCATATCTTCCATAGTTGTTTCTAAAAATGATTCCACGAAATCTTCTTCGTAATATTCACTATTGATTATGGCTTCTTTCAGTTCACCAATCGTTACATGAGTTGTCACATCGATACACATTTCGGTTGCAACGTAGAGCACAACTTCATATGGAAATTTATCAATGAAAGCCATTTTTACGAATTTTGCCTAACACCAAAAAAATATGAGCAATGAGTGCCAACACTGGTTAGAAATGAATTTTTGAAAAAAAATATTCAACCTGTTCTTCACTGCGAAGATTACCAAACCCTAACCAAGTGTTTCATTAAAAATATTACTTGAGAATATTATTAATATCAATTAGGCATGACATTCACAATTAGCATAATTAGGTATATCACTAATTATAATTTCCACAACTCTTAACGTGAAAGGTATAACAATAAATTTACAACCAAATTTATCTTCAGAAAATATTATCGATAATAATTTCAAAGCCATAAAATAATAAAATATCAAAAGTTAATTCTAAGTTCGACTGCAACACATTTTTACCCTGAACCGCTAAAAGGAACTCGAAAAATATATCATTTGCAAAAAGAACAAACAAGAAAAAAACATGACATAAAAGAACAACAACTAAAACTTTAGTTATTCATAACCTGTTATCCATTATAAAAGCAACATGATAAAATGAACATTATCATCAAATATCTAGGATACAAAAATAACTGCTTTTATAAACCGGCAAAAGTTTTGCCTTTTTCAAAACCACCTATCAGCATAAACCAGTTAACAAAAAAAAGGGTTTCTTTTATTTAACTTTTTTTTTTTCAGAAGCAAAATGCGAAATGACATCAAACACTGAGTTATTACTGCTGTATTTCATTAACTCCAATATCATATCCTATTTGTACTTGTAGACAAACCAAAGAAAAGAAAATATTCATTGAAACAATACAACTTTTCTAACTATTTTAAATTCTATTTTGCTATTAATCGACCGATTTCTTTAGCACACCATGAGAAATTTAAAATACATCTACAATAATTATACTACGCAATAAATCGAACGATTTTTCCCAGAAGCAAAATACATAGGACTATTTTACTATAGCATTACACACTTGTTCTGATAAGACATTTTGCTTTGCATTTTCTTGGAAGAATTCCAGAATCCTTAAATTTAATTACCATTAAATTTACCTTATTTATAATGAAATAAGAACAATATATTTGTCATACGCTTATATAGAAACTTCATATATAAAATACAAATATATTACACAACTTTAAAAAAATACAAAAGAATAATATGTTTTAGCACAAACAATTTCACACAATAATTATTTCAACCAATTATTGACAATTAAACTATAAAAGAATTATAGACACTTTTCTTATTTTTTTTGTTTTAACTATACAGGTACTAGTACGATCGTACAACCAATAACTATTTTTTTTAATTACAAATATCACCAGTAATTAACAGAATTAATTACCTTTAAATATTTAACCGCTTTTGGCATAACGCCAAAAAAGCAATTTATTTACACACATTCTGGTTATTCGAAACCAGAACAAAAACCATTCACTAGACGTGTTAACTTGCATAACACGAAAATATTACTTTTGTTTTGACAAAAATTTTACTTTATGCTTGATAATCTAAAAACACTATGCGGCACATATCATAATAGAAATACAGTTAAATAGTTAACTAATTGGTGGATCCTGTTTTAATTGAAATAAAAACAATCTTGGCATCCACTCACCTGATTAAAACACGCCATTCGCGTTGGCTCTTGGGCGCACCACGTTGACGTCGTCACGCAGTTTCTCGGTACCGCGGTCATCTCTGGTACAGGAAAGTACCACCTCGGAGCTGCAGAACACTCCATCGGACCTCCAGTACGCACCATTCTCGGAGCGAAAGGTGTCGGGCGTCCCACTTCGGGATCGAAGTTGCAGGTTCCAGCCGAACCAATTTCACTGGTACACTAGCGAAGGCTGTACCACATCAGTGTCAAGGCACTCAGCATACAAGTCACTCGGCATTGAGTTCGAAATCACGACGCTTGCCACCAGTTATAGGGGTGGCATGATGGCATGGTCGCGTGTGTGTGTGGCGGGGCATATTCTAAAAAGCCTACATCGTGGGCCTCTTCTGTCTCCTCGATTGGTAGCATGACTATTTCACAATTAAGGACTTGCAGCTGTTAAAAACATGGTTTTTAATTAATAAAAAGATTCATTTATGTACAGTGAGCTCAATGGCCCCATTCTTCGTACGAACATCTCACCCCAACGACGCGACGCTTCTCCCTCGAGTCTCTCTCCTTCGATCTTCTCTCTTCACTCCAGTTCATTTTACTTTCACTGAGGGCTCGCGGGTAGCGATCCCTACATTCTCCCTCCTGAAAAATTTTAAATTTGTGACTGACTTTGTTTCTGCACTCACCGATTCAATTATTGAAGTGATTATCTATAATAATAAAAGAAAAAGTCTGTCTGTGTATATGTCTGTGGATCGCAAAAGACCTACTTAGACTGCTCTAAAGAATTTCGAAATTTTTAATATAGATTCCTTTTAATACCTATGTGTGCACCTGAGGCTTAGTATTTTCATATTTGATTGTGACTTTTAATTAATATAATTAGTTTTAAAAAAATGCCATCCACATGGGATTGCGGGACCATAACGGGGCTTGAAAATACATGGACCACACCGAAACGGGGGCTTGACGCCATCCTTTATTTATTTGATTGATTGAGTTTGGTTGAGATATGCTCTCGCCTGAAGGCTGCTTCATCCTCTATTAGTGTTTGCTTTTTTAAGTGTGCATGCGCCAACACGAATTTAATTTTGTTTTGATTTTGAGTGTATTTTCAAAAGTAAACATGCCTCTAAAAGGAAACAATGCGATGTTAACGGGTTCCCAGTACGGCAGGACTATACTGCTAGTCAAAAATACAGAAAAAGTTTTTTAAAAAATGTTTTTTTTGTAGACTCTCTGCAGTCCATAGATGGTCACAGCAGCCTCCCTTCCACTCGGCGACTTTCTCCTGAATCCTCTTCCAAAGGGGGTCTCCCGCGATCCTCATCCTACAACAGTCTGCAGAGGAGAATACTCCGGAACAAGGCCACTTCCATAGAGCTGGGCATGCCCAAAGCGGAGGAATCGCCTTCTTACGACGTATGTGATGGACATAATTTTTTAAGAATATTAAGTCTCTAATGAGGTTTTTGGCTTTTTTTGGTAAACTTATTTATTATGAAAGATGATTTTTAAAAAAAAGAACATTTCATAAACAAGGTTGGTCAAAATGAATAGGACAATAGTTGATAGTTTATCTGTCCATACGTAGCTGTAGTTTGGTTACAATAAACATACATTCGTCTAAAAATAGTTTTCTTATTGTCATATTCATTTTGACTAACCCTGTATAATGCAGAATCGAACATGTAGTATTTATACTTGTTTCAACTGCTGCAGACTGTGATTGAATGGGGGGCAGAACAACTGATTAGAACAGAACGACCAACTGAACAGCAGGGGGTCATAAGCAGGGGGTTTATAAAGGATATCACTAAAGATGCAGATGCACTGTAAGACAGACATGAATGATTTAGCAATTTCCAGTTCGTAAATTGAATTAAAAAAATTAGTGATTGAACAACTCTTTTAAGCAATAGTGCAGGAGAGTATTTGCCTTTCAAATGTTTTAATTATTAATAGTAAATGATATTTCAGAGATTATCTAGAAAATACAGGGTGAGGCAAACAAAATTGACCCCTGTCTAGAAATAGGAATACGTTGAAATGCTTGTCGAGAAAAACTTTTGAAGCTGAATGAAACCTGTTTTTGCATTGGTTGGATCGGATTAGCTTCACATTAGAGCTACTCATAGACTAGTGGCGAGTTCAGATCTTAGTTCGTATTGTATGAAGACGTCTCATAATGCAAATTTTCTGTCTTGCAATCAATTTAGAATGTTTTGTATTACCAAAAAAAAGGGTCTGATTCTTTAGGAGAAATAACGACTGAAACTATCAAATAATCACTAATGGGAATTTTTCTTGATCAGAGCTCTACAAACCTTGGTAATATTTCATTTCAACTAGCCTCTAAAACCGTAGCGTAGTTGCCGGCAAATAAGTCGCCAAGCGTTTGTTTGGGCTTAATATTGAAGCGATCAATAGCTTCAGTAAGCAAACCTGTTTTTGTATTGGTTTTAGACTTGGGCAACATTTCTGTCGTATTCTTATCTCTAGATTGGGGCCACTTTTGTTTTCCTCACCCTGTAGTATTGCATTGATGATTTTTATTTTGTAACTTTCACTAATTCCATTAAAATTCTTTTGATAGTATTCCAGTACTCCTGGTCAGAAAAAAAGCAAACTGGGCTTGTCCATCGTCATTAATTTGAGTGAGGATGAAAATAAAGAAGAAAACAGGTTTGTGTCTCAAATATTTAAAATAAAAAATAATTACAAAATGTATTGGAAACTTTGAGATTGCTTAACTCTTAATTATAATTGATGTTCCTAATTACATTTTTAACTGAATTTTTTCAGGCATTTCACTGATTTTCTGTTCACCCATATCTCACTCATTGAAGGTCATTTGATGAGTCTGAAAGACACCGTTATTAGAGCTTATTTGAATCGAAAAAACTTTGTTCATTTAATGTTTGAAGTAAGTTTATTAGCTTTTTATGTATTTTTTTTTTAAAGTTTTGTGTATTTAGTACCCAGATATTTTAACTCTCTGCCTGAACAAATAGTAAGTTCAACTGATAAAAATGCTTTAAAAAAAGAAGTTAAGCATCACATCTTAAATACTGATGTAGACATTCTTTTTAAATCTGTGATATAATTAAAAAATGAATTATATAATTTCCTGTCAACTAAATTATATATATATATATATATTATATAGTTAGTATTATTATTTTGTAAATTAATAGTAAAGTTATGTATTTTACAGTTCTTAATATGTTTGTGTATCTCGTGTGTCCGATCATTTGCCAGATTTTGTTAGTTTTTGTTTTGTTCGTGTGTAATTTGAAATGTTATTTTTTATTTTCTTTTATGATTTTGATTGTTTATTTTTATGTGTTGTCTGGAAGGGCCCCTTGACAACCAATGTTTCTGTGTTTGAAATAAAAAAGTTTCTTTCTTCTTTATATTAAAAGTATTAAATATCATTATAAAAATACTATTTATTAACTAGTATCACTTTTTTTTCATAGATTACTTTTTTTCCCCCCATAAAGGTACCCTAAAAGTCCTCATTCAAATTCTCTAGAAAAGCAAAGAAAATTCTTGTTAATTTTTGATATTTGGTCTCTCAAAAGTACAAAAAAGCAATCTATAAACTTATTTTTATTAATTGATTTTTTAGTATGAAAGAAGTGTTCCTCCAATAAATTTTGTTGTTTGTTTAACAAATTCAATGGTGATTCGTTGTACAAATATGCCTGCAAGATCGGAAATAAAACTATTTTTCAAAGTGTGAGTAAAATGATGTTAATCTTAAATTTAGAGATTGAAAGGTTATAGCGTAAATAGTTGAAAAAAAACTTTTTGAGCACTTTTAAGGAGTACTTTTTAATGAGTTAGAGTTTTTTTCTAGTTTTGATTCCAAATTTAAATTCTTGATTTTGTTGTTTATAGGGATCTAAAAAATTCCAGTCAGCATTGAGCGATTTGTACACTGCTCCACGGTTACAGAATCCTGAATGGCTAACTATCATCTCATCTCCCAATCATCGTCATTTGAGTTACGCTTTTCTGCAGAAATTTTCCGACTTACTTAGAAAGTATGACAAGAAAGAAACCAATTTGTAAGTGAAGACAACCTACATTATTTTAAAAAAAACTATTGTTTTGTTTCTTGTGTATATTAAAACACAATCAGTTTCTCATTTGTTTAAATGTTTATATTTTAGTTTTGTCAGCACATTACTGACAGCTGTACTTACTCATCATCTAGCCTGGGTTCCTTCAATCATTCCTACCGATTCCAAAATTCAGTCAACTCAGTCCAGTCATAAGCATACACCACATTGGGTAAGTATTGTCGTCGCGGATAACTTAAAATTACAATAAACAGTAATAGTCTGTTACCTAATGTGATAAAAAAATATTCTGTAGTAGTTTTGAACGTTTCTAGATTTTTATTAATTGATTAATATTAGAGCTAAGATTAATATATTAATCTTATGTATCAGAATATATTAATCTTACGTATCTATTTTAAATTTAAAATGTTGGTCTTCTGTCTGTGTACATTATTTTTTTTCAATACAATAGTTATATTAAATGTGAATATCATCAAATCACTTCTTATTATGCTCTCTTTCTGTTTTTAGGTTGATCTATTAGCAAAATCGAGGCCTTATAATCCACTTTGGGTTCAGCTAAGGTATTGTTTGACGTCTCTTAATAAATCATAATTTTAATCTGTAATGAAACTAATATTTAATTTAGTATAGTGCTTTCAACATTTGTTAAATATAAAAGTTAAAAATTTATAATTTAAAACAAAACTAATGCTTATTATTTAACTAAAAAGTATTCTTTTATTTTTAAATATGAAGAATATCAGCTATTACTTAAAAAGAATTTTCTTTGCAATATTGACAATTTTGTTAACAATTAATGTGGCTTAGTGGTAGTGCGTGGGTCGTCAATGGGTACCAAGCATGCTTGGGAACTAAACACTGGGAGTTCCGCTTGAGGCTGACTACCCTACCGCAACATATGCCTAGCACCCCAGAGCCCTAGGTCACGAAAGCTGAAATGGGCATGGCAGGCCTTGGCCCAGTAATGGGCTGTTGCGCCGAGGAGTTTAGTTTTCAGTTAACAATTTATGTCATTTCATTTCCAGTGATCTCTATGGTGCACTGGGTATACCTGCAAAGCTCACAAAAACGGTGGTAAGAGGAGAAAAAGCTGATGTGGTTCTCAAGTTCCTTCAAGTGCTGAGCTATTTCATTCGGTGTAGCGACATTTGTCAACAGATATATGACAGAAGTGACCAACAGTATGTATTTGTGAAAAAGTTTTGACATTTGTCACTAAAAAGCAAAAGATTTACTTTGGTGTCATTTAAATGAATATTGGTTAGGTTTGAACTAGCGCCGCATTAAAGCTACTCGAGAGCTATTATTAAATATTGGAGTCTGAACTTGAAAATTAAGGAATACATATGGCAAAAAAATTGGTTTTAAATAAATTTGCACATAAAAAGTAGTCTGTTTATAAGGCAATTGTGAATATTGAACAAAATATATTTAATTTTTTTTGTTTGTTTTTGAAGTAGTGTTAGAAGTTAGGTAAAAACAAATTTAGAGTAATCTGTATTATTTTACTAACTTAAAAAAAACTATCCAATAAATGTGCAAATTAATAGTTTAATGGTTTTGGAATTTGCAAAGTTTCAGATCAACAGTTTTTCCAGTTTTTATCGCAATTTATTTGTTTTCAGTCTCAAAATAGAGAAAGTTGATTGAATGTTGTGTCTACCATTAATTCTGAACCTTTTTGGTCTGATGAGTTTAATAAAGTAATTATGTTTGATTTTAAAACTGTGCAAAATATTATTAACATTAATATTAACTTGTTCCTTATCAGGTTACCTCACACCTCAGACATAAGCACAGGTATCCCAACAAGCACTGTACCAAATGCTCCAGACAGTTGTACAAGCACGCCAGCATCAAGCCTGTCTTCTTCTTTGACCCCTCAACCTAAGCCTAGCCTCCCCCAAATAGTAAAATTGTCACTGGTCCGCAGTGACCAAACCTCAGATTCGTCAAGGGAGACATGTGACCTTACTTTGACCCCTGTTGAGGACGAGGGGAACCTTATTACAAGGTTTGTGTTATTCATAGACATTTTTCAAATAATTTTAAGTAGGCTATATCTATATCCTAGAGTGAAAAATTTCAAAGGGGCAAATATTTGACAATTTTTTTAAAAGTTAAAATTTTGCTTGTTATGTAACTTATTAAAATATAGTTTTATCTAAACTAAGTATTGTATAACTATGTTAAAGAAAGCTAAAATATGCCAATGACCTCTTTTGCTGTATAAAACAAATGCATTAAGCCAAGAAAGAACTATGGAGGGAGCAGAAAATTATTGTTAGAATAAGCTGCATCTTAAAACTGTTTCTAGAGTTGTTTCTAATGACCTTTTTTCAAATTTAAATTTTAAGGATGTAGCAGTGGTTACTTTATGATTAAATTTGATAAAAGTTGATATTTCATGCTAAAATTGTAGCTTTTTATTGAATTTATTAAAAAAAAAGGAAATAAATTATAAAAAATTGCAAACCCAGAATATCATGCATTCTTAGCTATTCACAGGGCTCGAAGTTGTCCTTAAGTTCCTTATATTCCTTAGAAAAAATAAAGTGCCCTTAAATGTCCTTAATTTTTAAAAATTTTAATAAATGTCCTTAAATTATTATTTTCCAAATTTTTTAATTATGAGTGGTCGATGTTTGGTTGACTGATCCGTCTTGAACTATAAAAATACCGAAATCTACTGCAATTTCGCCGCATATATGCGAGCAAAAATTACTAAGCATAGAGGTTTGGGACAATGATCCTTGAAATATAAAATAAGAATACTGCGATTTTACCTCAAATTAGGCACAAATTACGAGGTGTTGAAGTTTGATTGACAGGTCCGTATGAACTAAAACCAAGAAAAATAGCGAGTCACTACTAGTGCGATTTCGCTGCGAACTAGTAAATATTATGATTCGTTGAAGTTTGGTTCAAAGATCCGTCTTGAACCACAACTATATTATAAAAATAACTAGACCTACATGCAATTAGGCTAAGAATACGAAAATATTTCAAATGGGATTGTTTACTTTTTCTTCGCATCGTAATTAGGTGAAACTAAACTTAAATTTCAATAAACAATAAGTTTAAATAACAGATTCTTACATTGAAGATAAAAAAATTTCATTAATATGTGAAGATGAACTAAGATTATAGTAAGTTTTCTTTAATTATCGGCCAGCAACAATAGTTTCCTCCAATCTCGGTCTATATGAATAAAAACTAAACTTAAATTTCAATGAAGAACAAGTTTAAATAATAAATTTTAATAATAAAGATAAAAAATGTAATAAAAATTTGAGGATGAATTAAGATTAGATTACATAAAGATATCTTCAGATATTTCGACCACCGGCATCTCCCATTGGAAGAGGATCGTCTTCACCTGACAAAGAAATATGCTGTCCAAAAATGATTCTTGATTTGCCTATTTCGCTGCCTAATAATTTTTACGAAATCTACCGATGAGGCCATATTGTATCAGAATGATTGGCAGTTCTCAAGCTCTGTGATCGGAAGAGTGGCTTGTTACTTTTGTAGCTCCAGTTTAGGACAAGTCAAGCAACCAGAACATTTTCTTCTGATCGAGTGTCTGACTCACAGGTGTCCGTGAGTCATTATCAGGAACAGCTGGAATGATTTTTTTTTAAAAAATTGGGAAGCGTCCGCTTATATACGCTTTATATATTTAGGTTGAGTGAATTTTGGGTCCTTGAATTTTTTTGGAATGGTGAATTGTTGATTTTTTTCTTCTAATTTTGTATAAACCATGTATGTTTTTGATTAGTTTGCACTTTCATGCCTGATAATGTATTTAATGATATTTTTTTTAAAAAGCTAATAAGAAGTTGTGTTTAGTTTCATTATTTGCGTCTTGAAGATTAGAGAAAAGATACTTTTAACATTATCTACTGTTTGATTATAATTTTGGGATTTTCATTAGTAAATATTTTAGAATTTATTACTAAATTAATTTGTAATTAAAAATTTAATAAATGTAATTTTTTCTAAGTTTGTAGTAAGTTATTTAAAATTTATCGTATATTGTCATTCGTTGTAGTGTTGTAGTTGATTTTCGAAATGGATGTCCTTAAATTGTCCTTAAATTTTTAAGAAATTTTGTCCTTAAATTTTATTTTTTGGACTTCCAGCCCTGTATTCAATACTTTTGTAACTATTGGATTTATTACTTAAAATTTTGTGCAATTAACAATTGAATCCTTACAACTTGTTGATTTAAATTATAAAATATTGCAGCCATAAAATCAATGTGATTCAACTTTCGATTCATTAATATTGATTCACAAACATAATTTTGATTTTAAAAAATCTTAACAAATACTTTTTTTAATAGTAATATTTCCCAATCCAGCCTTCCGAATGAAACAACCAACGAAAAAGAACTAGAGGAGACCACATGCTCACAAGAAATGGAAAACAACAAAAACGAACTGGAAAACTTGAACTCCAAGGAACTAGATAACACCAGAAACTCAAAAGAATATGACAGCCTTGGGTATGCAAGCCTCGAAGAGAAAGTTGAAGCTGTGACGGCGCCAAAAAGGTCTGTTCTTGGAGAATGTCCGACTAACTGTTGCCGGGAGAAACTGAGACCTTGTGTTCAGGCGATGAAGGTCGGGAAAGAAAATGATCCTGAGGTGATGCTTCATTCATCAAGGATAAAGGATGGAAGAGATTGTATGTGTTCTGAGAATAAAACATGTGGTCTGGAGTTTTCGAAGAAAGGTATTTATTGTTGTTGATATTCTTTGATCTTTTATTTGTTTTGGCATGTTCTTATACCATGGTAGTTTTTTTTTTAAGTGGGGTAAATAAAATATAATGAAATTATCATATAAAAACACAAATTGTGTATGGCTAGTTCATTTAAAATCAAATAATGGTTTCAAACCCTTACATTGCTGATTCAGGTTGCATCAGAAGCCCACCAAGGTATTGATCTCATGATTTAACTAAGGTTAAAAGAATTATATTGTTTTTGTTAAAGCTGTATTATGGTGGCTGAAAATTGAGTCCCAAATGTCACAGTATCCAATTATAGATCATTAAGCTAAAAAAAAAAAAAATCTGTACATGCTAGAAGGTATGTACTCTTTTACTAAGTAATCTTATGTTGACAAATTTGTGTGCCAGTTATTGTTGCTTAGTCACATCTTAGAATTCATTTGTGAAATTTGCAAACAGTTATTCACAAAAAATACTTGTGTCTGAAAAATCTGACTATCAAGAATGTAGATTTTTAAAGTAACTGTAGTTTTTGTTGGACATTATTATAAAACAGCCGACAACATATGAATCTAAGAAATAGTTTCAAAGCGATTATATTTATTTGAGCTTGCTTTCAGGGTCATCTGAAAAGTCATGAGTTTTGACATTAGATAAATTTTGTCATGAAAAGTCATGAATTTGAGCCAAAAGTCATGAAAAATGGTATTTTTGTATGAATTTCGAAATATCTCATGTAAAATTACATAAGATGTTGCTTAGACGCCGCAGATCTGTTAAGTTTGTACTTACATTGAGCTGTAAGCAGGGTTCAATTTAAGTGGTATCGCATTGCAATTAAAAATTTTCTTATTTTTGGACCAGTTCCTAGAGTCATGAAAATTGTTAATTTCAGTCATGAATTTGAGACATTTCATTTTGGTAGAGACCCTGTACTTAACCTTGTAATAAGATTAAATCAACAATAATAAGAAAAAACATTCTATGTTTCTTGTTTGTGTTAATGAGTCATGTGTTCAGCAGGCAGTGTAAATGAATGTGAATCTGTCGAAGAAGGCTACCACAGCATGGAGGAGCCTCACAGTCCCAGTAAAGGGCACCTTGGAGAGATGCTGAAGAGGATGGAGTCTTGGTGCCCTGAAGGTTGTGAAGAAAAGACTTTACCAAAGTAATTGAAGGCCAATTGGTGGAGCAATTTCTTTTGATGTTTACCGATTATGCCATGGAGTGTTTATTTATAGAGTAAAGTCCCTTTTTATCTGAATCCTGGTTATCCGAAATTCAGCTTAACCGAAATGCTCTGGAATTTTTCGTGCTAAAATATGAAATGTATTCGCATAATACATACAAAAATATGTACATAAATTAAATATAAGTAAATTCACAAAAAATAAATACATGCTTTCAAAGTTGGATTTATTTATCAAAATATGCATTTTTTAAATTTAATTTTTGCTGATTAATTTTGGGCCTGTACCTTCAGATAAGCGGGACTACTGTAATTATGTCAGAGTAAAAATTTTCAATTGTTATTAACATGTTTGATATTTTTTATCAATATATCTTGCATGTTTTTTTCATTAATTTATTTTCCCCATTATTAGTTATTTTATAATGTCCCAAGCCTTTTATTAAATCTATTTCTTTTGCTACTAAAATAGCCATAAAAAAGTGTCCAATAATTGAGGGTATATCACATAAAAAAAATCTGAAACCTTCAGCTCAGGTAATTGCGATCCTTTTTGTCCAACTTCAGCAATCCTTAATTGGAAAACTAGACACTAACAGTTCATTGGAAAATTCAGTCAATCCTTCCGAAAACTTTGGCATCTTACAGCAATTTGTGTACTGTCGACGGTCTTACCCTATGTACACCTGTGGGAAATACATTTTTAATTATTTTTTAATTAGCACAGACAAAGAGTCCTCAATGTTGGCGCATTACAGTGTTTCTGCCAACTAACTTCAACTTTCTCAGTTGTAGTGTAAACATAACTTTTTCATGTAAAATATTATTTACAGTTGTATAAATCGAAAACATAATTGTGATTACATAAAATTGTTGCATTTCATATATCAACCAATAAATTTTATAGGCTTGAGCATGTTGGGGAGAAGAGCGATGTGTCTTCTTACAAAAGTTTTGGATGGTCTCTGATGGCTGGCGTTTCCGAGCGGTATCTGAGAGACTTTTGCCTTCAAGGTGTCACTGGCCATATCAAAGAAGAAGACATTAGGGAAGATCTATTGCGATCCATGCATGTGAGTTCATTTTAATGTGAAATATATATTTGTTTTGTTCAGTAACCATTTTAAACACATCTTTCACAGACATATACTTTGTCTTTTGAATCAATAACAATATTCAAGGGGTTCATTGGATTTGAATTTCTAATTGTATGTTTGTGATCACGTTAGTTCTTGAGTGGGTTGTAAACAAAAGCTTTCGTTGTGCTAAAACAACTCAATCTATTTTTAATGAGAGTTTTAAGACATTGATAAAGATACTTTTATTATTAAGTAAACTATTAAATAAATCTTATTGTAGTGTCACATTGAAAATATTTTATTCCAAAAACAATTTTATTTTGAAGGAAAATTGTGTTCTTGTTTATATTTGATGACTCAATCCTATAGTAGAAATTAGTATGTTAGAATTTATTATCAGGAATTTAAAATAAAATAATTGACAAATATTATGTAAAAAAAATTGATTCTTGATATAGATTTTGAGCCTAGTTCTACCATTGTAAAAAAAGTTTAGTTTCAAATTAATTGACTTAAAATAAATTGTTTGATTTTTTTAGATCCATGTTCTTGGTGAACCGGTATCAGAATCCATATGTCTTGTAGCGGACACTGACAAATGGTATGTTAATACTATTAATCCATAAAATAATTAACAATAAATACCTTTTACCAAAATATTCATTTGACATTAAATTACTCTGAATTGAATTTTTTAAAATTATATTGTTATAGAATTTGTTCAGGACTTATAATACTTTTTCCTTGGAGTATTTTAAAAGTCCTTAGTTTTTATTAAGTGAAGTTCAAATGTAATTTGCCCCCCTTCCCCACCTTAATATTTGCAAACATTATTCGCCTAGTTTATTTTGGCCACAATATATCGTTAAAGGCAAAAACATTTTTAAAAATTATTTTTTCTTAAAATATATTCAAAGTCGGCTGTATAACACATGTTGTTCAATATCTAAGAGTAACAAAGATAAAAAATTAACTTAATGTTGTTGTAAAGAACAGGAAGTGTGTCTTTAATATTTAACTCCGTCTAACTTCCTTATTTTTTTAATGTAAAAGGCATACCCCATTCTAATCATATTAGAAGTGCATTTAAATTTAAAGTAAAATATTATAAAAATATATTATAAAAGAAATTATTTTAAAAATAATAGGAATGTCCAGCTTTTGTCCAGTCATTCCATAATTGGGGACCGATCAGATGCAACTATTGCCATGTCATCGTTAGTGAGTGGAATTTGTGAGGCAATTGTGAATATGGTAGATTTGGGAATTCCGCCCGAGTCGGTAAGTCTAGTTATTATTACTCAATCTCTAGTAAAATGATTCTTGGAAGTACAGCTTTAAACTTATTTTACCTTCCTAAGAAAGAAATATGACTTCAAAAAGTATTTTTTTGTGACGCCATCTAGGCGACTCTCACTACCAATTTTGATGCTCAGATTACAATTAATCTAAGCTGTCTTTGGATGTTAAAGTATGCTGAGATTTAGTTTTGCCGACAGAACCCGAGCCCAATGTATTACAATTGCCGTTCTTAAATATGGAGGCAAGGAGAATGACGATAATATTTAATATATTAGAATTCTTTTCTTCAATGGAGTTCTAGTTCTAAGACATTTCTTAAACGCTTTTTTACACAGTATATTATTAACACTTTACCCACCGGTAGCCGCAGATTGCCCAAGACACCGGCTTGGTTTCCCAATAGCCCTCGTCTAGCTCTAATGTGACGATAATTTTGACTAAACTAAGTCTAGCTAAACTACACTTGGTGACTCAATCCGACCGATCTAATCCACTAAACGCTTCTGGTTTAGAGCAATTCACAGTACTGGATAACTTGAGGCAGAGCGGTCAGATCAGTTGTGGCTCGAAGTATAGACTGAACACGGCCTAAACCTAAACAAATCTAACAAAAAGGTCACAAGTCGATTAATCGACGGCCGGCCAGTAGAGTGTTAATATTTGTTCTTCATGCAGCAATATATTCATTAATCTTTTCTCCCTAGTGTATCATTTACCTGGAAGACAGACTCCAAGAACTGTACACCCGCAGCCAAGCATTGGCAGACTTCATGCGAGGGGGCAAGACCCCCCTGTCCAAGATCGTTGCATCTCTAGGGGTCGATTTGAGCGACCTCCCACTTCTGCTCTCCATAGCGACCACCCACTCGCCCCATCTGTCTGCATTTGCACGGTGATTGACTGACGACCCAGTGTTCAATTTTTTTACTAATCCCTTTTGACTGTTGGCAGATTTGTGGTGCGGTACGAGTTTGTTTGTCTGGTGCTTAAGTCGTGGGTTGGTTTAAGTAAATGATTTTAATTTAAGCGTTGTTAAAATGTTTAATTAAAATGCTTCATTTTTTTTAGAAAAAAGTGTTTTATTTTTTATAAGAAAATGTTTTATTTTTTAGAATAAAATGTTTTATTTTTGGAATAAAATGTTATATATTTGGATCAAGAATCAGATACTGAAATTTTGTAACAAAATTCGGTCTCACTGTTATTTTGGAAACTCATCCCAGAATTCTTAAGCATTTCAGATAGATAAACTTTTACTGTTATGTTTTATTGTTTAAGGGGAAGTGACTTTTGTTGAAAAGATGTTTTTTGTTTGTTTTGGAAAGTGTTCCAACTGTATTTTTTAAAAAGTCATAACAAAATGGGATTGGTAGGGTTCAATTGGGAAAATTCTTATTTTTAATGTATAGGGGGAACCAGGGACACATGACCCAACTTGTAGTTTTTGTCTTGTAACATTAAAAACACTATTTATAAATGTGCAAATGCTGTTAGTTTATACTTCATAAAGTATTGCACAATATATATTAGCATTTTTCCGAAATATTAACTACAGTAGTAAGCTATAAATTATTTGAAACTTTAGTTTTGGGTAATGTATCCCATTTAAATTCAGTTGAATATTTGTTAAAAGTTATTTTGTATGTATTTCAAGCAGTTGAACCCTACTCATTCAAATCGCCCGCAATCTGCCATCCGTTGCCTAACCCCTTGTTTTGGTTTGATTCCTTTTCATGTTCATTTTGTGAATACTCTCATCCCACACATTCCATTGTTTTACATGTGCTTTATGTTGAAACCAATCTTCCTGATACATGGTGCAAAGTGCTGCTGGGCAATCAACCCAGCATGCTATAAGTTTATGTCCAAAAACCAAAGCGTGTATATTTTTGGAAAAATCGAAATCTATTTTTGCTCTTTGTAATGACCGTATGTGTTTGTCCTACGTTTTGTCATGTTGTACATATGTTTATGTTGACTGAGACACTTTCAGGGAATTTTTTAACTGACGTAAGACAGTGCCCTCAAAGGAAATGGTGTAGCTCGTTTTTATTTTATCTTTTTTAAGCAAAGTGTGTGTATATTTTTATTTATAATAATAATAGGATTAGTTTCTTACATCTTATTGCTTTTATTTTAAAGTTCTGGAAATACTTAACTCTTTTAAAAATATTATATGGATTAAACAAATTATATATTCATGGCTTAAGACTTAATAAAATGTTCAACTATGTAAGGAATAATTTTTTTGTTGCTTTAAAACTTCTTAAAACTGGCTTAGACCATGCTTATTGAGATTCAGTAAATCAAAATTTTTAATTAACTAAGATAAGTTAAGTAATTGTAAACTAAAACCCTACTTCATTCACATTAATACTTAATGAGAATTGTTATTGAAAGTTATTTCTATTGCGGAACTAATTATTACTAGCTGGTTCTACCAGCCTAAGTGCCTGATTATGTGAATACTGTTGTACCAGTTTTAACTTTAAAAATTAAACAAATTCCTTTTTTTTTTAAATTTGGGGATATTAATGTTTTTATGAAATAGTATTTATAACTCAACACTCTAGCAGAATTGTGCAATTTCTTTGTTAAGATGTTACATATTGATCCCTTATCAACAACATTGTTTCCCCCCCCCCCCCCCTCCTTGAGCTCCACCCTTTGAGGGCATTGATGAAAGAAATGGTTGTGCACATCAGCATCAATGCCAATTATATTGTGTAAATTATTATATTTACTTTGTAGTTATTTATGTATTATCAGTATGTGTTAAAATACTAAGTGTTGTATTTATTTGCATGAAAGCTTGCTTGATGATATAAAACATAATTCAAATTCTAATTGATTTATGCTAAGTCATTTCACTTCAAATCGCCCAACTCAAAATCTATAGTACAGAATAAGAATTTGATCTTTTAATTTTTACATGTTTTTTTAAAAAAGAAATTTAATCAACTCGCATTTTTAAAATACTCTTTCTTACTTTAAGAACTAAGAATTTTGGCTTAACCTTTCATTAAAAAAAATCCTAACTTTTTGTTTTTTTTACAAAAGGCTTTTAATAATGGTAGCATTTTGATTAGGGATGCATTGAATATTCTCTTACTATGTTTCTTATCAAGCCAAATAGTTTTACTTTTTGGCCGAAAAGTAAAATTAAATTTTTTGCTTAATAACGAAGCAATTTTTTTTACTGAAATATAGAAAAAATCATAATATAACAAATGTATGTTGATCAATAAGAGATACTAATCTAATAAATGTATGTCTACTATTTGGAAAAAATTGAAGATCAAATTTTGTAGCAAAATGATTTTGAATCGGCGATTTGATGTGGAATGAATAACTCAACAGGTAAGTTTTCCTTGCTTGTGAGTAATGTGAAAGAATATACTTATATTTTCCCTACCAGTTTCTACAAATTGTTATCAAACTATTTATTGGTTTTATGTTTCTATTTGGTTTTGATAAACAATATTTTTGAAACTTTAAAGCATTAGCTTTTAGTTATAGTGAAATATAATTTGTAATTCACATTATTTCAAAGTTTGCATAGCAAATATTTTTATTCAACCCAATTTTATTGTCAGTGTCATTTCGTTACAGAAGTAAAAATAAGGACAGTTTTAATGCGTAAATGAAATTTATGTGGAAGAAAACTTATTATAATTAATTTACATATAATAAAATTATAAACTTAATTAAGAGAATTATTATAAAAGAAAGCAGTTTAATTTCATCATTTAAGTAAGTTAAAAAAAAAAGTTTATTTTGAAAATATGTACTTATTTCTATTTGAACAAAATTGTCCTTTAAATTATTTGAAACATAAATATAGATACAATTATATATTATATTCCAAGTAAGCAAGAATGTAGAAAAAAATATAGAAACTACTGTACAATGCAGGAAATTTATTAAGTTATTTTTTTTAAGTAAAAAAATCCATTGCTGTTGTGACATAAGTTCTGATAATTCAATTTCCAATGTTGTGGCATATCAGTTATAGCACTAACTTTGTCTATGCATGTTATATGTTCTTTTTATTCTTGTTCCATGTAAAAGCTTGCAAATTTTTTCGAAAAGTAACCATTTGAAATAAATTATGTTTGCTTACTAGTGTATTGTAATTCAATATTTGCACAGCTGCAGCAAAGACAACAGTTATTAAATTACATACAAATTTAATATAAGGATATATACCAACTATTATGGGTCATTAAAAAATTATAAGCAATTATAGATAAACTAAGATTTCTTTTAATTATTATAACTTGTTGTTTTTTTATTTCATAAATAGTTAAAATAACATCTAAAAAATATGCCTGTAATTTTTTATAATGAAATTTGCATTATTTATTTATTTAAAACTCATTCAAATGCTTCACCTCAACTTAGCGTTTCAGGGCTTTGTCAAAACTTGAAGCACATTTAACTAAAAACTACTTCCTCTAAATTGGCGTGCTATACAACTAAAAAAGTTCTCCATAAATATTTATGAAATTTGGTAGACATCTCTATAGTATTGGCTTCTAGTTGAATTTAAAAAATGCCAAAAATTGTATTTTTATTGGTTTAACTAGGAGATGTAAGTTTTATGAACACTTTCAAATCAGAATTTTGATTTCAGATCACTGTAGGGAACTAGAATTACCGCCGATTGGCACTTTAATCCGCGAGGGTCTCAGGGGTTGAGCTACTACTGCGGACATTTTGAAAAACAAACAAAAAAAATCTGATTTTTGTATTTCAATGTATGATATATAAACATACTGAGTTTTAAAACGATTGATGTATTCCTTCCCTTTTATTAACGATCAGAATTCAGGAGGTTACATCGACCTCCCCCCACCCTCCCTTAAGAAATTAAACTTTTCTCTTTTAAAAAAAATCCTTGTTAATCGTAAGTGATTTTTAACCCTCTAATGCATACTGTTGCCATATGGAAACAAGTAACATAATCCACTTTATTAAAGTGGGGTTCCCTCGACAAATCTGTTTTTTCCCGCATCTATTGCATTCCATTTTGAAGTTTTAGTTACTAATAAACCCTCATAGATGACAGCAGTAAAAGTGTATTCAAAATTAAAGAATAAGTTATTAACTGTTGTGAAATTACGTCTTTGGCAGTATTCAAGTATAATAATATTAGTACTAAATACAAATGAATTTTTTGAGAAAATAATTATAGTTCAAGAGGGTTATTTTAAAATATATATTTAGCTTCCTAATTATTCTTATCAAAATTGGATTTTTGTAGTTGTTTTTTGCCATATGGCAAAATTAAAAAAAAAAAAATTAAATTCCAATGCAGTAATGGGTGACATTCACGCCATATCCGCCTGAGCTTCAATTCCAAATCACTGTATGAAAAAAAGCGGTTAGACAGGTTTGAGTAGTAAGAAAACAATAGCACGTGCTTCGATAGCTGTATAGGATAACATTAGCACGTGCTTCCGGAGCTGATGCATAACAAACCACGTGACGTCACATGAATGTTCCCTATTGTTTTCAGTATTTTCCCCATAATGTATATGAGAATAAAGACACAAATATATTTTTTGGGATGAAAAAAAAATCATGCATTACAGGGTTAAATGAATTCGATGCATACAATATATTAGACTACAATATATTATAAAATAAATATGACTAAGCTTTAAAAAAAAATGAAAACTTGCAAAACTTAAGTAAAATGTTCTTAATTTTTTTTATCCATACATTTTTTTAAAAACACTTATTGTTTCATTGTGACAGAGTATGTTGTACAACTGAAAATTGCCGATTTTTTCTAACATGCCGAAGATGTTTTAAGTTTTTGGAATATTCAGATACTGGGAACAAGAAATTAGATAAATAACAAAATATTTTATGTTTGCTTCTGTGGTTATTTAACATCACAAGCTTAGTAAAAAAGTATAAATAGATAAAATCTCAAGAAATTCTTTCCAAACGTTTTTATCACTTCTAATTTTGAAACAGAAAATATTACTTAATTTTTGAAGAAAAAAAATCTAAAAAAACTATTTTAACATTTAAAACGCCCACTTCTTATTAAGTTTCACGAAAAGGAAATAATTTTGTTCAATTTGGATTAACATAACATCGAAATGAAACAAACTGGAAGTGAAAATGTTATCTAGTTATATATTTTTGAAGTTTTAAAATGTCAAAAATATACATCAGATGGCGACACTATTTTTAACTTTATCAATTAATAATTTAATAACTGGTTGTTATTTTCAATGATGGTCAATTGTTGATGTTATGATGATTCAAATACTCGGTGAAAATGGGATATATATAGTCCGACCACGCTAAGTTGGCAATCAAAATATTTACATTGTGGATCAGTCCACTTCGAAAAAAGGTAAGGAAGGTTTTGGGCAAGTGTTACTATGTTTGGCGATTCATTGCTTTTGGGCGCATATTTCTTTACGGTTTAGAAACGGACTATCAATCGAAGTTCTAACTTGCATCGGGATTACTCTTATATTTCCCATTAATATTTAAGTTATAGCGTCCCTCGGTGTAATTTCTAGTCAGTCATATTTTTAAGTTTTAAAACCCTTCATCAAAATGAAAAAAAAAAAAAAAACTCATAGAAGTATACTGGGAAATATACTCATTGGAACTTATAACTTAACTACGAGTTTATTAATTTTGAACTTTTTTTAGCAATGGTTAATTAAATTTCTGTAAAATAATCATAGATTTAGTTATTCCACGAATCAAAATATCAAAGAAATACACTTGTAATCGTTAACCGCTACCAGCAATCAACAACAATCCTATATCGCCGATAACTGATGTGTAGCTCTAGTGTGATAGATAGAACTAGACCAACAATCTCCTCTTCTCGCCAAACGCCTTGAGCTGGCAACCCTTTTTTCTTCTGCTTAAAAACCTCAATTCAAAGTGGAATCGTCCACAATGTAAATATTTTGATTGCCAACTTAGCGTGGTCGGACTATAGTCCGACCACGCTAACTTGGCAACCAAAATATTTTGATTGTGGACCAGTCCACTATGAAAAAAGGTAAGGAAGGTTTTGGGCAAGAGTTACTATGTTTGGCGATTCATTGCTTTTGGGCGCATATTTCTTTAAGGTTAAGAAACAGATTATTAAGGGGTCACAGGAGTCTTAAAAATGTGCAAAGAAGATACTACAAAGCATAGTTTGATCTTTCATGTCATTTTTGAACTACTCAATGTATGAGTATAATTTTTTTATATGTAATTCTACAGGATTTATTTATTATAAAACAAGTTTTAAAATTTATGAAACTTTAGCCAAAACTAAAATAAATGATATTAAACATGAAGCTATTTGAACACATTGTGATTAGGCTTGCGAGGCAAATTGTGAGGTCAAAATTGAAAAAATGACCAAGAAAATGACTTTGTATTGTACAAATATGTACAAACAAAGACTTATACCTAAATTCTCAGCTCAATTTTAATTAGAAATTGTTTTAAGAACTTTTTTCTAAAAAAATTAATAAAAAATTTCGGCAGAGGCTTCCATTTTGAAAAAATTTAAAACATTATGTACGATATTCTTCTCTTTCGCATGAAGTATCCTTCTTTCATTAGACATTATCAAATATGCACTCATATTAATCGATTATTGGTCAAGTCAAATAAACAAAGAAATTCACGTGTAATCGTTAACCGCTACTAGCAATCAACAACAATCCTCTATCGCCGATAACTGATGTGTAGCTCTAGTGTGATAGATTGAACTACACCAACAATCCCCTTTTCTCGCCAAACGCTTTGAGCATGCAACCCTTTTTTCTTCTACTTAAAAACCTCAATTCAAAGTGGAATCGTCCACAATCAAAATATTTTGATTGCCAAGTTAGCTTGGTCGGACTATAACATGGCAAATCAATTCTTCTGTAAAAGTTGTGATTTCAAAAAAAAAAAAAAAAAAAAAAAAAAATCAATTAGCTCAATGGGACTGACAGTCCCTCGTAACCTCACGTCCTTAGTTGGGTGAATTAACATCACACTAAGGCTATTGGCGAACATTTCAAAAGGGGAAGATTCTGAAACAATGAACTGTAGTCGTACAATACAAGGAAGATCCTGTGTAATGCCATTGTAAAACACAACAATATTTACCCTTGCATGAAATGAGTGAGTCATTTCATACAAGGAAGATCCTGTGCAATGCCATTGTAAAACACAACAATATTTACCCTTGCATGAAATGAGTTAATGTCAGTACAAGGATGCCAAATTAAGTGTCTTTTCATCTGACAAACATTGTTTACAATCCTTTTTTTCTGTGATGAGTAAAAGTACATTACCACTTGTTAAAAAATGGAAGTGATTCATTATATCTACTAGAATACATATAGTTTATTTTATTCAAATAAATGAGAAAAATGTTATATTTTAATATTTTTTATTAAAAAATTATTACAATTTTGCGTATGTATATGATGATCGTCTGTACATGAAGAAAACCACAAAATGAAACTGAAGTTAAAGAACTTTGTAGCGACCTCTGTTGATGGGCTGGTAAGAGTGTTGCTGAAAAAAAAAAATTAAAAAATTGGAATATATAGAATATGGACATCTATAAACTACTTTCAAAATTGTACAGTTTAGATTATTTTTCAAGAGGAATACCAATAAATGTATTAAATAAGTTCTATGTTTTAGTAGTTGATAATATTTTAGCAGCTAGTTAACTTCTAAGATTTTTTTTATTCACATTCATTACAATGTAAAATAGTAAACATGAAAAAATATATAGATTAAAAAAAATTTAAAGTGATTTTTTTTAGTATATATGATGTTTAAGTTAAATAAATACACGGATTTCAATCAGGCTCCCAGTCTTCTAGTTTCAGTTTGCTATACAAACTCAATTACTTTAACCCTCTGAATGATACAGACTTATAAAGTTGTCATCTGGCTATCAAGTTTTTCAGCAACACACATTAAAATGTAGTAAAATGATTAAATTTTAAAGAATGGGAGAGCCATTTATAACCATCTACTACATAAATATAATTTTTTGTAAATTAAATTTTTTGATAAATTTTTTAATTTAAATCCCATGCATCAAATTTCATGAAAACAAGTATTCACTTCAGCCAATTTGCATATCCCTCTTAGGTATAAACAGATTACTAGATAGTTATTAAATACTAATCTACTACATAATAGGGTAACAAGTAACCCCCATGAGACAGTGAGTGCCCCCCCCCCCCCTCCGTTGACATTCATAAATCTTGGCAAACATATTTCTTTAGCGGCCATATTGTTTTTCCAATTGTTGGTGCAGCCAACATGACAAACGTTAATGGCAGAAATTTTAAAAATAATTTGTCACACCTATTTTGGGCTTCAACATCTTATTATTTTCAATAATGAATGAGGTAGCCAATCACTGTACTCGTTACTCTAATAGACAGCTGTAAATGCTCTATTTCGATTAAAAAAATTTACAAAATGATCCCCTAAAACAAACCAACAGCTGCATACCATTTTAACAAGCTCCTCCTTGATGAGTCTGATGAACTCTGCCCTGGCTTTGGACACAGCCAGCTCGTTCGTACTCTCGATGGCCAAATACAGCTTGCGGTCCCCTTCCTTGGGCTCCTTGCCAGGCGGGTAGTAGGTGCCACGCACGGTGATGCCTGCTTCAGAGTACTCACTGATTTGGGCAAGGGCTTCCTGCAATTACAGACAAGTAAAGAGGTCAGGGGAAAATATGGACTGTGTAAATATGCTGTTAAAGGAACAGGAAGTATGTCTAATATTTTACTCCTTCTAATGTTCTTAATTTTTAATGTAAAAGGCATACATTGCACACTCGAATCATATCAGAAGTGCATTTAAATTTCAAGTAAAATATTATAAAAAGACATAATAAGACATTATTTAAAATAATAGGAATGTTCAGTTTTTGTCCAGTCATTCCATAACTGGAGACCGATCAGATGCAACGATTGTCATGTCATCGTTAGTGAGTGGAAATATGCTGTATCCTGTTAGAGTTACTGAAACCTTATTTAGATAATTTAATATTTAAGCTGTTTAATGATGCATTTATATATTTATTTTAATTTTTAAAGTTATTTTTAATTTAGAAGTAAACCGTTTTGTTTTAGTTAAGATATTTGGTTTTCTAATTCAGCTACAATGCCAAAATAGTTTAGCCCCCAATTTGTTACAGAATGAAATCATTGCAATTATTATAAAATACAGTAGCTATGACTACCAGTAATTATAACATTTCAATAAATAAACTAGGCATGCTATGCCCACTAATTCCAGATAACGAATTTAAGGTTAGGTTAGTTTGAATTATCGTCGCACTCGAGCTACATGAGATAACGTGTTTTAATTCTAATATTCAGATGCTAGGCTAAAAAAAGTAGCAGGTCTGTAAAAAGGTGATTTTTTAGGTGATTTGTTTGAATTTTAGAGAAGTTATTGCCTGAACATCAAAGGTTGTAGTGAATCACTTAAAATACTTTAATGCAACAAGTGTAATTAGTCAGCTTTTCTACACACAGAATAGACTGTCAAGAAAGTATCAAGATAATCGTCTGAATGCCAAACTACAAAGAATATATTTAACCCTTTCAGTCTCAGTGATGCCATTTGGCATCATCACTTTCTACATTTCCCCCCCAAATGTTTATGTCCCGTATGACATCCAAACACACATCATTCGATTTTCACACTTTGCTCTATTCTACAATATTTTTCATTATTCTCAATAGAAGTCAGAACTACTATTTTTTTTATTTAGAAAATAGCTAACAAGCGTTTCACCTGATTTTTAAAAAGTTCACTTCAGTTCCACATATTTAAAACTCAATTTAAATTATTTTGGTTAAAATAATTACTAAGATTTTTTTAATAATGTGGTCAGATACCTTAAAATATATAACTCGAAGTGTTTTTAAGTAATATATATATTTTTATTTTGTTGTTTTCCACAGTTTAACAATTTTGGCATTATTTCAAAAATCATATAAAAAATTAAAATGAATTTTTTTTCTTATGGAACTCTTATTTTTGACCTAAAATAAGCTTATTTTGTAAATATCAGATGTTTCTGTAGTGTAGTAAATTTTTGGGACTGAAAGGGTTAAACAAAGCAATACTGTACTCTGCCCATATTACTACCATTGGATGTTGGGAAAAGAAAATCTAACTAGCAACAATCAAAAAGACAGCACTCACTTTTGAGGTCACCTTCCACCTAGCCTGCTGGGGGAAGTCGTTGATCTCCAGCTCCTCTTCGTACTTGCGGAAAGTCTCTGCCCCGGCGGCCGCCCCACCCGCCCCATTCTCCTCGTCGATCTCCTCCTCCAGTTTGGGCTGGTAGTTGAGCCTGGCGTGCAGCTTCTCTGCTCTCTGTTCCGCAAGGTTTTTGGCCTGGATACGGGGAATATAGAAAGACATTATTAACCCTCTAATGCATACTGTTACTGTTTGGTAACAAGTAACATAATCCACTTTATTCTATTAAAGTAGAGCTCCTCCAAGACAAATCTGTGTTTTTTCATCTATTACATTTCATTTTAAAGTTTTAGTTACTAATAATCCTCATAGATGACAGTAGTAAAAGTGTATTCAAAACTAAAGAGTGAGGTTATTAACTTTAGTGAAATTACATTTTTGGCAGTATTCAAAGAATAATAATATTAGTACTAAATACTAATAAATTGTTTAAATTAATCATAGTTAAAAAGGGTTATTTTGAAATATTTTTATCAGTTTTTTAGTCATTATTATCAACATTGGAATTTTGCAGTTGGTTTTTGTCGTATGAAAAAAATTTAGATTCTAATGCAGTTAAATTTTTTTTAGTATTTTTCCCATAATGTGTGAGTATTAAAGCTACATATATATTTTTTGGGGATGAAAATAAGAATTCACACATTAGAGGGTTAACATCATAAAAACTAGGAGAATTCAATGCCTGGGACATATGGAGAGAATGGACGATAACAGAGGCACAAAGAAAATTTTCAAGGGGCAATGTCAAGGAGAGAGAAGAAGAGGAAGACCGAGAAAAAGATGGATAGATGATGTGGAAAGAGATCGAAAAGACATGAAAATTAAGAACTGGAAAGCGAAGCCCAAAGACAGGCGGCTTTGGAGTCGTATTGTAAGAGAGGCCATGGTCCAGCGTGGACTGTAGAGCCTGGGAGTTAGTTTATGAGGAATATAGTATAGCAGGGGCTAATTACTAAATCAAATAATTTGATATTTTAGAAAAAAAAAAGAATCAATGTCGTTTTTTTTCTTACGACTATTGATAAAGGACCAGAAACAGAACTTTTTGCAGAGTTCTGCAATGAAACATTTAAAAGCTGAAATGTTCAGCAGAATATAGAACTTATAGACTATACGTCTAGTAGTTTTAAAAAACTAATAATTAAATCTGAATGCTTAATACAAACACAAGATTATTTCAATAAATTAATCTTTGCACAATCAACTTTTTTTAATTATACTCTTTGTTTAGACTTTTTGGATATCTAGCTAAAATTTTGATAATTTTTTTTTGTTCCCTAAAACACATTAAACTTCTAGAAATTTGTTCAAGTTAAAAAAAAAAATTCTGAAAATGTGGCAATACAGTTGTACAATCTTTCAACAGTTTTGACAACATCAAATGCTATGGACTTTCTGAAGCTGATTTAAACTTTTTTACATATAAATAAAAATCCTCCTCCCTCAGCTAGTAACAAAGTAAAAATGATTAGTTTAAAAAAAAAATGAGAAACAAAGGTCTTAGTTTAGTTAGCTTTGAAATTGAATATTTGTCTAAGATAGTAAACTACAATATTGCATATTAAGAACAATATGTGCAGAAATTATTTTTTGGACTGTCAAATAAATTTTTTAGACATACAAAATACTTAGTTTTCGTCCCTTCTAAAATAAATTAATTAATCACCAATTTAATAAAAAAATAATTCATTTATTAAAAAAACATCCCACTTACTGATATAATGGGTGTCCCCAACTGCCCCTTTAACACAGCCTCTGTTGCCTGCTGTGCTTCGGCCCCAATATTCCTCTGAATAGATATCCTCGATGCCAGTCTCTTCGCCAACTCCAGTTTTTCTACACTGGCCATGGCACCTGCCAGAGTTGGTATTCCAGCAGTGGCAGCAGTTGTTGTACCTGTTTGGGAGTGTTGGAGATGGAATGCATATTTATTAAGATATTTCATTATAATACAATAAATATAAAAATATGAATAAGGTCTTATACATAAACTGTTATAGTAATAATTATTAAAATGTCTGAATTTTAAACATACGATAGTTTCTATTGATTTATTATGGGGTGAGGTAAGGTTTGAAATATCATCACACTACAGCTACACAAGAGCTATTGACAACAGCATCTTAATTTAAAACCCCAGTCATGTAAGTAAGGGGTTCCCAACCGGTGGTACATAGAAAAATTTCAGGTGGTGTGCTTGAGTGATGTGAGCAACATCGTTACAAGTTATTTGTGTGAGAGTGGTGTTTTAGACCTCTTGTACAGAAAAAATAAGCATAGAAGCAGAATAAGTGTTGCAGAAGACTTAAGAGTGAAGATAAGTTCCAGTACTATCAATGTTGATATTTTAATCACATACAAACAACAAGAAGTTTCGCTCTAAAGACGTGAAAGCATATTTTGTGTGATGATTACGTTTTTGCTGAGCTACTATTATAAATAAGCAAATATCTAACCATGAAATATGAAGTGTTCTCAGAAATTTAATTCAAAAAGCCTTTGAACATTTTTAGAAGAGTAAATATTCTAAGTTTATTAAAATATTAAGGTTTGGTGGTACACCAAAATTTCTGAAACAGTCAAGTGGTAGGCAGGCGCAAAAAGGTGGGGAACCCCTGGTGTAAGTGATGAGCCTCCATCATTTAGGAGGCTCATTACTTGACTGTGGTAGGCACCCGATGCAACTTTTAAGTGCAACATCGTACAGAGGGTGTCAAGACTTTTTAATGAGCCAGGGGGTACAAATAGCTGAACTGTTCAGCTGCACAAGGTGTTTATAAGTCAGCAGTTATTGAAGCAACGTTCTGGTATTAAACCACATGAGAGGCAAGCGCTTTTTTAACTGGGCATTCTAGTCCCAAATTGGATTATTTTTAAATACACAAAATTGGAATTAATATAACAACAGCAAAGCCAGGGCTGCCACTGGTAAATAGCATTGAAAATAGTTGCTTTAGTAGCCTCAAATGTAAAAAATAGTAGCCAAAATAGTAGCCTGGGATCCAAATTAGTAATCAAAATAGTAGCCATAAGAAAGACGATTAATCATGGGAAATGCAACATTTTTAAGTTCAAAAGGGCTGCAATTTTATTTAACAAGAAAACAAGTTATAAAATTAATGCACAGTACAAAACTTTCCAAAATTTCAGTTGTAAAACATGGTAGAAATTAATAGTAAGAAAAAACAAATTACAGTTAGAAAATATAAGTTGTGAAGAAAGACTTTACATTTAACCTTTTTTGGAATTTTTGGTGATTTTGTATAGAAATCAATAAAATTTGATTTCCATTTTTGAACTATTTGGTTTATTTTTTCTGCTTTCTGTTCATGTTCTCGTTCCTTTTGACTCATCTGCCCCAATTGGATTGGGAGATCAAATTGCCGAAACTCGATGCGACTTTCACTTTCAGATCGCCGTAGTTTCGCGACTTTCGGATCGCCGTAGTTTCGCGACTTTCGGATCGCCGTAGTTTCGCGACTTTCGGATCGCCGTAGTTTCGCGACTTTCGGATCGCCGTAGTTTCGCGACTTTCAGATCGTCGTAGTTTCGCGTCTTTCGGATCACCGTAGTTTCGCGACTTTCGGATCGCCGGAGTTTCGCGACTTTCGGATCGCCGGAGTTTCGCGACTTTCGGATCACCGGAGTTTCGCGACTTTCGGATAGCCGTAGTTTCGCGACTTTCAGATTTCAGATCGCCGTAGTTTCACGTCTTTCGGATCACCGGAGTTTCGCGACTTTCGGATCCCCGGAGTTTCGTGACTTTCGGATCGCCGTAGTTTCGCGACTTCCGGATCCCAGGATATTCGCGACTTTCGGATCCCCGAGTTTCGCAACTTTCTGATCCCTTCGTAGTTTTGCGACTTTCGGACCTTCGTAGTTTTGCGACTTTCGGACCTTCGTAGTTTTGCGACTTTCGGACCACCGTAGTTTTACGACTTTCGGATCGCCAAAGTTTCGCGACTTTCGGATCCCCGGAGTTTCGCGACTTTCGGATCTACGGAGTTTCGCGACTATCGGATCCACGGAGTTTCGCGACTTTCGGATCCCCCAGAGATCCGTGACTTTCGAATCCCCGGAGTACCGCTACTTTCGGATCACCGATTTTCGCGACTTTCGGATCCCCGGAGTTCTGCGACTTTCGGATCCCTATATACCTTAAAATTTTAATTGCATTTTTTATTCACCGTAGTCTCGCGACTTTCGGATCACCGTAGTTTGGAGACTTTCGGATCCCCGGAGTTTCGAGACTTTCGGATCCCCGGAGTTCTGCGTCTTTCGGATCGCCGTAGTTTCGCGACTGCCGGATCCCCGGATATTCGCGACTTTCGGATCCCCGAGTTCCGCAACTTTCTGATCCCTTCGTAGTTTCGTAACTTTCGCGCGCGCATGCCCATACAAGCTTATGCGTGCGGCGCCGGCGGGCCTAAAAGTACCGAACCTGGAATGATTTTGTTTCACTCCCGCTTTATGACACATGATTTTTTTTTTTTTCAAAAATAGTCGCCCATAGTTAAAAATAGTAGAAGCATACTCTAAAATAGTCGCTTTTAACCCAAATTTTCCGAAAATAGTTGCCATAGTCGCCTCCCCTTGAAAATAGTCGCTTTAGTCGCCTAAATAGTAGCCAGCGGCAGCCCTGCAAAGCTAAAAAAGTTCCCAAAATTGACGAAGTCAAAAATGTGTAACATATCATTGTTCAGTTAAAAGTCAGATAACAATATTTAGGTAAAATATGAATCATTTAAAAACCAACAAACCCTGACATCTCAAAATCTTTTAAAAAACAAAATTTTGAAAGTTTTTTAAGGAACCTTCCTTTAAGTATTTACAAACTGCTGGCAACCCTACCTGGCACCACAGTGATCTCTTGCACCCGCTTTTTTGGCGCCAGAAGGGTTTCGATTTCTCTGTCAATGTCTGCTTCGGCGTCCTCATCATCAGAGTCCTGGAGCCCAAGAGCGGCACGTTGGAACTTCTTCTTGTCGTTGGCCATCTGGGTTTCGGCCTCATCGAACTTGAAGCCCTTGCCAGAGAAGCCGCTGCTGCTTTTCACTGACTTGCCTTCCTAGAAATTTTTAAAGAATATAATTTCATTATTAGAATACTTTCAAACTTTGTTACCATGACACTTGTTAATAATTTTTCAAATGTTGGGTCTCTTGACTTGCTATAGACCTTAATGTTATAATATCTTGCTAATAATTACAATTTTTAATTAACTCAGTGGTTATAATGCTGAAAATACGTGTTTATAGAATATCCGAAATGCCTTCTTAAAGAATTCAAAAAGAAATACTTAATCACCATGAAAGTTTTATTTTACTCGCCAAATGATGCAAAAAGCTGTCAAATTTTAAATTTATCTCCCCCCCCCCAAAAAAAAAGAAATTATTGAACAGAGAAGGAGAAACTAAACTACCAGCTGTAATAGCCTATAGAGTTTAAATGTATTCAACAAATGCCATTTTATAATTTTGAATTAATAATATATGATTTACAAGACTTTGAATTCATAATATGGGTAATTCTCAAAAAATTTAACAAATAGTGTCCCACAGCTTTCATCGTTGTAGTATTTTTAATTTTAATGTTAAGGAATTGAACCACTTGAGCTGCACAAAATAACACACTTTTAAGTTATTGAACCAATATTTTAAAAACACAAAAAAAAGTCGGAGAATTCATTTAAAGATGCATAGTCGGTAAAATTCATATATTCCATGACGAAAAATTAAACAGGAGAAGATAATTGTAACTTAAAATAAATATTTTGTATATATTGATGCTTATTGATTTACATGACTTTGAATTAATAATTTGGGATTTTACAGGATTTACCAAGCTTAATATTCAACCTTGTTTATAAAGCCATAAACATTACAGTAGTCCTTTAATGACACTATAACCCGGTCATACAGAATCAAATAATTGTTTTGCTTCTAAAGCAATATGAAGAGTACACTGGAAAAATCGATTGATTTTGTAGATAAGTTTCCTTAGCAGGCCACTTTGGCGATGATAGCAAGTGATCGCCTTAACTTGTTAAGAAACCAGTTCCTACCACAGAGATCATAATTAAAGTAATAGAGTGGCAGATCACGTGACCTCCAATGCTAACGACGGGACACGAAAGAAGCTCCCAGAAGAGCCCCAATGAAGCCAGTGTTGTAGGTCACGTGATCTGCCACTCTAATAATTTAACTACTATCTCTGTGGTTCCTAGCTACCAAGATTCAGGCGATTGATGATCCCGACACTTGGACCAAGTGAAGAAGAAAGAGAGAAACCGGTTTTCTGCCACCAATGTCAACCAAGCAGACAATGCGGGCGTCCGCCTAATAAATCAATCGGTTCTTCCTGTGTACTCTTCATATGAGCAACTAACCGCTTCCTGCTGCATCTTGTAGGCATCCCACAAATTTTGCAGGTCTTCCGGTATGGGATTCCCAGACTGTTCCAGAGCTTTAATAATGTCCCCAGCATACCTTCCCTGTTCTGTGGTAAGGAAAGTGTATGCATAGCCTTTGTTGCCTGCTCGCCCAGTACGACTGCATAAGAGATAATGCATGAATGAAAATATTAAGAAGCTCACTGCATAAGTGATACAAGTATTCTATTTCGATCGGTTAATCATGTTTAATGTTTCAATTAATATTTTGCTTCCTTGTTTTTTATATATTAACCCTTTCAGTTCCAGTGTTGCCATTTGGCATCATCATTTTTCTCATCATAATTACAAAAAAAATAATAGAGCTAACATCTATTGGGATTAATAAAAAATATTTTCTTATCGAAAAAGTTTGAAGAATTTTGAAGAATCGAACAATGTGCTTTTTGATATCATAAATGGTTATAGACAATCAGAATTTTTTTTTCCTAAAATGATGATGCCAAATTGTCTTTGGGACTGAAATATTTAATGAACATGTAGTAAACACTTGTGCTCAAAGGAAAGCACAATCTAATGTTGTAAGATCAGAGACATTTTAAGAGACAAGAGTAAACAAACATTTTTAGCTGTAACAAACCCCTCCCAAGTTAATATTGAATAAAACAAGTAGTATGTCTAAAAAAAGTTTACTTTTCAGTTTAAATAAGTGTAAGAAATTCTAATAGCTTGTTTTAAAAACAAGTTACAGTAAAAGTCATAACAGAAATTTATTTTCCCAATTTAAACCTTTAAGGGAGTAAAAATGCAGATCACTTACCCACATCTGTGAACATAATCTTCATAATGATTTGGACAATCATAATTTACAACCAAGATAAGATGCTTCACATCTAAACCTCTGGCTGCAACAGAAGTGGCGATCTAAATAAGAAATTTCATTATAATTAAATACTAACTACATAGATTCTAAAACTTGATGATTTTCATAATTTTTTTTAACCCTTTTAGTCCCAGTATGTCATTTGGCATCCTCATGTATCAGATCATAATAAAAAAAAATAATAGAGCTGACATCTATTGGGATTAATAAAAAATATTTTCTAATAGAAAAAGCTTGAGGAATCGAATGATGTGCTTTTTAATATCAGAAATTGCTATAGAAGATCAGAAAAAAATTCTAAAATGATGGGATGTCATTAGAACTAAAAGGGTAAAAGAGATACATATTTTTTTAGCTGTAAAATATTAAATTACAAATATTACATTTGTAATTAAGTTTTTTTGTCGTTTAATTTATACATTTGTGAGAGACTATGTGGCATAAGTTTTTAATAGTTGTATAGTTAACATTTACTCCTTTGGGTACAATTCCTTGGTTGGTACTTTTACAACAGTAAAGGAAGTTAAGGTGTTTGCATGGAATCAACATTAACGAAACTGATAAACTGTCACAAGGAGAGTATTTAAGGAGCAAAAATAGATAAATAAAAGGATATAGTTTTTAAAATAATTCTAATTGATTGAATAAATTTTTACAAATCATTGATTAGTAGATCTCATTGAAAAAAAAATGAAATTTATTTTTAAAAAAAACCCATTGTGTTTGTATTTGTATGCTTTTGTTCCTTAAAAGCACTTCCAAATATTTAGCAGTTTTAATAACATACCATTGATTAAAAATACCAAGTTCCTTTACTTTTGTAAAATAGTAGCCAAGGAATTGTACCCAAAGGAACTATTTTTAACTGTTAAGAATTTGGGAATTTTTAATTGTGGAATTTTAATGACTATTACCTAAATTTATATTACTGTTCACATCCTGAATGGCTCATACCAAGACCAATGTACCTAGACACAACACAGTTTACCTGATACAATACCCTAATTAAAGCCTACAAATTGTTTAGCAAGTGAGCGAGAGTAGTTTTAGAGCAATGTATTTCAGTAACCAATTTTAATATTTGTCTGTATCTGTACCTTAAAAATGTATATTTAAACTATGATCAATCTACAACAGTTGCTATTTTACTGTGTAACCTTATAGTATGTTTTTATGAGTTAGTTCCGTTTGGTTTATCTTTTATTTATTAAAAGTTAGGTTTATTTATAAATATTAGTCATGACTCGTATTTAACACAACTACTGTGCTTTTAACAATGGGTACAGTATAAGCACTCACCAACACAGACACCTTCCCTGCCTTAAAGTCACAAATGGTCGAATCCCGATCAAACTGGTCGATCCCCCCATGCAGCGCCATACAGTTGTAGGATGCCTTGATGAGATCTTTCAACAACAGATCAGCATGCTCCTGTTTGTCAACAAATACCAGTGCTGATCCCTGCTCCTGATAATATCCAAGGAGTTCCAGGAGTTTTAGGAATTTCCCTTCTCCTTCGGATTCCGGGAGAACAACTACGTTTTGTTCTACGTCTTTGCAAACGATGCTGCGTCCACCAACTTGCACCTATTGAAATAGAGCAAAAATTCAATACATTGAATGATTTATTTTTTCTACATTTTATTTGGGTAAAAGCTAGTTTACATGTTATTCTTGTTAAAACTTACATTGACTTTCAAATACAAGTATTTCAATTTCTTTTGACATTCAAAAGAATTGACTAAATTCCTAACTTTAACATCCAACTGCCTTTTTTATTGATATGGCTGTGTAAAAGCTTCTAATGGAGGTTAGAAATAGCCAGCCAGAAAAGATTACACACTACACTATTGTTAGAAATAAACAAATGAAATTGTTTGGTAGAGGAAAATTATATTCATTGAAAAATAATTAAATGAATATCATTAAAATGTATTGGTTATTAGAATAACAGAAAAACATATTCATGTAATTTATCAGATTTTACTTGACTCTTGAACAGAAAACAAGTTTATATGTAGTAATAAACAATTATAAAATCTTTTCTTTTAATGAATTAGTACTGCAAGTAACTTTAGAAGCAATTCGAGCTAGCCGCCGTTTCATTTCTTAACTCTTCAAACACAACAAATCAGACGAAAATATATTAGAATTAAGAAACAAAAAGAATAACTAAAAAGCTCAAAATATACTTAGGTAACAGTACCTCAACAGGGCGGGATAGAATGCGTCGTGCTAGGGCTTCCATCTGGCGAGGAAAGGTGGCAGAGAATAGGACGGTTTGTCTGTCAGGCCTCGTGCTGTCTATGATACGCATTACCTGTTGAAATAAAGTACGCAGGCATTTGAACATAAAAAATATTTTTGTCCTTCAAAGAGTTGCAAGTCATTTTGTTCATGACTTTATATTCAAATACTGTACATAGGCACATATATTAGAATACTGTAAGGTGTGAAAATGAACTATCTTTAAATTTTATAAAAAAAAATAATAAAATAATTCTTAAAATGTAGCGATTAAAAACATATTTTTGCTGATTTATAACTTTTCTAAACAAAGCACTACAATTGCAATTTCTTTTTAACCAAGATTCAGCTAGAGTAAGATTTTACAACTTTGAAACAAAACATGTTTTAAATTAAAAAAACAAAACCGTTTCAAATCCTTTAAAATTTTAACATTTTATAAATTCATTTCTTTTGTATAAAAATATGTAAAATGAGATAATGATATTTAGCAACTGATGCATTAATACAATGTAAAAACTGTGTACCTGTGGTTCAAAACCCATATCAAACATTCTATCCGCTTCATCAAGAACTAAATATGTACATCTTTTAAGATTTGTAACCCTTCCTAAAAAAATAAAAAACATAATAAAAAAATCAAAATTACGATATCACAATGACAAAAAAATTGGCTGTTGTTTATTAAAATGATTTTAATATTTATTCATAAAATATACGAAAATATGAATGATTTTAACTTAAACATAATTTATTTAAAGGGAATTTTTTTAATGAGTTTTAGTTATATATTTAAAATAATAAACTCATAAGAGAAAAATTAAAAAGTATTGCATTGTTTTTTAAATTGTTTGTTCATTTGTTAAATTTTTTTAATCGTTTTTCGTCTTTTAACCAATTAGAAAAATATTTTTTTAGAATTTTAATTATAATATTCAAATCCATAATTTTAATTATTTTCCAAACAATTTAAATACCGTAAGTAAAAAACCCCCCAAGAACTTACCATTGTTTGCAGCCAACATGTCAATCATTCTACCAGGCGTGCAAACGATGACTTCAGCTCCCCTTTTGAGCTCAGCAATTTGCTCTGAAATTGTGGTCCCACCATATACACACACTGTTCTAAGGCTGAGAGCCTTAGTGAACTTCTTGCACTCCTTTGTAATCTGCATGGCAAGCTCTCGGGTAGGAGTCATTATGATTCCTGAAATAAGGATAGAGTTAAATGTTTGCAGGAAGGTTTGACTTCATTTGAAATACATTTTTTAGGAATAAATAAATCTTCAAAGCTAAACAAAAAAAAAAACAATTATAGCACATGCGTATCGGTTGTGGTGAATGCCGACATTTGACACTGAATACTCAAAATACTTTGAAAATATTTTGGCTATATACTTCAAACTTTGTGCACGAGTTCCTACACTGCTCAAAACAATTAGGGGAGCACATGTTTAAAACCCTTTCGCTCCCAATAATTCCTTTGGGAATCATCAGCTTGTGATTTTTTTTCTGACTAAGTTAAATTTGCCACTTATGTATCGTTAGATACATCGTTAGATGGAAGAATAACGTACTTTGAAGAATTTAATATTTTTTTTATATTAATAAAAATATGAAAAATATGGTAAAATAAATTTCACTTTGAAATAGTTTTAGAAAATAAATTGACCCTAAATTTTTCATGCTTGCATTTTTTAGATGTTTAAAAATACATTTCAACTATTTTTAACAAAAAAAGTTTTGAAAAAATTATTGTTATAATTTATTAAAAAGTTATTATTCCATTTCCCCCCTTTAAATTTAAGTATTAAAAACTTAAGATTTTTTTCTCCTGTTTTTCAACTATTTCATTTCGAATGCATAGTGAACCTATTTAACAAATTTTAGATTTATAGGACAAAAATTAAAAAGTTGGGAGTGAAGTTAAAGTTGGAATTAAAAAGTGCTCCCATAATTGTTTTGAGCAGTGTAGTACCTGTTGGATGTCATAATAAGGCTTTTGGAAAAATTGTACATGTGCAAATGGTAGTTACAACAGAACTTTAGGTATTAAAGTTACTAAAAATTGCCTGAAAGCTTATATAATTACTTGTTAATGTGTATTGATTTAGTAAGTAAGTGTTAATTTGTGCAGTGTTACACACCTAGTTTTACAAAAGAAAGAGGTCTGCAACAACACAGCAAAAATAAAGACAAATTTCTAGAAATTGAATTCATATATTGGTTTTAACAATAAAAATTAACAAAAACCAAAACTGATTACCTATAGGTCCATCATCAGCTTCTAAACTTGGTTGGTCCAAGATGTGTCGCAACATAGGCAAAAGGAATGCCAGAGTTTTACCAGAACCCGTCTTGGCAATCCCAATGAGGTCTTTACCCGACATGATGCACGGAATGGCCTGTGCCTGAATTGGAGTGGGTTTTTCATAACCCTGTCTGAAATGCAAGTAATAAGGGATTAACCTAAGTAAATGAACTGATGTGTTTGAGGTTATAGGGTAGACTAACTAGTGAATGAACACTTAAGATGTCACGTTTGCCAGTGAATGAACACCAGGATATAATGACCAGGACAACCAACCTTTGTCAGATAGCTTCCTACTACATGGGAGGAAGTCAGTGTTGCCAATCCATATAGTGGAATGATTTTCAATCCTTATTTTTTTTAATTATATTTACTAAATGTTCATTCACTGGGGCCTGTTCACTCACTGGTCAGTCTACCCAATACAAAGTCACTAACAGAGCTTTAACGTAAAGTTTTGATGGATTAATTTTGAGTTTTTAAGGCCACTTCAAAACAATGAATCAATCTTCTGAGGAATAAGTAATAAACAAATGTATACCCTTGTTTTCACTGCATGGGCTGATATTAAAATTTTTAACTACCTATTAAAAATAATATTGATTAAAATTTCATTTCTGCGATAAATGATACATCAATGCTTTAAATTATAAAATTGTAAGCTTTTTTGGTAAAACACAGTTTATAGAAGGGTAAATAATGATTTATCTGTATCACTTATTGCGTTAAGGATATAGTTATAATATATTCTTAAATATAACACAATAGTATTGTAAACATAAACATAACAAATTAAATTTACATTAATTAACAATAAAGTACCAACCTTAAAAGAGCGGTACAATGTATAGACAATGCCATTAAAAAAATAGTTACATCTTCTTTTCAGGAACCACAATCAAAATATTTTCCTTTGGATTACGTTTTAACACACACACAAAGATGCATACTCAAATATATGTATTACAAAGGAATTTAAGAAGTACAATATACATACTTTTTTAAACAGTCTAGAACTTTTTTGCTAACACCACACTGGGCCCAATTTCGTATTGGTTTTGGACATCCTCTTCCTTTTACTTTGATGCCTTCCATTTCACAACGCCAAGCTTCCACCTCTGAAGCAAATAAAAATTGCAAATAAGCATAGCTTACACCGAAAACATGCAATACAATGTACGCATAATTTAAGTGAAACCAGTAAAAGCCCAAGTTTCCATAGGAAAAGCAATAATTAACAAAATCAATAATAATCATTAAACTCAATAATTAACAAAAACATGAAAGAAAATTTATTGTTTTAAAAAGCATTTAAAAGTTAACACTGCACAAGATTAATGTACTTTTACATGTTTCTAAATGACATATAAAATATTATATGGATACAATAGTTCAAAGAAATCATTGAACTTTTTTTAAATTCAAATATATAAACAGTTTTAATGTCTTAAACTATCCATTTTAGGAATAAAAAAATTTAGGGATTTCTGCAGAAAAATCTACCAACATTGTTGTAAGTTTAAATTGTAAATCTAGTGTGTAATTATCAGTCGATTTGGCAGCTTAACAGAGAAACAAATTGTGACATATTTGAACCTTCCATGGACATCTTGGCCAACTCTGGAACCTCCACGTAAAAGTTTTTACGGAAAGGCTGGTAGGTGACATCTTCCTTGGTCACAGTGAGAAGTTTCTTGTTTTTGTTGGCTTGTAGGTTGGACATGGCTGACTGAAGATCTTCAGCCTCTTCTTCTGATGAGTACTAAGTGAGGAAAAACAATAAAACAATTAGCAGGGTTGCCACACTTTATGGTAAAAAAAAATCAAGGACTAATTAAAGACTTTTCAAGGATATATTTCTCAATTTTTCAGGACTGTATATTCAAACAAGCAATGCCTAAATTTCACAATAGTTTTTAAAAATTCATTTGGAAAATGAATAAGAGCTCTCTAACTTAGCCATTATAACCATTTAGTTCACTTCGGTTAATTACTTTCTCTGCCGTCTTGGATTATACACAAACAATAAATCAAAAAGTAAAAAGTACTTTCCCTGCCGTCTTGGATTATACACAAACAATAAATCAAAAAGTAAAATAGGAACCGTTGTCTCTAAGCTGAAGAGTAATGTGTAGGAAATTAGTGAGGTCATCGGAAGGAAGAAAGGTCACTTCAAGATAAATTCTTCAGCCCCAAAAATTAAGGACTTTTCAAGGTTGATAATGTTTTAAAGCAATTTCAAGACCTTGAAAGTCAATGATTCTTTTTCAAACACTTTTCAAGGCTTTCAAGGACTGTGGCAACCCTGAATTAAGCTTATTCTATATTGCGCAAATTGTATGACAGACTATTTTAGCTTCCACATTGCAGACTTACAAGCAAACGAATAATCGTAAAAAATAGATTAACTTTAGATACTACTATAAGTAATTTGATAAGTATTAACCTAATTAACAACAATTGGCAAGAAAATTCTCCATGTGAAAATGAAAGTTATGTTTAAGTTTATCTCAACGAACAAAATATAAGGGTAAATACAGACCATAGTCTAAAAAATTTATCCAAGATAAGTTACACGGAAAATGAGTTTAAAATGCTTAAAATTAATGTTTTTAATCGGAAATAATGGTGAAATGGTATTTACAAAGTCTTAGTCAATGGGCAATAGATTCATATCTTAAAGCAGAATAACATTCCCAAATAAATGTGTAAATTAGTTAAATTTTTTTTAATGAAATTTAGCTTGAATTAACAAAAAGATCCTTATTTTACTTAAAATATAAACCAATATATATATTTAAATGTATTATCTTTCCATTATTTCAGTTCTTTGTTAAAATAGTAGACCACATTTGATTTCATAAAAAATAAATGCATTGAGTAAAATACTTACCTCCAAGCCATCCTGATCTTGTTCCATAAGCTCCCCCTTAGCTTTTGCTTCTTTCTTCTTAGCCATTCCGACAATCACTTGAACTTTTGCACCATTTTTATTATCCTAATAAATCAGACAAATTGAGTTTAAAATCATTGATAGAGAAAGTATTTTTTTAAACTTTAATCGTTTTATAAACTAACATTGTTCATTACCTCCCCATCATCTTTTTTGAGATTGCCAGGTCGTAATTGCTTTACTTCATCTTGAATACCCTGAAATAAATTCAGATCTTATTACAAATTTTATATAAGAATGGACAATTACAGCATTTTCCAAACATATTTTATTTTGATTAAGCATAGGGAGAAACTCCTTAATCTCGCATATTTCCGCTTTTTAATAGCAACTTATTTTTTAATTAATTTTTTAAGTTTTTGGCGCGAAAACAGCGATGTCGTCATGTGACGTCATCTGTTACGAAATGGCTACCGCTCGCTACTGTCGTTCCGGTAATCGCAATAATGGCGCTTAGTGTTATTGAGTCAGAAAAATCGCTCCGTTTGATGTTTATTTCTTAATTATGGGTTATAAGTACTGTATTGTACAAGTGTACGAATACAACTGCACAAAAGCCCAGATAAATACTTCATTACCCAAAAATAAATATGCTAGAAACAAGTGGTGCAAAGCCATTACAACAAGTTTATTGCTAGTACGAAAAGCAAACTTTCTTATTTAAAAATGAGTTTTTGTGAATACAAAACACTTAAATAAGAAATAAAAATATACGTTAAACACTTGCAAGCTAATTTTGTTCATTTAATTGATGATGTTAATTCAATAAACACGGTTTTAAAACATTAATAAGCTATTAAGAAAATGTAACAACATGTACCAATTTAAACTTTTTTTACCTATTAAACAGTATTTTGAAAACTTAAATCGCTAAAAATCTCTATAATTGGTATAATATTGCAGAAATAATGAAAAATAACAGCCCTTCAGTTGCATTTTTGGATGATCATAACTTTCATTGCTGCACACAAGAACTGCTTGAAAAATACAAATGAATTTTGTGCCTGGCAATTGAAATATTAATGCATATTTAAAAATATGCATAGACCTGTGTAATGTTGGGTTTGAAAAGTTAGGTCTAGAATAGGTGGAGGTGTACAACAAAAAAAGAAACAAGACTTTAAAACAATAAATAGTGTCAGAGGGGTGAATATGAGTTTTTTCATGTGGTAATGCTTAGGCGAAAAATAAAAACCAAAAATTTAGCTGGCAGAAAATTTTCCAAAATTTAGCTTAGCACTGAAAGTTGGAGTGCTAGGCATCAAAAGAAAGGTCTTAGCCTCCATAAACAGAAAATACCAAAAGTTTTGGCTACATACGTCCCTAAAGAGTTTAGGGTCCAAATGTGTCTTTTAACATTGCATGCACCGACAGATGACAGTTATCACAAAGATAGAGGCCTGCATTTAAAAATATGCAACTACCTGTGCCAAGTTGGGTTTGAAAAATTAGGTCTAGAATAGGTGGAGGTGTACAACAAAAAAAAACAAGACTTTAAAACAATAAATAGTGTCAGAGGGGTGAATATGAGTTTTTTCATGTGGTAATGCTTAGGCAAAAAATAAAAAACAAAAATTTAGCTGTTAACTTAAATACTCACTGAAAGTTGGAGTGTCATACATCAAAAGAAAGGTCTTGGCTTCCATAAACAGAAAATGCTAAAAGTTTTTGCAAAAAAAAATGTCCCTAAAGAGTTTAGGGTCCAAATGTGTTAACATTGCATGCATCGACAAATGGCAGTTTTCACAAAGATAGAGGCCTGCATTTAAAAAATATGCAAGTACCTGTGCCAAGTTGGGTCGGAAAAGTTTGGTCTAGAGTAGGTGGAGGGCTACAACAAAAAAAAAACAGGACTTAAAAACAATAAATAGTGTCAGAAGGGAAAAATTGGGTTTTTTCATGTAGTAATGATTAGGCAAAAAATAAAAACCAGAAATTTAGCTGGTAGTTTAAATACTCACTGAAAGTTGGATTGTAATACATCAAAAGAAAGGTCTTGGCCTCCATAAGAAGAAAATACCAAAAGTTTTGACACCACATGTCCCTAAAGAGTTTAGAGTCCAAATGTGTCTTTTAACATTGCATGCACCGACAGATGACAGTTCATAGAGGCCTGCATTTAAAATATGCAAATGCCTGTGCCAAGTTGAGTTTGAAAAGTTAGGTCTAGAATAGGTGGAGGTGTACAACAACAAAAACAGAACTTTAAAACAATAACTAGTGTCAGAGGGGTTAATGAGTTTTTTCATGTGGTATTGCTTAGGTGAAGGATAAAAACCAACATTTTAGCTGGTAGCTAAAATACTCACTGAAAGTGGAAGTATTAGACATCAAAAGATATGTTTTAGCGTCTAGAAACCGAATACAGGCAAAATAGTAGTAAATTAGAACAGTACAGTTTTAATCTTCAATATAGCATTCAATGCTCTCAGCAAAGGGTATACCAAATTATGACACAATCATATTCGAAACATACAAGTTTACTTGCATAAATGTACTAACTACGATCATTTCATTTGGCGAGACAGTAATGTGCATTTTTAATCAAATTTAAACATAGTTTTTCTGTCAGTTAATGTGTCAAAACTGTATTTTTTTTATAGTAAATATATTTTTATTAACAAATTCAGTAATTTAAATTAAGAAAGAGCATTTTTTAACTAAACTAGTTTGCTTTTTCTACTCTTTACTTTCCCATTTTGGTTTAAAATTATAAGATATTGAAAAACAGAAGAAAACAACATTCGAAATTCAAACCTTCGAAAAGGTAAACAAACGTTCACGAATTCGGAAGATTCCTCGGCTCATAACAGATGACGTCACGGCCAATGGCGTACCGCTTTGTGCATTTATTCTTTTATTAAATTACAGAAATTTTTTTTTGAAATTTTAAGTTGATATTCGAAACCAGGAGCATTTTTTCTATCGGAACCAATAGTTTTTATAACACTTTGAAAAATATGCAAATTGTCCATTAAAATATAGATTGAATCTTTACATAATGGTTTTAAAAATTGATAATACAGGGTGAGGCAAATGAAAGTGGCCCCAATGTGGAGATAAAAATACAATAGAAATGTTGCCAAGTCAAACACCAATACAAAAACAGGCTTGCTAACTGAAGCTATTGAAATTGATCGCTTCTATATTAAGCCCAAACAAACGCTTGGCAAATTATTAGCCGGCAACTACGCTATGGTTTTGAGAAGCCAGTTGAAATAAAATATAAACAAGGTTTGTAGAGCTGATAAAAAAAAAAAAAGTTCCCACTAGTGATTATTTCGGTCATTATTTATCCTAGAGAATCGGACCTTTTTGTTTTTTTGGTGATACAAAACATTCTAAATTGATTGCAAGATACAAAATTTGCATTATGGGACGTCTTCATACTACGAAAGATCTGAACTGGCCACTAGTTCATGAGTAGCTCTAATGTGAAGCTAATCTGATCCAAAAAATGCAGAAACAGACCAGGACCGCTTTTACTTGACCGCTTTTACCCTGTATGTAAAAAGCTTTGCCATATAAAAAAGTTTTTCCAACAAAGATTTGAATAAGTTGAACCGCAATGATGAACCTTCTTAACTTGAGCTATTTAAAAAACGATTATAGAGATCATTAGGCTTACCACTCCAACAGTATTAATACATAATTGATCAAAATGAAAAAAAAAAGGATTAATAGTTTTAAATTGTTGAATCTTTCAGACCTAAAAAAAAAGAATTTGGTACAAAGCTTTGTAAACAATATAAGCCAAAAAGGAAAACATGCAGAGTAGCGGATGCAGACATTTGACCTCGTTTCAATTAGTTGCCACTGAGCTCATTTATGACTAGAAAATGCTCACAATCGATACATTTCTAAATAGATTATATAAAATATCTATTATTTAATTTTAATTACAAGGAAATTGGTGTAAGGGGAATTTTTTTTTAATAATCCAATTTTCAATTTTAGCATCAAACAAGTTCATCAACATGACTTGACTGTATAATTAATACCTTGTTCACATATAGATCTTTGGCAACTAACCTGCATAAAAGCATCAAGGGGATCCTCTTCTTCCACCTCCATTTGAACTGCGGGAGCTTCTTCCTCCTCCTTCACTTCAACACTTGCGGCCTGTAATAAGGAGAAACAAATATGCCAATGTTTTTTTATAAAATAAAGTTGTTCTGCAAGAAATTTTGGCATGACCATGAATTAGCTTTATTTAACAAATAAAAATGGTTGCATATTGAAGAAAAACAATTAAAGTATGCAAACAGCTATATGGACGAACTTTTACATTCAGACTGAGGTTTTGAAAGTCAATAATAATAGAAAGTTAAACAATAAGAACTAACCAAGAACATAAATTCTGTTATTCAAACCCAGCAGTCAATCGATCGAATGACCGCTAAGTAATTTTTTCCCATTAAATTAACACAGAGGCACTTTGGTTTGGAGACCCAAAGTCAATCAGCCTCATTCACCCTTAAGAAAAACTAGATAATTTAAAAAGTGTTACTTACATTGTTCTTATCAATTTTGATAAGAAAAACCTTAGATAATCTACTACTGCTAAGTAACCAAATTACTTTTTCCCCCACTTTTGAGTATTTGGTTGGCTTTGTATTAATTTTTTCAGTCATAAAAATTTTTTGACTGTTTTTTTTTTTTAGTTTAATAATTGTGTCATTTAGCTATCATCTAAATGCGACAAAATTCCCATCAGGCTTAAGCAAAGTTGCCCAGTTGGTATAACATATTCCATGATGCTATAAGATATAGTGAAGCATAAGATGAATGATGATTGATTCCTGGTGGCCTATGCTGTTGGTTTGGAAAACCAGTGGTCAATCAGGCTTATTCGCCCCTGTGAATTTGGAGGGGGCTCTGTTTGAGCCAAGCACTGCGACCAGGGGTCTATTGTACTGTGCCCAAGAAATAAATCCCTCTCCCCTATAAAAAGAGCCCCGTTGCCAAAGAAAAATTCAGCAAGGATCTGATAGGAATATCCTGGAGTTCTCAGGGCTCATGCAAGTGTTGCCCTAGATGCTCAAATCTGTGGGCTGCATAATTTTCGTATTCACGGAGAATGGGAGACCTTTTCTCCTGGTCCCTACAACCCCTGCAAGTGGGGTCATCGAGGACTGTCGTTTGGTTTGAATTATTGTCGCACTAGAGCTACACAAGGGCTATTGGTGACGGGCGTCGTATTTTAGAACCACAGTCAGGTGACGAGCCAACACCTGAATAGGCACCCAACGCAACCGTTAAGGGCGACATCGTACGCAGCGCTAGGACTTTGAAGGATATTTAACGTGCACTCCCTTACACAGGGTATTATTCGTCGGACATTTTTGGCTGCACGGGCCGTTTATAGGTCGGCAGCTTTTTTTTTTGGCGATGCCCCGACCTGAACCTGGGACCTTCCGCATGCTAAGCGAGTGCTTAACCGACTGGGCTCCCCAGCCCCCCTCTCATAAGGGTAAGGGGCCTTTTGAAAGGAATGGGAGTGCAGGACCGGGGGTCTCCAAGCTCAAGTGTCTCAATGTTAATCCAATGGGAAAAAATTATTTTCTTTGCCACATTTCTCTGGCTGTATTGAATATTTTTACAAGCGGATTTTTTTTATGTGATAAATGTAGCTGACTTACAGGTCCCGACAATCCCACTTTTTGAAATTAGTACGAATATTTTTTTTAATATTCAATAAATTATTTTACACAAAATATTCGTAGCAATTTCAAAAAGTGGGAAGATAGAGACCTGTAAGTCAGCTACATTTATCACATAAAAAATACGCTTGTAAAAATATTCAATACAGCCGGAGAAATGTGGCAAAGAAAATAGTTTCTTCCCCATTGGATTAACATTGAGGCACTTGAGTTTGGAGACCCCCGGTCCTGCGCGCCCATTCCCCCTTTTGGGTACAGTGGCCAGTAAGTAGACCTGAAAATTCGCCCTTAACAGAAACCCACAACCCTACCTCCTTCTCCACAGGTGGTTCGGCTCCAGGAAGTGGCAGGTCATCCTCGTCGTCATCTTCCAGGGTCCACTTCTTGACAGAGGGCACCACCACATTGGCGGCATTGGGCAGCGGCACCGCATCTTTTTTCTTGCGGTCCGCACGCCATTTCTCGATGCGTTCCCGACGTTTCTGCATCTCAAGCTCCAGGTGCTTGTTCTGGGCTTCCTGTGATTGGAAAGAAAATTTTATTATATTGGTACATGGGATAGGAAATAAATCACAAGAGCAATTATGACTGAATTGGGTAGAAAATTATTGTAAGGTGCTTGTCAGCCTACCCTATACCCTTTCTATTTTGAATGAAAGCTTCGAAAAGACTCTCTTCCCCCCCATCCCTTCTCTGGGTTTTCTACGAAAATGGGGGAACATCGCTTATCTAATCCCAGCCCGCTTGAGGTTTACAATCAAAACAGTTAGTATTTCCCCATGTGGGGTGGGGAAAAACCGAAACAGCTATAAATCACCCCGTTCCAAGAAAACCGCACTCGTGGATGGGGGAGAAAATGCTTTCCAAGCTAACATTCAAAATAGATCTACTTTAGCAGAACACGATAAATGTCTGAATATTTTTTGCAAAATATCAGGAAAACGGCATATGCAAAATGCATCCACATAGGGTTGCTCTACAACATGCAACTACATAGCAGATGTGTCCTGCTTCAAAGGCGGGATCCCACCTCCAAGGCGGGATACAACCACTTCAAGAAGTTTTGAGATGCAAAGCAGAACAAAAAATGCATGATGATGATTTCGATGATTTAACCAGATTATTTAATTTGTTGTATGTATTTATCAAGGCCAAATTAAATAAAGTATCAGGCCTCGGCAACAAGGGGTTAGTGAGGGCAGCATATGGATGGGACTACACCTTTAGAAGCCTCCCTCGAGTGAGGAGATAAAAATATATAGTTATTCAATGGCCAAAGCTTTGTTACAGTAAGTAGTAAGGAATGTTCCCGCTTGACTCGAGTAGAATTCACTGCATCGAAGAAGAGTCTAATCAAATTCAGACGTGAAGCCACAAGCATGGTGAAGAATTTTTTTTAATACCACTAGTTAAATACAATGTTAATTTTTTTAATGTCCAGGTATGATGCTGTATTCAGTTTGGCCTTGGTTTTTATGGCATTTCTGGCATTAGACATCACTAATCATCAGACATCATCAGACAATTAATGCTCAAAGTCTACTTTGTGCAAAAAAAGTTAGGCACATAATAGTATTACTACATTGTGTGTAGTGCAATAACTAAGGTAGGGTCAAGTGGGGTAAGTGTGATAGGGTTTCTGCATTTTTCATTAAGAAAATTCGTTCTCTCCTTCAAGTAAATTCCAAATCCTGAAATTAGTAGTGAATTATTATAAGAAACATACATATGTAGAAAAAAATTATATGTTTGAATTCCAATTTTAAGTGTACAAAATTTGCATTTCAAAATCCATTGCTGTTTTATCACACTTACCCCACATAGGAAATCCCACATAAAAAGAAGACAGTTGCACTTAAATTCAAAAGCTCAAAACTTTCTCTGAACAAAAAATAAGGTCAATATTTCTTTTTAGTTTAATTATAAGTGGTCTAATGTTATATATTGCAAACTTTCAGATTTTTAGAATGATTTCCAAAGTTACAAGAGCTGTTTATCACACTTACCCCCAATCACACTTTCCCCACTTGACCCTACACTAAAACATTAATCCTATGGCACTTATAACCTTTAAGCTGCCTTTAAGATCGAGTACAGTATGACCACTGATAAAATAAGCTTTAGAGTTGTGTCATGACTAGTTAGTAAAATTGCTCATAAAAATATCAATTAAATACATAGAATTTAGAATATTATTTTATAAAATTTAGAAAATAACAAAATAATAGTACTGATTACAAGTTATGACAATGTATATATATAATACACAACTACTTTCCATACAACAAATCACATAAAATTTATAAATACCAATGTAATCTACAGCAATCATTTCATACCTTATCCAGCATATCAAACTTCAAGTCTCCAAGATCAGCCGCCGCCTTATCTTCATCCTTCTTCTTATCATCCTTGTCCTTCTTTCTGTCTCTCGAGCTACCCCTTCTGTCTCTCCGGTCCCTAGACCTAGATCGGCGGTCACGTCCCCTGGAACGAGACCTTCTTCTGCGGTCACGGGGGGACCGACTTCTGGATCTGAATGGCAGTTGAAAAGATAGTTAAGAAGTCATGGAAAAATGGACTTATTTAATAATATATATTACTTACTAAACTAATTGAATGAGTTTAATTTATTTGATTAAGATATAAGTTAAAGAGAGTGGAGAGAATCTAATTTAATAAAGATGAAATATTTGGAATGTTGCAGGAAATTTCTTTTTGATATGCATGTAAAGTTACTGTTAAATTAACAAGAATACTAAATAAATTAAGAAGCTTAGGATGCTCTGAAAAAGGATTTTGCAAAATATAAATAAATTTTAATAATGTAATTCAATATTTTATTGCTTATATTTTAGAAAGAAAATGTTCAGATTTTATGCCAAAGAAGAGCCAATCAGCATGTTTGGAAGTTGGTTTAAGCATAATTTTTTAGGTAGTAAGCAGAGCAGAGTTTGTGCCTCTTTGAAAGTTACAATTGAAATGCATTAAAGATAACAGATTTTTAATAAATACTAAAATAGTTTATAAAATTATTTAAAAACATATTTTCATGTGAAGGTTCCAATCTAGGTTAAGTAGGTAATTTAATAATTTTGACACCCGATTCTAATTAAGATTTTTTTATTCAGGGGATATAACAAATTTAAATCAAAATAATAGAAAAAAAAATGATTTTAGATAAATGACAAAAATAAACACAACTTGCATACTTGCAAAATGTTAAACATTAATACAAACATTTGACTATCTTAATTCAAACTAGTAAAAAATAAAATAACATTTTGATAGTAAAAAAATAACATCCCTAATCCTTAAATCAGTAAGTACAAACGATTACAACACAAGCTTCCCCCACCACCTCATGTGGTTTTCCAAGAAACGATGTGAGCATCACAGTTGTGAGCTTAGTGGAACAACTTGCTAAGTGACATTTTTGAATTTTTTTTATTCCTATGTCAATGAGCATAGAGCTAACTTGTTTAGCAAGTACAAGTTTCCACTTTTTCAGAAACTTTAAGTTAAATATATTTTTAAACCATTTGTAAGAATCTTTTTTAATATATCTAAGAGCAAACGATAAACTTTGAAGCTCATTTTCTCGTTTTCACAATTTTGTCACAGCAAACTCTTCCACTAAGCTCTTCAAGCTTCCACAAGCTCTTAAGCAGTTTTAAACCTACCTTGATAGAGGCGCTGCTGCTAAGTCAATCGCAATTGCTCTCCAAACCCAAGTAGGGTGGGAAAAAAACGAAAAGACCTTCTCTCTCGCCTTTTCCTGGAAAACCAAAGATGGGGTAGGGAAAGCTTGCGTTATAATATTACAGACTATAGCAACACAATATTTACCTGCGCCTTTCCCTGGAGCGGGATCTGCGGAATCTTTCTGGAGTCCTGGACCTGCGGTCTCTCCTCCTGCGCTCACGACTGCGACTTCTGCGGGCTCGAGACCTGTCAGGACTGTCAGAGGAGCTGCGGGAGCGACTCCTTGACCTCTTGCGATGCCTGAAATATGTGTATTGTAATAGTTAAAGAAGTAAGAAAACTATTGAAGGATGTGAAGTTAAGTGGGAGTATATCTCCATCGACAACAGATCTCAAATTTTGCTACTATCTACAATTTGGATGTAGGTAAGGTTAGGTATAAATTATCACTAGCGCAGAGGACTAGAGATACATGAGGGCTATTAGCGACAGGCGTCATATTTTAGAACCACAGTCGGACACCTGAATAGGCACCCAACGCAACTGTTAAGGGCGACATCGTACGCATCGTTAGAACTATAAAGGATATTTAACGTACACTACCAAACACAGGGTATTATTCGTCAGTCATTTTTGGCTGCACAGGCCGTTAATAGGTCGGCAGTTATTTTAGCTATGCCAGGACCTGAACCTGGGACCCTTCGCATTCTAGGCGAGTGCCTAACCAACCGGGCACCCCAGCTTTCATGTAAATAAGGAAGTGCAGACACTTGTTTCATGTCACGTAAATTCCTAGATTTCATTGGTGGTTTTGGTGATTGGTGGTATTATACAACTAGCTCCGTCTACTAAATTAACTTTTTTTTTATTTCTGTGGCAATACTATCACTGAAGATAACAAACATGCCCATAGCAAAAATGACCTCACTTGGTAACAAATTTAATAATTGATCGTTGAATGGTAAGCCTGGAATTAAGATACAACAATAGCCTAATTTCTATGCTTGCGAGTGTTGATGATGTCAGATAAGCAAGCCAGATAATTTTACCTTCCTGCAATTATTATAGAGCTCGGAAAAACTGGGAAATTTTACCTTCCTGCAATTATTATAGAGCTCGGAAAAACTGGGAAATTTTTACCCGTCTCCGAGGACGGCTAGTCCAGCAGTGTACCCCTCCTCCCTTATAAAGAATGAAGTTGACACTGATCAGTTAACTAATCAGTTTTCCTAAATGAAGTCCCATTTTTTAGAAGTCGGAAGAAGCTATGATTCATTCAATCCCTTATTAGAAAAGCTAGGATATAGGGGAAGGTGGGTTACCTCGGACCTATTTTGACTTTTCAATTTTTATTTTCTTAATTGCTTGCAAAAAGTGAATAAAAATATTTTTACTGAATACTTTATGTTGTTATATACAACATATATTTATTTTAACATGTTATTTAAATGATTTCAACTATTAAAAAAATAAATACAGAAAATTGTAATTAGGACCAAGGTACACCACCGGCGGTGTACCTTGGTCCAACCGGTAGTGTACCTTGGACCAATTATTAATAGGTATAGAGACCCGATTTACAGTCCGAAAACCAATATTTATTAGCCACATAAAATTCAAAAATACATTTTACAACCTACTCTTATTTCTAGCCAAGATTGTAGTAATTGGTTGTGTTAGGTCAATTGGCTCAGTAAGGGGTTTTATTGCCTTAGTTTTTTTTAGTGCCCTTTTGGCTTTTTCAGCTGCAATGCAATCTTTCTCGGGTGTATTCGTTAAAATGCAGCATAAAATTAAACTGTTATTTCATGCCATAGAAAAAAATTTGGCTATCTTTCTGTCTTAAATTTGAAAAAAAAACCTCAAATATTTCCCCCTATGTTTATTCAACTAGGCCTAAACGTAAAAAGGATGTTCTGCTTAGATATTTATTATAAAAAATATCTTTTTAGATGAGCATGCAATAATTATTTTCTATATTATATCAATATGGTAAAAATTTTATAGGCTTCCATAAATCTAAATTAACTACAAAAAAAATTCTTTATCGCATCATATCAAAATTTCTTACAAATTTCCATTTTTCTAGATTTTACAAATCAGGGTTGCATATTAATAGCTTAAAATACTTAATTTTTCAAAGGAAAGAATTTACTTGAATTTTAAAAAAGGTTTTCAACAATCTGAAGCACATAAGACCTATAGTAGTGTACCTTGGACCAGTCCAAGGTACACCACTTGTATTAGGTTCGAGGTACACCACTTGGATATTAAAAACAAAATAGTTAATCACCAAGTTAAGGTTAGACTTAACTTAATTTCAAGCACACTGTTTTATAGCTAAAACTTTGCTTTATATTGCATAACCATCGTTTCTGAATAAATACTACATGTTTGAGCATAAAATTACACTAAAGAATCTGACAAAAATTTACTTTTGAACTGTGAATTTAGTTTTTCGAAACCTCTTTAATAAATTGACCTTTTAAACAAACAGATAGAACTTCACTGAGATCCCTGGTAGCAAATACTTTAACTGAATGTGGTGTTGTTTCAATATCTAAGCTAATCGAGCTAGAATCAGCATAGGTTCGAGGTACACATACGTCCAAGGTACACCACTTACCCCTATGGTAAACATTCAACTTTATATTTCATAAAATTCGATAGGTATAGCAACCCCACATTACATTTTCTCGCTCATAAAGTTTGAAAATGAACAGACAGGCCATTATATCATGGCTGTACCCTTTTTGCCTTCATAATCATCAAATGAAGGAAAGTTGTAAATTCAAGAGGCTATGCGTTTTAAGCTCTACAAAAAACCAGGCTAAGGTGAAAATCTACCAAACTGATGCCTTGTATTTATAAGTTCTTTTTTTAGATGCCTTTTAGCACCAAATCAAAGCAACAACTCTATCCTTTGGAAACATTTAATACACACGTTTGTGTTCCACTAACTTACATTACCAATACATATTTAATGGTATGTTGTGTTAGGAAATCAACAATTCAAAGATTAATAATTGCTTGAGTAATTATCTTTCATAGGAAATTCTCCTATTTTCCGAAAAATTTATGTTATTATTTATTATTAAGCGATGTTAAAATCTTTCAAGTTTATGAAAGTAAGTTGATTGTGTACAAAGAAGTCCTTAGAAAAATCAGATGATTTTGTATGATTTACCTATCTCTTGCCATGATGTAATAGCTGTTTTTTAAAATTAATAATCCATGATAATTACAAATTTATAACCAGAATTTGTAAACAAACAATTCCGGTGAAGAAAAATCAGTTTTGTTTCTTCACTACACTTCATTCATTCAAAGAATCAAAAGCATAGAAATAATTGGTTGTTTAAATTATTACACTGGATGTGCGCGTTTACATGAATCCAGGGATGGGGAATTTCACCCAGACGGAACCAGAATTGCAGGGTTTCGCAAATCCTCCAATGAAGGAGGGTTTGATGTTTCACACCATGGATTCGGCTACAGACTATCATTTGGGTTAGAAATACAGCTCGATTTCGAAATCAATTCCATGGATACCGAAATCCCCAAATGGGGAAAAAGAGGTCGAGCAGGCTTTCTATACCAAATGATAGTCTGTGGCCGAATCCATTATATGAAACATCAAACCCTCCTTCATTGGAGGGTTTGCGAAACCCTTAATGAATCCTGCAATTCCGGTTCTGTCTGGTATAATAGCCCTCGTGTAGCTCTAGTGCGACGATAATTCAAACCTAACTTAACCTAACCTGTTCTGTCTTGTTGAAAATTCCCAAGAAGGAAAAATTGCTGAGTTTGCCCTTCAATCCATGGATTCGATGGCTCGTGTTTCATGTAAACGCGCTTACGACGTTTTTAGATCGGTGAGTGCGTTCTGCCATGGATGAGTGATTTTTGTTGAACTGCTCCATTTTTTTTTAATTATAAGCTCTAAGCAAAGCCTTCGGGAATGCGTGCCGTAAAATATGAAGAAATGCTATTTGCATCTAGCACGTTTACAATTTTGTTTATAGAAATATTAGATACGTAGAAACCTAGCTAATTATTCATGTCTCAGTCCTACATAGCTTTCTATCACAATCATATCGAACATTAAATACCCTCCAAAGTCCCGACGCGACGCTGCGTACGATGTCGCCCCGCGGTCGCGTTGGATGCCTATTCAGGTGTCAGCTCGTCACCTGAACGTGGTTCTAAATTATGACGTCCATCGCCAATAGCCCTCGTGTTGCGCTAGTGCACGATAATTAAAACTAAACTAAACTTCAAAAACTGTCACCTAGAACCGCGCTTATACGACATTTTCCCATGACTATAAGAAAAAAAATATCTCCACACATCAGCATTCAGTTGAAATTTAAACTTTTACAAAATTGGCTAATTTCATTAATATTTTTTTGGCAAATTCAATTAAAATTCGGCATTGTTTGTGGTCGATTGAAATGTAGTCGATCGAAGACATTTTTCTCCAGCGCAATACCTCCCTATCTACAGATCTACACTAACACTACATCCCTTTCCGGGTGTCAACTTTGCCTTTGCGTGGTGTACCATTCTGATGAGAGTGCATGTTTCGTTGGGAACTCAAGAGGCCCACAAATTTATACTAATAAAGTATTTGCGTAAATAATATAGGTTGCTTGCTTCATGAATCTTCTCATTTATCATGCGCAAAATCGAAGATTTTTTTTTCAGTGTATGGATCAATCATGCAATTGAGATTTAATTTTTCTAATTAGGAAATATATTATAATGTCTGTGCATAGTTTTAAACTTGAAAATGTACAACAAGAAAACAATAACACAAATACGGTTTTATTATACTCCTTTCACAAAATACTCAATCACAACATTTAATATTTATCCATCATTTTATAACATAGGAACACTTCATTCCATCTATAACATTTCACTATCACAATTAACAAGACAAACGACACATGTTTATACACAAAAGATAGTGATGAAACAAAAAAACGGGCCCTAAGTCAATCATCAAAATTGAATACAAAATTAATTAATCAAAATAAGACAGTTCGAGGCGTTACTAAATTTTACTTAAATATACATGGTATAATTTGATTTTCTTTACGGTTAAAGTTATCGATTATGTAGATGAATATTGGCAAATTTTCCTCAGGACAGAAATAGAGCAAGTTTAACAAAAAAAAAAGTGCAAAAATAAAAAAAAATCGATGGGGACTGTCCCGGGTTACAGTTATGTTTCTAAAAACAACTTGCAGAAGCTATATGAAGGTAATAATTATGCTATTCCAATTAATTAAGTTTTTTCTTCATTATATTGGAATTGAAGCTACTGGTTAAGGATGTGTATGTGGGGGGCAGGGGTCGAAGGTGAACAAAATGTCTCGCCCCGAGGCCAAATGATATTTTGGAAAAAACTTTTTAATCTACACTTCTTTCTCTACACGAAATCCGAATTGCAGTGTGCATGCATGGTCTATCAATAGTAACAATGTATCAGGACAAGTGAAATGCTAATACATATTCGCTTTTCAGCAAAAAAAAAAAATCCTATCATGCACTTAAGAAAAACGTGCACAGTTTTGCTATTCCTTTAAGTAACAACTCTTTACATCAAGTTGCACTCGAAACAAAGGATGTTGAAGCGCTAATTCTAGTAATCAGATTTGATTTCTTTTATAAAAAAAAATAAATATTTTTTATGTTTAAGGCTTTTCATAGTATTTTTGATAGAGTATTTTGATTCGGTAAAATATACAATATACATTCAATGCGAACTTTTCAAAGACTATATAACAAAAAACAAAAACAAAATTGTAAATGTTATTCAATTTAGCTTTTTATAGTTTACAGTTTATAATATAGTTACACATATGCATTAAGACAACAAGCATTTTTATATATTTATAAATATATTATATACAAACTCAACATGCTATACATTTTAAGAGAATAATAAACGTTTGTAAAATGCGAAACGTTTTGATAGACTTTAAAAAGCAGTAAGAACAAGATAATATATATATTCTTTGCTTGAACCAGCAAAAGTAATTTTCGGATATAGGTTTGAAGTATTGTTACTTGTTAAAATCTAATATTATAATCGCGTGGCTATAAGTGTAAAACTTAAAGGTCTCTTGAAATAAATATGTTTCTTCTTGAGTGTTTTTTTATAGCTATTGGTTAAAGACTAGTTCGGTTACCATGATAAATACTAGTACCATGCTATTATCTAACTATTTTTATGATACAAAATGTTAAATGACATCAACCAACTTAAAATTACGTATTAATTACATCAATGCTTATATAAAACTATACTAGTTGGAAGATTCACAAGTAAATGCATGTAACACATAGACCACATTCACAACAAATTACAATACATTTTTAAATGTGCAATACTTTTCAGCTAATAAGTGTTTTGAAACACGTTTCTACAGATCTCAATAAAATACTAGTTAACATAACACACAAATAGAGCATGCATTTAATGCAATTTATTTTCAAAAGAAATGATAAAGGCAAAGAATAATCACTAGTAGAAAAAGTACTTTTTATTTAACAGGCGTATACAGTACAGTAGACACGTAGAATCTGCGTCATAGCGGCGTAAGCAATACATTTGATGTTTGAAATAAGTTTTATCTATATATAGAGAAAATATTACATGCTACATAAATACTGATAGCTATAATAAAAATGGTTATCGTAAAAACAATTTAAACAGGACACTAATATATTTCTGATTTGGGACATAGATTTGGTTTTCTTTTTGTATGAAACTAAAAATGAAAATTTTAACAATATAACTTTTTATTATGTGTTAGATAAAAAAAAAGGTTTTGTAATATTATTGAATTTAGCAAATTTTCTAAATACTTAAAGGAAGAAAAATGGCTCCTAGGAAACGAAATAGCTTGAGAGGGCAGGTGATTTTAAAATTAATAATTCCAACAAACAACGTTTACCAATGTTTATAATTTGTTAAAATTATTATAACATGATTATTGGTTATTGGTTGCTTTATATATTCTCTGGTTTAATATTTCTTGAAAAGAAAAGGTTACCACAAAATAAAAGTATCGCATCTGAAGAAACCCTGTTCTAAGAATCCCTGGACCATAGAAAAAAAAAAGGATTTTACCAAGGAAACCTATGAATCATTTATTTTTCTCTCCGTTCTATACGTGACTTTTATCTTTTGCACATTTTTCTTCCGATATTTTATTATTTGCAGGCTGTCCTACCTGCGGAAAACATCCCAGAAAAGTTGATACGGTTTAGAATGGAAAAAATAGGAGATGAATCAGATTAGTGTAGTATTTTGTGTCCGGTTTTCTTATTTATGGCTATTTCTATTGTGCAGTATATCTCTGAATGGAATGTTTTGGTTGAACAAACTTTAATTTCTGAAAAAAAAATGAAGAAAAATCATTGACGATTATATATCAACGGAAGGATATAAATGTTGGGTTTTGGTTTATTAATCTGAAATATTTGAGTGTAAATTGTGATGTTTCGTTTCTTTCCTTTTTGGTATTCTGAAATACCGCATCCCATATAAATTTTCGATTGAAATATTCTACATGTAATACATTCCTTAAAAACTATTTTTTTTCTTTAATATTAGTTAATTTTAATGCATTCAACAGATGAGATTTTGCAATTATAAAAATAGTCAAGGTTCGGTCCTTTTTTATTGACGCTAAGATTTTTGCAGTAAAAGCAATTTTTTAACATAAATTTGTTAAAAATTGCATTCAAGCTTACTTTGCAAACTTTAAAGAATTAATTCTTAGATTGTATAGTTTTTTAAAAAGGAAAACCAGTATAAAATTGTTCCCTTAATTCTTGCGTCTGTGATCATAACGTACAAAAATCTTTTTTCTTCTTGTTATTGTAAATGAATGATGTTAAGGAATCTACTTCATACTGGGGAGGAATCGAGGAGAGAGTTTACTAATACTCTAACATAATTTATTTTCTAGCTAGACTTAAAATCAGATTCTACAGTTAAAACTGTATACATTCTTGCGTAAATTTACGTTCCTCTGGCTCTGAGGTATAGACGTGCAAATAAAAACGAAATTACTACAGGAAAGGGACGGGTTCTGAACGGATGTACAGTGTAGTCAACACCTCCTTTGGAAAAAACCTCCATGAGAGTGCCCATGAATAAAGTTGTGACCTTTACGACTTGTCCTTTTTTTTCTTGACACAGAAGATATCTTTACTAATTATGTAACGAACGAAAGAGCAATGTTTGTTACCCCTTACGGGAAATAGTTTATTTAAAAGATAAAATAATCAAAACTACACATAGATTTTGTTTGAATAGCACCACACTAAAGTATCTGGTATAGGGGGAACTAGGAACATTTAACCCATAAGGATACGTGACCCAATATGCCTTTTTCTCAGCATTAGGAAAGTTTTATAAGTTAGAAGTGGCATCATTTTTTTTCTTTCAGTCAGCTGACCACATGGTTAAAAAAACCCAGATGAATCATTGAATACATATTTATATGAACGAAGAAATGCGCTTTCATGCACTGAAAGTAAATTTTTGATGCCGTAAGATTATTTGGTTTGAAGGAAAGATTTTTTCCCCCAATTAGATACTTGTTTTCTTCATGCTTTTAGCCTTTATTAAGTGTATAATAGTGTTAAATGAATTTATTTGCAAAATACTTTTTTTTTTTTGGGGGGGGGGGGGGGGGGGGGTTAAGCAAGAAAAGTGCAACTAGAGATATTTGACACCAGCCAATTGGGGATATGTGATCTAAGTAAATAATGCATAACGTAGATAGAAGTAGGCCAAGTAAATTTTTCAAAAAAATCACGGGAGTCCTAAAAGATAATGACCGTGTTCTTACGAAATATTTTAGGATAATGAAATGTAAGAAGATTTGTTGGGAAGGTACAGAAAAAAATTCTGATGAGATTAAACTTCAGTTTGAAAAAAATAATCGATGAAAAATGCTTAAAATGTACTGAAATGGATAATATATCTCAAGTTAGTATTGATAAAATCGAAGCGATTCTTCAACCCCCTGTGTTTTCTCTGCAAAATAAAAGAATCTTCAGTTATGTATTCAAACTAGACTTTATACGTTTAAAATTGAACAATTCGTTAATATAAGAATAATTAATGGCTTAAAATGATAGTTAATAATTTTGTCAGGAAAAAATTAAAAATATATAAACTTTATATGATGTTAGTTTTTTTATAATGTTAAAATTTATTTTGATAATTTTCAGTTATTTTACCACATATGGGGTGGGGCCGTTAATATTTCAGAAAAATACTAATATATATTGTGTGATACTTAATGAAGTATAAATTGAATGCATTTGCACATAGTATGTAAATTGTGTTTTTTATTAGTTACAAGCTAAAAACTACAAGTTGGGTAATGTGTCCCTGGTTCCCCCTAGTGTTCGTTCATCCTATGAGCGAATTATTATTTTTGTGACACAGACTAGAAAACTGGAAATCAAATATTATAGTTACGCAGTTAAATTAAAAAATAACAAAAGCTCATAATCAAAACTCATTTAACTTCTGCTTTTTAAGATGAATTAAACTATCGATTCGGATGCCGGGGCTTAAGATCAAAGGCTTTTCCACAAGGAGGTGAAGCCATTCTAGGGATTATGTGACCATGGGTGATTATGGTTTGATTTTCTTAGCAGGTTTCGGTGGCTCCAGAGGGTGCCACCTGACAATCATATTCCTGGGATTGGTCAGCATTTCTTGCCAGTGTTGGAGGGCCTCACCGCGGGCATACATAAACGGCCCTAAGACCACGGACCCAATGGTGTGGCAGTTCTCAGCGCCGTCTTTCTGGATCACCGAGAACGAAAGGCTGCACGAATCGAAGTAGCGGCCGGACACACCAAACGAGAAGGTTTCCTCGAACACCAGCTCTTCGGCGTCATCTTGGATTATGGAATGGGACTGTGTTGTCTTGATCTTGACCACCTTGCGTCCGTGGTACAGCTGAACCGCTACGTATACACCTAAAAGAAAAGTTAGTGGGTAAATGAAGTTAGTATAAGCGATTCGCGCGATTTTGTTCAGAAGAAATCGCTGAGTTTTCATAAATTTCAGGGACGTTATCCACTATGGTTAGGGTTAGGTTTTGAAATATCGTCGCACTACAGCTACACGAAAGCTATTGGCCACGGGCGTCGTATTTTTGAACCACAGTCAAGTGACGAGCCGACACCTGAATATCCACTATGGTTAGATTATGCAGATATATACGTTTTTGTTCTGTTGGATTGACATTACAATCATTGTCGCATTTATTTAAGAGTATGCCGTCTCTAAGCTAATATTTATTTTCGTCCCCTATAGCCCATGTATATTAAAACAAATATTTTATACAACAACATATATTTTGGTGCGTTATCCTATATCCGATCGACATAACTTATTATTTGAGCCTGGTACTTATTTATTTTAGTTTTAGCAGAACAGTATTCTATAATAAGGAAAATTCTTGTTCATGAAATATCAGTAAAATAAATTTCCATTTTTTTTTGCAGTGCTGTTATTGTTACTTATTATGTACTGCTAATGCTAAATTTCTTTTTAAACGTGATATTTCCTCTTTTCAGCCAAATCATATTTTCCCAACAACAGGAGGAAATGCACTCTAAAACATTGACATTTTAACAATGCAATAGCTAACCTAGTAAAATTCACGTACAGGATTCCCGTACATAATGTACGTGACGGTCCACATATAAGGTGATCAAACATAGCTTCTCACATAATTGAAGCAAAGCAGCTGAAAGCACAATGATGTTTTTAACCTTCTAAGCCCTACTGGTACAACATATGTACCAGCAAGGGACATTCCTTTGAGTACGGACCTGGTACAACGTATGTACCACTCGCTGCGACCCCCTTTTTCGCCAAGTGAGTTGTCAATTTTGACGAATTGTAGTAACGCCTTCGTGAATTTATGACAATACCGTCTTTGTGAAAGGTGAGTGTGTCCTGTTCTGGACAAGCCTTGGCGTTGAGTTCTATAAAATTTTGAAGAACTGTTGCCAACCTGTCGCCAATGCTAAGTTGTTAGTATAAATTGTAAGTGGGTAATGACTGGTTTGAGTTTATTTAAAAATTTATTTAAACTGATCATTTTAAAATAATATTTTAAAAATATATACTATAACATAACACACTAACAAAACCTTTCACAATTTGAAAAAGTTTCCTTTTAGTTAGCATTATGTATGATGATCTTGAATTTTAAAACAAGTTTCAAAACATAGTTTTAAGCAAATCATCTATTGGATGAAGTTTTATATGTGATGGTAACTCAAGCAATTGTCTAACACTTAGTTTTAATTTACTATGGTAAGGAAATTAAAAATAAAAATGAATATTTTTTGATAAATCACTATTAGATAATTATTTGATTATTAATTACATTAGATTATTGATTGATTGTTATTTTATGTATTAAATGTAAAAATGTTGTGTTTCAATTAGTATTTAATAGTCTATCGAAGTTTCTAAGGGACATGCGATGTTAAATTGTGTATATAAAATTTTGATTGAAAGAAGAAAAAAAACTTTTCAATACTAATCCTGCCCCATTTCATAACATTGAATGTATTTTTATTATTTGAATTAAATTATAATATATTTTTTAAGGTTTAAATGAAAATTTCTTGTTAAGCAACAAGTATGCCGATTCTGAAGAAAATGCTAGATGCAACCAAAATACTTTGAAAATGAAAAATTGTGTAGTGTTCTATTTCATTGTTATAGAACTATTGAAAATAAGCCAGCTGAACTAAAAGAGAACCTCCTCTTGTAAATATTCCTTTATTCATTTCGGTCAAATATCAATCTAAAACTATACAACTGTAGTTTATGTTTGCAACTTTGAATTTCGAGTGTTTGGGGAAAGATGGATGACAAAGAAGGTATGGTCAATAGGGTTTATTCTGAAGCTCAATACTCAAGCTAGGGGGAAGGAACCTCTTTTTGTTATATGTGACAGGTTCAAATCATCAGTAATCCGTTTCAGTTGGAACTACTGTGGCCGTTTGTGAATTAGTCACGCTCAATAATTCCTCACTAAGAATAGGCTTTGTATGTTGCTTGCACCTTTCGATTACATCTTTTGGAAACTGTCATAACGCCTTCAATCCATCAATATAATTACTAAACAGTTTAAAATGAAGTAATACGTAAACTTAGTAAATAGTTTCCAAGGAATGCATATTTGTCGTGGTGTGTATGTTTTGTATAATTTGTAAAATTTTCTTGTCATTTTCTAAAACATTTATTGAAGTTAAAATGACTTAGTATTTTTTTTTTAACTTTGAATAAAATAATTTCGTAAGGGTGTTAACGCTTGTGTGCTCGTCTGATGAACAAGCTTTAAACAGTTGCATTAATTGCATGTAGGAATGAACGCATTAGAAAAGCGGAAATTATAAAGATTACGATACGAGCCGTTATTTTGATTTAACGCCATGTTGTTTCATCTATGAAACCCAATTTAAATTTAAATTTGCATTATTTCCCTGAAACTTTGAAATTTAGCAGATAATCAGCGATTTATTCATATAGGGTTTAAATTACGGAAGCTGTACGTGCCTTGGACTTTTTTAAATAGTTAAAGTAAATTAAATTTAGGGGCCGCAATAAATATTACTCTCTTTCGTCACGAAATGTGCAATAACAGTTGCAGTATTGCAGCCTTACGAAGTCGAAACATCACTAGACAGTAAACCTAACGATTGCATGTCAAGGGGTTGAACAGGGCTTGGCAGTTGAAAGGGGTCTTTCTGTGGGGTCTACTATTGTGGCCAGAAAAAGAGAGGGGGGCGAATCCTGAAAATTCTTAGTAGCCAAGGGAAATTTTACTCAACCCAAGACAGCAGGCTAAAGGTTAATGGAGAAATCGTTCACCATCTATACTCGACCTTTTAGGAAACAGTACAAAACATGCTTCCGTTTGTTATTTATTATAATAAAGATAGGTAAACGTGGACTGGAATGGCACACGTCATTAAAGTCTGGGGTAAATATGACATTGACTAGCCCATACGTCAAATGTAAGCGGTTAGCCGGTAGAGATGGATGGGTTAGATAATAAGTGACGTTAATTTGGTTGGTAAATTTTGTGTAATTTATTGACTGGTTTGATTAGTGATTAGGTTGTTTTTGGTTTGGAGTAGGCTTCAGAAGAAGTTTTCTTGAATATTGACATACAATTTGAAATGAATGATAGATGGCTATATTAATATTAGAAAAGGCATCTGATGTAGATGTCAATATTGGTGCCAGTAGTTTAGATTATAATAAAATGTAATTGTTCTTCTAAATAGTTATTTCATAAAATTTAAGGACTTTATTTAAGGAATATATTGTCAAATTGAACAGGTGGCAAAAATATGTGTTCTGAATTTAAAATCTACCACCAACGTCATTTACATTAGCATAACTTAAAGGCAATCCATTAAGTTAATTGTTTTGGCCGATTAAACTTTATTTTTCTAATAAAAAATTGACAAGGCCTACGGTCATAGCGGATTTGTATTTGTTGTTGTTTCTCATCACTACTGGTCTATAGCGGAGCTAGACCAGGTCCATTAGTATATTCGCCCTCACGAAAATCAAATAACAAGATCGGGTCGCGCAGAAAATCCTCCTTTTTAAAATCCATACAACCAAGGTGGTGGTCCGGGCTGCCGATATACTGTATCCATTTTAGATTATCTTCCAGCCATGCAACAAATGCACTCTATTGCATTTGTTGCACAACTATAGAGAACACCTTCGACTACACATAAGGTCAATGACTTATGAAAGAGAAAGAATTTGTTGAATGAATTGTTTAAGGTGGTTGCAATTCTATTATGGTCGACAACACCTAGATAGTAATAGGAAGATCACGTGTTATTACACTCAGTATTTAACACGTCTTTCTATTCAGGCCAAATTGCAACATTCACAGGAATAGAAAACACCTGGAAAATTATAGGAGTGATACACCTCTGTTGAAAATCAGAATGAATAAATTCTTATTTGTTAAATTTGAAACAAGAACATTCAAATTTGAAACAAGAACAAACTCAAAAATGAACCAATAACATCCATTTTGGTAAAACATGGGCATCAAAAATTAAGTCCAAGTGTTTCAATCTTGAGTACATATGTCAACGTTATAACCCGGAATCAGCTAAAGCTAGAATCAACTAGCGAGGACTAGTTTTAACTGAACCGGTTTTGACCAGTTGCTTTGGCTAAAAGTAGTTGCAATTAGCCAAAACTAGAATTATCTAACATGCTTTAGATAAAACTAGAATTAACTGTGTGAATGACTTTTTATTTATTATAAGCGTTAATTTTGGTAATCTTATTACGACAATGGAGTCCTTAAAAAACTCGACGTACGTTTCTTAATGGTGTGTCTTAAAATATCCAAACGCTTTCATTGCATTTCAGCCCAATAATTAACTAAACTAATCCAAACACATCAGTTAAAACTAGTTTTCACAAGTTAATTTTTGTTCTAGGTGATTTTGGGTTTTTAACGTTAACATATACATGGTTTCCTCAAAGAGCAATGTAAGTTTCGAGCACAAGTAAAAGTTACTTGGAGCCATTTTGACTAAGCTATAATTTAGTATTTTTTACTAATGTTTGAAAACGTCTTTTTTAGAACGAAATAAATCAACCTTATACATGAGTAAATTGCTTTATTTTGTGGCTTTACCCTGTTAACTTTGAGACACATGTCTAAATGTTTTGTACTGTCTTTTACCTTTTCCTTGTGGAATGCCTTGGAGATTTCTCAACCTGTTCACTGTTGTTTTGATGCGGTTGCTGTAGGGATTGCAGGAGAGACACAACTGAATGTCACCTAGTGCTGTAGCAGCCTTTACAGAAATAAAATTAGTGTCAGGAAATTAATTTAAGAAAATTTCTGAAACTTAGTTAAATTATAAAATTAATTTTCTAATGCGTCAGAATCAAAATTGCACCTCCTAAATTTAATTCTTAGGTCATCCAGGGAAGAATGCAAGTAAAGAAATTGCGCCTTTTCACAAAAAAAATTTAATTTATGGAAATCAAAAATATTCAGGATTTCTTAAAAAAAAGTTTTAAACTATATTAATTAATCCTGATACACTGTTGCATTTATTATACTTTCATTCTATACTTTAGTAAAATTGCAGCTAATCTAGTTCACCAGCATAAGCCATCCATTCTAAAATGTTTAAAAATCCCTAATTTAAGTGGCACAACTGTTTTATTGGAGTTTATTCCAAACAATACACGCGTAATAATGTTTTTTCATGAACTGATTTTATTCTGAATGTCAGAATGCAGATGTGTAAGCAAAAGGATTTCAAGCTCGTTTTATGCTACTTAAGTTAGTGTTTTTGCGTGTCCCTTTTTTTTCTTACAATTAAAATAATCATCCAATTTTCTCATTGTACATAACTAGTGTTTTTGCATATGTTTCACAAATTAATATTAGAATTTCACAAATTAATATTCCAATTTCACACTGTCATTCTTTTTGTATAACTGAATTTATTTTTCATTTCCTAAATATACATTACAAACTCTTAAAATATTCTTCGATCAAAGGAAATATAAAACTAGATAAATTCAATAATAAACCAAACATTTCTCGGCGTATTTGTTTTTTTAAAACCAGAACTTCAAGCATTTGTACAATAGATAAATTTTCTTCTTAATAATCTTGTTATGGAATACACTTTTTTTTAGCATGCATATACGTACTTCATGTGTACGGACGGTGTTTTTTGTGTGTGGTATCTTATTACCTGGGTACGAATACATATACCACAAACGCATACTTTTTAGGGTTCCATTATTAAATTACAATACATAATTGTGTACATTAAGAAGATAACTGTTTTACATGGGAAGTGTTTATGATAACGAAATGTCTTCAATTTTCATGTTATCCTTGAAAAAGTTTGTTAAGATTTGAATTATCGTCGCACTAGAGCTACACGAGGGGTATTGGCGACGGGCGTCGTATTTTAGAACCAGAGTCAGGTGAAGAGCCAACACCTGAATAGGCACTCAACGCAACCGTTAAGTGCGGCATCGTACGCAGCGTTAGGACTTAGAAGGATATTTAACGTGCACTCCCTTACACGGGGTATTATTCGTCGGACATTTTTGGCAGAACGGGCCGTTTATAGGTCGGCAGCTATTTTGGTGATGCCCGGACCCGAACCAGGGACCTTCCGCATGCTATGCGAGTGCTTAACCGACTGGGCTCTCCAGCCCCTTGAAAAAGTGCGAAAATGCAGTTTAACATATTTTTCACTTCACAAGAAAGAAAAATCTCTTCACTGCATGCATTAGACTTTAATTTTTACGAATTCTCTGCGAGAGTACTTATATAGTCAAAAAATTGACATTTCGTTAAATGGTTAATCGTTGTCTGTAAAAATATTCTCCCAGGAATGAGTTTCGTAACATATCACTAGTTTTCAAAATAAAAGCGTTAGCAAACTGGAGATTCTTATACAGGTTGGTTATAAAAAAACGCTCGCTACTCGGAAAGGTCTGTAGTTTGAATGAACAATCCCAATGCAACAAACATCGAGACACTTACCAATCAAGAAGGGGGGGGGGGGAAGGAATGGAATCACAAAAAAAGTAATCTTTTAATAATTAAAAATTAAAATAAATTACGAGGCGCAGCCAATTATGGCCAATTATAGCCAACACAGCCAATTACGCCTCGTAATTCAGAACCTTGACAAGAGACGAGTTTCTTTTTTATAATTCCATTCTTTCCCCCATCTCTTGATATGTAAGTATCTCGATTTTTGTTGCATTTGGATTATTCATTCAAGCTACATACCTCTCCGAGTAGCGAGCGTTATTTTATAACTTCCATGTATGCTGCAAGTGGCTTTATACCTGGGACGCTATTTCGAGGTCTCTGAACCCCAGCTCTCCTGCCAGAGAAGTGGCTTCGGGATCCAGGGGTTGAAGGACGTGGCCCAAGCAGTGGCGGACCTTTCTCTTGTCCATGTCATACACCGAAAGCTTCAGGGTCCGCTTGTGAACGTCTTCGGGAGACACCTGAGAAGCGATAATTGTTAGAATCATATAAAATACATAGATGTACGCTTTAAAAATATTCAGAAATGATTCTGGATATATGGGACAACTATACGTTATTTTAAGAAACGTTTCTGAGTATTTCAAGAAAGCTAATTTTTGCAATATTTTTGACATTTAAAAATTTTTGTAGGTAGGCGGTTTTCAATGCATATCCGATTAACAATAGGAAGGATTGGTATAAATAGGTGGGATTCCAACCTACACGTTCTTGAAAAGGTTCGAGCTCAACGCAGACATCTTAACCACTAGACCAGGAAAAGGCTACAATAGCGTCTTCTTTCCTAATTTCGAGTCGAGTTAACAGAGTTGAGATGGAGGCAATCACTTTCTTAATTTTGAAAATAAAGGAAATGTTCCCAATGGATTGGAAACATGTCATTAAAGGAGGTGTCTAAAATTTTCAAAAACATTTTATTTACGTCAAAAAAGGTTTCTTTTTTTTCACGGTATTAACCAGTCTTGTGTTTGACAGTTTTTCCAACAACACAGATACCTAACAAATTTATACACACACAACAACACATATACTCCACGAATTTACAAAATTAAAAACTATTTTATTAAATCTCTTTACACATTGACAAATGGTAAAAAACTGCCAGTTTTTGAAGCTTATAATTAATCAATAGAACTAAATTATACGCCCCACTAAATAATTTTAAAACTAACGACTAACGTCACTTCTTTTTTTTATGTAGAAGAGATCATTAAATACAAAAGGTCTACTGCAAATCAACGATTTGGATGCGAAAGTTAGGACGATCACACTTAGCTTGAAGATTTCATCACTAATCATATTAGAATGTATTTTCGCACATTAAGCAAATTTATCTGTTTGATTTGCTATTGAAGCACTGACTATTCAAATCAACTGAACTGGAAACAACGGCTTAACTTAGGAAAATGAAGATTATCGCTGGTAGAATAGTTTGTGAGTGTGAACTCTAAGTAAAACCGTTTTAAATAAATCTCTTTGATAATTAAAAGAAAATACAATGCGTATTAAGCGAGTTAATTGTATGGATGATTGGGAGATGAGTCTTAGGTAATTATGCGTTTTTATATTTGAACTGATATAATCAGAAGATTAGAACTAGATTTAAAAGCTTAATGGACTCAGTTTCTAAAACTACTGAATACACTTAAGCGTAAGCGCTGCGTACGATGTCGCCCTTAACGGTTGCGTTGGGTGCATATTCAGGTGCGACACGTCACTTGACTGTGGTTCTAAAATACGACGCCCGTCGCCAATAGCCCTTGTGTTGCTCTAGTGCGACGAAAATTAAAACTTAACCACTTGTGCGTACCATCAGATCATTCAAGTCCCTTATTGTATGTAAAAACAAACTATCAAGTTTGATTTTTCATTAATATTTTCGAAAGCTCTCCATTAACAGTCGTTCATTTGCGAATTCTGAGTCCAAGTTCATTGAGTGTTAAATACAACTGGTCTAAATACAAATAGGCACTCACACCCTTAGGAAGATGATATTTCTACTTTGCGAGTTCTACTCTATGTATAATAGTTACGTTTCAACGATGTCAAACCATAGTAGTGTCAATTAATATATAATAGTACTCATTAAAAGAGCGGCGCAGTGGGACTCACATTGAACTGGAATGTCTCGTTGAACTTGGGGTTGAGCGTCCTCTTCCTGATCTTCGACTGTCGGAAGTTCTCCTCGTCTGGGAGGAGAAAGATCTTCACGAAGGGATCCCGAGGGGAATTCGACAATCCGCGTCCTGGAACAGGAAAATAAGATCAATCAGAAAGAATGCATTAGTTCTAATTTCATGTAACTGTAGTGAAGGTTACATTTTAAGAGGAGATAAAAAGTTTTTTTAAATTTAAAAAATAATTCAAATATCAAATAAAGCACGTTATATTATTTAGTTTTAATAAGTGTAGACCAACTATTACATTATTTTTTTTATTTAATGATAAAATTTGTAGGGGGTGGAACTTTTTAACATGTGTGGCTCACACTACAGAAAAGGCAATTTTGCATGGAGTTAGCCATTACATTCTTGAAGATGTATGCCATCCCAAAAAATTTTTGCAATTGGTTTCACTAAAAAAATGTTTCCTAATACGGCTGTTTGGTGAAACGTTTCACTATTTTTTGGTTTTACGTTGAACTGTTTTTCGGAAACCAAAACCTGAAAATTGGTTCTATCTAATTCCCAAAATCTGATGACCGTTGCAGGAACCATTTTCTGGTGAAACCTAGCACGAATTTCGCTTAACAGTGTACTGCTAAATTTGAGTCGAGGTCTGGGTGTTTTAACTTTGTTATCTATACATGATTTATTTGACTAAAGTTTCCTAGATATAATATTGGTCGTGCGACTTTATGTCAGAAAATTGGGAAACAGGAGTGTTTTATTGAGTCTTTATGTGGTTTGTTTTACGCTATTACGCATCCAGCGTTTAGGTTTGTATTTTTAGTCTGTTTCAGGGGGATTAATTCAATGTGTTTCAAAAAATATTTTTTTTATAATAATGCGCTATATGAATATGTGATAAGTGTTTAATGTCCTTTTGTAAAGCCTCCAAAAGTTTTAAAAATAACATTTCCAAACATTTTGGATAAGTTAAAAAGCCTAACTTTTTGGCACGGTTACCGATCTAAATATTTATTTCAACAATTTATGTGGTAAAAATGTATTTTAGTACTTATTTTTAAATTAATATGTTTAAGTACTTATTAGAAATGTCTAAACGATATCTCATCAATCGTTCATACATTACTGCCTAAGATTTTAAAAGTGTATAATAAATAAACAGTTTGGTAGTTTTGTATTTACTGGTGCAAATAATAAAACAAATGTAGAATTCTAAAATAAAAAAAATGCTAACTAAAATTGCAACATCCAGAGTTACAACTTCCCTTTTTGCATGTAATTCTCACAAATCGAAGAGTGATGTTTACTTTCATGAACAATTATGCAATACCTGTATTTATATCAAGATTTTCTGAAAGCGGTCGTTAGAAGATATTTTCCCTGAAACTACTAAACTTCATTTCCTTATTCCTCTGTATATATAAGCGTTTGTGTTTAAATGAAGTATGGAAACTTTACGTTACTCTCGTGGTATGTCGATTATTACTAATTAGGGTATAATGACTACGCTTCTGTGGATTTGAATGGAATGGTTTACCTGGGAGGTACTTCGCCTTAACAAGTGTCACCTGCAGAATCCCATTGTTATAGAGCATCGAGAACCAGAGTCGGCCGTGCAGACAGGGCAGCTCTTTGTGGCCCTTCCAATTGTCTTCATCATCGGAATCCCTGAAAGAATAGTTTTTAGACAGTTGCGCGTTAAATTTGCAAACAAGAAGTGCAGAAAGAATAACCCACTTTTCTGTTGCTTTAAGAGGGACTGTCAGTCCTATACACCTAGTGCTTTATTTTTCAAATCACAGTTTCTTGAAAAGTATTTTTTAAACGTATGATCTGTTTGCACCAGATACGCAAATAGGGATGAAAGACAATTTAAAAAAGATTTGAAGGAACAATATCAATCAGTTTTTTAATTATTAATTTTTTTAAAAGCTTCATTTTGAGAATCGTGGCGACATCTGTAGGACAACTTGGCTTAATTGATTAAAAAGATTTATTATTAATTTAAATAATTCACTCATGCATTATCTTTGTATGTTAATACAGAATTTAAATGGTGCTTTTACATTTCAAGTACTTTTAATGACAAAAACGTTCATAACAAACGAGAATCTATGATTTTAAAATTTGATGACACACAAAAATAAATGTCGCCAAATCGTAAAAGGAAAAAAACGCCAATATCTAAATCGCTCAAACTGTAAACCTAAACCACATGGAAAAGTGGGCGGAGCTCATTATAAATCCAGTCAAAGAATTTTGCGCGACTTTTAAACTTGACTACTTTAGTTGTAGTATAGGTTGGATACTTTTGTATTAGATTTGGTTTAAATTATCGTCGCACTAGAGCTACACGAGGGCTATTGGCGCTTGGATACTTTTAGCTATTTTGATATGTACAGCTGTGGAAAAAGTTCCCACTAGTGATTATTTCGAACGTTAGTCATCCTATAGAACCTTTTTGACTTTGTGTTTATATAACATCATGAGTTAATTGCAGGACAAAAAAATTGCATAAAGAGCCGTCTTCATATTAAAAATGCTATTAACTTTAAAATTTCCAATGGCAGCACCCAATTTTATAATTTAGAAAGATTAAGATTCCTCATAAACCCTAAATCTTAGTTTTTGTTACATTTGGCTGAATATTTGACGAGTTATTCAATCGAATCACTTGGTGACCTTTGGTTTACCATTTCTAAAATGACGGCCGTAGTCTGTGGGTTTATTGAATGGAGAAATATAAAAGTTTATTTAAAAATGTTTAGAGAGGGGTCCTGGGATGTATAGTCAATGAGGATGAAGCCCTGACGTTATTTTTAGATTATTTTATAATCTTTTTTTTTAAAATTCGAAACATTTTTTTTAATAGAAAAGAAGGTGTTGACATGGTAGTCTTCCCAAAGTGTCCCGTCTGTCTGTCCTTACTTCGGTGACGAAATCTGTTCTATCCATCAGATCTTAAGAATCATTTTTGTCATCGAAAGATAGGACAGCAGGGACCTAACTTCATACTTTTTGTTCTTCTGTTTGTACGTCCATACGGACATCTGTCATCTTGTCATGTCGACAAACGACCCATTAAAGTAGCATTGGAATTTAATTTTTAGTCATTTAAATTACTGTTGCCACATCAGCAATATCACGAAAAACCTTATTTGAAATGTTTAAGATTATTAATTTTTTCTTTGTAAATCGATTTGGAATGGCGTTATAAAAAATATACCAAAATGTTATTTTTTTTAATGTTTATTATCTTTGTTTACTAAGAAAGTGGTTCACAGTGTTACTTTTTTTTGCTTAAAGAGCTAATTGGTATTAATTTACAATTAAATTCCTTTAATTATCAGTGCAATTTGGAGTTATTTCATGTTTATCATTGCCAAATGTTCTGGATATATCAGGTTTTTTTAAATATTATAGTTATTGATAGTTATTTAATTACAAGAATCTCGTGTAATTTAAGGTGAGATTTTCAAAGCATTGCCAAAGATCACGGAAAGGATGCTACAGGATGTGACTCGTTCAATTTTACATAATTATTCTTCAAACTGCAAATAAATTTAGCAAACTATAAAGATTATTTATTTAATTTGCGGAAGAAAAAATTTAATTATAGTGGCCAATTTTTAGAGTTGAAGATTCAAATTGTAACTGAATGCTGGGTTAGTCTATATTTGTTCTGAAGTTATAAATCTTGTGCGGAAGTGGTTATAGGTGGCAGTTAATGTAATTATAATACCCTTGCTTTTCGACGAGAATTTCATTCTAGTACTTAAGTAACTGCACATGTAGGCTTTTTAATTCTTTAAGAACTTCTCGAGCAATAATCAAGAACATGTGTCGTTTGGTGGCAGAGTACTGAAAGTTTAATGTGCCAATCACGCAGTCCGACGCTATTTTAGAGGCCTTGAAAAGTTGCAAAAATCACGTCAAGATTTCCCGGCTCCAAAGGTGTGCAATGTAGAAAGCTTCTCTCAGAACGAATGTACAGATTAGTGGCGGGAGTAAGGCTTGTAATAAAGAGACCAGCGTCTAATTTACAAGAGCAACCGAATGAACAAATTGACAAACTGCCACTAGCAATACAAAAGGTTCCTGCGCATGTTTTTGAAGACCATAAACCCGCGTTTGTTTGTATCTTGCTGACCTTATTATTGCCTTTAAAACTGCTACTACGACAGATTCATCATACATTGAGGTTTCTACTTTTGCATTAGTATGCCATTAGTTTTAACAAACATAAAGATTGCTACGCCAACAATTAAAAGTACGGAACTAGATTTAAGGGTTCATAGTCTTAAAAATGTGCAAAGAAGGTACTACAAAGCATAGTTTGATCTTTCATGCAATTTTTAACTACTCAATATAAAAGTATAATTTTTTTATATGCAATTCTATAAGATTTACTTATTATATAACAAATTTTAAAATTTATGAAACTTCAGCCAAAACTAAAATAAATGATAACAACAATAAGACTATTGGAACACATTGGGATTAGGCTTGCGCGCGAAATTTTGAGGTCAAAATTGAAGAAATGACAAAGAAAATGATTTTATATTGTACAAATATGTACAAACAAAGACTTATACCTAATTTCTAAACTCAATTTAAATAAGTAATTATTTTCAGAGCTTTTTTCTTAAATTTTTATTAATTTTTTTTAGAAAAAAGCTCTTAACATAAATTCTAATTAAAATTTATCTCAGAATTTAGGTACAAGTCTTTGTTTGTACATATTTGTAAATATAAAGTCATTTTCTTGCTCCTTTCTTCAATTTTGACTTCAAAATTTGGCACGCAAGCCTAATCCCAATGTGTTCAAATAGTTTTATGTTTGTTATCATTTATTTTAGTTTTGGCTGAAGTTTCATAAATTTTAAAATTTGTTATATAATAAATAAATTTTATAAAATTACATATAAAAAATATACTTATATGTTGAGTCGTTAAAAAATTACATTAAAGATCACCTTCTTTGCACATTTTTAAGACTTCTATGACCCCTTAAGAACAATACTGTTTATGTGCCGAAGCTAAACTAGTATTCCGAAGTTTACAGGGATGACTTTAGAGCAGTTCATAGCGGTATCAAATCTCGGTAATTATAAATAGAAATATAATGTATTAGTACGAGCAAACCAGAAAAGAAATCGTTTCCTGAAAATCGTAATATTTACAAAATAAATATAATTTATTAAACAAATAAAAAAATTAAATGAAAGAGAAATAACCAAACAACACAATTCTTTTTCCTCTAGAACATCGTCCGGGCTCGCAAAAGAGTACCGGAACCAGTTTTCGTTAGTCTAAACCTGATTACAATAGAATAATCTTTATCTTGTGATTGAGAAATCTTGCCGTGCTCCACTCTCCAGAAAGAGAAACGTATCCCCTTTTTTAAATCGCCTGACGTATCATTTGGCGAAAATTTGTAACGCCACCTGGCGAGTCAGAATCAAAATAAAGTGGGCTGATAAATCCTCTTAATAATCACAGAAATCGTCATTGAAGGAATACACAGACGGACAAAAGTATAAAAAATATGGATAATAGATGTCATACCAATGTAACAAAAAATAAAAATATTTGAATGGTTAGAACGGAAATATCAAATCAGAAATAAATTTGAAAGGAGGGTATTGAAGAACAGACGGACCTCTTCACCATGTTAATGTATACTTTCAATTGTTTAATTCTCTCTAACTAATAAAAAAGAAGGTAGCCTTAAAATAATCTTTTACCATCTATTTTGAATGTAAAACGTTGCATTGTTGAAGAAAAACAAAAGAAATATGACTTAATATTTTTAGAGTCAAAATTTAATTATTGCAACAATATATTTTTACTATTAATTCAGTCACTTTCCAAACTTTCACAGGTTAGTTGCTGTTACAATGAAAAAAATTTAAACACAAAATATCCTATAATAAGATCATTTAAACTTTTTGTACTTATTGTCTTTGATAAATAACGATTTCCATTTGCTATATTTTAAAAATGTACTTCATGAATAGCCCTTTACTTATTACGTTTAGTCCTAAATAATTGCAACATATAATTCAAATCCACCTTAGTTACAAATTATACTTAAATTTCTTTTTAGGATATTGAACAGGAAACAGAAATCGGGTATTTTTTTATCATATTTATTTCATTTTTATTCTGGTGAATTAATTGGTATTTAAATGAATGTATTATCATATAGTTTTTATAGATTTCTTACACGTACTAATTTAGATGTAATTTACACTTACTGTATTAACCAAAAGTTAAAATGTTAATTATGAAATTTGTTATTTTAAAAAGTGTATGGGCATTTTAATAATACACAATAAAGTTGCCTTACAATGTTAATTATGAAATTTGTTCTTTTTAAAAAGTGTATGGGCATTTTAATAATACCCAATAAAGTTGCCTTAAAAAGGTTAATAATTAAAAACTTTTTTTTGTCCATACCTTTAAATGATATTTTGTTTGTATGCTATCGACGAATTACGGACTAGATACGTGGTTTTTAAAAGAAAAACTTTAAATATAAAGGTTGAGAGTTTTCTTAAAACAATTTGCTGATTAACCATAAATTGCGTGTCAATGTCATGGCACAAACTGCAAAATCAATTATTAGTATATAAATGTATTTATATTTGCCTCTGTTTTCTACTTCCTAAATAACATCAGAAATCCTCTTCTAGATAATAGGTTATTAACGTTTTGTTTATTATATTTATTTCAATTCCTTAACTAATAAGCAGTTATTATTTGATCATTGTATTCAAAACTGTATTCGATAGATTACCTATAACCATTTCAACAAACAATAAATTTTGATATCATGGAACATTAATTAAAGTGGAGAACACGAATGTATAGTATAACTTTCCCGTATTAGAAAGCGAGTAAAAAATAAATCTATAACTATTTATGTGTGACTGTGTATCTGTTTGAATATCTGTCTGAACCATGAAACGTAGAAATATGGGTAAAGCGACAAAATACGCAAAATGGTCCTGAAAAGTTATTCAGCTGTTTTTACACGTAACAGGAGTTTTAAGTTCGAAAGTTATTTCTTTTTAAAGACAATTCGTACACTGAACATAGAACCGTTTGGAGATTTGGTCTTGTGAAATAACAAATTAAAATTAAGTAGAAGTTTTGGGATTTTTTTTAGTAATATATTAATTTGAATAATTTTTAACAAATATTTTTTTTGTATTTGAAATCTTTATTTGATGTTTTATGTTTCATCGGATTTATAAACTCGATTTATCTTTGTTTGATGTTTATAAATAGAAATATATGGAGGATTTTTTTTGCATTAATGGAAAAAAGGCTTATTTTAACTAAATGTAATTACACTTAAGTTGTGTTGTCTGCAAGAAACTTTTTCTTTCTGAAAAATTGCCATTTCAACTCGTATATCTGGAGTTATGTCACGACATATTTCACTTTAACGTTATGTAATATTGACCAAAGTTAAAAGTGTCCAAGTTACTTGATGAATGGCTTTTTAATATGCTAATTTTATGTTCAAATTCTAGCAAGATAAATTACTACTATCCAATTTCTTTGGACTGAATTGATTGGAGAGTTGGGAATTGTTTTCTTTTTTGGATTTAGCTATGATATAATGTGAGGTGTGGATCGTATTTGTTATTGGAAACTTTTGACAATCACGGAAAAAATGAAGTTTGCTGTACGTAACAGGTTTGTTGAAGCGGAATGTTTATCTGATTGGTCCATTTTAATGACTTGGCAACGTAATGCAAATCATTAAATTGAAACTGGTCACTGTAAGATAAAGGTTTGGTGTACTATTGAGGAAACACACTCGTGCAGCGCCGAGTATATAAAGCTAGTACTAACATTATTTGTTGGTAGTGTAGTTATAGACTGCAATTAGTGCTTACAGCAAACATATTTTACGCAAGACGTTACTTAAAATATATGTCAGATATTTTTATTTTGAAGTTTTTTTTAAAGATATTTTATTCTTTATGTAGTTTTTAAAATTATTACAATTAAAGTGTTTAACAAGTATAACCATCTTCTCAGGATTGCGTTATTATACCTCAAATTCTACATAAAGATTTTTATATCTAGCTTGTTAAAAGCTAATCAGACTTTAATTAGGATTTTGGAATGCAAACTTTAAACTTATAACAGTTTTTTTATCACTATAATAATGCAATATTGTAATATTATAATACGTAATACTACAACAATGCAATGCTACAATGATATTATAAAACTTATAAATCAATTCACAGTTAAAAAGAATGTACATTGTTGAGGTAAATTCAAGAATTGAAATGTTTAAATTTTTTATTGTTACAAGTGCAGTAATTGAAACGATTCATTTTTACTTTGTCTTTCAGTAACTTTTGAAATTTTTGGAAGAGAGTTGGTATAATCGCAATATATATCTTACAGATTTTGTGTTTGATGTTATTTGAAAAATGGGATCATATTTTTAAGCCCATAGTTCTTCTAAATAATATAGTATAAAGGTTTGAGATTACGATCTTTAATTTATTGTGCTAAATTTATCTTAATTCATCAACGATGGAGAGTGCAATTTCTCGTTCAAAGTCTTCTAATCTATAAATTATTCAAAAAATTTCCTAGTTTAGAAATTCGATAGCCCCACCATCAAGATATCAGGTTATTAAAATATTGTTTATCATATTTATTTGTATTTTATGAATGAATGTAGTGAATCGAGTATGTTTAATCTCGAACAGTAATTTTATTTTGTTTTCAGCCATTCCAATCCTTTTAATGGTTTGAGTTTCAGTCATATTTGACGCAAACACATAACTAATGTCATAGAACACGTAGGTTGTAATGGCATCAATAAGAACAATTCTATTTCCTTCCTTTATGCCTTCTATATGCTGCAATTCTTGTGATTAAATATTTATACAGCATCACATAAACATACTTTCAGCTATTTTCTATTGCAGGTTGTTTGGTTTGTTTTGAACTATCGTCGCACTAGAGCTGCACGAGTACTATTGGCGACGGACGTCGTACTTTTCGAACCACAGTCAAGTGACGAGCCGACACCTATATATTTCAGGTTATACTAAAGAAGGCTTCGGCATCACGAGATCGGACAAACCGAAAAAAGGATACGAGGATAACAACATGAGGCAGGAAAAAAAAATAGTTTGATATGTATTTCTATTCTTCTTCAGCAGCGAGAGAAAGGATGAAGAGGAGAAAATATATTTCTCTTAAAATTAAAAAGATAAATATATTTTCTCATTTTCAAGTTCTACAGAAGAAGACTTCAGCAGCGAGAGAAAGGATGAAGAGGAGAAAATATATTTCTCTTTAAAATTAAAAAGATAAATATATTTCCTCTTTTTCAAGTTCTACAGAAGAAGACTTCAGCAACGATAGGAGACTTCAGCAGCGAGAGAAAGGATGAAGAGGAGAAAATATATTTCTCTTTAAAATTAAAAAGATAAATATATTTTCTCATTTTCAAGTTCTACATAAGAAGACTTCAGCAACGATACGAGACATCAGCAGCGAGAGAAAGGATGAAGAGGAGAAAATATATTTCTCTTTAAAATTAAAAAGATAAATATATTTCCTCTTTTTCAAGTTCTACAGAAGAAGACTTCAGCAACGATAGGAGACTTCAGCAACGAGAGAAAGGATGAAGAGGAGAAAATATATTTCTCTTTAAAATTAAAAAGATAAATATATTTTCTCATTTTCAAGTTCTACCGAAGAAGACTTCAGTGACAAGAGAAAGGAGAAAATTTAGTTTTCTCTTTTTTTAAATTAAAAAAAAAAGATAAGTATATCTTCTTTATTTTATTTTCTACCAAAGAAGACTTCAACATTAAAACATTTTCAGCTTTTTTTTCTATTTCAGGTGATGCTGAAGAAGACTTCGGCATTATGATGTCTGGCAAACCGGATAAATGATATGAGGTCAGCAACAAGAGATTGGATAGATTAGAAAATATATTTCTCTTCAAAATTAAAAGGATAAATATATTTTCTCATTTCCAAGTTTTACAGAAGAATATGTCAGTGACGAAAGAAAGTATAAAGGAAAAAATTGCGTTTTTTTTTTTGAAATTAAAATAATGATAAGTATATGTTCTTTATTTCAAGTTCTACAAAAAAAAAGAAGACTTCAACATAAAAACATTCAGCTTTTTTTCTATTTCAGGTTTTGCTAAAGGAGACTTCAGCATCATGAGATCGGGCAAACTGGAGAAATGATAGGTCACCAACAAGAGAATTGATTATGAGGAGAAAAAATATTTTTCTTTAACATTAAAAAAAGATAAATATATTTTCTCCTTTCGAAATTTTACAGACGAAGACTTCGGAAACAAGAAAAAGGACGAAGAAGAGGAAATATATTTCTTTTTAAAATGAAAAAGATAAATATATATTTTTTTTTTACCTTTCCAAGTTCTACAGAAGAAGACTTCAGCAACGAGAGAGAGGATATAATTAGAGAAAATATATATATATTTTAAATAAAGATGACTAGATATTTTCTCTTTTTAAAAATCTACAGAAGATTTCAGCTACAAGAGAAAAGGAAAACAACAGAAGATTAGTTTCTCGCAAAATTAATGATAACCATAACTCCTCCATTTCAAGTTTGACTTATGACGATCAACAGACAAGACAAAGTGACGAAAATATGTTTATTTTTAAATTAAAAATTTAATTATTTTTTTAATTTGGAGTTTTGCTTAAAAATTTATCTTCAAGAGCCGAAACAAGAGATTAAACGATACTGCAGTATAAAATTACAAACAAATATATCTGCTTCTTATTTAAAGTTATTAAAAAATTGTGCCATCAAGAAGTAATTAGTTTAGTTTGAGTTATCGTTGTACTAGAGATACGCGAGGGCTATTGGCGATGGGCGTCATATTTTAGATACACAGTCAAGTGACGAGCAGACACCTTAATAGGCATCCAACGCAACCTTTAAGGGCGACATCGTACGCAGAGTTGGGACTTTGGAGCATATTTAACGTGTTCTCCCTCTGCACGGGGTATTTATTCGTCGAAAATTTTTTGGCTGCATGGGCCGTTTATAGGTCGGCAGTTTTGGCGACGCCCGGTCCCGAACCTAGGACCTTTCGCATGCTAAGCGAGTGCTTAACCGACTGGGCTCCCCAGCCCCCAGAGTAACACGAGGGCTTTTGGCGACGGGCGTCATATTTTAGAACCACAGTCAAGTGACAAGCCGAACACCTGAGTAGATACCTATCGCAAGCGTTAAGGGTGACATTGTACACAGCGTTAGGTCTATGAGAGATATTTAACGATCACTCGCTCTACACGGGGTATTATTCGTCCGACATTTTTGGCTGCATGGGCCGTTTATAGGTCGGCAGTTTTGGCGATGCCCGGTCCCGAACCTGGGACCTTTCGCATGCTAGTCAGATGCCTAACCGACTGGGCTCCCCAGCCATCTCATCAAGAGTTAAACAGCCGTTTTGTTAACTGAGAAAATATAATGCTTTCGAAAAAGCATAGAGAATGCTTTAAATATATAACATTTAAGACAATCCGCAGGCCCTTTTTGACCTTCAATTGAGTTATTTACTACACTCTTAATACGAACGAGCGAATTTAACTCAGTCCGAGTTAATTTTCACTCCCCCAGTGTAGAAAATGCACTTCTCCAATTGGAGTGGATCCTTTGCGTGTTAAACCTCAGATTGGATCACTCCAACGAGAGTGATTTTAACTCAGTCTGAGTTAATATTCACTCCTTTCCAGTGTCGAAAATGCACTTATGCTACTGGAGTGGATTTCACTCCTTTGTTTTAAGAGTGTACTAACTATCGGGCCACTCACCGGTCAATGTCAAGGGTGCCAGGCACAGTGCGACAATGCGACGACGATGCCACGGTGTGCCATCTCGTTAGCTGCGGCAGGGGCTGCACGCACTCGCCCCTCGTCAGCCTGAGCAGGGCCGGCGGGTCGAGGGAGGTGGAGGGCCCCAGAGGGCGGCGAAAAAACTTGCCAGGGTCCTTGGCGCCTTTTTCTCCTGGTTCGGAGGTTTCGGAGGAGGAGGTCGAGGAGAAGCTGGAGATCCTGGAAAATAAACGGGGTTGTCAATTGACCAGGAGTCGAAATTACGAGGCGTGATTTATCTTTGTTTGAAGCGACCATGGAGGCTTGAAATAGGTAGCAGGTAAACGTACAATATATTGTAATACGATTTTTAGAGCTGGTAAATGTTTGGTCTAAGCTGTCATTCTGTCGCTTATTTTCCTCAAATGAAAACTAGTAGTTCTTAAAGAAAAAAAAAACTACGTTTCTGTTAAGTCACCAGTCACCAAAATTCTTAGCGAAAGGAAATATTTTTGACATTAACTGTCACCTAGAATTGCTTCCACACAAAGTTCATGCACCTTAGAATAGAATCTCTTAATACCTTTGTTTTCACTATCTTTTGCTAAATTTATCCTCAGTTCGAATAACAATAATTATGTTAAACCGTTTGAATCGATTTCTAACATCCATTCCGGTGATATTTGGCGCCATTAGAAAATTTCGCCAACGCTTAAAAAAAAAAACGCGACTTTCACATTCGTAAATACGTCTCAAAACACAAAAGACCATTTTCTAAAAATTAGTATATGAATAAACTATTCATGCTTAAACATACAACTTATCTACCAAAGATAGTTAAATTATTATCATCAGAAAGTTAAAGTCTCATGTTAGTTTATTTTTATGATACAAAAAAAAAATTCTTATTTACTTTTTTTTAAAATCAAGTTAGAAAATATCTTTTTAAAAATTAAAATTGTGGTACTGTTGTTGACATCTTTAGAGATTTTTTTTATGAAAAGTTAAGGCAAAAAAAAAGGTTTCTTTTTAGCAGACAATATTTTTCTAAATATAAATCTGAATATGAATAAACTATTTATGCTTATGCATATAACTAATTTCCTAAAATGTGTTACATAAATCAAGCTTAAATTTCAATGCAATTTGTCTGATGAATTTTTATGCCCCCCCCCCCCCCCCCGAGAGAAAACTATGGGGTTTATAAGCCGATTTAAACTTCATAAAAGTTAAAAATTTAATACTAAGATAAATTTGAAGTTAGAATCCAAAAAACACACAATAATTTGCCTTCTTTGTAATTTAAACAACTGGTGCCTAAGGATTACGAATATTTGAATATTTATTGACACCAATACTTATCTCTAATATAATGTAATACGTAATATCATCTTAGAGAAATAATTTTTTATCGATTTTTGTTTGATGATTACCGTCTTGAAATACAATCACTAATAATGTGGAGCAGATTTTTAAAAATAGATATAAATGCGTACAAAAATAACGTATACAGAAGTATTTTGAGATATTAAAACAGGTTAGATTAAATTCCTTTAAAAGTTTTATGAGCAACGTTTTATTAGTATGAATGATGTTTGAAAATATCTCTACATCGACGAATGATTTTATTATATCCTATAAAATTGGATAAAGGGAGTTATGTATTCTTATTTTTGTTATCTTAACAAAATATTAATAGAAAATCAATATTGGCTAACACTTGAATAGTTTTCTTTAAGTATTATAATCTAGAATCTGTTTTAATAAAGATAAAAAGTTTTAATAAATTAATAAATAAAATCAAATTTTAATAGAAACTAATGCAAGAAAAGAAAAACATTTTAATCAGAAATGGATGACCATAATGATATTTTCAAGAAATTATTGTTTTTAATAAATTAATTGAAAACTCTAAAAGAGATCATATCACATATGAAAACACCATTCATTTTCTTAAATGCTTGATAAAATATTAGTTTAATTGTAATTTTATTTGTGGAATAAATTGCCAGCAGTTGCACCTGAAAAAATAAATTGTCGGTGTACTTTTTTCTGTATAGGCAAGCTATTTTCTATATGGAAGTGTTGACTGAAAACGCCAGAAAGATAAATCCTGTATTTTACATGACTACTACTATATTTATCCTCGTCTGCCGGTCTGCAGAAGATTGATTGAAATTCGGGAAGTAAATCGCGTGTTCAAGTTAAAAGGGAGTTTTAAAGAAGAGCTGTCAATGTAGAAGAAAGACGACGCTATGTCATAAGAATTTGATAGGGAGTTTTTTGATATTGCATGTAGGTCTTTAAGCCCTTTTCTGAAATAAAACACTTTTGGGTCCCAAGAATGATTTTTTTAAAAATATTCCTGTGTAGTAGTTAGAAAGTATTTTATTTATTTCTACATGGGTCTAAGATTTTATAGCTCCTACGCTGATTCAACACGATACATTAAAATTTATACAATAGTTATGAACTCCATTACTAAGACATTTATTGTTATTGAAAAAAAAACTAAGTAATTAAATTGTATACATTCTATTAAAAAATTAAAAGTTTTGGTGAAAAAAAAACACTTTATTATATAACTATTCAATTTACGAATTTAATTCACGTAATTATGTTCTCTTCCAAACACTAAACATGATAAACAATAGAAAAAAGAGGATATATGAAAGGTATGCATATTAAGTATGGAAAACCACTTACATTGTTTTTATAGTAACATATATCTTGTTAACTATGATGTCTTAAAACAATATAAAATATGACGACATTATAATGAAATCATTTTTACCCATAAAGCCTCAAATTGTGACTAGAACTTTTTAGCTGGACGCTAGTGTATTTATTAAATTTAATTCACTTGCGTTCCAGAGAGCAATTTAATAAATATTTTTAGTTCCTAATCATGATACGTCCCCAGCAACTGTCGGCAATATAGTGACCAAATTCCGTCGTCGCTGTTGCGAAAATTCTTCTCAGACTAGAAAACGATTATCTATAGATTTTAGTGAACAATTTATTGGACAGTAATTTATTAAATATTTAAATTCCTAATCATGATACGTTCTCGACAACCATCCGGCAACATAATAACAAAATTCCATTCAGTCGTCGTTAATTCTAAAATTATCTTGCATACCAGAAAACTATTCATTAGATATTTTGGTTCTAATCGTAATAGAACGTTAGCAACTGTCCATTTATGTTGTGATTAAATTCCATTCAATAACTCTATTCCGAATTTTGCCTTCAATCAAGTCGCTTATTCTAAAATTCTCCAGCATACCAGAAAACGAATCATTATAATACATTTTAGTAATTGGACTTAAGCCACTGTACATTTATGATAGGGATTAAATTTCATTCAATAACTAAATTCCAAATTCCCCCTGCAATTCAGAAACAGGTTCACTAAATTCTTCAATCCCTACATCAACAGCAATGCAACACTGCCGTAAGGCGAGTAAACTGCAGTAACCACAATAACCAGTTGGACCATTTTTGCTCTGAAATAATTAGTCTTTTAGTATATTCTCTTATATGTTATAATAACTGAGTCTTCGCAACAGTAGCCTAAGTCAATATGCTAGTTAGGGTAGACTGACCAGTGAGTGCACTGGTCCCAGTGAATGAACAGTTGATAAATACATTTAAAAAATAAGGATTAAAAATCAACCCACTGGATATTGGCAACACTGACTTCCTCCCATCTCGTAGGAAGCTGTCTGACATATGATTGGTTGTAATTGGTCATTAATTAAAATCCAATATGTTTATTGACTGGATATTTTTGTGTTCATTGACTGGTAGAAGAACTGTTCATTCACTTGGCTTTTGTACCACTTGTTATTTGGACTCCCAAAAGACCCAAAGCAATGCAATATAAAGTTACCTCCTTTTTTGTAGAATTTACAAGTAATGACATATGTGTTCACATTGTCATAAACCCAAGCTATATTTTCTTTAAATGTATGAATTTTCTTAAAACAAATTGTGCTTAGGCGTTCATTCACTGGTTATTCTACCCTACTTGCCTACCACAGAGCAGTTAAACAACGAATCGATGCTGAAAATATCTGGAGTGTCATCCCACTCTCTAAACGAGTCGCACCTGCCGCAAATACACCGGATTTATCCTTCGATTTAATGGATTCTCCAGCTGACAGAGAAATGCATCATAATGTCCCATTAATCACAGAAGGGACATCGAGTAAAGTCCGTGGAACGTTTTCAAAGCCCGTGCTGTAACAGACGGATTTGCTTTAATGATCACTTCGTTGGATCCAGATAAATGAGATCCGGTGGTGAATGAAAATAGGTTTGGGTGTTGTTTGGGCTGGGTTGAGTTTCGTTTGTACTCTGTTGATTCGATTAATTCTATTTTTATATATTGATGATGGATATAATTTAGGGAATTTAGTCTACTTTTTTTTAGCTAAAAGTATAGATAATTTTGAGATAGTTTACTAATATATTGCAAATGTAGACAATATTTACTTGGAAATACCACTATTCTATTGACAGTAAATATATTTTTGAGTGAACGGTACTCAGTGTTAGGTTATTCGGAAAACTTTCTTTCACTTCGAAAATAAACGTGCACTAAATTTTTAAAAATAAAGTTAACTTTTAATATTTGACTATATACATATATCAAGTTTTTAATTTACTTATATATTGCAAGTGTTGACAATATTTACTTTAAAACACCACCATTACATTGACAATAAAGATATAAAGATATTCTTGAATGAACTATACTCAGTGTTAGGACACTTTCTTTCACATCTAATATAAACATGCACCATATTTTTTTACAAGTTAACTTAAAATATGTGACTCACACATTGCCTAACAAATTTAAAATGCAATATTAATATTTAAAAGTTGCGCAGCAATGAACGATAATGCAAGCGCTATTAATTTATTTTAAATATCTATTCTTAAAAATACGTTTATCCCTCTAATGCATGAATTTGTATTTTCATCCCAAAAAAATATACATATATCATTAATACTCTATGGAAAAAATACTGAATTTTTTTTAACTGCATTAGAATTTAAATATAATTTCAATTTCTAAATTTTTCCATACGGCAAAAACCAACTACAAAATTCTAATTTTAATAATAATGACTAAAAAACTACTAAATATATTTCAAAAATAACCCTTTTTTACTATAATTAATTTTTCAAAACAATTTATTTGTATTTAGTACTAATATTACTGTACTGCCAAAAACGTAATTTCACAACAGTTAATAACCTCCCTCTTTAATTTTGAATACACTTTTACTACTGTCATCTATGAGGATTATTAGTTTTAGTTATCAAAACTCCAAAATTGAATGTAATAAATGAAAAAAAACCACAAATTTGTCGAGAGGAAGCTCTAATTTAATAGAATAAAGTGGATTCTGTTACTTGTTGCCAAACGGCAACAGTATGCATTAAAGGGTTAACCTAAATTGAAATAAAATTTTACATTTTCTAATCCGGAAAAGAATATTTTTAACAACATCTTACTATCTTAACATACTCCCACCAGGGAAAATATTTAAAATCCTTTCTGTTTGAAACACTTTCAAAATACTCCTACGTAATAGCACGATACATCACGCGGAAAAAATTAACTAAAAATCGTTATTTATCTGACGCTGTCTTGCAAGTTGTCGAGTAAGGGTGAAACAGACCGTTAATTTTCAAATAAATCGTTGGCGTTGTTTAAGACGGAGGGCACGAAGTTTGGATAAGGGTTATTTTACCTTATAAAAGATGGATAGTAGGTGTACATTTTCTTCCTTGCTTATGAAGTATAATGTTGAGCATAACATGATATAATGTAAAGTGTACATAATGTTATATTTTGAGGCTTCTGCTTAAGTGTGGTGTACTCGTGATTCATTGTTGCTGAAATATTTTATAGTAAGCCCGATAATATGGAATTGAAATTCAAATAAATTTAAGTTTTACTGAGGTTTATAGCTGAATACGCGCATCAAACTTTATATTTAAAGAAAGTAGTTCTCACCAGGGCCGGATTTAAAGTTTTGCCGCCTGTAGGCTACGGTCGATTTGCCGCCTAACATACCATCCGATATAGTTTTCTTGACTATTTCTTTCTTTATACATATTAGAGTTATCTAAGTACATTTACTCTAAATCGAAAGTGAAATAATAGGCCAATTTTTTAAACTGCTCTACTATTTTTTCTTTCAGCTTCCGGATCAGGGGGAGACCGTGCAATGGACAATTACAGCATTTTCCAAACATATTTTATTTCGATTAAGCATAGGGAGAAACTCCTTCATCTCGCATATTTCCGATTTTTAAGCGCAACTTATTTGTTAATTAATTTTTAAAGTTTTTGGTGCGAAAACAGCGATGTCGTCATGTGACGTCATCTGTTACGAAATGGCTACCGCTCGCTACTGTCGGTAATCGCAATAATGGTGCTTAGTGTTATTGTTGAGTCCGAAAAATCGCCCCGTTTCATGTTTATTTCTTAATTATGGGTTATAAGTACTGTATTGTGCAAGTGTACGAATACAACTGCACAAAAGCCCAGATAATACTTCATTACCCAAAAATAAATATGCTAGAAACAAGTGGTGCAAATCTATTACTAGTACGAAAAGCAAACTTTCTTATTTAAAAATGAGTTTTTTTGAATGCAAAACACTTAAATAAGAAATAAAAATATACGTTAAACACTTGCAAGCTAATTTTGTTCATTTAATTGATAATGTTATTTCAATAAACACGGTTTTAAAACATTAATACGCTATTAAGAAAATGTAACAACATATACCAATTTCAACTTTTTTACCTATTAAACAGTATTTTGAAAACTTAAATCGCTAAAAATCTCTATAATTGGTATAATATTGCAGAAATAACGAAAAATAACAGCCCTTCAGTTGCATTTTTGGATGGTATCTTATCATAACTTTCATTGCTGCACACAAGAACTGCTTGAAAAATACAAATGAATTTTGTGCCTGGCAATTGAAATATTAATACATATTTTTAAACAAACAAACACTTTATTAATCTAGAAAAAACATTACAGGAAAAGAAAAATTAGTCACAAGGGGGTAAACAGGAACCCCGTATGTGTGACCAAAATAATCAATTAAAATAAATAAGACATTAGTTAATTACAAAAAAAACCCACAAAAATTACATTTAAATACGTAAATATACACAAAAGAAAAGAACAAAATGTGACAATGTGGTTAAGTATTATTTTTTTTTTCAAAACAAATGTCTAAAAATTCTGGACAGCGGAGGAAATATATAAACACAAAAAACATTTCGCTTCTAAGAATTAAAAAAATACATCGATATCGTCTATTGACAAAATAAATTTAAATAATTTTTTTTAAACCTGTTTAAAGAAGGGATACTTTGAAGTTCAGTTGGTAATTTGTTGAATGCATTTGGGGCTAAATATGAGAAATGTTTTCGAAAAATTTCTTTATGTGGAAAAGGGATATGATAAATTTCATTTAAACGCATAGCTGAAATATTTACTTTTAAATTACCAAAAGAATTATTACGATATAAATGTAAAATCATTCGAAAAATAACGTTATGCCTAATCGGTAGTAAATTTAAAAATTTAAAAATGGGGATGTTTGAATAAAGATGTCCTTTCAGAACCCTGAAACACCTGTTTTGAATTGAAATCAACGGATTAATATTGCTTTTATAATCTCCTCTCCAGACAATACTACCATAATTAATAATGGGATAGAACCAGGAATAATATAAACTAATAAGGAAGTCTCTTGAAATTTTTTTTCTAAGGTAATAAAATTTATACAATATAATACGGAGTTTTTTTTTAACTAACTCAAGAACATGGGTTTTCCATTTCAGATTAGAATCTATATACAGTCCAAGATATTTTATACTATTTGTAGAGTTTAAACTTGTACAAGAACAGTCAATATTTTGCCTACATGTAGTTAAATGATATTTAAGAGAAAAATTTAAATCCAAATTTGTTAAACTGAAAAACATAAATTTACTTTTATTTAAGTTTAGGATTAAATCATTTATAGTAAACCAATTGTTAATTGTCATTATATCTTTTTCTACATCTCTTTTTAGTGAATCAAAATCATAACTAGAATACAAGAGAACTGAATCATCTGCATATGTAATCATTTTACCATTTAGATTAAGTTTACATAAATCATTAATAAAAACTAAAAACAGAAGTGGACCCAATGTTGATCCTTGCGGAACGCCTTTATCTAAATCAGAATATTGATTAAAACTATTTCCAACCTTAACCCTTTGCTTTCGATTTGATAAGTACGAGATAAACCAAGATTCGATTTGAACAAGTACGAGAAAGCATATTTAAAAATATGCATAGACCTGTGTAATGTTGGGTTTGAAAAGCTAGGTCTAGAATAGGTGGAGGTGTACAAAAAAAAAAAACAAGACTTTAAAACAATAAATAGTGTCAGAGGGGTGAATATGAGTTTTTTCATGTGGTAGTGCTTAGGCGAAAAATAAAAACCAAAAATTTAGCTGGCAGCTTAAATAGGGGAGACCGGGGCACAATGGACCACTTTTTCATGCTTTGCGCTATAAGTACAAACATATTCCTCCCACATGTTCAGAAAAAGGTGTATATATTACATATATATCCTGGTTTAAAAATACATTACCTAAAAAATATAATTTCAATTACTTTTTTCTGAATTCACTTTTTTATTACAAGTGAGAAAGTGGTCCATTGTACCCCAGGTTCGGGGTACAATGGACCACATCACGGGGTACAATGAACCATGGTATTTTTTGCTGAAAAAAAAAATTATCTGCACTTTTTAAAGATTAACGTACAGATAAAATAAGGATTCTATTTGAATTTAAAGTATCCAATTGCATATTAAAACTTCTTTTAGTGAGAAAACTATCAGATATAACTGTTTGCTTTTTTTCCCTCCCCTATGAAATTTTTTGTTTATTTTCTTTATATGCAAGGATCAGTTAGGCTCAAATCTAACAGGTGTATGGGAGGTTTTGTACTTTTTTTATGTAGCACAAAAGGGCTGTATTTGAAATGCATTTCTCTTTGCTAACTGAACAGATAGAACGACTATCATCAAGAACATGTTGTAAAGCCTGTTCCATCACTTCTTTTGGCACTGTTCCTTCACCAGTCTTTCTAATCGTGTTACGTGGCATTTCGGAAAAAAAAATTAGTAAAAGCATTAAATTTTATCTTCAAAATTATAAGATCACTTTAAAGTTTTTTTTATTACTATACAGAGCAACACCAAAAGTGTAGGGGAAAACTGTGGATCAAAGAATCTTCGTTTTTATGCGAGATCAATTTTTTTTAACCTTTTTTAAGTCTTCCCTTAATCAATGTGGTTGAAATTTTTACTAATACAATTTCAATTTTGTGCATTTTACCAATTTTGAGAAAAATTTGTTTGTTACTTAATTATTTATAACTACAACAAATAGCTCACATTTTTGTAAGTAAAAAAATCAACCGTAATCAAATTCCAATTAAAAAAATTATCATTTTGTGCTTGTACTTCCGTTATGTAAATGTGTAAATTTATTTTACCACTAACTCAAATTTCTAAACTTTTTGTTTTAAATAATTAAACACTTTAGTATTACATCACATTCAATTTTAAAAATACTTTTCTCATTCAAAACACTTATTGTTTGAAGTCATAATATATAAAATAAAACATCAGTTCCCAAATAATTTGTTACTTATGGTTTAAAAAAAGCACTATTAATAGACGGGGGGAAAATCTATTACATTCACAGAAGTGAATATTATAATAAATACAAAAACATTTTACTATTATAGCAAATTTGACATTTAATAATTAGAAAGTATTTGCATCAATATTTTTTTTTTGTTTTTAGACTAAAAGTATTTCTAAAGTTGCATGGGGTACAATGGACCATGGTCCACTGTACCCCAGATTTTGTGGTCCATAGTGCCCCATATTGTATTTGAGCAAAAAACATAATTAAAAGATGCGGTATTTTGATTTCAGAAATTAATTTTTAGATTATATAGAAAGACAAATATCTTGCCTTTCAACTATGCTAAGCCACTTTGTCCTACTAATGTTACTTTAATGATGAGAAGATAATTTCTATTAGAGAGCTTTTTTACTTTCACCTGGTTAATACACATCAAGAATAAAAAATGGCGAATGTGTGAGCTAACAACATGGTTTTTCATATTAACTAGATCAAGACTGTTGTGTCATTTATTACTTATAATATGAACTAATTTGGAAAATAAACAGAATAAATAATAAGGGGTGGTCCATTGTGCCCCTAGGTCCATTGTGCCCCGGTCTCCCCTACTCACTGAAAGTTGGAGTACTAGGCATCAAAAGAAAGGTCTTAGCCTCCATAAACAGAAAATACCAAAAGTTTTGGCCCCATATGACCCTAAAGAGTTTGGGGTCCAAATGTGTCTTTTAACATTGCATGCACCGACAGATGACTGTTATCACAAAGATAGAGGCCTGCATTTAAAAATATGCAACTACCTGTGCCAAGTTGGGTTCGAAAAGTTAGGTCTAGAATAGGTGGAGGTGTACAACACAAAAAACAAGACTTTAAAACAATAAATAGTGTCAGAGGGGTGAATGAGTTTTTTCACATGTGGAAATGCTTAGGCAAAAAATAAAAAACAAAAATTTATCTGTTAACTTAAATACTCACTGAAAGTTGGAGTGTAATACATCAAAAGAAAGGTCTTAGCCTCCATAAACAGAAAATACCAAAAGTTTTGGCCCCATATGACCCTAAAGAGTTTAGGGTCCAAATGTGTTAACATTGCATGCATCGACAAATGGCAGTTATCACAAAGATAGAGGCCTGCATTTAAAAAATATGCAAATACCTGTGCCAAGTTGGGTTGGAAAAGTTTGGTCTAGAATAGGTGGAGGGGTAAACCAAAAAAAAAAAAAAACAGGACTTTAAAACAATAAATAGTGTCAGAAGGGAAAAATTGGGTTTTTTCATGTAGTAATGATTAGACGAAAAATAAAAACCAGATATTTAGCTGGTAGTTTTAATACTCACTGAAAGTTGGATTGTTATGCATCAAAAGAAAGGTCTTGGCCTCCATAAAAAGAAAATACCAAAAGTTTTGACACCACATGTCCCTAAAGAGTTTAGAGTCCAAATGTGTTTTTTAACATTGCATGCACCAACAGATGACAGTTTTCACAAAGATAGAGGCCTGCATTTAAAATATGCAAATGCCTGTGCCAAGTTGAGTTTGAAAAGTTAGGTCTTGAATAGGTGGAGGTGTACAACAAAAAAACAAGACGTTAAAACAATAAATAGTGTCAGAGGGGTTAATTAGTTTTTTCATGTGGTATTGCTTAGGCGAAGAATAAAAACCAAAATTTTAGCTGGTAGCTAAAATACTCACTGAAAGTGGGAGTCTTATACATCAAAAGAAATGTCTTAGCGTCTAGAAACTGAATACAGGCAAAATAGTAGTAAATTAGAGCAGTACAGTTTTAATCTTCAATATAGCATTCAATGCTCTCAGCAAAGGGTATACCAAATTATGAAGCAATCATACAAGTTTACTTGCATAAATGTACTAACTACAATCATTTCATTTGGCGAGACAGTAATGTGCATTTTTAATCAAATTTAAACATAGTTTTTCTGTCAGTTAATGTGTCAAAACTGTATTTTTTTATAGTAAATATATTTTTATTAACAAATTCAGTAATTTAAATTAAGAAAAGAACACACAAATAATTTATGGAATTTTTTAATTAATCACAAATAATTTATGGAACTCTTTACATCCGCGGAAGGATCTTCTCCATAGCATATTTCTATTTACCCAACTTAGGTTGGCAAGGAGTGTATACGAGAATACCGAACATACATCACACTGTTCTTTAACATACACGAAATAGTGACGTAACTAGCTAAAATGAGTTTCAAGTAAAATTGAATGCATTTTTGTTGTCTAAAGAACTATAGACTGAAGTGCGTTTCAAACCGAGTGATTACAACAGTTGATCTACAATGATCAGATCCGTCACTTTTCTTTGGATAAAAAAACCCAAAAGAAATGCGAAAATTAATTTTTTTTCTACGAAAAATCTTTTTGTCCGTACGTCATTTTTCCGGGCACAATGCGAAATAATGCTGGTAAAGACAAAAAAAATGACATTAAATATAAAAGTCAAAAGAATACGCTTACACATCTTGTCTTCGTTATTAATTAGTTAATTAAAAATGCAAAATATACACTATAAGCTTATTAGTTTCGGTCGAACAGTAAACACTGAAGTTATTAGTAAATAAGAGTTTAAAATACCTATACAACTTTCAGTAACAGTGATGCCATTTGGCATCATCATTTTTCTGATCTTAATTAAAAACAATAATAGGGCTGACATCTATTGGGATCAATAAAAAATATTTTCTAATAGAAAAAGTTTGAAGAATCGTATGGTGTGTTTTTTATTATCATAAATGGCTATAGAAGATCTGAAAAAATTTCTAAAATGGTGATGCCAAATTGCTCATTGGGACTAAAAAGGATAAAATGTAAATGAAAGGTTTAAAAAAATCTTAAAAGCATAGAATAGTTTCGGAAGTTAAAACAAAATCCCGTCTTTAGTGCATAAAAACGATGAGAAAAAAAAGCTGAATTAAAATTATATAAAAATACTTAAGTACACTAATTCAAACTTGCATTTAAACAAATTACAAGTTCCAAACTAGTTTCAATTTAATTGCTTTTTCATAAAAACTATTAATTTCAGCGAACGATATTCAAGATAAAAAAAATTTTCTTGGGTAAAATAAAGAAGATAAATCTAAAGCGTAATTAAATATTTGAACATCAATTGTATAAAGTGTCTAAATAATTTATCATTGGGGAAGGATATCCATTAGATTACATTTAGAAAAAAATGCAATTTAATTTTTTTAATGTTAAGTACATTCATTACAAGAGAATAATATTTAAAAATGTAATTCCTATGCTTTTATTTAATCAAATTCCAAGATTCGTGTTCTAAAGATTTTTTTTTAAATCCTTGTTTTCATTTCATAGTATCAACATTTTAATCAAAGCAACTTGCAAACTGCTTTTGATCATATGAAATATTAAAAATGTTATAATTGAATTTTCGTTTTATCTATATATTAAAATCATATTCAAAATAAATTCGAATAATTTATGTAATTAATTTTCTTAAAATGACGAATAAATACGTTTTGGAATTAAATTTGTGTTGGTTAATTGAACTTCGTTTTCGACGCTGAAAGATTATTTAAAAGTTGTTTCGAATTTCAGTTGCTGTTACATGCCTTCTTGCTATTTTTTAAAAATCCAATTCAAAATATTCACTATAGTAAAAGTATTTTAATACATACGCTTGCCATACAGAAATATAACTACATAGTATGTCTCTTTCACTCGTAATACAAAAAAAAATATATATCCAACAAAATAGATGAATTTTATTATTCTAAGATGAAGCGTTTTATAAAATAGTAAGTTGATAGACTGACGGGGAATTTTCTCGATATAGATAGGTCTTCTATCTACATACGTTGAGAGTGTATTTGACGGGTTGGCTGGTTCAACAAATTTAACTTGACTATCCATCCTTGAGATTGATTTTTTGACTATCCTATTACAATAATAGTCAAGAAATTGATAGACCTACTATCTATATAAGTTCAGTGTGTACATTTGACAGGTTGTCTGGTACAAAAAAATTAACTTTATCGATTCATTTTTGTGAAATTGATTTCTTTCCTATCCGGTTGCAAGGAATTTTGTTGTTCAATTCATTCTGAAAGTTTACAGTTATTAGGAGTTAAAAAGTAATGCATTTACTAGTCCTATGGAATTATATAGATTTGAAATCGTAATTTAAAGCATATTTAAGTCGTAAGTTTACAATTAGTTCATTGGCTTTCATTTTTTTTAATTATAGAAATTAGTTATTAGTTACCATTCATTACACGTTTTAGTATTTTGTTAATAAATCAATGTCGATATATCTTAAATTAAAATATATCAGTAATTCTGCACAGGCAAAAATAATGTACTTGGTTTCAATATAAAAATGGTTACCAGTAGCTTCAACGGCTGTATGGTTTCACTATATTTTCTGTATTGGCCTTTACAGATACTATAGGAACCATATTTTTAGTGAAATCAAGTGCCAAATTTTTAACTGCGCATTTCAGTTTTTTTTATAGACAGAAAAACTGCTTTGATTATATTAATCCTAATAGATATTCCAAGTTTTAAAGAAATATCACAAACTATTTTATATTGCATAATCATAATTTTTGTAAAAAGCTTTGCATTCGACAGAAATGCATTTAATATGATAGTCCATTTGTTATTTATCAACAATTAAATCCATATAAAGCAATCAGTGAATGATACATTACTTAAAATAATCGAAGCAACTAAGTTACGTTTTAAAACAGCACACATTGAGATATTTACTAACTAGACAATTTGCCTAAATAATCAGCGTATTTTTAATTACATTAGAGATGTAAAAACAAATATGAAAAAAGGCTACACTATAATTTCTAATACGGTATTCTTACTAGAATATGTTTCGAAACATCGTTTAAAAAAGAGAAATTTGGAAAATTTTTAAAGCAAAAATCAAAGCCACATTTAATTTAAAAGATAGACATCAGACAAAGATAGACATACCTCAAAACTTTATTAAAAAACTCTACAAATTTCAATGTTACTATTTGCATGGAGAGCATAGTTTTGGGTAAATATTACAAAACAAGGATTTATTTAAAAACTGTTTACAAACATCGCTAGGAACGCTTATTAATATATTAATATTACATCACCTGAATTATTATGACATCCCCGAACAAAACAATTTATTTTCCATAATAGTAGATACTCGTCATCCATTTAGTAGAGAAACCCCGTAAATTCCATTACTGTATTGAGAGTAAGAAATACTCCTTGTAAATCCTATACAATAAGTGGATGGATTACAGCGTGGTGATGGTAAGCGGATTAGAAGATATACTGTTGATGCAACAATGGCGGATTTTCGGTTTCAGGCTGCACCAATTTCGTAAATCAAATTTCTATTTTGGTGTGTAAATATATTTATGTGAATAATTGCTTTTCTAGATATTCTTATCAATATTTTTTTTGTAAACTAGAATAGTTATTAAATAATGAAAAAAGCATTTTTGTTTTATATGCGTTAGAAAAGCATGTGGATTAACCAGGTGTGTAAATTAAACTACTAAACTACCTACCCTATGAAAAACAGACTAAGGTTTTTAAAGAATAGTATTTTTAAATTTTAGTGTAATTTAATTTGAAAAATGAATTTTACATTAAACCGCTTAAATTATCATGTTTATCATTGTTTTGCTTTTCAGCCTTAAAATTTTTATACCTAATCCTAAAAAGACCAATTTTGAACTTTTTACAATTTTTTTGTTGGATGTTTAAAAGTAAGGAAATATTTAATATAATTGAAATAAAAAATTATGATACTTAATATGTCTACCCAACTCGGAATTTTTTTTCTGCCTACCAACTGAATAGGGTAACAGCCATAAAACGCTAGAGCTGACTTTCTTCTTGAATATTTTTTGTTGTCTAAGGTTAAGGCAGAGTCTTCAGTAACCGAAAAAAAGGCAAGTACTTTTTTAAGGAGTGTATTCAGTGAGTTAGTAAAGATTAGTTGAATTATTAGCTTCAAAAGACTTTGGGCTAAACTTATCCCACTCGACTGCACTTTTTTGGTTATAAATAGAAAAAAGTTATTTAAAAAAAAACCCGACAAATTATGCTTCATAAAGTGAATGTTAAGGCAAACAAATTTAAATACATCAATATTGTAAGAGTATTCGGCTCAGTGGCTGAGAGGTTAAACGTGTCCGCCTCGTAAGCCCAAGATCGCGGGTTCGAGTCCCGGCTGAGTCGTCAAATTTTCTCGATGGGAAAATCTTGGGCACGCATGTCATATGATTATGTGGCATGTAAAAGATCCCTGGAGGGCTCATTTGGCTTGGGTTCTCTCGGCAAAATCAGAATCTCGGCATACTTTAACTTCCACATAGAGTTCAGATTCACTGTAATCTGTGTGTCAACATTTTTAGCGAGAGTCGCCTAGATGGTGCCACAAAAAATGTCTCTCAGTTCTGGGAAAAATGCCGAGTCTGCAAAAGGCTTGACCGGCAAAGTTGCAAAACCGTTGGAGGAAAAAAAAGAGTATGATCCAATTTTTTTTGCTGTAGATTATAGTGTCAAAAAGTACTCAAAATCACATTGTTTTATCTATTAGTGTTTAATACATGTCATCAAAATAACCCTATAGTCATTTTACAGATAGTGACCCTACTACTTTGTCATTAGTGAATGTCAGTTGTAGGTCAATCGGAAAGTATCCCCAGAAAGTGTCTTTTTACGAGCGATGACTGTGTCGTCTTCACTTTCTCTTATTAACTCCAGCCATAAATCAAGTCTTGTCTGCTTAGTGAGGAAATTGCGATCGGAAGAGGATTGCTAATGTCACACAGTGCAATCGCCTGGAAGGACGAGACAACAACATCTAAGACAATATTTTTTAATTGTTACGAAATAACGTTGTGACGATTTCTGAGTAAATAAAGTTATATTTTGGTTGCGTTGAGTTTAATTATTAGTATGATATTAGATATATTAGATTAGATTAGTAGGGGAGAGAAGGGGAATGGCGCCACCTTAAGGGAAATTGAATTTTCATGCAGAATTGTGTTGCAATTAATGTAAATTGTAATGGGCATAGCATACTACAGTTCATAACCTATCTTGTAGTGATTTTTTTAAATTTAAATCTTTAATAGAAACTGAATAAAATTTTATTTTTCTAAAACTCGCACAGTGGCGGGATTACCCCGTCATCTGGGGTAATGCCGCCACACCACTGGGGTTATGCCGCCACATCAATAAACAAAGCAAATAATCTATAAATAATGGAAAATTAGGTAATAAAGCAATACATATAGAACTAAAATAGGTTTAATTAACTTTGGAATGGGTAATTGTACAGGGTACAGCTCTTTTATTAACTTTCTATGTGCAACTAACTAGGCAGGTTTTTTTTTTTTAATTTAGACTGTCTATTTAACCAGTTCAGTTATTCCTTTTCGGATACGTGGCATCTCTAACGAAAATTAATAGGTTGTAGTGTCAATATATGAAATTTCTATTTTTTGGCTTACACCGCCATACTTTTGCATGTGGCGGCATAACCCCAAAGTGATGTGGCGGCATTACCCCAGTAAGACGAAATGGCATAGACGGCTTGTTTATAGAAAGGTAGTTTGCCTAGCGTCCAAACTAACGACGTGATAAAGTAGCCAAATAATTACTCTTTTAAATGATATATAACTGATTTATCTAATTTAGAGATAGCAGTCACTTATCGCTTAATTTCAGGAGGCTCAAGATTAGATGCAAATAACTAAAAACCGTATTTTTTAAATAACTTTACACCAACTCACCGCACGGCCATTAGCGTCTATACAACAAATTACTTTGTTTCCTGCTACGGGTCAGCGCTCACAACCCCCTCCCACACATACCGCTGGCGAGATACAAGGGGTGGCGGCATTACCCGAGGTGGCGGGATTCCCCGGCTCTCCCCTACTATTTGATATTAGTTTCATTTTTTATTTTAATGTTAGTTTAATTATATATTAATATTAGTTTTATTTATATTTTTTAAAAAACATCTAATGCAATTTTTTAAGTGCTTCGAAATAACATTGTGGCAGTTTTTGTGCAAATAAAGTCATTTTCTAGTGACGTTAAATTTAATTATTAGATTTATTTTATATATTTTTTAAAAATGCGCATAGAACGAAATGTAGAAAATTTTCTAATTGTCTCTACTACGTCATTTTCTCGCTCTGTTTTTACACAGTTTCATAAATCTTCAGCCACGTTTTTGAATCTTTACAACTTAGATAAAACATTGTATATTGGCTTTCAGAAACTAAACGAATTGTAGTTAATTTTATTTTAAGATTTGTTTGAATATACGAATGGACATTTAGTGAAAAAGTATCAGAAACTAAATACATTTAAGTCTTATAAATAGTAAGAACAGTAAAATATATACTTTGAAAGGGGTTATAAACTTTAATTTAGTCTTCGAAGATGTTATCTGAAATATAGCTAATGCAAAATGATCTTTTCTCGAAGAAACATTTTCAATAACACATTTCTGAAGGGCAATCTGAGCATAGCATGCAGACTTTTCATTAGGAGTCTTAACATTAAGGAATCTTTCGTAGCATGGTAAGTATATGTTTCTACATGGTGTCTAGACACAAGATATACGAGCATTTAGGTTCTCACTAGTTTTAAACTACCCTCTAGAGATTATAGTCACATTTTATCCATTTAAGACCGGGCTTATATGATCGCGCGAGTTAATGTAAAATGAATGACATTTTCCGCTAGTTGGAAACTTATTTGAAAATGTAAGGTCAAATAACAGGCACTAGTCAGTTAATTTATTTGACCGTAAATTTTACAGTATTTGACCTAACGGGTTTGTAACCATTTAATGACAGGTATGGTTAAATAACTATAAATGCTAATCCAGATTTTGTTCTAACTGTTAAATTTATAATTATGGTTTAAAAAAACTTAAAATAACTGCAAGTGTCATATAGTGAGCTCTAGAGTTAGGACTAAACACACTAACAAAGCAAGTCTATCCCAGTATACTCAGGGATTACCCTGATTCAGTGGATTTCTTTTAACTAGACTTACTTACAAGACTAACTTAAAACTAGATCCTCTTATACTAGTATGACTTATTTAAACCCAGACCTTTCCATGAAAGGCCAGCCCACATGAACAGTAGATGTATAGTTAAACTCGTAGTTTCCTTGCGCAGAAGCCACGACCACGACAGAAGCCACGGAGCTATAAAAAGCTCGAAAAAATCAGACGAGGACAAAATAAAGGGCTGAAATTTTCTCTTCGTCCGATCGCTCAGCGCTTTTTATAGCTCCGCCCAGTGGCTTTTGTACAGGGAAACTGAGTTTAACTGTAACTATATACAAAAAAACTAGCAGTTTTTTTGCTCGATTCTAATTGGCTGAAAGTGTTGGTGGCGGGGAAAATATTACGACATACCTATAATAATAGGTGAAAACTGAGAAAGAACGATTTTCCCAGTTTACGATGAAATACCATAAAATTTATGGTCTCTTTTCTGTTTTTGATAAATATGGTACAATAACGATAAATGGTACAATAACGATAAATTGTTATATAACTATTTTTCAGGGAAATTACGAATGGTGGGCCGGTTCTTATTTCTTTACGAATTTTGACGCGGTTCCAGCGAAAGGATTAAATTAACTATAATAATAGTAGTTTGAAAATAAGCTATTGCAAAACAATTCTTAGGACTACAGTTAGTGTAGAAATTAAACCTTGGATATTATTCTTTAACTATCGACAACATTTGTGTAACTTAAACTTATAATATATTTTAAGGGAATTTTTTTAATGCTAAAATGTCTTCGAAAACGTTACAATATTTCCTATGTATTCTAAATTTGATTTCCTAATAAACAGTAATTTTAATTTTAGTATTTAACATTGGCACGTTCATTCATAGAACCTTTTTTCAAAGGATGCAGATTATCAATGCATGCAGAAAGTGGTGTATTATGTGGATCGTAAGCTTACTTATAGACATGCATCTTACATCTTATTCACAGATACTTTCAAAAGCTAAAATCTCCTTTACATTCTCCAAACACCACTAAGCTCCGTTACCTGCATATACAGAGGCATTCTTCAAGAAAAAGAAAAGAAACTTTGTGCTCGCGTGTTAGGTCCGTTACTGTCCCATCAACTCGTGCCGCAGTAACCATGACAACGCATTATTGATCATTCATCCGATAACATCGATTTTTATTCTGTTGGCAGATTTACTTGACTCTGTGTTGGCGTAACAAGATTCTAACTGGCAATTTTCCAAAATAAGTTTTATAGTTTTGAATAATATATCTATAATAATAAGAATGAAGTTTTGTATGTATGTATATATGTATGTCTCTCTGAAACTCACAAACTAGACATTTGTTTGCCTCGTAACTTGGCACAAATGTGTAGTTCATACTTCAGTTGCAAAATAAGAGCTTTCAGAGCTCCAAATGCTCTATTTTCAGAGAAAATTCGAATTTTCTGGAAAAACTACACCACTTTGGCTCAAATCCGATCATTTTTTTTACTTTCCTGATGCCATCTGCTGAAATAATTAAATAAAACTTTCAACGAAAATAAAATTGAAGATGTTTATTTTTGTGTTGCCATTGCTTTCAGAAACTAAATTCTTAATTTGAAAATAATTGATATGTTTCAAGTGACGTATTTCCGACCAGTCTTCATTCCAAGGTTTAGATGATGATTTTTTCATTGATGGTTCTATTGATTGCAAATATGTATATTTAAAATAAATGTGTAGTTACAACTGAAGTTAAGCTATTACTGAACTATGATGGTTAATATATGTTTTTATTTTTCTCCAAATACGTTGCCAATCTCGCCAAATTACTAATTAAAACTCGCCAAATGGGAATAATGTTTTTTAAGCTATTGCTGAATAATGATGGTTAATAAAAGCCATCGCACTAGAGCTGCACATAAAGGTTTTGTCTTTGTTTTTTCGCCAAATACGTTGCCAATCTCACCAAATTATTTATTAAAACTCGCCAAATGGGCAAAATGTTTATTAAGCTATTGCTAACAATGATGGTTGATAAGGGCCATCGCACTAGAGCTGCATATAAGGGCTTTATGTCTTTGTTTTTCGCCAAATACGTTGCTAATCTTGCCAAATTACTAATTAAAACTCGCCAAATGGGCAAAATGTTTTTTAAGCTATTGCTGAATAATGATGGTTAATAAAAGCCATCGCACTAGAGCTGCACAAAAAGGTTTTTTCTTTGTTTTTTCGCCAAATACGTTGCCAATCTCGCCAAATTATTTATTAAAACTCGCCAAATGGGCAAAATGTTTATTAAGCTATTGCTAACAATGATGGTTGATAAGGGCCATCGCACTAGAGCTGCATATAAGGGATTTATGTCTTTGTTTTTCGCCAAATACGTTGCCAGTCTCGCCAAATTATTTATTAAAACTCGCCAAATGGGCAAACTGTTTTTTTTTTAATTATTTATAGGCTGGTTGGTTGTGCTAAGGTCATTGTGTTAGAGCTGTATGATGGGTGTGTTTGTAGCTATATCTATTTTCTCGCCAAATTATTTCCAAAAACGTGCCAAAAGAGTTAAAAGGATTTATGTATTGATCAGGAAATTGTGATGGCATTTATGAGTGCATTTTACAGTGTATTTTTGATTTTAGAATATTAGGGCGGAATGAATCGGGATTTTATAATTGATAACGGGAGCGGAAAGAATAACTTAAGTTTATGATCTTATAACAGGTTACATGGCGCACATACTGGGATCTATTTGATATTTTTTTTAATCCGTGCGAAGTACGGGTATAAATTTGCTAGTTATAGAATATAAAGGTTACTATACGCTAAAACAATGGAGTGGCCTATATTTTTAACCCTCAAGACCGCTAAATTGACAAGAAACTCAGCAAATGTTAAATGTAATTTTTTTTAAATTACTTGCATACTTCTAAATACATAATTGTTTGAAAAATATGTTTATATAAAGAATATATGCATAGGACTTCTTTTAAGTTTTGGGGCTTTGGTTTGAATTATCGTCGCACTAGAGCTACACGAGTGACGAGACGACACCACTTGAATAGGCACCCAACGCAACCGTAAGGCGACATCGTAAGCAGCGTTAGGAATTTGAAGGATATGTAACGTGCACTCCCTTACACGGGGTATTATTCGTCGGACATTTTTGGCTGCACGGACTGTTTATAGGTCGGCAGTTATTTTGGCGATGGCCTACCCGAACCTGGGACCTTTCGCATTCTAGGCGAGTGCTCAACCGACTGGGCTTAACAGCTCCGGATTTTTTTCAGAAATGAAGAGGATGAACTAAGTCACCAGTTAGAGCGCGTAGACTAATGGGTCATTATCAAATTGAAAATCTAGCATCGGTCTTCAATACGAATGAATCGGTGAGTGCAGAAGCAACGTCGTCCCAAATTTCAAATTTTTCAGGAGGGAGAAAAAACGAATTAACTCCTCCTCTATTTCTGCACTCAACACTCGAAACAAACGTCCTGTAATTACGGAACTACTCAACAGACTAACGTAGTTTTTGAACCCAACACGCATCTTGCCTTTCTACGCTTATTTTCATTGAAAACGAGTTTTTGGATTTTTTTTTACTGAAATTGCTTCTGCACTCGCCGATTCAAATATCGAAGCTATAAAAACTTTATCCCTCTTTATGCATTGTGAAAAGTTGATATGTAATATTCAACGTAAGATTCCATAGATAAAGTTATTCTGCGAAAGAAAAAAGTTGAAAATTGGAAATTGCAAAAAATACCATATTGGAATTGCAAAATAAATACCATCCTCTATCTATACCGTATTGGAATTGCAAATTAAATACTATCTTCTCTGTAAAACATGCGCTTTATGATTAGTGAAAAATTCAATTTGAATTAAAAATTAAAACTTATATTGTTCCAAACTTATCAATCCTAACTAATCGAAACGAGTTACGTTTCAGTTGAAACTATGACAAAACATTCGATAGTTATCTCTATAGGGAAAACTACAGAAACATCGCATCGAAACTTGGATGGAAAAGTTCGATTTCCGACTTTAATTGCTCACGAACATTTGTGTTGGAAGTTCAAATTAATTTCCTTGTTATCTTTGAAAGAAATTTCATGGAACAAAAGAAGGAGCTAAGACTGACTTAAAGTCTTCAGTTATTTTCTTAAGCAAAGGTAGTCTCATAAGCTTTAGAGTCAGTGCGAGAGAAAAGTTTTACTCACCGGAAGAGTTTGTAATTTTTTTTCATGGTAACTTTAATTAACTCTACAATGTAATTTTTGAAGACATTAGGTTTCTTCTAGTTTTGAATTACCATTTAAATGATCCAACATAGTGGCAGAGAAATTTATTCGAATGGTTCTGAAAGCTTGCTTGTAAAAATTATTTAATCCAAATAATTTATTGCATTTTTGGTACTAACAACTTAGATTAAGTTTATGCAATTTCTTTTTCTGAATATATTAATTGGACTTGTTTTATAAACTTAGGGAAAAATGCTTTCGAGTTAAAGTAAACAAATAACGATGTTTCAATTTCAGTAAAGCTTTCACACTCAAAATTTGGACTAATTATTCGACTATTTGGGTGAGATTAGTTAAAGTAATTAGTAAGAAAGTGTAAGCGCATCCGGATAAAACTTCGTAAAAAAAGTAACTCTTACTCAATTCCTATGTTTCGAAAATAATCCTATAAAGTTGAAAAGATTTGATATAAACTGGAATGGAGCGTGCTTTATGCTAAGGAATTCAGAACCTCCATTTGTGGTCATTAACTTTACACACTTGCCTAAGGGAGTTCATTAAAGAAACATCTTAAAGCTTTCAACTCATTAAATGAAATATCTGGGGGATAGGATTTAGGTTTAGATGCTATGCAGTTTTAAATTTAATGCGGTCTGATGAAAACCTTAGAAATATGTTGCAAGTTCTGATGCATAGTTGATGTTTATTAGTTATTCGGTGAGAAAGGTAATTTTGGATATTGAAGTGTGTTTTCTTGTATACTTCTTATGCATTAATAGTTGCACAAATACTTTAGATGATTTTTGAACGGATTATTTAACAATATATAATATACTTGAAATATTGCAATTGAGATTCTCGTTGATTCTACTTGAGACTTTCGTTTTTAGCAATGAGATTGCAATCTCGAAATTATGCAATACATTTCCTATCAAATATTAAAGTTTGTAAGGTTAAAGCAAGTTAGTTCCTTGGTTACGTCTTTTAATGAATGCAAAATAACACAATAGGATTTGTTTCTTTAAAACAATGTTTATATGGCAAAAAAAAGTTTTCGAATCAATACGTTTTTCGTTTTTTTAAGGTATTACTGAATAAATATCATTTATAAGAGTCAAATCTAACAATCTTAAAAGAATTATTTGCTGTTTTAAACGTGTAATGTCCCTGAAAGTAGCCTATTACCTTTTTAGCATATAACTTTCTAGATATAGGTTTTGGAATATTAATTAAACGCATTAAACATTACTATAAATCTCAACAAAAAATTAGTTTTTATAAATTGGAAACGATAAAGTAATCAAATGTCCAACTCCGAACTTCGGATTTTTTATGAGGTTCCTCTAACATTTCCAAGAAAACCTTTGAAATTAGCAACACGTTAAAAAAAAACATTTCTATTCGATTTTTTACTCACTCTGTGCAAACTTTACATAAAAAGTTATAACATTGCAAACACAGGAAGGAAAAAAGCCGTTTTTCGTTTGTTTGGGTTTCTCCAATGAGTAATTGAACTAAGTTTTTTTTTCAGTCAGTCATTCAATATTTACGACAATTGATTAATATCAAAACTTTGCGTTTTTAGCATTCCTCAATCAGAATGGCATTTTTTCAGTCATGTGAAACGCCTTGGGTACTTTAAAAAACGAGAATTTCGTTTAAATCAATTTGTTAGCTGACTTAATGTAGTTGACTTGATGTTTTTTTTATTAGAATTAGTTCCCGAAAAAGAACGCAAAAACCTGATTACGAAAAAGATAATCTATAACTGTCATCACAGACACCATTTCTAACGATGTCTTATAAATTCTCACTAAGCAACATTGTTCGGGCGTTAATCATTAGATTTGAAGGACGCTGAAAAAAGAACTTTGTTAAACTATTTACTGAGCGCAGTTTTAAATATGATTTTTGTATGTCATTAGCTGAAGGGCTAGGTTTTTGATCTCCCACGCAAGCTTAATTAGGGACGAGCTAAAAATATCGTCGAAAATAATTGAGTTGTTGGTATGTTCCATAGGTTTAATGATTTCCTAGATCTTTGATGCAGAAATACTAAAACTAGTTATTTTCGAAAAACTGACTTCGTTTGTTAAAAAATAGTTTTTATGAACGCACTAATTAAAATGCGGTATTGATGTTTCTTTTTATTTCTTTGTACTTAAAAAATATAATTGATTAGTCAAAAATAGTAGTGAAGTTTTCAGGTTTTTCAAATTTCCGTCATTGGCATTACATAATTTATGAACCAATAAATATATGAATAATATTTGTGTTTTCTTCTTTTGTATATTTATTAGTCTTATACTTATTGCGTGTTATTAGGTTTTATAAATTCAAATTAGGACTGATCCTATTTCTAAGATCATGAAGGGTGGAGATGCAAAACTCATATCATATTATCCAAAGCATAACAAAGATATAGGATGCGGCTCGCATGAGCGAGGCGACTTCGTCTAATCACATTTACCATTATTAAAAGTCACCAATTAACGGATCCAGACCTTATATCTTAGTTATAGGGTAGACTGACCAGTGAGTGAACAGGCCCTTGTGAATGAACATTTGGTAAATATAATTAAAAATCATTTCACTAGATGGATTGGCAACACTGACTTCCTCCCATGTAGTAGGAAGCTATCTGACAGATGGTTGGTTGTCCTGGTCATTATGTCCTGGTGTTTATTCACTGGCGAACGCAGTTCCTTAAACGTTCATTCACTAGTTAGTCACCTACTTTGGAGAATGAGTTTTTTCAACTACACACTTTGTTTATTAAAGCTTTGAACTCTCAGCAAGGTATATGTGCGGTATTCAGGGGAAAACACAACAAGAAGTAGCCGACTCTACCCAACCAACGGGTGAGAAAATAGTTAGATACACTGTAAAAAGATCTCTCATTTACCATCACAGGTTGATAGCAAAAGTGCTGCTATCATCCTTTGCCGTGAATATGCAAAAGATGACAAATTTATTGAGTGGTACCAGAAAAAAAGTTTGCTTCACTGGCAAATGAATGGATGCACCTATCTTCCTTGTTTAACCCTTTCAGTCCCAATGACCTTTGGCATAATTATTTCAGAATTTTTTTTTCTGATATCTATAGCTATTTATGATATCAAAAAGCACATCATTCGATTCTTTAAACTTTTTCTATTAATCTCAATAGATGTCAGCTCCATTATTTATTTTAATTATGATCAAAAACATGATGCCAAATGGAAATGGCCTCACTGGGACTGAAATGGTTAAACGCTATTGGAGTAGCTAGTTCATATGATTCTGTATGTAAAGAAAACTTAAGATTGCTGAAAACACTACAGCGCTGTGACGGGGAAAAAATAACCGAAAAACGTGCTGTAATTTTACAGAATATTTTTGCAATATACATTGATACAACCTCATACAAAACGCACATGAAGAGTTTACTCACATGTTCTGAGGGCAGAATTCCTGGCCCGGCCGGTAAAGCGAGTTCTTTTTCTTCTTCTGACGGCGTCTTCTGATGCAAAGGAGGGCGATGAAGAAAGTGAGCAGCATCGCTCCCCCTAGACCACATCCTACGATCAGCCACAGATAGAAGCCTGTAAAACAGAAGAAACTGTCAAATTAACGCGCAACTATTGGGTTTGGTTTAGGTGGGGACTTGACACACACTGTTGAAAAGTTTGGTGCAAGTTTACACCCACTGAATTGAACTGAAACTCTTGAAGGAGCATCCCATGAAAAGCTGATGAAGCCTGTTTTTGGGTCACTTGGCGACAGCTTTAGGGAGAATATGTGGCGAGCGATTAGTCTTGTGCCGAAAACATCCCATGCAAACTGTTAAATCAAGTGTCAATTGTGATCAGCGAATTCATGCTAAATGTGGCAAATTTTCTGCCTAAAGCTGTCGCCAAGTGACCCAAAAATAGGCTTCACCAGCTGGGATGCTCCTTTCATGGGATGCTTCTTCTAGAGTTTTTAAGTTCAGTTCAGTGATTACATCAGAATCCACGAATTTTCTACCATCGCTATTTGGAGCGCGAATTTAACTTTTTTTTTGTTACAAAACCATAACTTTAATGCAACGCAAAAGTGTTAAGTAAACGCTCCGAATGGTGGTGACAACTAGAAAATTCTGGGATTCTGGTGCAATCATTCACTCAAAATTTGAAACTAAACTTTTAAACTGTGCATTCGATACTTCTCTACTATAGACAGATTCTGTAAGTCTACTGTAAACTAGGCGGATGACAACTAAAGATTAAAGGACTGGTGAATACAATAAGGCGGATTGCTACAACGCATGTTTCAGATCTTGGATGGCAACATAAATGATGAATGGAAATAAATTCTTTCAATTGGAGCCTTGATTGGTGAATCAATGCCACGAGACGACATATCACGAAGCACCAATCGAAGGAAAGGCATGAATGACAGCTACAATTCCAAGGAAAACATGGGTATAAGCCAGTCACCTGATGGTCAGGTTTTCCAGAAACAAACATTTAAAAAAAAATATTTAAATTTTATGGTTTTATTAAATTTACAAATTCGAAGTGTGAAGGAATGATCTATAATTATCTGAAACTAAGTGCACTAAAAAAATTACAGAAAAAATAAATTTCAATTAAAGTTTATAATGACGTGAAAACTAAGTTTAAACTTCAGCTAATTCGCTTATGCCTCTGAGGGTTAATTGGCAGTAACTTATCTCTATAAATTTCAAACAAAAGCGTTCGCCAACTCTCCGAAACTACGATTTGTCGTTACTCCTAATGTATTAGTACAGGGTAATATCGAGCTAAGCTAGATGTGACAAATAACTAAGGTTATAAATACAATAAAAAAATCCGGCCCAGAAAAATCAGACGGTGCCCATTATCGTATTAGTAGCCTTGGACCTGGAGTCCTGGGGTGTTAATTTTTTTAGTGACGGACCAGTCCATGGATAGTACAATGAAGGACCCTTAATTTTCAAGTAGGATTGGTACTTGTTTATCCATACCAAGTGAAGGAAGGTTTGCTTTTACACCATGATCAGGTACCAGACTCGTATAAGAACCCGGGTCGACCGCATGGGAATCAAACAAGTTAATGCCCTAACAAAGCCACCATCTGTAAGGGTAAATTCTCGGGTTAAATTTTCTTCTTAATAGTTTCTTTTGCAACTTTATAAAACATTTATTTACAATAATTAAAATATGAACTTGTTATTTTCGAAAGAGACAAAATAAATAATTATTATAAAAGACCAAGAAAAACTCAAGAATTGCCATAACAATAGATGTAATATTAATTATATTCAATAAACACAGCGGAAAAATTAAAATAAAGTGTTTTGTGCATTTTTAACTTTGCTTAAATTATTTTTTAATCTTTTTTTATTGCGATGATTTTTTAATCGGAAAAAAAGTTGTATCAAAAACATTTTTTTTTAATCTAGAAAACTGCACAAACTTCAACAAAGATAAACAGAAATTTAAGAGACATTAATTATCCCTTATTTTCTTATATTGATTGCTTTATCGACATATAAAAAGCTTCTAAAGCAAAATCTTCCGATACTACGAACAGTTTTTCTTAAAAAGAAAAAAAGACATGACATATAATCCCAATGTCGTGCTAAAATAAAATATTTTAATACTTTTAGTGTGCACTTTTTTGCTCTGCTCAGATTCTTTTTATCCTTAAACACTTTCCGACCGATTACACAGGAAAGTAATTAAAAGGGGATAATATTCATAAAAAAATAGAGGAAATATAAAAAATAGTGAACCGCTTAAATGGTTACCATGCCTGCAAGGAATCTCGCGAAATACATGTATTAATTGTCGTTTCGGAAACATAGATTCCTCATTTGCTGTTGCTAAGAAACGAATTAGAGTTCGTTTGGACTTATGTTAGTTTCTAAATGTCAAATGTATGTATTAGATAAGTTCTGTAAACGTCACCATGAAGGAAATATGTGAATATAAAAAACCTTATTGCTTGCTTTTAAAAATTATTTCTAAGGTTGGTTATTAAAACTCATACAAAATACAATTAGTTTTATGAAAGAATTTATGCTATCACTTTTTAAAAATTTCAGAAAAGTATCTTTTCTTTTGAAAAAATCTTCAATTAACGCACTTTGAATGCACACATTATATCTTTAAAAAATATAGAAAGATCGGAAATTTAAAAGAGTACAAAAACTATAGTTGCACAAAATTAGAAATTTCACTATTTGGTGGTCCAGATGATAATGACCTTTATGTAACAATTTGGTCTAAATGTTTTGTTTTTTACAATTATACCTTATTAATATTAATTTTTGGGTAGAATCTTGAGCTATTTTTGTTAACAAAAACATATAAAAAAATAACAAAATATTTTTGAAGTGTGGTAAATTCTTTCAAGAATAGTTGGTTAGGTTTGGATTATCGTCGCACTAGAGCTACACGAGGGTTATTGTCCAAGAATAGTTGGAAAACTTGCCCCATCCCTTTTTTCAGTAAGGGAAGATGTACCACTTAGACAAGGCAAGTTTTCCACCTCATCGTGTTTGCACTTAACCACTCCCTGCCAAAAAGTTTATATTGGCAGAGATTATTCCTTTTTAAAAAAGTAGCAATGCTATTTTAAGATAACCATGCAATGATATGATATCTTATTTTCCTCAGAATAAATAAAAGCAAAAAAAAAAGTGAAAAACTAGTCTCGGTCTCCATACAACAAAAATTCAAACTAGTATATGGTTTTTTTATGAATACGATTTTGTTTTTATGATTTTCTCAAATAGTATAGTTTAATTTGACAAAATAAATTTTTACTAAAAATGTAAATGCTTAGATATCTATTGCTCTATTTCGTGGTTTTAAATATTGAAATTTCATCGTATTTATTTTATATAGCTATTCTAAAGTTGTATTCTTTTTGTATTTAATCTAGTTTCTATAAGTTTTAAAGTAACTATTTTATCATGCATAAGCTCTGCAAAATCAAGTTTTAAATCCTTATTAAAAAATCTTAATGAAATGCGTAGTTTATTTAAGATGAAAGAAATTGTAAAACAAATGGTGGTTTAACCACTTTAGTAATGGCTTACCCTTTAATAAAGGCAAGGTAAAAAATATGAACAAACCGTCTCTAAAAATCTGTTTTAAACTTAATGACTCAATTTACATTTGTTTCTTTTCATTACGTAGAAGCAAAAAGAATATTAAACAATGTTTACAATGGGAGCTTTTATACCTCAATTACGCTAACGTGACATTTTCATGTAAATTAAGTTTTTTTTCTGTGAGATTTCTTTGAATAAACTTTTCTTTGCAAGTAATTTCCAATTGTTAAATACTGAAATTAAATTACTAATAAAAATATAACTAAATATAATCCAAGTAAATAATTACAGTTTTTTGTAATTTATAAGAAATTACCCCTGATTAATTTATTACTTGGTTAAAATTATTTTGAATGCAAAAATTTGTTAAGTACAATTAGGTGCAAATTTTTTTATTAACATATTTTTTAATCTTTTTAATTTAGTTCAAGTTGTATTGCTCGAACAATGACTATTTTTAACTTAAAAATTTCTCTCTTAAATAACAACGAAAAATTATTTTTTACAATAATTTTATACTCTTAAACAAATATTTAAAGAAAAATACTTTGTTTAGCATAGTTTTACTGAAAACGTTTCCTCAGTGGTATATTCTTATAAGACACCTAATAGTTAGGTTAGGTTTGAATTATCGTCGCACTAGAGCTACACGAGGGCTATTGGCGACGGGCGTCGTATTTTAGAACCACAGTCAGGTGACGAGCCAACACCTGAATAGGCACCCAACGCAACCATTAAGGGCGACATCGTACGCAGCGTTAGGACTTTGAAGGATATTTAACGTGCACTCCCTTACACGGGGTATTATTCGTCGGACATTTTTGGCTGCACGGGCCGTTTATAGGTCGGCAGCTATTTTGGCGATGCCCGGACCCGAACCTGGGGACCTTCCGCATGCTAAGCGAGTGCTTAACCGACTGGGCTCCCCAACCCCTAAGGACACCTAATAAATTCAGTAATCACCCAAGCGTACACTCTATAAGAAACACACCAAAAACGTTGACTGTACAAGATCCTAAATACCCTATTTATTCTGGTTGCATGGGGAGGATGTATATAATGAAGGTCAAGAGAAATGCGACCATCCTAACTGTCTATACAAGACACTCTATACAAGATTACGGGATAGTTTGTCTTCTTTATTATGTGTTTGTTTTGTCGCTCTGTAAATGTGTGTTTCACTTAGGTAGGTTATCCATACAATAAAAGATAGTGAATAAGATGCCAACAGAGGGTAAGTTAATTAAATTCATTATTCTCTGGTGACGGATATTTATATTTGCAACATACATATATTTGAAATGAAATTATTTGATAAATAAATTCCTTTGTAGAACCTATTAACATTTATTCGTTAGTTTTAGCATTTCACCCTTTCAGTCCCAATGACAATTTGGAATCATCATTTTAGAATTTTTTCAGATCGTCTATAGCCATTTATAATATCAAAAAGCAAATAATTCAATTCTTCAAACTTTTTTCTATTAGAAAATATTTTTTATAAAGCTCAATTGATGTCAGCACTATTATTTTTTTAAAGTCATGATCAGAAACATGGTGATGCCAAATGGCATTAGTGGGACTGAAAGAGATGTTGAGCATTCACTGAACATCATTTGACTTTTATGGATTTGATAATTCATCATTGATTTGATACTGATTAATTTTGGATAGAAAAAGATATTTCGTAACAATTGCATAATGTAGATAATTTTTGGAAAAACTGTTATTTTTGAAGTTTTATTAAAGTTATGTTTTGTAATCAAGTGACTGTCATTTTTTCAGGTTTTAGTAACCAATGTGTAGAATTTTTTGTTCTTATTTTAGTAATTTAGAGTTAGAGATAGCTAAACTTCAGTTTGTAAAAAGGTTGAACTAGACCACCACGATTGTCAATACATGTTTTCGAGAAGGGTTTTGAACTATAAAAAATGTCTTATCCAAAAAAGTTGGAAATACTCGCAAGTAGAATACTTTTTCTGAACTGAAAACAATGTTTGAAATTTTTTAGTGTAAAAGAAATTTCTGGCGGCTTAAATTCAATAAGTATCTTGTCTTTAAGAAATTTTCTTCATGAATGCAGATGCAACAGAAAAATTCACACTAAAGTGATTACCGTACATGTAAGCATTTTTGAATACTTAAGTATCTTTGTTTTATTATTTTCTCTTCTAAATCCTTTACCAAACAAATATATTTCTCTTAAGATACAAAGTACATAAGAACCATAACATTTTAATAGCCTAAAAAACATGCTTGTAGTGTGTATATAATAGAAAAAAAGCTTTTAAAATATTAGCTGAATAAACTTGCACAAATACATTAAAAATGAGCATGCAAAACCCTTGGTGCAATAAACAAGAATTTATGATCTAAAAAGAATTTTTTAAGCTTACATTAAGAAAAAGTTTGACATACATTATTAACACTAATCTTTCGAAAGAAACGTTTTCGCATCATATAAATATTAAAAGTAACTATTGATGGTGAAAAAGTGTTTTTGTTATATTATTATTAAGTTTATATTTATATACCACAACTTTACATAAAATTTATTTTCGATCCAAACTAAAATCTTTATCTTTTCGAGGATAACAAAGAAAAAATGTATTTCAATACGTTATCACAATTAACAAAATACTTATTGTGTTTTCTGCAATTTCAATACAAATTTTAAAAAATCAATACTTAAAATTAAAACTATATATAATACGGAAAGTCAGGCTATTGAAGATATTTAGTCATTTCCAATAAACTTGATGTTATGGACGGAACAAATTTTAACAATGTAATCATTGATAAAATATACTTTGAGTGGGAAAATAAGAGACAGCATATTTAGCAATTCATTAATATTTAGAATTAAATATTTTAAAAACTTCATAGTATGTCAAGTTTTATAACGCCTGATAATAAATTTATTCTATTTACTCTATAAAATGTATGTATTTTTTTCAAAGGGATAGTGCAATATATATTTTTAGTCATCGAAAACATAAAACAATATTTCAATACCAAGTGGAGAATTTCACGAAACTTTACTTTAGCGATAGGACGATATATTGAACTTTCGAAGAACTGAACTGAAATAAGAAATCCATTTTCTCGTATCGGAGGATGCCAATGTGAGATTTTCAAGAAAATAAACAACCCTAAAAAGTAAGCTTTCGAATAGTTGTATATTATTTGAGGAAAAAAAGTGTGCCACAAGGGATATATATTATAATAAATTCAGAATTGAAGCATTTTTAAAATGTGCTTTTCTATATTGATTTAAAATTGAGTTTATCTAACGGATTTTAAAATTGTTTGTTACAAATCGATAGTACATTGTTCAGCGTATTATAAAACTTTATTGGATAAAACTGATGACAGCGAGTGCTGAAAATTTGTTTTAAACCTTGTTACATTATAGTATAATGCTTATTTTATAAAACATAAATATTGTTAACATCACCGGGCCGATTAAGTTCTTTAGTTTTCGCAAATACATAAACTCCAATTAAATTGTTGTTACTAAAAAAAATGAATGTTTATGAAGAATTTTATATTGAGATTGAAATGAGGTTCTTAACAATACATTTTGTATTAATTTTTTTCTTTACAAGACAATATTTTTAAGCAAGTTATAACAAGAAGTTCTTCAAGAACTAAAATAGCCTACTTTTCAGTTACTAAAATACTTATTGAAATTCTTATCGGAAAGTAACGTTTTTTAGATTTGAACGCTTTTATACAGCTTCGGTTCAGTTAGATTAAAAGTTCACGACATCTACACAAGGACTGTTGACAATGCATCTTTTTGTACAGTAATTTAGTTTAAGATGCCACTTTAGAATCCGTAAAAAAGTCCATGTTTTGTAAATAAGTGTCCAAAATTGAGTTTTTTTTATTTATCTTGAATGTATTCTTAATAAGTATATACATAATAATAAAAAAACTAAGTAAGCATAAAATCAGAATCTGCAAGTTACGATAATTAATAAAATATTTGTAAATAATAATATTTTTTATATAATTAACTAGCAGTATGGTCCCGCCTTACTGGGAACCCGTTAACTTCGCAATGCTTCCTTTTAGAGGCATGCTTACTTGTGACAATACACTCAATATCTTAACTAAATTCAATTCGTGTTGACGCATGGTCAAGAAAAAAGCAAATAATAACAGAGAATGGCGTCAAGCCCCCGTTTCGACCCGGTCCATGTATTTTCAAGCCCTGTTATGGTCCCGCACTCCCACGTGGATGACGTTTTTTGAAACTAATTATATTAATTAAAAATCACAATCAAATATGAAAAAACTAAGACTCAGGTGCACACGTAGGCATTAAAAGTTATCGGTATTAAAAATTTCGAATTTTTTAGAGCAGTATAAGTAGTTCTTTTGCGATCCAAAGGCATGCACACTGACTCTTTCTTTTATTATTATAGATATAATATAAGATATAATATTATAATATATATATAGTATAGAATGTCATGAAACTAGTTTAACTAATTGTAAACTATCTTTATGAAAAATATTTTTCATTCTTATTTAATAAATAAATATAACCTCATAACTCATTTTGAAACATTTCCAAAGTAATATGTTTTAGCATCTAAACAAAATATTGGACTTTGTTTCATATAAAAGTCATTTCATATGCATGGAGGTATGTGCTTGAAATAAATTCTCATATGTTTTGCAAAAAAATTTGATGAAGTGCACACGGAAAACCGAAAGAATATTAAATTTACAAGAAATGATTTTGACCAACGCTTATTCAAGTGTAAGGGAAAATATTATTTCGTGTTATGAAAATGTAACAGGTTTTATGCACACGAAAATAACCGCAATATGACACTAGTCCCATTCTCTTGACAGCTGTGACAGATTTTTCTCATTAAAGTTTAATAAGGAATACGGATTGCATTTGAACTTATATTTGTAATAAAATAAAATCCAAATATTTTTTGTTTATTAAAAATATCAATTTTTGACACTGAAATGTCATCTACAGCTGTTGCGGAACATGGAGGATGTCAAGAAAAATAAAATCTTCATGAATGTAAAAGTTGTTGACATTTATTGAAAACTAAACTTTGGTCACTAAGAGGCAATCATTAATTGTTTTCATGCGAATAAATATAAATAAAAGCATATATGCTCCTTTCAAAATAATCTTAATTTTACTTTTATTTTGTATAATTTTACGACTTGAATTTGTAAGACGTAATTTACTTTCAATTACCGAAACAGGAAAAAGTTTGGTGCAAGATTGCACCGGCGTCCGGGAGCTTTTTAGCTGGATTTACCAATTTTGCGGTGAAACCATAACTATGAGACACCGAAAAAGTTGTAAATCAGCATTTCAAATAGTGGTGTCAGCTGGAAAGTTCCCGGATTAAGGTGCAATATTGCACCAAAATGTTTAACTATGTAATATGAAACGTGAGGAAATAAATGCATTACAATGGGGTTAAAAATCAGGAAAGGATATTTTGTGTTTTCTACACGTTTTGGGATGTAATGATTCCGAGAAGTGAACATAGTTCCTTATACCTGCCAGAAAACCATCACTCGTCTTCCCCATAAGAATTCCCTTTAAATGTACAGGGCGGTTATAAAATAACTCTCGCTATTCGGAGTGGTCTGTAGCTTGAATGAATAATCCAAATGAATCAAACATTGAGACACTTACTAATCAAGAAGGGGGAAAAGAATGGTTTGGTTTGAATTATCGTCGCACTAGAGCTACACGAGGGCTATTGGCGACGGGCGTCGTATTTTAGAACCACAGTCAGGTGACGAGCCACACCTGAATAGGCACCCAACACAACCGTTAAGGGCGACATCGTACGCAGCGTTAGGACTTTGAAGGATATTTAACGTGCACTCCCTTACACGGGGTATTATTCGTCGGACATTTTGGCTGCACAGGCCGTTTATAGGTCGGCAGCTATTTTGGCGATGCCCGGACCAGAACCTGGGACCTTCCGCATGCTAAGCGAGTGCTTAACCGACTGGGCTCCCCAGCCCCTAGGGAAAAGAATGGAATCGTAAAAAAAAAGATAGAATCATAAAAAAAACGATAAAAAAAGAATAATCATCAAAAACAAACTCGTCTCGACCAGGATTCTAAATCGAAGCGTATTCAATTATGGCCAATTACGGCCAACACAGATAATTACGTTTCGTAATTTAGAACCCTGGTCAAGAGACGAGTTTCTCTTTTTTGAAAAAGAATGGAATTATAAAAAAGAAACTCGTCTTTGGTCGAAGGTTCTAAATTACGAGGCGTAGCCAATTATGGTCAACACATCCAATTGCGCCTCGTAATTTAGAACCCTGGTCAAGAGACGAGGTTTTTTTTTTTATGATTCCACTCCCCTCCCCCTTCTTGACTAGTAAGTGTCTCGAAGTTTTTGGCATTCAGATTATTCATTCAAGCTACAGACCTCTCCGAATAGCGAGCGTTATTTTATAACCTCCCTGTATTTATTTATTGAGCAGTAAATTGCGCGCGTGAAAATTCTGTGGTGTTACCCACCTCTAGTTGAAATCATAACGTTGTGAGCCTAGGTTTCAGATTAAGATGGTTTTTGCTACTCGTGGAATTAAAATAATAAATACGTATATGTAATAAAAGTATTTATAGCCGTTACCAAATATAAATAAAAAAATCTTTTACAAAAGAAACCAGCTGCCAACTAAACCTTAGTTAAAATTTTATCCATATTCAATTCGAATGTTTTAGATGATGATTTTTCAACATCCTGCTATTTCATTGGTTGTTTCGGTTCCACTCTCAAAATGACCCTCATAGATGAAAAGAAAGCTTTCTTTAACATGATTTGAACAACCAACAGCGCAACAAGAAGTAGTTGGCATTAAAAAAATGAATAGATTAAGTTTTCTTGGAAAACTCCCTTTTGTAAATACCGAAACAAAAATAAATCCAGACAAAAAATGAACAAGACCACTGTAGCTGTTTCCATTTAAGACGTGATACAACCCCATTATTTGCAATAAATAAAATGAATGGGGAAAAAACGTCGCATCAGAAGAACCAATCAGTAAGCCAAACTAATCAAAAGATATCAACACGAACCCTGAGTAAACGCAATCATTTGTGGTTTAATCAAAGATTTCTGATAAGAATAGGATTAGAATCGCAGACAAACAAACAGATACATAGTTAAACATAAATAGTATGGATTATAATACACAAAGCTTAGGCCAAAAAGCTACTCTTAAAAATTACATTATTCGTCTTAGCTGCTCCAAGAGATTTAATATCTTAAAACCCGAGCAGAATCCTACACGTATATTCTTAATCTAAACATACCTTTTTATTCAAATATATGCTTTAAAGCATGTTTTGCAAAGTAATTTTTAAAAAATTATGTTTATTAGCAACTGAGAGACGCGCCTTAGGATAAATACCAACACATTTTTAGCCTACTTTTCTTTTTTTTTTAATTCGAAGAATTAAAAAAAAATGAAAAAATAGGTATTGACATGCGGTCGATGTCCGTCCGTCCGTCTGTCTGTCCGTCCGTCCGTACCCCCCTTCCAAAATCAGTTCTAGCAATCCGATCTTAAAAATTCTTTTTTTGTTAGAAAGGTATAACCTCAGAGACCAAACTTTCATACTTTTTGTCCGTCTGTCTGTACGATAGAACGGACATAAATCGACTATTTGACGACGAATTTCCCATTGAATTAGCATTGAAATTCAATTTCGAGTCATTTAAATCGCTGAATTTAACTACAAATGCTACGGACAAGTGAGATACGTCAAAAAATTCAGCGCATTGAAATTAGAATACATTGAAAATTCCAGAAAAGAATTCGAATTCGTAGTACTTCAATTATTTAAAAAACATCAAAATTTAATGCTCATTTAAGAAGCATAGGAAGCCATTTTCATTAGAATTAAATCACCATTGCCATCGCAACAATTGCTTGAGAAACTTTAATTCTTTTAGACAATAAATTAAAATAAATTTATTTTTGAGACATGGATCAATTTAAGGTGACGTCAAATATATATATCACTACGAGATCTTTGAATGTTGATATAAATTGTTTTCATTCTATTTAAAGGCGAGGAATATTACATATTTATTCTTTGTAATAAAATTTTTTGCAAACGATTTAAGTTATAATTATTTAATTTTCGAAATAAAAGTGAAACTAGCCGAATTTAGCAAGTAAATGTTTATTGAGGAGTAGTTTTTTGGTTTTTGTTCTACGAAAAATGAAATATTTATTTATAGCTGCAAATAAAGCTGTGTTTAGTGAAAGATGCTGCGTTTAGTGAAAATTATTTGAAATTTAATGTGGAAAAACGGTTGTTGATGTCACTTACTTTTACGAACCTAGTTTTTTTTTCAAGATAAGAATTTTACTAAGTATTTAAGTAACAGGAAAGTAGGCTATTTTAGTTCTTTAAGAACTTCTTGTTTTGAGCTACAAATGCAAAAGAGGCCGTATCACTTATTTGTAGTTAACAATATATTTTAACGTTGCTTTGAATGCAAAATGCCTTTAAAATTAACTACTAAAAGAACTTTTTGAAAAGTTTGAACAAAAAAGTAAAATTAATTTTTTTAATAACTCTAATATCGTATTGACCCTCTTTCAACTTCATTTCTTTTTCTGAAATAAATTACTGATAGGGTAATCAAAGGCTGGAAAATGATATTTGGATTTTCTTCTATTGGACCAGGTCAACTTCGGAACTAATTAACATATTAATTGTTTGTGGGGAAGTTTAAAAAAAAATGCCTCAAATTTGTCGCAAGAGGTATAGCAATTGCATTTTTTTAAATTAAGATTTAATAATTAAACAGTCTAAAGGAAAAATGTTAAACATTATTTCCGTTAATGTTAACTACAATTTCGTCAAACCTATGCATCGTCTTGTTAAAACACGATAAAACAAAGTGGGGAACCTAGAACGACATTGAGCATGAAACTTATACGCCCCTTATTTATTTAGAAAAAGGATTTTCTTTTGTTTCTATGTAATTTCGATTCAAGAATGCTGAAAGGGTAACGAAGAAAAGATGCATTCGGAAAGAGATCCTTTAAAGGTATTTCAGATACTCGTATATGGATTTTGTTACGCTACTTATTCTTTTATGGAAGTTTTATTCTATGTATCATATATAGTTGAAATGGCAGTTTGTTATTTTTTAAAAGTTTAAATTATAATTTTTTTCAAAAAACACTAGCTATTTTTTTTAACTTTAGAAAAGTTGGCTATTTTTTCCCAAAATGAAACTTCAATAGTTTCATAGAGCTTACTTAAAAATATTGATAAGAAAAATAAAGATAAACTCATAAAGATGGTTTTATGTTTTAAGAAAAGTCCCAATGTGGGGTGTCTTTTTTGCATTTCTTTTTATTTATATTCTTTTTACCGTGGATTATTGTGTACGAAATTTTTTTTGTATCTCTTTGTCTATCATACTTTGAATCTTTTGGAAACGTTAAAAAGCCACTTAAACATTGCAGTAGATGGAAATAAGTTCAAAAGAAATAAAATAAAAATCAGGTTTAACAAAATAAAAAAGAATTAAAAGATAATTTTTTTAAAACATTTTTTATAGTTTCAGAAAGAAAGCAATTTAAATAAAAATTGTTAAAAAGTCAATTAAAAAATATAACTTTTCTTTAACAAGTTAAAGATTATTTTTTAAAAAGCCTCCCAACATTTCAATGGAAATGACCACAGATTAAAAAACCTCTCAAAGCATTTCAATAGAAATGACAGAAAATAAGTACAATATTTACATTTTACTTATGTTAATCATTCTGTGCAATTTCACATGAAGTTAGTTTTATTACCAATGCTTTCAAATATATTTTAAGTTATAGTTACATTTAAATAAAAACAAGACTCATTCAAATAAACGCTAAAAAATTTATTCCGATAATAACCCTATTAAAATAATGCTTTCATAATTTTCACATGTTCTTTGTCTTAGGAACAAACCTTATTTTTTTTATTTAAAACGGAGTTGTTCAAGACACGTAATATAAAAATGCTTAGGAAGTGTTTTATCACTAAAACTTGTACAGCATCTGGCCACAAGAAAAAAAATAATCAAGGATGTAAAAAAAATTATTGTTGTCTCCCTAGATATAGTTAATAACTTTATGAAAATACTGCTGCTTTTATTATTTTAATATGTTTTCGACTTAGGAACGGACCGTCCCTTTTAATTTAAAACGTAGTTGTTTAAAGCAAGTAATATAAAAGGGCTTAGCAATCGTAATATCAATAAGACTTGTCCAATACTTGGCCAAACTAAACAAAAGAAACAAGGACGTAAGAAACATTCTGTTGACAACTTAGATAAAGTTAATAACTTTCAGAAAAAAAATGCATTCATCATTTCCATATTTTTTTGCTTTCGAGTCCTCTTTTTAATTTCAAACGTAGAGGTTTAAGATAAATAATACAAAAATGTTCAGGAAGTAATAAGGAAACAAAAATATGTAGTTTAATATCTTCCTTGAGGCATACAGTTACTGGTGTTAGAGACAGTTTTAACAGTTTATATCTTCACTTACGCTAAAAAAAACCCGAGAAAAACCCTTCCTTGACAAGTCGGAGGGAAAATTTAATGGAATCCTAAGAGCTGACATGAAATGTCCCCGAAGCATTAAGGAACTCTTCCGAAAAAATGAAAATACGAAGTTCTCGCAATTTCGTGATAACATTTGCGAATGCAAATCACATACTGGATACGTCATCATATTTTCGAGAATAAGGTTTAGACGCATTCGCTCAGTTGAAAAAAATGCATGGATGAAATTACGTTACTGGAAAGCCAGAGTTGGGAGAAAATAGATTAAAATAAGATTGTACGTTATATATAAAAGTAATTTTGAATATTTCAAATTTTTGGGAGATTTTTTTAGTTTTCTATAAAAATTTTGATTCCTGTTTATGTTTTTATTTATCTAAAATTAACGGCTTTAATTTGTGTTTTTCTTTTGTTTTATTTAAAAAATGACCAATAAATGTTAATTGAAGTTATGAGTAAATAACATCCGATTTAAATGGTACAAAGTGTTACATATACAATTTTTTATTATAAATAAGGTTTAAAAAAAATCCTAATATAAATTTAATGTATGACATTGTATTATAAAATCTTAAGATCAATTAAGAATCTTGCCTACATCTGCAGCTTGTCAACGAAACTAGAAAATTTGCGTTCTTTATTCTAGATTCAAATTTTTAATAATATCATAAAAAAGGCTCAATCTTTTTAAATACATCTTGATAGAATTGATATCCTAAGTTATATTTTTATTAATCTGCTAAAAATATAAATGGTAACTTTCCTCCTTGCTTTTTAAGGTAATAACTTATCATAAAATACATTTTTTTAAAAATGTGCTTGCCGTTTTCAGTTAGGGACAGCTTGGCTTGAACTAAAAGTAGAAAAACATTTAAAAACAAAAATTCTAGGGTTTTATGCTTGAGCCAAAGTTACACTCCTGGACCAAAATTACACCTTTGACGATACTCAAACGAAACTATTAATATTTTACTGCTCATTTTTTTTATAAAAAATAAAGGTTACATCTATCAACTTTTTTCATCCTTCTTCTATAACAATATCTATTATTGAATGTTTTTATGTAGCACTAAAAAAAGACAACAAAAATTAAGTGCAGTTTACATTTTTCCATTATCTTAAAAGCTCTCTCAAAGATTACCCATCTATCACAATTTCGGAAAATAAATATTTAAGTACAAATAATCCACATTATACAAAGGTATAAAATTGAAAATTTTTCTCTAAGTTTTGGAAACTAATTTAACATTCTTCATTGACACTTGATAGCCAAGTACGGTGTTAGTTTATAAACCTAGTATAAAAAAAGACAAAGTCCTATATTATAACTTTAGACATCGGTCCTACTTCACCTAATACAGTAGTGCTTTCTCAAGGTTATTATCCTTACCCTTGACATTCAGATGGTCCCAAAGGGAGATAATTAAAGCTCCAATAATTTTGTTTCGTCAAAATTAATTATCATAATAGTTTTAGAGTCTAAAGTTAGCCAGCGAAGTAGGATACTTCCGTGGATGGTCGAAATATGAACGGGTTGAATAAAAGTATAATAGAGCTTAATTTAGATCTGTGCATTGAAATTTAAATTCGTGATCACACATGACTAACACTTGATCTAAGTAACGAAATTCTAATTAGGCGATATTACACCGTTCGGATTGCAACGATTTTTGCGTGAAAAATAATGAAATTATAATCTGTTTAATTTTATTAAAATGTAGTTTAATCCTTGTCTTTAAGTTTCAAGGACACCAAGATAGGTCACATATATAACTTTTTCTCTTCAAAAATGATCAGCATTAAAATAAAAACATATAAATCGCAAAACGGTTACTTTAGTTTTTTAAATGAAATGTTAATACGCATGTTGAAAAAAAAATATTATTTATGTTTTACATTTACTTCTGCTTATAAAATATATAAACTAAAATATTATATATGTAAATATATTTTTCATGTTAAACTTCTGTTCATAATTTTCAATTCATAAAATGAAAACAATAGATTCTTTTTTCTCTCTCCTTTTCCAAAAATGAAATTTAAATTACTTTTTCCGAGTAAATCTAATAACAGTACAATATCGCAAGGGGCAACCAGTTCTACAAAATTTCAACACACAACACCGATAGCTAGTTTCTGAACAATTTTCTTGAAAATATTCCTATCTTTATATTTCAAAACCATTAATAATTCATATCACTATTTAATAAGCACAAAAATCAGAATAATTCTGGGAAAAGTTTATGATAACATGAATATTTTATCAGTTTCAAGCATGCATCACATTAAAATAACGAGAGATTCCGAAAAGAATTTAAACTGTGTATATTCAAGTACAAAGTAATTTTTTTCAATATCCATGAAGAATAGAAGAAATTTTATGCATTGAAATTAAAAAAAGGGTCATTGCAGCCAGAAAATAAATGATTGTGCTGGAGATACTGGAGGAAAGACCGAACTTTCCAGAACTAGTTAAAGGTTAAATATGGACACTCATTGGATTCTTCTAAAAATTCCAGTATTTTGCAAAAAGTTCGACAATTGAAGAGCTTAGTGCAAGAACGTGCTAAGTGACAAAAAGGTGAAAACGAGAAAATAGGCTTTAAAGTTTTTCGTTTGCACTCAGATCTGTGGAAATCGGAACTCGTAAAGCTTCAAAAATGTACTAAACTTAAAGTTTATGAAAAAGGAAGAATTAGTTATTGTTAAAGAAGTTAGTAATATGTTCCTTGACACAAAAATCTAAATTTTTCTCAAAAACGTCACTTAGCACGTTCTTCCACTAAGCTCTTCAATTTACAGAAGTCGTGCGTAAGAATGAAATATAGAAATACATACCATTTACAATACGTAAAAATGCTTCACATAATGCAAAATTCATAAATTGTTTGTATGTACAATATACATTTCATAAAAAAATCACCTTCTCATTAACATCAGTTTAAACTTTCCAGTAAGTTATCAGGCATTTTATAAAAATATGGATTAATTTTACATTTTTATTACGAGATAATTTTAAAAACACACAAGAAATTAGTATTGCGTACATATTTGGGTCAGGTGTAAGCGTTTCTGTTGTATTATCGATATGCTTAATATTTTTACTTGGCTGCATGAGAATAATGCATAAAATATTGAATCATAGAAAAATATACAAATGTATACAAAATAGAATTAATCAAATTTCAAAGCCAAAAATTGCTCGTCTAGGTTGCAATCAAAATCTAAGGAGCTTGGCAGCCCAGTCGTTAAGGCGTTTGCCTTGCGTGGGAAAGGTCCCAAGTTCGGGTCCAAGCATTGCCAAAACAACTACCAACCTATAAATGGTCTATGCAGAAAAAGTCCAACGAATAATAGTGGTCCCTAAACGTTGTGTTGGGTGCCTACTCAAGCGCCACATGTTTGAAGTTCTGAATTACGAGGCCAGTCGCCGCAATCCCTCGTGTTGATCTAGTGTAAAGATAAAAATCTCAAAATATAAAACCGTAAAATATTTAATCTATCACAACCGCGAAAGAATAATATTTACCTCGTCACTTCACCAGGGTTCTAAATTACGAGGCATAATTGGCTGTGTTAAAGCTCATGAAGGAAGCTAGAAACGCCGGAAGCGATTTTGCATAATATTCACTAGAGACTAAATTGTATTTTTTTGTTTATAAAGGAGTAAAAATAGTAAAGACTCAGTTAAAAGGCTTAGTTCAAATCAACATATTTCGACTTGCTAATTTTTTACTTTTAATTCAACAAAGAGTTGGCACTTCAAACCATTTTTTTAGATTTAGTGTGATATAGATTATATTTATGAAGAGAATACTTAATTGAAATATAATTCTGTATTTTGGAAGCATTTGAAAAAAAATAACCTACAAATTTCAAAACATACCTTAGTTGGACAAAATAAAAAATACGAAACAAAAGATAACATTTAACAATTCGAGACTACTGTATTTTTCTTTAAAATACTTTTGAGCACAGAAACACTTTTTAAGCACAGAAATAATTTTTTTATTTGCTTGTTATAGCGTTAGCAATTTTGTTACAAAATATAGATAGTGAGTATAAAAATAGTTGTATGTTCTTTTTACAATAGCGTACGATGTCGCCCTTAACGGTTGCGTTGGGTGCTTATTCAGGTGTTGGCTCGTCACCGACTGTGGTTCTAAAATACGACGCCGTCGCCAATAGCCCTCGTGTAGATCTAGTGCGACGATAATTCAAACCTAACCTTTTTACAATAAAAAAATTCTCAAATATTTTTTATAGCTGCATTATTGTGCTAACCACTAAATTTGTACTATATGTTATGATACCAAACTTATTAACAATCAGAAAAAAAATCAGTCCAATTTTCTCCAAACCAGTTAATAGTTAACTTGTTTGTCGTCCACTAAATTTTAACCAAAGTTTAAATTTGGATGCGAAATTTTATCAAGGACCATGTCTAAATGAACCTTGAATATTTTCTTTTAATCTGTCTAATCTAAGTTTACTGCTGTAAATACACGTCCCTTAATTAAACTCAGAACATCATATATACTATTTAAGTGGCCAATGTAGTTACTAGAAATGCTTTATAATGTAGTTTAATCCTGTGAAGACCTTCAACTAGTTTAAAATCAAACGCCAATGGAAATTTCGGTCGGGCGTTATTATTCAAATATTCTCGTTTGTCCATGGTCATTGAAATATTAATTTAGCGGAATATTCTCCATTCAATATTTCCCCTCGACAGCATCTCGTTGGGAAATTCTCATTATCGCTCAGATTTAATAATATTTCAAGCAGTTCAATCAGAAATTTAAATCACAAACTTGAAGTCTTAAACTCATATTTTGCTGAGTATAAAGGATCCCCCTGATGTTGCAAAGGTTGACAAAATATCGCCAGTTGGTCCTTCAGTAAATGAGATTTGCCTATGACTACATTGTACCTAAGTTCAGTGTCTATATAATTTAAAAATATTTGGTTTTTAAGAGTTCTTACTTACAATGCGAGAGGTTGCTAATTTCGTTTGCCCATTTTTTACTTTTATGCTGCGAAACTGGTGACAAATTTAATAAGAGAAAAGATTTTTGGTAGACAATTGTTCATCATCTTATCTTTCTTTATTTAAGAAAAATAAGCTCAAAATTGTGTTATTGAACACTTTTAAAAAGCGTCCATCATAAGCCCATGTATTATTTAAAGGGAACATTCTGCTCTAGTGGGTTTAGGCGCTATGCCACTGATTTGCGTATGAAGTGTCTGGGCAAAGGACAGAACCTGCCCTGCATACTTAAATCATAAAGGAGAAATAAATCCCACAAACAAATCGAGCTTTGCAAATCATTCTAATTGCACGCTAAATTTGAAGTTTCTGTCAGAGAATCCTTTTGCCACGTATGGTGTTGCTATTAGGTTTATTTGGGAGTCTTAAGTTTCGGGGATCATGCCTTGGTGGTGGCCTATCCGAGTGGTTTGGATCGCAGGCCATAACGCTATCAGTCCGCGCTCTGTAACGGGTGCAGGTTCGATTCCCGCCTTTGCCCTGGGTGCACTTCCTTTCTCAGTATCAGAACTACAAATTACCTAGCATTTTTGCCACTCTATTCGGTCTCCGTAGAGAGCCATGGCTGCCGATGGCAGCTTAGTACGGGTCGTTCATCTATCCTACTATAGAACTCTTTGATATAACTTTGGTGCAAAGGTAGTTTAACCTACCAATTTTGTAAGCATTTTAAAGATTCTCCAACAAGCATTGGCGAGATTTTGAAATTTTAGGTCCCACGGATATAGCAAAACCATAAGTCTTTCATTTACACGCTGTTTATCACCTCAGAACTATAGGGCTACCAACAATTTACTCCTGTCTAATGAACGTGATTTCTATTGAATGTTTGCGAAGCCTCCTTAGTTACATTGAAGTTAACTGGTAGAATGAATGGTTGTCTCAGTGTGCGTACAAAAGTGACAAATGCTGCAAACTTGCAGTATTTTGGGTTAAAATTATTCAAATACAGTCAAATGGGGCAATTTTGACCCTTGCGGATAGCTTTAGCCCAAACTTTTCAGAGCTTGAATATACTAATTAAAAACCTCTAAATAAATACTAATACTGGAATAAAACACGGAGATTAAAATCAACGCATCTTTTGAATCTAACACAACATTATACTACTACAATCAGTTATCACAGACTTCTTGTGCTCCATGGTGCTCAGGCCCAGCTCCAACAACAGTTACAGTTACAACAGAGCTCATAACTTATTATTACATAATTTTTTGAAACGCATGTGCTTGTATTTTGCTATTAGTGAAAGCTCTGCCTGGACACATTTAAAAAAATATTTTTTTTAAAAATAGTCAATACCTAGGGTTTTATAGTTACCCTCCACAGCACAAGTCACCCTATTCGACGGTATGTAAAATACTGTTATATCTACACAGAGTCCATTTGCAAGTATGACACGTTCCCTTGTAAAGTGCAAAACGTGTTAATTTAAGCATTGTTGATCAAGGAGATTCACGAGTTCGTTGACTGGTAGGAAGTCTAAGACTAGAGGCGGATTGCAATATAGATCCTCTCAAGCGAGTGAGTAATTTTAATAATTTATGCGTAATCCACGGTATTGAAGTTTAGAAGTTGTTTTGAAATTAGCACAATACATTATCCTATATTCTAAAATTCCAACTAAATTATTCCTCTTATTTCATTAAAATGCATTAATTACTTAAGAGTCTTTGGAAAACCATAGAATTTTATATTTAATCCAGTCTGAAGTTAGAGATTAAAACTCAAAAATTTATGATATTAAAATATAGATTAATCATGTTGTTTTAAATATGAATGGGATAACTTAATTAAAGAAAAACTTTTCATCTAGTTTCGAATTTCCTGAGAGCTGTTTAAATATATTTTAATTGTTCAATAACTTATACGAATTGGTTTTAATGAAAAATGTGCGTTCCTGTAAGAATATATATTATCAGATTACATTTATTGGAAAATTATTTTTCATATGTTTGGAAAATTTATATTTATAATTGAGTGAACCTTTTCTTTTTATTACCTTTTATTATTTGCAATTTAATTCAAGGAATCAACCCTTGATGGTTCCGATGCTGATTTAATACTTATAATATATGAATTAGGAAAAAACTATTGTATTTGTATAAAACGAAAGTATCAAATACTTTAAACTTATTTTTAAAATAACTATTAAATGACAAAACCATATTTGTTCTTTAACTCATTATCACTGGCTGGCAAGAGAATTTGGCTTGCGAAAATATGTGTTCTGGTAAGTATCTAAATAAAACAAATAAAAGCCAAATGAAAGCCTTAGTACTGAACAATTGGTGTAACTAATTATGTTACATGATAGTAGAATTTTGGCAAAGTTATATAATTATTCAGAAAAAAATAGTTAATTTAGTTATTCAGAAGCAAGGGTGTGAATGGTATTAACAAATGAGTCAATAATGGATTAACCCATAGAAAAAAACACGTACAATAATTTATTAAAAGTTTAAAAAAAATCTAAACCCAAATGTTCTTTAAACTCGATTTTTTTAAAAAATTAAAAACTGTTTTTGACAAAACTAGAGCATAATAAAACATTTACAACTTTATCAAAGATTTATTTAAGTCCAAACACAATTCAAACAATCTTATGACACAAATTCTTATCTGCAAGTTGTGTTTAAAATTTATCTAATACAATCCTTTAATTCTGCACTGAATAAAAAGGGTTAATGTACAATGTTGTAAAATAGAACATCGGCTCTTTTCTTACTAAGCTACAGATTTGAATCTAAAGTAATCTTTTGTCCCAGTCATTGACACAAAGCAGGCGTCTTGCAAGTGTCAGTTAATTTTGAGAGATTGACCAAAAACAAACCGATAATGGGACGATTCACCTCAGGAAATTACTCTTTAAAATGTGATACGAGATTAAAATGTCCTATCTTAAATTTTTACACAGGAAATTAACGCCAAATGGATAAGGAGGGTTTAGAATAAAGATCTAAAGCACATGATATAATAACACAGCATTTTGAGGCATTTTTATCTTACGATGCTTTTTTTTAATCAGAACGAGGAAGATAACAGTTATGGAATTTAATTTGAATTAAAGATAAATTTAAGTTTTTTTTTAAATAATACTAATCGACAATTCTATTCTTGGACATCGAAATTATTTATTTTGTTATGGCAACCGTTAATTTTTAACTGCAAAAATATATGAATTCGTAAATCAATGTATGTTTCTTTAACACCCTGCAAGTTTTGCTGTTCTTAGTACTTGAAAATGGCTAGTCCACTGATATATTACGCTTAAATTTATAAGTTTAAAATAACTTACCATTATTTGAAATTTTACAAATAACTTTTCGGAATTTCTTAAAATTAATTCTACAAAATATAAAAACTCCTCCCAAAAATGTCTTAATATAACAAAAATGTCAAACTATTGAGATCAAACCACTAACCATGGAGGCAATCAAAGTTGACTATATATTAATGTACAGATCAGTATAACGATCAACTAATGTTAACTGGGTCTTTTTTGCGACTAAAATTACTATAATTTACTAAATGTTAATAACTAGCAATTGAAAAATAATTTAATCCTTAATGTTAACCTTAAATTTAAATAATTAATTTCATCAAATGTTCTTTACAAATTATTTTAATTAATGAATTTACAAATTCATTACTTTTCTGCACTAAAATGTTATATTAAACTAAAACTTCTCAAATAATATCCAATTAATACTATTGTACTTCATCTAGTTAAAACTATGTTAAATCAAAACCTTAGACGGTTCTTGAAAAAAAAATCTGCAAGAATGTCGCTAAGAAGTTTCCTTGACACCGGAACGTGTCAAACTGTGTAGATCAGCACATCCCGGGGTCCTGGCCGATTTTCCCGGGCAGCGAATTTTCGGGAGAGCTTTCCCAAAATATCCTCCAGGAAACTTCGGGAATCGATAGAATAAGTTGTCCCGAGAGTGGAAGGGCGAGCGGGAACACTTAGGAAAGTTAGAGTGCAGCCGTAGATCAAAGCTGAGGAGTTGCGGAACTGCCGAGTTTGGGATTCTAAAACGTGAGTTTGGGAATATTTGAGACGTGTACTTCAAATTCCAACTAAATATCTTAATGTAAATGTTGCATTTGATTTTGAATTAATTTTGACTAAAAGCAAGTCAAGTACAGGATGAGAAATTTGTAAAGGGAGCATCCAGAAATTACGCGATGCGTTTTTGACCATTTTTTTATCCCCCTCCCCCTGATGATATTGCATGACATTTGGCTTGACCAACTCCACATTATCGCAAATAATATTTTTCGTATATTTTATTTGAAACGACTTGGTTCGAAAATTCTTGATATAAAAAACCCCTTAAAAATGCATGCTAATCATCCAATCCCAAATATGGATATTCAAAACAGCAACTGCATCCTCTGATAATTATGGAAAGTACTTAAAAAATCTCATACGATGCACATTGTGTACTTTTTCTTTTGTGAAGTGTGAAAATACTTAAAATTAAAAACCAATATATATACAATATTAAAAAATAAAACTAAAATAGAAAATAATAAAGAGATCAGAGTTAAGCTAATTTCAGACGAATCAATAAAAAAACTGGCCGTTCTTTTTCACCATTTTTAAGTGTGGTTCGGAAAGACGCTAAATATTAATATCTAAGATTTTACTAAATAGAGACAGATTTAACTGTAATTTAACACCATTTTCTCATAATTATAAGTTTACTTTTTTGCGGGGAAAATTACGTGATATCTGATGAGACCTCGCCCCCCCCCCCCCCACGTGAGATTTGTTGGTATTTGGATAGAACCCCCCCTCCCCTTTTTAAAGAAAAATCACGTATTTCATGTACACCCAAAATAGTATTTATGATAGTTATGAATTTCGATGGCATGAAATTAAACGTTTAGGACAGCATATTAACTTAATATTTTAAGTTATTGAATTCGTAACGTACTGTGTGTAATTTGAGATTTATAAATAGGAATACAGTCAGATATTAGCATACATATTTAACCACATACTTAGTAGCAATTATTGATAAGTACCAATATAGACGGCTGATTCGATGCAATTAGTTGTCTCAAGAGTAGTTATACAACGAGAGCACTTAACTAAGCTACGCAATCAGATAAAAGCTAATGGTAAAATAATTCGTTGTATTAGTTCTTATTTCAAACCGCCATTATTATGTATATCTATTCACTGTATATTTTGTATTTCGTCATTTCATTATTTTTGATTCTTATAATTTCAGCATTAAAATTTATTTCATTTATAATTTATTTTTTTTTAAAGATTTACTAAAACATTAAACGATAAAAGGGGATAATGGAATACATCTAAAAATTGAAGCTAATTCAAAAGTGCTTGGAAATTTTATGAAAAACAAAAACTTTCCAAGATACTTTAAATAAAAATAATTTATTTAAAACAAATATAAATAATGACTGATAATGATCATTAATTAAAGTTCTTTAAACGAATCAAAATTAAGTAAAACCTATTTGCTCCAAAAGTACACGTACGTAGACTTTTGTAGGATTACCTTCATAACTTGATTTTTTAACTTTATTCTTTTCAGCTCTAAATTTACAAGACATTTTACATTTAAAATGTCTGTTAATTAAAAAAAACTGATGATGCTTGGTTCTGCCTTTATTACATCAAAACAAATCAATGCACTGATTTGGTTGAGTGAGGTCGTGATTCAAATTTTTGAGAGGTCAAGCTCATAATCAAACTTATAGACTTCAATAAAAGTTTAGGCATCATTGTTATGTCGTACATAACAATATGAGAGATTTGTATTTGAAAATGAAAGCCAAATTATTATAACCTTTTGATTTATATTTGTTTCCTGATGACAATGTACCCCATCATAACCAAATTCTTTATAAATTCAATATCCTCTCATGAACTGACATTTTTTAATAGCATTATGCAATGAAAACTTTAAGCACGTTAGGTAAACTTTAACTTCCAATTACGGTACGTGCTATGCATGTTTTTTATTGTAAGTTTACATCATAACTCGAAAATAAGAATGACAGACAGTTTTTATAACAAACTCGCATATTTCGACTCTATAGGCAATACTAAACAAATACAAACAATATACTATTTGTTCACTGTTTCTTATGTATTTCGTTTGTAAGATTGCTCAGTTCAACTTGGATGAACTTTAATTAGTAATTTTTTAAAAAGATGGCTATCACCCGATTTCTTATTTAGCTTATTGTGCAATTCGTTTGATGCTACAGTTTATTGTATTTTTCCAGCTGTTGTTCCCAAGGACGTTTTAGAAGGAAGTAAAAAATAGCTTTAATTGTACAGTTTCTATCTTTCTGCTTTTATCTACATTTTTCGAAAGGTTACAAATCTGTCATTTTTCAAAGGTCGCAAATGTCATATTATGTAATTATATTCAGTACCTACGGAAAGTTAAAATGAAGATTTAAAGTTCAATATTTGTGCACACATTTTTTTAAAAATTTCTACAGTTATAGAATTTTTAGTTTAATTTATTTAGTTTAATTTTTATATCGCACTTTCATTCTTTAAAAATCAAACAATACATGCGCCGAGTTTAAGATATTAAAAGCAGTAACTTTTCTTATTTGAAAAGATTATTTTTCAACTTTAGTTAGAAAAAAAAATTCTGAAAGTAAATTATATCTTAAAGTTGGAAAAAATAAAACTCTTTCAAAATCGAAGCTTTTAAAAACAAACTGACCCTATTGAAAATCTGTCAATTATTTCGAATTTATTGTCAAGTGATTTGACACGTTTAACAATTGTACTTTTACAGATAAATAAATAAAATAAATTCATAAAAGATTTTTAATAATCGATATCCGTTGAGTTTTGCCAATTATTCATCCGAAAAAGAATATTCTAAATAAAAATAATGTAATTGAAAAACTTTTTAAATTGAAAGCGCATATGGGTACAAATGCACTACTGATGCATTTGAAAAGAAAGAGTAAAAAGCTTGTTATTTATCACATTTTCTACGTACTTTTCCCATACGATATCATGATCATTTCCAAGCTTTTTTAAAATAAACTCGCATGACAAAGGAACATAAATCATTTATATGTATTTTTTTCATTCAAGCATTCAAGTTTTCACATTCAAGTTTTGTGTTTGTTTAAATACTAGAGAAATAATACACTAGATAATATATTCATCTGAAAACATAAATTCTTTCAAAAAAATAACATTTGCTTTCTAAATAAAAAACAATTTCTAATATAATAGTTACTTATGTACGGAAAAGCAATGGTAAAATGTAAATTACTGTTAACATTGAAGTGCAAAATGTGAAGTAAATACTTCTTTATTAACTTTTATCTTCACACAAAAGATAACGAAATCCTCTGAGAAACCTTAATAAACAATGCACGTGAAACAAGATTCTTTTTAGCAGTTTCTGGTTATGCTTTTCAATGCCATATTTTCCCTAATATCATAGTTTCAACAACATCATAGTTTCAACAACATCATAGTTTCAACAACAACATCATAGTTTCAGCAATATCATAGTTTCAGCAATATCATAGTTTCAGCAATATCATAGTTTCAGCAATATCATAGTTTCAGCAATATCATAGTTTCAACAACATCATAGTTTCAACAACATCATAGTTTCAACAACATCATAGTTTCAACAACATCATAGTTTCAACAACATCATAGTTTTAACAACATCATAGTTTTAACAACATCATAGTTTTAACAACATCATAGTTTTAACAATATCATAGTTTTAACAATACCATCGTTTCAGCAATATCATCGTTTCAACAATATCACCGTTTCAACAATTATACTTTTAACGATATCATTGTTAAAGGACCGTTTTTATTTCCAAAATGTTATAGAATAATGGTTTAGTCCAAAAAAATTTACAAATTCAGAAAAACCATTAATATCATGAAATACTCCAAAACATTACTAATTTATTTCTGAAAAAATTGTTAAAATGCAAAGTATCGAGTTCCTTGAACGGCCACGCTTTTTTTTAAAAAAAAATTCAACTCCTATCTTTTCACGGAAGATATCGCAATCCTTTCTGAGCCACTCACAGATAAACATGTGTGAAATAGGAAAAGAGCTCTTTTATTCCGTTTGAAGAGAGGAAATTGTGTGTGTGTATTCTGTTCCTCGGATGACAAGTCCAGAGCCTCTCTTGCTATTTCCTGGAGCAAACACAACATAATAGATTCGAACCGTGATACACTCAACCATATTTGACGGACCAATTCTTCTGGACTGTTTTTTTTTTTTCAAGAAAAAATACTTTTTTAATGCAACCTTTGAATTTCAAGTTCTACTTTTTTTTGAATTGCAAGACCGTTTTGCAAGTTCCTTAGGAATTTTTTTATTAGTAAAAAAAAGGAAGAACTTGACTAAATATTTTGTACTTGTTTTCACCGTAAAAATTATTCCTAGTGGCTGCAACGGCTGTGTGGTGAAATGTTTGACCATATGTTTTCGATATTCAGTTGAACCATGCGTTACGTTTTGGAAAAAAAACCAAATAAATGAATTAACCTAATACCGAAAATACAATGAAATATTTCAGCAAAATTTCGTTGCAGCTACTAGGATAACCATAATTTTGGTGAAATCTAGCACCAATTATTTGACAGTGCATCCTTTTCCTAAAATAAATTTATGGATTTTTTTGTATTAAAACATCATTAGTTTAACGAAAAGTGTAGATAAGAGACATATCCTATAGATGTCAATCAAATATCATTTTGATATTGATTCAGATTAAGAGGTGAACGGATATCTCGTGATACTAGGCGATATCAAAAATTACGCACTGCTTAGTTTAAAAGTAACTTAGTATAACTTTAACGACTTTAAAACGACTTAGTTTAAAGTACTTCTAATCATAGAGAAATGACAGTCTCTTGAAAAAACTGAGTAGTTAGGTTAGGTCAGGTTTGAATTATCGTCGCACAAGAGCTACACGAGGGATATTGGCAACGGGCGTCGTATTTTAGAACCCCCAATCAAATAACGAGCAGACACCTGAATAGGAACCCAACGCAACCGTTAAGGGCGACATTGTACGCAGCGTTAGGAACTTTGAAAGATATTTAACGTTAACTCCCCATACAAGGGGTATTATTCGTCGAACATTTTTGGCTGCACAATCCGTTTAAAGGTCGGCAGTTATTTTGGAATGCCCGGACCAGAACCTGTGATCTTTCGCATGCTAGGCGAATGCCGAACTGACTGGGCTCCCCAGCCAAAGAAATCTTGTGGGACTAGGTGATATAAAAATACTCATGGCTTAGTTTGATAGGTTCTAATCATTGAATCCAGAATTTGTCAGGAGACTGTCATTTCTCTGAGTACTAAGAGATCTCACACTAATACATAAAGAAACTAATCTATAAAACAACAGTAGACTCTCACTCTACAACACAGCACATCTTACTTATCACCTGTTACGAACTATACACAGGTGTGTGACTCAAACACCCAGCTACTCCCTTCCCTCCCGTCTGAGTCCTTATCTTCCATTTGGAATATTAAGAGAATGAAGGCAGCTGCTCTTCCCATGCTAATATCACGCTTAGCTACAAGCTTTTGTCTCCCTCGCTCGTGGTTTGCGTTGAAGGTCAAGGAAGATGCAGGTACAGTTCATGGTCCGCAATGGAATTGAGGAATGAATGGAGTTTGTATCCGTATTTATAGTAAACGCAGGAAGTTATAACAGTTAAAGTTAGTGGATAGAATAGATAATTTTAGATTGAGAAATAAAAGAAACGCAGTTTATTTTAACGCTGTGAGAAAAATTGAATTAATATTTTACGAGTATTGAAGAGCACTGAATCAAATGAACTAGAATTAAATGCAAATAAATGATATTGAAAACCCATCGATAAATAATGCTGTCCATTAGACAATTTCTCTTAACTGCTGATTTGAAGCCGATATTATGCACGTATAGATTACAGCATTGCTCGTTTCCCCTTTATCCGTGAAAATATTTTTTTCAAAAATGTTTTATAGAAATTACGCTTTTATAGCCATACGTTCGTAAAAAACATTTATGGATGTATCATCAACTGGGACAATTTTAGTTCAAGTTTTGTCCCATAATAAGCAATTCGTTTTTTTATCCAGTTTATTATTTAAGATAACACTATTTTATCGAAATTAGTACGGCCCTTTCCGTAAAAGATTAAAGTATTGGGTTGAGCAAAAATTCCTATGTAAAAGCAAATTCATCCTAATCGATGATAGATTTAAGGATAGCCACTATCATCAAAAAACGCTTTTGGAAAAGCAACCTTCAGCCCTTTTTTACATGAAGATGGATAAAGGATCTTTTGTGAACCAGCAACTGCACCTTTAAGCATGTCAATATAGACTAATGCGTTTGTATGAGTCAGCAAATATGTAGAAGGTAAATACTAGAGTCTTGAAGCATTTTTTCAATGTTAAAATTGACCATTATAAGTAAAGTAATATTGTTTTTACTGTACATCAAAAATAAATTTCTGGTATGAAAGCTTAAAACCTTTTATGCATTGTAAAAATGTAAAGAGTTTGTGTGCCTTTGTCTCATTCAATAATATAGTTAAAACCTGTTTCTATAAGACTGGAAAACCGTATTATTTTATAATTAAACGCGTTTTTAAGCAAAACCCACAAAATTACGATCATATTTCCATAAAGAAGACAAGACACTATCCAACCTCCAACAACAACAAAAAAAAAAACATTAAAACATTGAAATATGGTCATCAATGGTTGCGTTGTCAGAATAACAATGAAAAGATTACAAGTTTTCAAACTCAGCCATCTTATATGAATTTATGGCTTGAAAAAATATAATATATAAAGTTCATATATTTTGCGGGTTACTATATAATATTATGGTCAACTGGACAAAAAATAATTTATGGGTGTTTGGCGGGAGATTTGCTAAAGAATAAATATCCGTAAATCCACTGTACTTTTTGCAGTGTCGCACTAATAATGATTTATTTAATATAATCTGTTCGACGAAAAGTTGTACTTTAAAGTAGGTAAGGTAATTATTAAAAGTATTTTCCACACTTGGATGGAAAATTTGACTTTCGCATCTTTTAAAGGTTATTTAATATCTTATAAGCGGAGTTTTAAGACAAAAACTTACATGATTACATCAATTGATTAATTGAATTGAATTGAATTGTAACATCACTGTAGCTTAAAAATTACATGAAAGAATTCATTACTTTCCAAAATAAAAAAAACGAGGGAAAAACATTTTAACTACTGCTTCATTTGAACGTGAGCAAAGAGCACTTGTAAATGAATATGAATGTCAGCAATGCTTATATATATGAAATAACACTCTTTAATATTGAAAAATAAGTTGGTTTGTAACAGAAATTTTCATTTAAATTTGCCTCTACACAAAAATCGATGCAGCTAAAAATAGAGCCAAACACAGCATTTAGTTGTTTAATAAACTTCAAAACTAAACTGTTTTTTCATCGTAAGTTCTGAAGTTATATTACTTTTTGTTTGCTAAGTTTATTTGTACTTCGAAGAGAAGTATTTAATATCACTTGCACTTAAACAGAAGTAAAATAAGTTTTTATACTCTAAATACTTTAACTTCTATCTTCTTTTATATTGTTTTCAGAGGCGAGGTTATAAATTTAAATGGGTCTCCTAACCAAAGTGTCTCTGTGTTAATCATATGGGGGTAAAATGCAATACCACATTGTTCCAGCAGCGTTAAATATTTAGCAAAAAAGTTTTTTATATGATAAATGTATCCGTATTTCAGGATTTTATAATCCCACTTTGTAAAATTGGTTTTTTTTTGTTGTAAAATTATTCATTGAAAATTAATTTTTTTTTCTTGGAACAGAAATTGTAGTTTAGAACCGTTTCCACATAAAATTCACAAGTCTAACGAAAATCTCCAAACACAGCATTTAGCTCTATATTAAACTTAAAAAAAGACAAAATTTAAAAAAAAACTATTTTCATTCAATATTTATTACTTTTCGTGTTCTAAATTTATTTGTATTTCGAAAAAAATAATTATATTGTTCACACTTAATCGGAAGTAAAAGGTGTTTTTAGATAAGGAAGGAGCGAAGGACGTTTGGCTTACTTATATCTTTACAACTCTTATTATTTACGACCGTTAGGATTCCATTAACTCTTTACACACAAATACTAAAATTTCGGTCGGTAGGGTGTAAAACTAGGACATACATATCTGAAGATAAGAAACCACAAAAGGACATTTATTTCCGGGTTATTAAGTTTCTGTAAAAAATTTTAGACTAAATTTTTATAAATCACTTATTGGAAGAATATTATCCTAATAACTTTATATCTTCTTCCACTAAAGATCTTAATATATTCTTCTATCATATTGAATTGCTTCTACTTCTACACATTATATTTTCACAATATTATTATAATTCTTACTACAACAGTAATAGAAATAAGTACTAAAAAAGTATTGAATGCAATTGGTCGAGCAATCTCATATATGGAGTTTTGAACATAAATAAACTTTCTTTAGCATAGCCGAAAGGTTTTTTTAGCAATGGAAAGGGCTTTATTTTGCTACAATAATCATATTCATTCATGTTTTAGTGCATTTCATGTGATTAGATTTAAAAATTTGTTTACTTTATTGAATATTAAAGCTATCTTTATTAGCTGCAGTTCCATTTGAAAAAAATTCTGACTGCCAAACCCTTACAGCTTTTAATTCCTTTGTCACTTTGTGTGTAAAGCTTAATAATGTAGATTAAAGAAAGAATTACTTGAGACAAATAATGATTGCATTATGGGTCTCAAGTAAGGCTTTTTTTAGGTTAGGTTTGAATTATCGTCGCACTAGAGCTACACGGGGGCTATTGGCGACGGGCATCGCATTTTAGAGCCACAGTCAAGTGACGAGCCGACACCTGAATAGGCACCCAACGCAACCGTTAAGAGCGACATCGAAGGCAGCGTTAGGACTTTGAAAGATATTTAACGTGCACTCCCTTACACGGGGTAATATTTGTCGGACATTTTTGACTTCACGGGCCGTTTATAGGTCGGCAGTTATTTTGGTGATGCCCGGACTCGAACCTGGGGCCTTTCGCATGATAGAAGATTGCCTAACCGACTGGGCTCCCCAACCCCTAAGGATTTCTTTAATCTGCATCATATGATGAAGGATGGGACTAAATAGCTAAAAAGTGTGGGATAAGTTAAACCACTAGATTTTTTTAACGAAATAAGTGCTAAAATTGACCAAAACTAAGATCGATGTCTTGCTGTCTTCAAGTTTTAGCATTTTATTTCCGACGGTTTTATATTATTTTTTGAAGGAAGCAGACGTAAATGAAATAAATGGCTTCGTTACTAAATAGTATTGGATTTAATTTAACTGTTGTATATTGCGTCTGAGATTGAATTACGAAGTTAAAAAAAAACTGTAAGAAACTTTGTAACTTAAGAACAAATATTTAATTTTAAGAAGAATACTTTAAGACCCAACTATAAAATAATCTTCGTATTTATTCTAAGAGCTATACGATAATAACTAGACACTTATTCAAAACCAAATGGTTCGATAAGATAAAAGGGATAGATTCAGTAAATTAGCACAAACACATTCAAGAAAAGCAATTAATGAAAACATATTTTGTCTTAAATATTATGGTTTCCTTGTAAACGAAAAGTTAATGCATATAAAAGAAATGCAATTAAAAATTACATTTTAAAAATCTTTCAGTATACTGGCAGATTTTATAATTAAAATTAACGATACTAAAAACACAGTTCAAAAACAAAATTAACAAACTCAATATTAAAAAATGAAAAGCTGTTTAGTATAAAATTATTTTGTCTAATCGATTGGTAATTTAGTCAAAAGGCATTTTTTTTTATAATTTAGAAGCTTTTTAAATGCTGTTTTATCTTGTGACATATTGTCGCATAAATAATTGCTTGGAAAATAATTTTCTATTTTTGAAATGTAAAGCTAACTTTCATTTCAGTGTAAGGATTGTGCAGCCTCTTTCTAAAGTTAAGCGTTTTAAAAATTATGTATAATTTTTTCATTAACTTAGTATTTCATTAATTTTTTTTTAAGTGTCTGATGTTTAATACGGATTTTTTAATATTCAGATTGTAAAGTGCAATGCGTAATAATCTTTCATGCTATATAAATGTCAATATTTTAAATAAAAACAATTGTTAAAGGGATTTTTAGTAGATTATAGAATATATTTCTTTTAATACATTTGAATTTAAAATAGGAAATGCAAATAGGATTAATATCAATAATATTGAAATAAGAAAACAGATAAAACACTTTACATGTTTACCATTCTATTTTCCTGTATTTGTCTTTTTAAACACTAAAGTCCTTCAGGATTATGTAAAAGTTATTTTTCCTTTCAGTGAATTTTAAATAAACTTGTTTTTAAAAAAAATATTAATGCACTTCATATAATAAGATGTAATTCAAACTTTCATCTTAGAGAGAAAAAAAAGTGCAATGAATAAAAATGTAGGATTAAAATTTATCGTATAAATATTTGGAAAGCATTTTCTTTAAACTATACTGAAATAGTTTCTGAGGATGATTGTTGAATTCTGTTTTAAAGTTTTCTTAAATTTTTTTGTAAGTTTACTTAAAAAACACAGACAACAACACTCATAGAAATGAAAATATTAAAAACTCCAGTAAATTTGTACCCTTTGTATTTATTTATGTTTTTATAAATTGAATGATTTTAAAACTGGTTTCATTAAAAAAAATATTATCAAAATCTATAATTTAAAACACACCAAAGAAATAAACAAAGAAACAAAAAGTAAAAGAGAATAATATCTAAACAATTTAGTAAATTATTGGTGATTAATTATTTAGTAAACTAAAGTGTTATTTTATTATTCAATAGGATAAATAACTGTTTAGTATATTGACTGTGTACATAGTTAAGTACACATTCAATAAATATACTTAACAGTTATTTATCCTATTGAATAATAAAATACTACAGTTCAAATTTAAGATATTGGTAAAAATCTAGCTTTGAACTTTAAATATTTATAATAAATAACGAGTTTTAAGTTTATTTTGTACATGTAGTAATGAATTATTTAAGCAAAACTTTTATTGTAGCCTTGCAAAACATATCTAGAAAAAAAATACAATACATAATTTTAAGAAAAAAATCACTTTTTATAGTTACTATCAAAATGACATTTAAAACAATAAGATTACCGGTAAACGTTTTAAATTTAAATGTAGCGATTTATCTGTATTGATCTTTTTTCTCAAAGAACAACAGTTTTTAACCTTCATTTTCTGGTAAGATATCAAATATTTACTTTAAAGTGAGAACATTCGGAATGCTCCAACTGTAATAGTCAAACCTACACTTTCCATTAAAATTGATGAAAGAATCGCAGAAAAGATTTTTTTGGTGGCATTTTTGTTCGTTCAACTTAAAAAGAATTATTTAAAGGAAACTTCTCTAACATCAAATCCAATTTTAAAAAAATCCGTGGTTGAAAGTTTTTTCTGTAGATTTTATTTGTACAAACGCCGTTATATTACAAACGCTTCTTTTTGTGTTTTTAAAATATTTTGTAAACTATCAAAAGCATTTTTTAAGAAACTGATAAATAATTTTTTTCGTCTTAGAATTTCATCGTAGGTACCTTTTTAAAAACCATTTATAAATCACTGATAAAATCAAAAAAGTGTTGAAAAGTCCAATAGTTTTCACCCAATGATGACTGACAATGTGTCACGTAAATAGTTTGAAACAAATAACAGATTAAGAATGACGCGAAGAGGCAGTGTTTCGTTCTCAAGCTTGTTTGGTCAACATTGTACGGATTATTTGAAGGAATAAAAAACTGGGTGATTTCGGTTCAATCCGATATTTGAACCCCGAAACTTTGATATGGTGAATAAAGCCCTACCTCAATTACATTTATTCAACAAGCCCTACCTCAATTACATTTATTCAACAAATATGAAATGTTTCTAAAGCAATGGAGTTCTATCGAAAATGCACAAAACAAAAAATTAAATTTACATTTGAAATGAATTTTCACACATGACTGCAACAGATAGCTAAAAATAGAATTTTCATTACTTTCAAGAATCAGAAACAAATAAAAGCAGAAAAAGTTCTAAGAAAGTTTATCTTTATTCTCACATCTGAATCGACAAACAAAAGTTAATGGCAGAACTGCTTATTTATTTCAAGTAAGATTTTTTTGAAGAAAATCTCTTTAAATCTATTTTTGTTATGTTTTGCATGTTTTAAGCGAAAAATCAAGATTGATTGCTTTTCAGGAATAGTGCATGTTTTCAATTTATCCCGTTGGTAATAGGGTATTTGACTAAAAAATTTATTGGCTTAAAATATTCTTATGCCAAAAATATTAGACCCGTATTTTTTATTTTTTCAAATACCCCATAAAAAGGCAGAAAAATGAATTTTAAAATCAGGGCGACAAATTGCGTTCGAAAACGCTTTGTAGCTGTCACGGGGTATCTATGACGTTACTGGTAACTATAAACAAACTTTGACGCACCATTTTGGAAAATACTTTAAGCAAATTTTAACCCTCTAATGCATACTGTTACCGTTTGGTAACAAGTAACATAATCCACTTTATTCTATTAAATTAGAGCTCCTCCAAGACAAATCTGTGTTTTTTCATCTATTACATTTCATTTTAAAGTTTTAATTACTAATAATCCTCATAGATGACAGTAGTAAAAGTGTATTCAAAATTAAAGAGTGAGATTATTAATTTTTGTGAAATTACGTTTTTGGCAGCATTCAAAGTATAATAATATTAGCACTAAATACTAATAAATTGTTTTGAAAAATTAATCATAGTTAAAAAGGGTTATTTTGAAATAATTTTAGTAGTTTTCTAGTCATTATTATCAAAATTGGAATTTTGCAGTTGGTTTTTGTCATATAGAAAAAAATTTAAAAATTGAAATTATATAAATTCTAATGCAGTTAATTTTTTTTAGTATTTTTCCCATAATGTGTGAGTATTAAAGATATATATATTTTTTGGGGATGAAAATAAAAATTCATGCATAAGAGGGTTAACTATCCCCGCTTCTGTAAAACCTCCTTACATTATCTATATAATTCTTTTAATAGTAAATTGGATTAAATCCAGTTTAATTGCAAGCGAAAAAACATCACACCGATTTGTTTATATATACTAGTGACGTCGGCCAAATCGACGTGTTTGAGATCAGGTGACGTACTGAAGAAAGAAAAAGCTTTTTAAAATAATTTTTATTAATCTTTAAGGATTTATTGTGCAAAAAAAAATATATTGCTACTTTTGGGTTCAAACTATAATATTGGAAGGTATTTTAGTGAAAGAGTCAAGTACCCTATTTAATTTTAAAGCTTATATATAAACCATGATTTGATCCTATGGGTAATAATTATAGGTGTAGCTAAGTTACATTAACTACACACTAGACTTGCTCACGCCACTTATTTTGTAGTCTAGAGCTACACATTTTTAAAGGATTAGAGTAATCAATCAGCGTAGCTTACTAGCAATACAGTCTGTAGATTCAAACGAATTTATTGCGTGATAGCTTCTTTATAGGAATGATTTAAGCCTTTTTTGTAAATACAATGTCTGTCCGTCAACCACTTTAACAGCCAAAACTGCAAATACTTTAGATAAGTGAGAGTCGGCAAAAAATTCAGCGAATCGAAACTAGTAACCTTTAAAAATCTTGTAAACTCAAACGAATTAGAATTCAAAGTACTTCAAATTTAAAAAGTGAAAAATTAAAAACGTTAAATTAACATTATAATTCCATTTTTTATTATTTTAAATTACCATGGTTACAAAATAATCGTACAAGAAACTTTACCTAAAATAAAAATGATGTGTTTGTTGTGACTAAACTGATCCCAGCTTTCATTCCACAGTTCTTTTCATTTTTGATTGGTTTCTTGTTCCAACGTGACTGTGTTTCCCTAATCAAGACTAGCGAAAGAATTTATTTTCGTTTAGCATTTATGTTGCCACTCAAGACAGAGATCATTTTAATGTCATTTTGTGTTAATATTTTTTTTTCATGAATTTAATAAAGCATATTATTTTTTTAATTATTTGACATACAATAAAATGAGGCAATTTTGACAGTTAAAATTATAGTACAGAACGTATTATGCTGTGTTTGGAGCTTTTTTAAGAAGCAAGAGGGGGGGGGGGTTGTGTGGAATCATATTTAAGTGACGGTTTCTGTTACAAGCCATTTATTTTATTTTATTGCATAATTACACCGTTTAAAATATAGCTTTATCTAAAACTGTATAAGAACCAAGCTCCTTTCAAATTAAAGTAGTCTTAAAGTCAAGACCATGCAAATCTATCTCTCTAAATACGTTAAAATTCTGACGAAAGTGTGACTACCGAATTTTCCAAGAGTCACAACTTTCTTTTAACAAATCCTTTATAGAGTCACGATAATTTTCCTTTTGATGTATATTTAATTTTAAGTCTAAAAGATACAATAATACGATAAATTAAGAAAGCTTGTTATTATCTTTTTAAACTGAAGAAACTGAAACTTTTCCATGACATCTTTTTTGGTTAAAAAAATTCTTATAATTTAGTAATACAATCATTACTTGTTTTTCATCTTGCTTTATTACTGAAAGTAATAGTGAAATTTTTACAGTTATATTATTATTCGATAATTTGTTTTAAGTTTAACTAATTTCAAAGTCATATTAAAGAGTTAAATAAACTGAAATCGTAGAAACAGATAAAACAAATAAATAATTTAAAGATAGTTAGGGAAGGATTAAAGGATAAAAGAAAAATGACTACGAACAAAAGACAATTTGGACGCTTTTGTAAATTGGTTAAAATTGGTTTCGTTTATATATATCGTATATATATATTTTTGTATATTTGCTAGAATTGTTTGTTTTAGATTGTAACGGTTATTTTTTAAAATGCCATTTAGGATGAATCTCGACGGGTAATTGGAAAAAAAAGTACCTATTTACTTCGACTCAAATACGTTTTGAAACGAAAAATATAAAAAATGCATCAGTTAAAGTACAAATCGACATACATCAAAATAAAATTCTTTAGTGAAGTTTTAAAATAAAATTTTACCTAAAGTAAATAAGTTTTTTTTTAAATTTAAAATATATTACGATGAGTTAACATTTTCGTTAATACAATTTGCTAATCTTTTGTAATTATCTTTTTAGACATCTGCTTTTAAGTTGTACTTTAAATAGTATTAGCAGGTCCTTAAGTTTGTATATTAATACATCATTGATAAGTTATTTTAATAATTCGCATTTAAAACATAATACAAATTGCAAAACATTAGTTAATTAACCAAAATATAGCAAATCAAAAATGTTGATTACTTAAATGCAATCTTCAGGGGAAAATGTCTAAACTTTCATTTTTAATTTAATTTGAAATAAAAAAAATCTAAAGTAGCGTAATGATGAGCAATCGGGCAAATTTTTTTAGTCATCATTACTAAATCTAAAATCCAAAAGCTTTTTTTATTTTTTCAGTATTAAATTGCAAAATGTGTGGTGAAATTTTAATTACGTAATGCTTCGTTTATCTATTTATATAAAAAGGTTTTACTCTCAACATTATGTAATTTTTAAAAAATTACTAACAGAACTTTGGTCGTTTTTTTTATTAAAAAACACAACGTTAAATCGCCATAGAAATAGAATTTTGTACTATTCCATTCTCCTCCATGGAAACATTTTTTTCTCTCATATGCATTAAATTTTTTTAAAATATAGATGCTACATTGTCTCAGTTTTTTTCCTCAAATTCTTGAAGGTTGTGTTTATGCTTTTTTTGTACTTTCAAATGAATGAATTTTTAGATTTCAAAATATTTTAAGATAAAGCTCTAAAGATAAGAATGAAGTAAAGGACTTTTTGTTTCTATCCTTACACAGGTTAGGCCGTAAAACGAAGCCATTAAAATCGACCAAGAAAACTCTTTTGTATATACAAGTTTTCTAACTTCTTAAAAAAACATCCAAATAAATTATTTCAAAACATTTCATTGAAGAAAATTTTTTTTAATCAAAGTTTATTTTAAGCGTTTAATTCCAGTGATAGATTTTAGCATGTACCGTAAAAAAAAAGTTGCACTGCATTTAAAAAAATTCAGCCACGTGTGCTGAATTATAATGTCTTCAAGGTGTGCTGTAATTTTCAAGCACAAGAGAAATGATAATGAATTAATGAATGATAAAACAGAAGAACACCAACAAGTTCAGGGCTGACAACGGTGAGTGCAAGCTGAGAAACTACAGCAACTGTGCTTTGAGTTGTGTTTGAGCAGTTGCAATCAAATACAGCAGAAAGCGCTGTAAATATGCTGTATTTTACATAAAAGTTTTGCAGTGTGACCTTCAATTAAATTCAAAGGAATTATTTATCTATGTACTCATTAAAAACTTTGAAAAAAATCATCAAAACTTATAGCGGCAGAATGAAAGGTAAGCTAATATATATTTAGAGTCGGAAAAATTAAAAAAATTGGCTTTTAGTTTCACGAAAAAATATGGTTTCTAGTAGCTGCAATTGCTGTTTGGTTAAAAGTTTTTATCTAATACAGAAAATATGCTAAAACTTTCATAGAATTTTGCTTCGATAACCTGAAAAATTGTTCAACCGAATACCAAAAATGTTGTGAAAAACTTCACCATACATCGTTTAAAGCTACTAGTTACCATTATTATGGTGAAAACAAACAACAATTTTACAGTATACGAATACTTGGCATGGTATGATATTTTTTAAGTTAGTGCGGAGAACAGGTATTCAAACATATACCAATTCAAAACATATAAATATTCCAATATACATACCAAACATATTCCAATATTCAAATCATATATATTTGGCCGTTACAACTTTAATTATTATAGAAATATGTTTCTACTATAACGTTAAAGAATTTTTAAAAACGGCAAGATGCATCGCTTATGAAAGAATTCAATAGATTTTTATTTTAAAATGAGAAACTTATAAGAAAAATGCACGTAAAAAAGATTCTAATATGATAAAAAAAAAGTTACGAAAAAAAATAGTAAAATATAAAATGGGAAAACTAATTACAACGATTATAAGTTTTACTGTTGTTAATAATCTCAAAGAATAAAAGGGAAAAATTGAGGACATGGTAAAACTAATAATTAATCGTGATCGAAAATTGTAATTAAAACTTGTTTAATACCTGACCAGAGGATGACAAGTTTTATAATTAAAGATGATGAAAGACATACCATAAAAAACTAATTTCTAGAGCTTATTACGAAGATATTAAAATAAAAACACGATAAACAATTACAAAAATAGTATATCGATTAAGAAAATACAATAAAATATCTGCAATTTTTAAAGAAAATTTTACATTTGGTCTTATATATAATTTGTAAAAAAGTTTTGACAATTATTTTTTTCAATATTTGCTGCCTCTAAAAGAGATATATATTTTTATAATGTATAGTTGCGTGCAATTTCAATTTAATTATTCTGCAGTACATTTTAAAAATAATTATTTAAATAGAAAATAAATTATATGATTTTAGATAAACAATAATGAAGCACATTGTAATTAGTTATTAACAAAATGAGTATTTTATACTATGTTATTAATTTTTTTAAGTTAAAGCAAACACAACATCGGGGAAGATAAGCTTTTTTAGTTATTTAATAAAAAATAGTTATTTTAATATCACAGAGGGTACCATAAAAGTGGCTGATGCTAAATAAATCCGTTATTGTTAAGCTAATACTAATTTAGTTAAAAACAGCAACTTTGAGACAAGTTTAAACCACGTTAATCGGCTTTTAACATAAATGCAAATACATGATCTTATCAATGTTTTTTACGGTAAAATATAACCTTAAGTGATTTTTTTTAAATAAGTAAGTAACTAGTGTTTAAATTAATGTATAAAAAATTCATAATCGTGTTTTTAAACTAAAAGCAAAGGCAAATATAATTTTTTCTATGCCTAATTTTGTACTTAAACAAAAGATTTTTCCATTGTTTAATTAAAAAGAGGCGGTTATAAATACTCAAATTGATACTTATTTTTAACAAAACTTGAGTAATCTCTAGAGAGCATTCGATTAAAGTAATTAAAAATATAATATCTACACTATTATAATTTTTAATGTAAGAAAATACATACAATAGATTGTAATTCAATATTAAAAATTTATAGCGTAAATATTAAAGCTATATTTCCTTTGTAATCTTAGATTTATTAAAACTAAACCTCCATGAATACTACTATAAGTAAAAGCCTGAAATTTTTTTTATATGTATTTAAGAAGTTGGTTTCTAAAGACCGCTTGTGGGATTTGAGTATAACTATTTAACTTTTTCTTTTTAATATTGATTTTTTAGGTCAAAATATGTAGTTTTACTTAAAAAATTACAATTTAAAAACTAAAATTTTTTTTTAAAAATTTCTCCAGTAAAGTATATTTGAACATCCATTTAATAACTTGTAAAAATTTCATTAAAAAGTATCAAATAGATTCTGAGAAAAAAGTTACTTAAAAAAGGTGATTTTAAGATGGACTTCAATTAAGAGCTCCGGTCCCCCTTAAATTCTTTGTTTTATTTAGGATTAAGGATGCAACTACTTAAATTAAATAATGTTTAGTTTGAATATCGTCGCACTAGAGCTACACGACGGCTATTGGCAATGGGCGACGTAATTTAAAATCACCAAATTAAATAATGCAAGTGATTAAGTTTAGAAGGCTTGTAATAAATCTTAATGAATTTAAGACTTTCAATGACCAATAGTTAAAGTATACAACTTTTTTTTAGCTTTACCTCAAATATTTACTCTTCGAGTGATAAAACTTAAAACGACGTATTTCAACCGTAATAGCCAAGCTTACAAATTTTTTTTGGATAAATAGCTTTAGATGGTATTTGTTTTGAAGTTTTTTTTAATTTTGTTCCCTGTGTTTTTTTTCTTATCTGATGCAATCTACTTTAAATCCAAATTAAAAAGTCCCCCGGTTGAAGTTTGTTTAAGAGTTTTATGAGTTTTTTTTTGTTTAATTGAACTTTTTCAGTGAAACTGTCAGAATAGTTTGATATATTTGCAATAATATTTGATATATTTGCAATGGTTTTATTAACTGTTATGGTTAATCTTTTTTATTTATAAATGTGACATATCTAAAACGATTTTTCAAAACACTTTCAGTTTTTAATTATTTAATTTGAAGCCCAAATTTGGTCAAATTTGTACTATAGATAAGCTAACCATATATGTGATTTATATCTTTCTTAAAAGTATATTTGTAATTAGTTCATAAAATAAAACCTAATAATTGGCTTAAAAAGAATTAAGGTTTAACTTATTCAGGTGTTGAAGGTTATTCACATTTGAAATACTCGACGTTTCGAGTTTTCTTTGAGAAGATAGATGCTATAGAAACGCTTTACGATTTATTGTTGTTTAGAAAGTCCAGTTTTCTTTAAAAAAATATAATAGCTTCAGAAAAGGATTTATCTTATTGACAAATTCGATTCAAGTACAAATATTGAAATCGTATATTTCATACAGTGTGTTTTAAGGCATGTGCATCCTTAATATTAGTTAAACAACAAAAATAGAAATATTCTTTATCGGTTCTACTTACCAATACTTCTATCAAAACTTGAACTCAATAATAGTTCAAATATTGGACTATCATCCAACAATAACTTAGTGTTGTTTACCATAAATATTTAATGCTGAATTAATTGCTCAAACGTAAACTTTACTCTTGAACCTTTCACCACGTCTGCTAAAATCAAAAAGTGAAACTGCGGCATAGAGGTAATTACATATTCTATAGCAGCTGCAATTGTGCGAAACTCATTCACATTATATATGATTGGATGACGTTCGGAAAAATATCAAGGACACGCATTAATCGATAATTACTTAATTATAATGTGTTTATCATTGTTTATTTTTGTAGCAAAATGAAAAAAAAAACTAAGATTGTCAATTTTTTTTATGTTGGGCAATAAAACTTCAAATTACAATATACAACAACTGGTCATATGTGAACATCATTTTAAGATTTTTTGTTTTTACAAATTTGTAAAACAATTAGCTTTATTGAAAGTATTGTTACAGGCGTGATTGTCTTTTTTGGCAATTAGCTGTTCAGTTGTTGATTTTTACACATTTGCAACCATAATAAATTTGTTTTTGAAGAAAGTGCGGAACACTCTTTGAAAATGATGTTTTAAATCTTATTTAAGCTTATAAGAAAAGAACCTAACAAATTCTTTTTGATGAAATGTATAAACAAAGTCCAAATTTCATTCATTTCCTTCAGAGAACAGCAATTTAATGGAAAAAATTTTGGGTTTTCTAAGAATAAACTGTCTTTAGAGAAAAAATAATTACATTAAAATACATAGTTTTTGAGAAAAAATTTAGTTAAAAACTACATGAATTTGCAATTGAAGATCTTTTGTCTATATTTCAAAACTCGATAAAAATTAGTTATTTTTTTAAATCTACTCATGTAGTAACGTTTCAAAATAAACTTTTTATAGTTTCAAAATACCTCTTATCTATATATTTTCAAAGTAAGCAAATGTTATGTCATCCATTACAAGATATATTTATCTATTTATGGTATGGATATTTAATCTCGCTTTTTAATTTATATTTTTTTGCAAAATGAAATTGCCATTTATAAGTGAATTAATATTGAGAAAAACACTTTCAACAATATTATAATTATAAAATCCCGTACATTTAAAGATTATAAAATGCTTTTTTAAAAAATATCGTAATAAAAAAAGCCATTCAAGGTTTTCCATTACTTTTAAGAAATACGACATCATAAATTCCGATATTCGATATCTATTTTCTTATTCTTATTTATCAGTAATGGGAACGGAACCCGAATGGTTTCTAGAGATTGAACTAACTTATTTTCTTAATCTTATTTTTAAAAATGTCTACGTTATTGTACGTCTAAGATATTTATAATATCTATGATAACCAAGAAAGAACTATTAGCATTAAGGATTGCTTGGTAATGGCTTTTATAATTATGTGAAGCAATTTTTTTAGCTGCTATATTAAAAGACAAATGCTAGTTTGGGATCTTATTACAGATTTTATTTAATATGTTGAAATATCGATACTCCGAGCAACAAAATAATCTCAAAGTATGATAGGAAATGTCAAAGTGGATATTTATTTAGTTGTCACACTCATTTTTAAACATTTATCAAAAACTAGTAATTATTTAAACAGGGAAAAGCAATGTATGATGTCAGTAGTTTGTTACTTGATTCTCAAACAAATTATTTTGTAACATTTTACATGAAATTATAATATTGCAGAACATATATAATAATATGTTTCTTTGAAGTCTTTCAAGCTTTTTTTGATGTTAAATACGCTATTTCAAAACATTGGAAATAATAAATAGTTTTTTTAAAAAAAGTAATTAGTTTGTGTTCGGTTGCTTTCTAAAAGTAGCTTTATGTTCAACATTTCTACTAAATGTTTCACTATTTTATTAAAATAATATTGAAACTGTAAAAAGGATTTTCTTATGAACGCAAACAATTTAGCACGTAGCATATTATAAGAAATAAATGTCTTGGGAAATCTAAAATGTAAATGTAATTAGGTAAACGCAAATAATAATTTTTCCGTAGCTTCCGAAAAGTTAATGAATTCTTTTTCTTAGAAACAAAATTAGTTTAATTCAGTGTCTCTATGGTGGTAGTTTATATTAATGACTTAATTACATAAAAGACTTAATTATTTTGATAGTTTTACCGAAATGCAAGATTTAGAATTTAAGAAGCGTAATTTTAAGTTAATCATGACCAATTTCTGTCAAAACTCATTACATAAATAAGCTAAATTACTTTATCAAATTACAAAGATAAAGTTTGTATCAGTTTAGTTTGAAAAGAATACTCATAAAAATTAATTAGCTTAATAATATTGTATGTGTGCAATATATAATTGTATTTTATGCAAAGCTATTTTTAAATATATATTTTAAGATGTACCACTTATCTTTATAACATTATATTAGGTATTCTTTACTTTTGAATACAATTATATGTATAGAACTAATTATTTAGATTGACGCAAACTAATTTAGAATTATTTTCTTCTTAATGTAATTATTTTCTCTACATCTTTAAATGCCGAGTAATTTAACTACTTACAACATTACAAATTTTTTTAAAAATTACTCCAGTATAATTTTATAATTTTTTAATAATTAATATAAAAATGTATAAATACGTCCATTTTAAAATTAAAAAATATATATAAGTATAGTTTGTAAATAAAATTAGTTACGAAAATGTCTCTTTCATAAATAGCCGAGACTCCAATATATTCAAAAAATCGTTCAATTGTTCTTGTCATTAGGAATACATGACTTAGCTCAATCTAAGGTAGTTAAGAAAAGTGTTTTATTTTAGACATTTCATAAGTATAAATACAAAATTTTCCATTTTGCCAGTCATTGAAAAAATAAATTACGGAAAAACAACTTTTTTACGTAGAATTCAGCATCAATTTTTGTTTCTAAGACAACCAATTTTTCGATAACTTTTGCAAAACTTATTATCCACTAACTTCAAGTCCAACATACTGCTGCTTGACAAAACCTTCTAATGATAAAGTATTAATTGTTATAAAATAGTAAAACATCTTTATTAACCTTACAATGTAGCAGAAAAAATCTATAATAAAATATTTGACAAGCGCAATGATATAATTTTAAGTAAATCGCAAAAAATTCTACTTTTTCCGAATCAATAGCCGTTTTAAAAATGATGCTCAGATTGAACTAGGCTTGAGATTTCTTTTTACAAAATACAATGTATATGGAATAGTCTTTAGAATATTTTAACGCAATTTCATTAGATAAAATACAATATTTTTTACAAAAGTGTATAAAAATATCTAGCAACACTAGGAGGAACGATTTTATAATAACTTTTGAACAGTAAATTACTCTTCCTCTCAGTACACTTTACAAATGTATTCATTTTGTTAAGTAAAACTTTTCACACGTTTCATTTATAAATATTATTAATTTTTAATAATGCATTAATTTTTTACGATTATTTCCATTTATAAGACATTGTGAATAGTTTAACTAAAAATGGGTAGTTAGTTTAAAAATAATTATTTAATAAAGATACTTTTTAATTTGAAAATTTATTTTGAATCTTGCCCTTTTAAACATTATTCTTAGAATTTAAATATTTTTATAAACTTTATACTTATAAAATTTAGCTGTACTTGTATATTTACTTTTATTACTTATAAATTTATATCTTAATTAACTTAAAATAGTAATTAAAATAGTATTTTATCTCCAATAACTTAGTGTTTATTAGAATTTTAAAGGTGTGAAAACTAAAATTGCTAGAAAATGACTATTTATTTCAAATATATTTCAATAAAATATTTTTCACATCTTTTCACTAGATATCCTATATACTTTTTCAAACAATATAAATGAAAAACCAACACTTAAAAACAACATATCACAAACATATATAAATATACAGCCATTTCAAACAGCATTATTATTAAAAAAACAAATTATATATTCTAAAACTCACCATTGTCGGCTCCAGTGGGAATAATTGGCTTTCTCAAAACTTCTGAAGAAGACCGATTAACGTTCATATCGGTCGTCATTTTCCCTGCACCTTTTAGATATATCAATCAATTTTTAAAAACAATCCCATTTTAATTTAAAGCGTTTTTAGCGTAGTTTTAAAACTTTTTACCGGTTTCTTGGGCGAAATTCGAACCGTCCCACCGTTCGGAGCGCCTGGAAGAAGAAGAGAAAGAGATCTTTCAATACCAGATAGAGGCCGGATCAGTTGATGTTGGCGACAGCCAAGTTGCGCCAAAAGATAGTATTTTTTGTTGAGATACAATTGTTTTCGTTGTTTGCAGGTTAAAAGTGTTCAAGTTTGGTTAAAATTTTATTGTTCATAGAATTTGCTTTAATTAAATGCATTGAATTGAAGGTCTGAATTTTTTTTAATTGTGTTTAGCTTTGTAGAAAATCTCGAGTTAGTTAAAAGACTAGATTTCTTTTTCGCTGCAATTCAAGTGCAATAGGTATTGACACTTGAATCCATGCTTTCGTTTTTAGCCTACTTTCTTTTTTAATTAGAAAGAATTAAAAAATAAGAAACCCTGAAAAAAGTAGAACAACGCACTTTCCTGTTATTTTAATATGCATTAAAGTTATTATAGTACGAAATGGCAAACAGATGTAAAACTGTATAATAGATATGTGAGGTTATGGTTGAGTTATCGTCGCACTAGAGCTACACGAGGGCTATTGGCTACGGGCGTCGTATTTTAGAACCACAGTCAAGGGACGAGACGACACCTGCATACACACCCAACTCAACCATTAAGAGCGACATCGTACGCAGTGTTAGGACTTTGAAGAATATTTAACGTGCACCCCCTTACACGGGGTATTATTCGTCGGACATTTTTGGCTGCCGGCCGTTAAAAGGTCGGCAGTAGTTATGGCGATGCCCGAACCCGAACCTGGGACCTTTCGCATGCTTATCGAGTGCCTCACCGACTGGGCTCCCCAGCCCCTGTATAACAGGTAGTAGCTGATGTCCTTCCATTTTAATAAGAATAATTAAATCTGATTGTTAGAACCAAGTTAAAATGGACCGTATTACGACAGATAGACAGGCGGATATAAAAGCGTACAGGCAGACGAAATAAGATATATGATTTGACATATAGGTTTCTGATGTCTTTCTGGTAATAAAAAATGTTTTTATGTCCTGACGGATTGAACCGAATTCAAAAGAGTAAGGTGCTCAGGCGTACTGAATTTGGAAGTGAAGTTTAGTTTGCTATTCATCAATCTAGCTATAAAAATTGCACAAACAGTTTTCATTATAATTTTATAGGATTTTATTGAAACAAAAACAACTTAAATAAATATTATGCAAGAAAAATAACGATGATTTTATTTTCAATAAGTTATTCCAGAAACAAACCCGATTCGGCTTTTGCATGAAGGTACTTATAGAGAGACATCTCCCAGAAAGTTAATACCTACCTATCATTTTTTAATTTCTTTTTAATTAAAAAATAGGAAATTATGCTAAAAATGTGATTGCATCGGCATCGACATCGTAGAGTAGAGATTTCTACCCGCCTGTTCGTACCTTTCTTCTAAATTCCGCTCTAACCGTCTGATTGGGAAAAAAAAATATTTAAAAAGGTATGATATCAGGTACCTACCTTTTGTACTTTTTGTCCGTCTGTATGTAGACTTCAAGTCAGGGTGTCTACTTGCTCTCTATCGGTAGGTCTGTGATATTTCCCATTGAAACCGACGAATTATAAAAAGTCATTTTTCGCGCGGTAGCAAGGTATGACATCTCAATTCTATATATTATTATAATTTTTGTTCAGCTTTTAGTACTGTTTTCCATCCGTTCGTCTATACGTCTTACGACGGTTTGTTTTAATTTCTGTTCTAACAGTCTGTTAAGTTTTTTTTTTAAAAAAAATATGACATTAGAAGCCTACCATTAATACTTCGTTTATCCTTTGGTAGGCTTGTTTTTCAGTATTTTAAGAACTTTACTTAGTATTAAGCAAAAATAAAGTAAACATTTTTTTCAGTAGTTTTCCCTTTTCATGAAAAAGTAGTTTTTCAATCTTTGAATGATTGGAATGTAATGGATTGTCCTAATGTAATGGATTGTGTAAGGCAAGTGACTTAATGTGATTTAAGCAAGTGTCTTAATGTAATGGATTGTCTTAAGCAAGTGATCTTGACACTAGTCAAGATCACTTGCTTAATACAATCCATTACGAGACGGGGCGAAATAATACAATAAGCATATTCGATTGGTTAATAATATTGAAATATATTTTCTTTCTATCTAGTCTTATCAATCTAACAACAAATAAAATTATATTTTTTGAAAATTCAAAGTAATAAAAATAATTGATTACCTTATTTAAAAAGAATTTTTTTAGTTCCTTACTTTTCCGTTTTCATTTAAATATAAAGTATTCATAAACAACTTACTGGAAATCGATATTTAAGAGTTGTCAGTAGGAAAGTTCCAATAAAAACGCCATTAAAATAAATCGAAATCTATACTAAATAATCGATAGTTTTTAGTATAATACCAAAGCTCCAATTTAATATACTTTAGCTTCATCGGTTAAATAAAAATAGAGTTATCTTAGTTATTTAATTTAAAACGTCATATTAATAAATGCGTTTTAAATATATTATCAAAAAAATATTTGAATAAATATAATTTTCCAATGGGTGGTTATTACCTTCATTCGTCATTTGTTTGGAATAAAAGCATTAGAAACTCAGTCTGAACTATTTTGTCGAATGATTATTACTTTTTATTTCGTACAGCATTGAACTTATTAGCGATAAGAATAAAAATGAAGTGCTGTTTGGGTGTTCTTTATAGACTCTTTAACAAGATATTTAGTTTGATACGCAACTTTCTTCTTTGCAATCAGTTTGAAAAATTAAACAAGTAGATTTGCAGCAGAATCTATTACTTAGCATGCTCCCACACAACATTTGCGTTCAAGAGGGAAAAAAGCTCCAAACATAGTATTAAACTTACATTAAACATTAACAGCTAAATTCGTCTATTTTCACTTATTTTCTCTCGAAACTTCAACAAGTATTTCTTATTGTCGCTAGATTTATTTAAAATTCAACGAATATGTAATATTACTCTCTTTAAAAGAACATCAAAACAATTTATATCGCAACATTTATCAATGTTGTAAACCCTATTAACCATTGTTAATCATATAAACCAATCATATTAACCAATGTTAATCATATAAACCAATCATAATGTTAATCATATCAACCAATCATATTGTTAATCATATCAACCAATCATATTGTTAATCATATCAACCAATCATATTGTTAATCATATCAACCAATCATATAACCATTGTCAATCATATCAACATTATTCGAAGTTCGCCTTTTAAAAACCTATCTACACCGTATGACTTTGAATACCATTGCATAAAAATAAAGCAAAAAAAACATCAAAAGAAATAAGTGTTGAAACGTCAATATTCATTACTGTACGTTTAAATGTAAATGCAACAATTAAGTCTGCCTTTAAAAAAAACTTGAACGCCTTGTGTCTGTATCTAAACAAATAATGCGATCAATCAAAATATATTTTTTGTGAAATATATTTTGAAGTTTTTTCAAACTGATTTACGCCACAGAAATAATATTTATTGTCACACGCAGAGTTTTTGAACTTGTTTAATAAAAAAAATGCCGACAGGTTTTCTAATTGTAATAGAGATTTTTTTAATGAAAATTTCCAATGTTTAAAAACAGTTTTTCAATTATCTGAATCAGAAACTAATAAATTGTTAACTGTTACTGTGGCATTATTTCAATTCTCATAGGCTATTAAATGCCACAGGAGTACCATTAATGAAGGTTGCTAGTTTATTAAGTAAACTTTAGTTCATAACAATGGATCCTATTCGTTACTAGTCAGCAAACCATCAGGATATTATAAAAGATGTCATCACTCTGTACAGCAACTGCATAGTTAATGTTTTCACACTTTTTAATATAAATACTCTATACCTACTGACATTATAAACTTCTCCAACGCCTTCAACTTTACAGGTTGATTCCGACTGTAATTTTAATCGATTATAATAGAGTCCTTCTCTTTCTTATTGCAAAGACCCTTCCAGATCTAAAGTTTAACAGTTTGTTTGATGTCTTCAAAAGCCTCACGATCGTTCTTAAATATCTCTTTTCAATAGCTTATTCAAAAAACAACACTCTAACAAGTGACGGTATCATAACACTTATTTCTTCAGCCATTTGATCCATCAAACTCTTCCTTAAACCCGACATTGATGTACTATATAAAAATTGGAATCCCTAGAAACAGAAAAAAACTGTGGGAAAATCTAATCTTTTTTGGAAACCACTGCACAAAATAAGATACTCACGGAGACCACGGCACAAATTCTGGACGAAAACCCTTGAAAATAGCTGGCTGCTCCAACTTGATCACGACACTCAGGCATATTATACCTAATTGGATAGTGGATTTTAGGTTACTGGCTCGTTGTAGACGGGCTGGTAGGACCACTTTGTCGAAGCCAGTAAATGACTCATCAGCTTTCAGATATGAAACATTTATTTAATCAGCTAGCGATTCTATTATAAAATAAGTAAAAAAATAATAAGTTATTATAAAATAAGTTATTACAAAACTTCACAAACAGTAAAAAGTTCAAATTTAACAACAAGATAACGCCCACAGCGGCATCATACCTTATTAACGATATGCAAGTTAGTAAATTTACTTCACTTCGAAAAAGTGTCATAAGTCAAGTTAGGTTGTCGGTTCATCTGTACAAGAACTACCAAGGCTAACACCATTACTTAAAAAAAATCGGTTGTCCAAGTAGTTCATGTCTCTTCAAGGAGTTTGAGACGGCCCATGCAGCCAAAAATATCCGATGACTAATACACCGTGTAGAGGGAGTGCACGTTAAATATCCTCCATAGTTCTAACGCTGCGTAAGATGTCGCCCTTAACGGTTACATTGGGTGCCTACTCAGGTGTTGGGTGCGGTCAGGCCCGTCACTTGACTGTGGTACTAAAATACGTCACCCGTCGCCAATAGCACTCTTTTAGCTGTAGTGCCACGATATACATATATCAAACTATAAACTAAACTAAACAAGAAGTTTTAGGGCTTCCTCGTCCAAAGGCGTCTACTGTGTGATTGAAAAACTTGTTTTATAAAGTACAGGGTGGTTACAAAATAACGCACCCTATTCGGAGCGGTCTGTAGCTTGAATGAATAATCCAAATGCAACAAAAATTTAGACACTTACTAATCAAGAAGGGGGAAAAAGAATGGAATCATAAAAAACTTAGTACCATAAAAAAAATAATCATAAAAAAGAATCATCATAAAAAACAAACTCGTCTCTTTACCAGGGTTCTAAATACGAGGCGTAGTCAATTATGGCCAATTTCGGCCAACACAGCTAATTACGCCTCGTAATTTAGAACACTGGTCAAGAGACGAGTTTCTTTTTTTTCGGAAAAGAGTGGAATCATAAAACAGAGACTCGTCTCTTGACCAAGGTTCTAAATACGTGGCGTGCCCAATTATGGCCAATTTCTGCCAACACATCCAATTACGCCTCGCAATTTAGAACCCTGGTCAAGTGGCGAGTTTGTTTTTTATGATGCCAATATTTTTCCCCCTTCTTGATTAGTAAGTGTCTCAAAGTTTTTTTTTTTTTTGCATTTTGATTATTCATTAACGCTACAGACCACTCCGAATAGCGAGCGTTTGTTTATAACCACCCTGTATTTATAATAGTAACAAAATTAATAGACCAAGAGCCAAAGCCACCAGACCTAGGTCATTTTCTCATCGATGAAATGTATCGGATTAGGTTCTATTTGCATTTAATTTTAGTGTATGCATGCATTCCCGCTATAGTGGACCGACGGCCAATTTTCAGGTATCGGGAGCAAAAAGTAGGTAAATAATTATTTAACTTAAGTCATTTTCTGATTTTTTCAAAGCTGATTTTTAAGTATGTTTTAGGAAATAATGTTATAAGTTAATAATAAATCTGCCAGACACTTTCCGCCGGCCGAAACTTTTGTCTGACACTTTAAACATCCCTGTGTAGTTCAGACTTTGATCCACGCATCTGGTGGCGCGATATGGCGCTACGTGTTTTCTAACTGAACAAAACTTTATTTAAAACGAAATGATAATCTTTCTTCGTTCTCATTGTTTATCGACTCAGCTTTATTTTTGTCACCACAAAAGTAACAAACAATTACAGACCCTCCAAAATTAAAAAAAAAAGCTTAAGAAAGATTATAATACACGAAAAATGCACATCCAGGTATACAAACAACTCTATCCAATATTAATTTTGAATTGATAGAGAACTAGGCAGAATTTTTTAATCTCTTGATATTGTTTGATTATTCAACAAGTGGGGAATTTTTGATTTTAGAATTTTTGAAATAGTATGCCAGAGAGATAGTAATTCTGTTTTAATTTGTTCAACAGATAGCAGCACAATTGATATCGAATATAAATTTCAAATTCATTTCACTATTTCAAGTTGCAATAAAAATATTGATCATATAAAACAAACGCTGACTGCACTATTATATAAAATATCAAATAAAAAAAATATTTAATCACTGTGACTGATGTCCAAAATAGGATTTTAAAACCTTAATTATGAATCAATATTTACTTTTTAATTGAAAAAAAAATGCTGTAAGAATTTACTAACCAAAAATTTATTCAATGTGTGCCATTTCTCTAATTTTATTGTACTTTGTTATGTACATTGATTTCTCTCTCTAGTAGAATTTCTAAAAGATTATATAATTACTATATCCATCATCAAGAAATGATTTTCTAAATTTCCTTTCGTATCTTATACTGTTGAGATTGCTTAACAGATGGCAGCACCAAAAGAGGAAACTAGAAATTCATTCATAGCACACACAGTACACACACAAAAATGAAAAAAAAACCTGTGTAAATCGCAAGATAAGATATTGTTTTGTACTTTTAATTTAAGTTTAGTTATTTGAAATAGTGTTGTCTTAGAGTAATGTTTCTTAACTGGTGGGTCACGAACCATTAGTTTAGCTCTAGTGCGTAGCGACGAAAGTGTTATTATAAGCAGGCGCGCAACCACGGGGGGGGGGGGGGTTAGGGTCAGAACCCCCCCCAGAACCCTTATTATAGTCAAATTTTATTTTGTTAACAATAAAAAAAATCGAAAGTGATGAAAAAAAATTCCATAGAGAAACACTGTTTCGCTCGCCGCCAACAAAATAAGAAACTGTAGGGATGGCGGTTTTTCAAAAAAAAACCCCGATGTTTCAAAAACCTGTTTTTCGGTTATACTGAACCTTAAGACTGGCCTTATGAAAAACCGGTTTTTTGGTCGAAACCGAGGGCAAAAAAAAACCGGTTTCGGTTTTCCATCCCCAAAGTGTTTCAAATATGGGTGGCGGGAAGTATAAATCTGTGTAAAACAAAATATTTCTAACGAAACTCTTTTCTAATGTGACGGGGGTGGGGTGGTGAAAAAAAAGCGCCTGCTCTGATAAAATGACATGTCTTGCCAAATTTATTAATTTTTTTGTCACTTTTTATGAGTTGCTCTAATATTGTGCATTCAAAAAATCTTGGGTTAGGGTCATAACCTCTCTCCCTCCTTCCCCAGAACCCGCATTATAGTCACAATTTATTTTGCTAACAAGAAAAACATTTCATAGAAAAAGAACACTTCGCATTTGCGAAATCCGAGTTGGGGCTGGGGAGCCCAGTAGGCGTTCGCCTTGCATGTGATAGGTCTCAGGTTCGTGTCCGGGCATCGTCAAAACAACTGCCGACCTATAAACGGCCAGTGTAGCTAAAAATGTCCGACGCAGAATACCCCTTGTAGAGGAAAAGCACGTAAAATATCCTAGAAGTTCCGAAGCTGAATACCCTTAATGGTTACGTTGGGATCCTATTCAGATGTCGGCTCGTCACTTGTCTGTGGTTCTAAATTACGAAGCCCGTCGCCAATAGCCCTCGTGTAGCTCTAGCGACGATGATTAAAAACGAAAACTAAAACAAAAAAATTCTTATTCCTTTAATGTTGAGGGGGAGGGGGGATTAGAAAAAAACCGCTAAACCAAAACCGAGCTTAAGTTTGCAGCAGAGAAATATGCTGAGCAGAGGAAACTGGGTAAACAACCCGGCTGGCACCGCAATTTCGCATACTCTGATTGGCTGCTCCTTACGACCCTGATATTCGTGCGCCCTGTTGCGTCAAAATCGAAGGAAAAAAATAATTAAAATAATACTCTAACTGAAGCTTAACTAATAAAAATAATAAATTTATGTCTTGAAATAACAAATAAATTTGTTTATTGAATGTGAAATACCTTTTTGTATTCGATTCTCGCACTCAAAAATTAGAACTATTTACCCTTTTCCTCGTAGAACATTTGTATACTGCAAACTTAAGGTCGGTTTTGGTTTAGTGCCCTAAAAAAAATATATTTTGACTATTAAAATCGAGAGTCTTCGTCCTAATACTTTTTTCAAGCACCACGTTGAATTTACTTAATCTGAGTAAAACCAAACAAATATATTTATAAATGTTGTTCTATAAAAAAAAATCGTGGAGCGGGTGTGGAGTCTCTATGTCGACTCAGACAGGAAATAAGTATTAAGAAAACATAATAAATATAAAATGTGAAAGATTTATTTTTTGAAATCGCTATTGAAAGTGCATTTTGTTCGGTTTTATTCGTAATACATCAAATAATTCTCCATTTTTCTTTCTTCTTTTTTTTTTTAATTCGTATGTAATAGCAGACTACTTAAGCCGCCTGGTAGTCCCGACGACATTCATCGTTAGGGTTTCAACGTACAACCCGGGATTGCCATGAAGTCGGGAGGTATCTACCAATGTCTGGTGGTGATGTGGAACTCGGCATTTTTTCAAATAAAAAAAGTTCATTTGACTTCTTAATTAAAGGATTATTTTTATATTGGTTGCGTTAAGTGCCAAACGATTGTGTGTCTATTTTAAGTTATTCTTTGCCAGTTTAAGATCTTTTTCTTTTTAAGTGACTGTTTTTTTTTTTATTTATCAATGAATTACAAGTTAGGAGTTTTTTTGCGTGTCTTTTTATCGTATTTTAATCTTAAGATCAAGATTGATGGATGTCATAGGAGAGCAAAATATTGGTAAGTTTAATTTCTTCTCTAAAGTATCTGAAGATGAATATGTTTGTAATTAAGATTGGGCGCTATTTTTTGTCTTTTCATTCTTTTTATGGCCGTTCAGTTCTGTTTTCATTAGATTTCAATGGGTTTTATATTTGAAGCATATTTTATAATAATTAATTGGTATTTTTATACAGCGGCATAAATGCATACAATTTTTTAATTATTTCACATCGGAGATTCGCATCTATGACGTCGAAAGTTTATTTACAAATATGAATTACCTTTGTCCAAGTTTGAAATATTAAATCATTTTTTTTTTGTTCAGCTTAAACTTTAAATATGTCCTATAAAATTTCTTAGTTATCGGCCAAAACGTGATTGTGCTTATTTAAAGAATGCCCGATTGTTTTGTTTTATTAAAAAGTTAATTTGCTAATATTTCCCCTTTTGTTATCTTTTTTAATTTAAAAGTATAAATACCCTCTAATTAAAAAATATATTAAAAATAGACAAGATTTTTAATTAAAATGTAAAAAAAATTGCTTTGTCCCAAATTGCCACATCACACCGCAGCTAGTAAATTTTAATGGTTATAACGGAGCCAAAATACGTGCCAATAATTTTTTCTTCCAATTTTGGCTGATCGTCTCATGCCACTTCGCGATCTGGTCAGCCAATTCCCGAAATCAAAAAAAGCTTGGACGTTGGCCGGTTATCTTTACACTACCCTCCTTTTATAATAAAATTTAATATTTGAAGCTTCGTCGTTGGGAATATTCCTTACGATGTCACGATCTTCATACTACCATTTTATTGGTTGTTTTGTTTTCTTTCTACTTGAAACAAGCTCATTGGTTTCGCCCTTCGAACTGCGGTTCCATTGGTTGTTTGGTTTTGAGACTTTGTGTGAAACAAGCCCCTTTAGCAAATCCGGTGATTTAAATTATCTTATTAGTTATTTTAAAAAAAAACATACGAGAATTAATTAATTTTCTTATTCATTACGCTTAATTTGCGTTTAAAAAACAAAACATTAATTATCTATTAAATAACAAAATATGAATTATGTAAGATGAAAAATAATTCATGTTTATAAACAGTAATTTGTAATACTAAATTAATTGTAAAAAACTGTATTTATACAATATTAATTCTAATTAAAACTAACTTTAATTAAAACTAATTTTCATTGAAAGTAATTTAAATTAAAACTAGCTTCAATTAAAAATAATTTTAATTACAAATACTTTTAATAAAAAATAATTTTAATTGAAAAATAATATAAAAATTTTGAACCCCCCCCCCCCCCCCCCAGGATTTTTTTCTAGTTGCGCCCCAGATTATAAGTTCACTAATAATTGGATTAGTAGAAGTGTCCAAAACTCTTCCTACAAATAACGTCTTAATAGTTGGAACTATATTAGGATGAAGATTAATATGGGATTGGATTGCTAAATTTGAAGAGGCGGCTGTCAGAAGGTCTAATAATTATGCATACAATTAGAGGGTTAACCAAAAGAATCGTGGGGTTTAGCTACTTTTCAAAAATCTGGCCTAGTCGAAATGACAACAAACAAAATGGCCGACAAGAAAATAACTTTTTACGTGCCAAGAGGAATTCATTAAATTTGCGACCATATTTATAAAGAAACGTAGAACGTTAAAATGACGAAGAATTGATTTCAAGAAAGTAAATAATTACTTAAAATTGTTAAGCAGATTATTATTAAAAGATAGACAGAAAAAACTTCAGAATTATATGCTAATTTCGCCAAAGGTTGCAATAATATAAATATTTCGGGGTTGCCAGATTTGGCGTTAAATTGCCAGCCACGATTCTTGAGGTTAACCAATGGGGAACATTCAATGTGATGTCACGCGGCTTGTTATGCTACCAGCTCCCGAAACACGTGCTAATGTTATCCTATACAGCTCTCGAAACACGTGCTATTGTTTTCCTACTGCTCGAACCTGTTAACTGCTTGTTTTCCACAGCGATTTGGAATTGAAGCTCAGGTGGATATGGCCGAGGAATGTCCCCCATTATAGTACGCGGATATCTCTTCTATGCATGATGCATGTTTAATCAAATTTCAGGTGGTGGCGTTTTACGTCTAAGAAAATCACTATCGTAAATAAGAATGCCGGGTGGACAGCGAGAGAAAAGTTTCTTTACCAACGCTAGCTGGAAAAGAAACTCGTATACAGAGTTTGTATGAAGCTTGTTTTTAATTCAGTACAACTGAAAAATTACTAATTGAACCAAAATTAACTGAGGGGTGATGTAAATTATCTGAGAGGCAAATTGACTATATTTTGAAGTATCAATTACCTTGACATGTAAATTATAAGTTATATTTGATTATTAATTTTCTAATATATATGTTCTTGTATATTATAAATTACATAATAGTGTTCAATAAACAATTAAATACAATTATTATTTTCATTACTATAAAATATACTTTATTAGACGATATTTTGCAGCTTGGTTTTTGGTCCTCATAACATTAAATAACATCTACATTTTAAAACAGTTATCACAATCAAAAGTCCAATTGTAGTTAGCATAAAAAAAACTTTATCCTAAACGGACCTTAAGTTTGACCCACAATCAGTTCATTTTCGAAAAGAGAATGCATTAAATAATCATAAAAGTTATCACAACAGAGAATAGTCTGAAGATTCATGCATACAGTTCATAACGCTGACAGGTATGCGTCTACCTGGAGTAGCGCTGGAGTGTCCATACAAGGAAGAAGTTGACCTTTTGCAGTATCCATTGTCCAGTACAATTTCTCTAATTCCGTCCACCGACCTTGCGCTATGCATTTTATGCATTTTGGTCTTGGCGTCCTTGTGGCACAAAGTCGGGGAGGAATTCTGAAACCCGATGTCGAGACTGGCACTGTGTAAGCTGTCCCCTATAGAGGACAACTGGGACATCGTATTCATCAACGGAACTTGCGGTGCCAGGGTCACTTGGGTGGGCTTCAGGGGAATCGACAGATTGAGCGAATCCACGAAGTTCTCGCCGGACTGAGTGTCGTCACTAAGAGGATCGAACTCCGTGCAGATGCTCGACAAGTCCTCCGAGGTCGACGAAGTCTGCTGACGTCCCTTCCAGCATAGATGGCCGTTGATCAGTTTGGCACCACCATTGTCCCTTTCGACAGCCTTCGGCGTCTTTCGCGAACCGAACGCCCAGTTAGTTTCGCGACTGCTGATTCCCATCAGGTTCGGCACGGACAGACCTAGGTTTGGCTGCAGAGAGAAGTTCGACTGGACGAGGGTGGAAGTGGAAGAAGGGAAATGTGAGGTCGACGAAGAAAGGTCCACTAGATCTTTGGCATTCGAGTCCAGATGGCGAGAGCTGCTGTTCAAAGGGACCTCGGTAAAGCTGCCCGTGTCATACACGTGGTTGTAGTTTGCTCTCAAACTATCCTGCTTTTCCTTGAACTTGGCTTGGACATCGAGCAGTAAATTGGCAGGAAGACTCTGTGTTTTGGAGAAATCTCCGTACCCAAGTGGTGAAAAAGGTGAAGCTGCGTCGTGAAGGTTTGATCTCTTTGTATAGACATTGTGAACTCCTGGTTCCCGCCAGTCTTCTGTACTTGCCATTCCAAAGTTTTTGACACAAGAATCACTCTCTTCCTCAACTCCTTCAATCACGTCTTGCAGACATCGGATTTTATCTTTTAGAGACGCAATTTCGATTTCTTTAGATTGAATGATTTCTTGCATGTGCTTGTTGCCTTCTATTGCCGTTTCCAAATCCTTCCTAAGCCGAGCTTCAATTTTCATCCACTTTGCCATTTTGGAAGGCTCGTCCTGTTGCAATTTTGCCCTCAAAATATCATTTTCCATCACGTAAGTCAATAGTTGCTTTTGAAGTTCGAGAATATTCCCTTCCTTCAAAATTGCCGATACCTTCATTTTACTTTTTTCACTGTACTGCAGATACTTTCTCCTGATACTTGCCTTCTCGATATCAGCCATGTAACCCAAAGACTCACTTCTTTGTGGACCCTCAGATGTCCGATGTTGAATCTTATCCTGCAAACTCTGATTTTCCTCCAAAGTAGCAACCAGCTGCTGCTGTATCTTAAGTTTCTGTTTGCCCACAGCCTCGGTGGCAAGTTCCAGCTTGTCCAACCGACTTCTCAGTTCATCACGTTCAGCTTTAACCTCCGACAACTGCCTGTGCACGTCAGTCTTTTCGAACAGAACATCGTCCAACAATTGTGACGAAGATTTTTCATCGTTCATCTCAGTATCTGGTTCTTCTTGGTACAGACCGAAGTTTTCGACTTGCTTCAACAGAACCAGACTCTTCTGGTCGATGAGTTCGAGGAGTTGCAAGAGTTCATCGTCTTCGCTATTGGTGGTGGGATTCGTTAAGCTGCTGTCACTGCTTATGCCACTATCTTTGTTGAGACTGTCACTTTTGGACAACTCCCGTTTGCTGCTTCCTTCGACAAACTTTGATTTCTTATCAGATATCTTTAGTGTATTGGCCTCCTTGGATAAAGCAAGATGCTGGTGAACGTCATTGATTGCTTGCATGAGCCGTTCTTGCAAACTTTCAAGGACGGCCATTCGACTCTGGAGGGCCTGGAACAAAAGAAAAATAAGCTTAGTTTTTCCATCAAAGTAAAAATTACAATATTTTGTTTTACGTAAAGATAAAATATTATCCAATAAACAGTTTCTAAAATTAACTCTTTCATTAGTAGTGAAGGGTGGATGTCAAATGTTATAACAATAGAGCATACTTCCCACTACAGCGCGTCCCAAAAGTTTAAAGACAGCTGTTTTTTCCAAGTTTCAGGGATTAATAAGCGAGGGTGAATGACCAAATAATTTATGCAAATATCTAAGAGGGCATTTCAAATAATAAAACGCTCAAACAACTCTGAAAGATCATAAATTTATTTTTAAAAAATAAAAACGAAAAAATGCTGTCCCAAAAGTTTATGGACAAAAGGTGTTAAAAGCTGTTTTTATTAATAAAAATATAAATTTGCATATTCTATTATTTGTACACGTGACGTAATAGCTTCCTGAGATAAAAGCTAGTGGGTTGTTCCTTTTTTGATTAATTGCAAAGATGCCTGCCAACGTGCAATCTACGAAAAATGAAATTTCACAAATTCATCGTTCAAAAGCTCGTGGGATGAGAGTTGTAGATATTGCTAAAAGAATTAAGCGTAGCAAAGCTGGAATTTGTCAAATCCTAGTGCAACGTGACAATTTCGAACCAATATTTCGTCCCGGAAGACCAAAAAAGACAACAAAGAGGCAAGACAGAGAAATTGGGAAACTTGTTTTGACTGAAAATTTGTCTGTACGACCTACAGCTAAAGAAATTACAGCTTCAGTATCAAAATCTACAGTCTGCCGAGAGAGAGAGAGAGAGAGAGAATCCTAAAAGCAAGTTTTTAAAATATCATAAAACGCGACACACGCCAAAGCTTACAAAACGCCATATGGATGCTCGAGTTAAGTGGGCAAGAAATTACATACATTACAACGACGAATGGCTAAGTTTGGCTTTCAGTGATGAGAAAAAGTTTAATTTAGAAGGCCCCGATGGACAGAAGTACTATTGGCACGATCTCCAGAAGGAACGAAGGCCCTTTTTAAGCAGGCAACAAGGAGATGGTCAAGTAATGGTGTGGGGAGCCTTCTTCTTCAACGGAACAACTGATATTGCTTTTCTGAAAGGTGACAATTCTGACGATTATCAAGGAACTCTTGAAGCCCACTTACTTCCTTTTGGGGAGTTGCTAGGGGGAAATAAATGGAAATATCATCAAGACAACAGCTCCATTCATGTGTCTAACTCCACTATCCAGGGGTATAGACGCCACGATGTTAAAGTTATGAAGTGGCCAGCTTTAAGTCCTGACCTGAACCCCATGGAGAACCCCTGGGAAATGCTTTCGAGGGATGTTTATGCAAATGGGCGCCAATTTGGAAGAGTTCCATATCTGAAGATGCAAATTGAACAAAGTTGGTTTAATTTGAAGCCCGAAATTCTCCAAACTCTTGTTTTAAGTATGCCTAATCAAGTGTTTCAAGTGATAATGAAGAACGGTTTGAAAATTTTAACAATAGTGCAAAATTAAATGGAAAAAAGGTCGTGTCTATAAACTTTTGGGACAGCCAAATTTATATTTTTTACATTTTCCCGAAATCTGTGATGTTGTTATTTTATTTGTGTATAGTACTGATATTGTATTGATATTTTAGATAATTAAAAATAAAAAAAAAATCTTGCAAAGTGTTTTCCTATTATAAAATTTAAAAAACACAGCAGTCCATAAACTTTTGGGACGCGCTGTAAGAGGTAAGAAAAAACCTCATGATAGTTAAAAAATTGCCATTTTTATTGCAAAGAAAATTGTAAAAACCTAAGATGTGAGAAAAAAGTTTTATTTTTGGTAGTTTGAAATTTTTTATAAAAGTGAATATTTTTATAAAACGTAGGTATAATTCTATTGAAATTGTACTTCTTCAATTCAAGATTCTTTTAATATTCAAAAAATTGAATATTAAAGTAAGCGGATAAAATTTGGTAAATAAAATGATCCATATTTTCGTTTTCATAATACTTGAAGGATTAATTTAAACAAAATTTATAACATTTTGGTTTCAACGTAGGGTGATCACTGCAAAATAAACCAAATTTTACTCATCTCAAACACCATTAAATAATATATCCGTACATGAAGAAAAGTTGCAATTATTTGTCAAACTCGATACCCGTGTTACTAAGAACTAGCAAACATCCCCTGTAAAATGTAACGGGAAAAAAAATCACTACCAACATTAATTGCCAAATCACATCAAAAACACACTGCCTGAGTGTACACTGCCGATTTCCACAAGAAATCGAAAAAGAAATCATGCGACATATTTAGGGCATAAAAACAGAGAATCCCCTTTTACTTGGTCGTTAAAGAGATTCCTGGACATGCTTCAGCGAAAGATTGGCCAATCACTGGGCTACAAGCTCTTTCAGACACGTGGAGGAACCACCAAGAGAATTTTTTTAATATCACTATCTCGTATTGGTTTTACCAAAAGTATCAGGTTTTAAAAAGCTTCTATTAAATATACGTAAAAACCAAGGATTTTAAACTAATTTCTCACATTCTAAGAGTTTAGACTCGGAACCCCATTTTGGAAAGAAAACTTTTGCTTCTACTACTACCTGTGATGGCCTGAACCAAGATAGTCTTTTTAATATGTAGTTTGTGCTGTGGTTAGTTATATTAAATGTCTTTAAAAACCTTCTGATTATTCCAACATTTATTCATCTACAACACCGGTTACCACGCCTCATTTTTTTGCACGCGGTACTTATCGTTGCACCCGAATTCTGCAAAATTACGAACTAAAACTAAAAATCTGTCACTCAAATTTCTCACCCCCAATAGTAAATTCTAATATATTATTTTAACCAATATCTGTATTATAAAGGGTAGGGGGGGGGAAATACTTTGTGATGAATCTTATTTTTAATTTCTATTAAGGGGCCATAGGAGTTCTTAAAATGTGCAAAGAAGATACTCCAAAGCACAGTTTGATCTTTCATGTCATTTTTTAACTACTCAATGAATGAGTATAATTTTTTTATATGTAATTCTACAAGATTTATTTATTATGAAACAAGTTTTAAAATTTATGAAACTTTAGCCAAAACTAAAATAAATGATATCAAACATGAAGCTATTAGAACACAGTGTGATTAGGCTTGCGCGGCAATTGTGAGGTCAAAATTGAAAAAATGACCAAGAAAATGACTTTATATTGTACAAATATGTACAAACAAAGACTTATACCTAAATTCTCAGGTCAATTTTAATTAGAAATTATTTTAAGAACTTTTTTCTAAAAAAATTAATAAAAATTTAATTAAAATATCTAATTTTTTAAAAAAAATTCTAATTAAAATTGAGCTGAGAATTTAGGTGTAAGTCTTTGTTTGTACATATTTGTACAATATACATTTTCATGGTCATTTTTTCAATTTTAACCTCACAATTTGCCGCGCAAGCCTAATCACAATGTGTTCAAATAACTTCATGTTTAATATCATTTATTTTAGTTTTGGCTAAAGTTTCATAAATTTAAAATTTGTTTTATAATAAATCTTGTAGAATAACATATAAAAAAATTATACTTATATATTGAGTAGTTCAAAAATGACATGAAAGATCAAACTATGTTTTGTAGTACCTTCTTTGCACATTTTTAAGACTCCTATGACCCCTTAACTTTCTTTGTTTCTGCACCCCATTTTGGGAAGTAAAACTTTTGCTCCTACTCTTAAGCCCAAAGGACCTGTGACGGCCTGCACAACGATATTCTTTTGTTCTTATTAATATGTAGTTTGTACCGTGGTTATTAAATCTCTTAAAACCTTCTGATAATTCCAACATTTATTCATCAAGCGCAACTCGTCGTCACCCATTTGCATACTTGCTCGCAAATCTCGACGCAACACGTCGTTACTCACTCATCTATGCACTAGTTTGTCAAATAATAATAAATTTTAAAACTTAAAAGTAATTAGATTTTATTACTAAATTACGATAAAATATACGATTTTTTATTACTTACTAAAATACTAGAAAAGCGTTTCAAATTCTTTTAAAGTCACTAAAAATATTCCAAAATGCAGCAAGTATTTTTATAGTATTTTTTTTTTTATTTTAGAATTAAATTATATTTTTTTCTAAGCAATTTTCTACTTTAAGTGTTGGCAACACTTTCCCCATACCATACCCAATTTCGGTCCCCATCTCTATGATGGCATTTTCCATGCTCTTCATGTCGTTAGCATTGGAGGTCACGTGATCCTCCACTCTAATACTTTAATTAAGATCTCTGTGGTTAACATACAAATACTAGCTCCATAAAAAGCAGCAATTTGAAGATTATATACAGACACTAGAATTTTGTTACCAAAAATCGTGGTTTTCAATGTATTAAAAAAAACCGGTAAGACCAGGTAACCCTTTGAAAATGAGAACCAAAAACCTAATTTTAATTGAAGACGTTAGGTGGAAAACAAGTAAAATCACTCTTTGGAAAAAATTAAGTTGGTTGCTTTTCATACAAATTATTTACGCATTGATGATAATGAGTGATTATAATCGTATATATGTACATACGATTTAACGTTGTTTGTGCAAATCAAAATGTTGGTGGATCCCTTCTAATAAAACCTGTACGAAAAGCTAACCAACTCAATTTTTTCTTCAATTATAAGTTATTCTGACAATTGACACTATGCCTACATAAATTATGGAAAATGTGCAATCCGATTCCCTTTTCTAATTTTCAACAATATATATTTGCTCTGGGACATTTTTAATAAATATTCATCAGTTTTATATACTTTTATTAACACTTATTCCAATACTGAAGGGTTTTGTTAAAGCGTAGTTTTCAGAATCCGGAATATAATAAACGTTATTGGCTTTTTTTTTAGTTCGCAACTCGAACAAAGAACTACTTAGGTACTTAAAATTACATAAATATAACATCGCATATTTTCTTGATCCTATTTTAAATTGTCGAAGGGATAGCGACACAGACGTAATGTTTACCTAGATCTAATAACCTACCTAGTCTCATGGACTTTAAGCTCTTGAAATTTTAATTCTGTGAAAATAATGCTTAGCTAAGTTAAAATTTTAAAATAGTGATAACAACAAAATAAAAGAAATTTAAAAGGAAAGTATCACCCTGATATTTAATTAGCAATTGATAAATTTTTGAGTAGTGTCGCAATCTATTAATTTGTCATTTTTAATTTTCAAAAATTATTAACTAAATAACCGGATGAAATTATTTCTTCAAATTTGTTTTTATTTTATTGTTATTAAGAATGCCATTCCTGGTAAAACTAAAAACATTTAAATAGGTTTGCATATCAAAGCAATACATTAACAGGTAAGATTTCAAAAGTAACTCATTAAATCTATGGAACTGACCACCCTTATCAAAAGCCATTTGGACTATTATTATCAATCAATATACATTTGTAGAAATAGTGAATCACCCTAATTATTTTCTGATTCAGTGTAATTTCCTTGCGAGACAATTGAATAATGTTGTTTCGTTTTGAAAAATGCTGCCAGTTTAGTGTTATAGATTTGGGTCAATTTGGCAGAGACTGCCTTGAAAAAGAATGATATTGCTTTAGTCTATTTATTTAAATAGAGCTCCTTCCTTTGAAAATACCTACATATATAGCATTTCCACAAGAGCAACCTACTATTTATTTTTTTTAGTGATAAAGAATTCCATAACTGGGATTTTCAAACGACAAATAAAATCAGCAGGTTACCAACCATATATTTACATTAAATTGCTTCGACTCAGGATTTCAAAGAGGCTGGGGAGCCCAGTAGGTTAGCCACTCGCCTAGCATGTGAAAGCTCCCAGGTTTGGGTCCGGGCATCGCCAAAATAACTGCCGAACTATAAAAGGCCCGTGCAGTCAGAAATGTCCGACGAATAATACCCCGTGTAAGGGAGTGCATGTTAAATATCCTTCAAAGTCCTAAAGCAGCGTACGATGTCGCCCTTAAAGGTTGCGTTGGATGCCTATTTAGGTGTCGGCTCGTTACTTGACTGTGGTTCTGAAATACGACGCCCGTCGCCCATAGCCCTAGTGTAGATCAAGTGCGACAATAATTCAAACCTAACCTAACCAAGATTTCAACACTTTAAAAACATAATTAAAAGAGGTTTTGAAAAATTTCAACATATATAGATAAAGTGCTAAATTGGTTATTTTATACCTTAAAATATAAATTTTGTTCTTAAAATAATGTTTTTTTCTTTTTAATAAATATATGCAGTGCTTAAATAAATCACAACACTTTTCATTTTCCTCAATTCTGAATTTTCGCTGATAATCTTGCTAGTTCAAATGTAAGAAACATAAATAAACAAAAACACACACACAAAAAAAAAGAAAATCAGTATGCTTTACGATCAGTCAAAATTTAAAAAAAAAAAAAAACCTAAAGTATTTAATAAATGCCTTTATTAGGTTTCTAATAAGGGAGATTTGAAAATGGCAGTATCGTCTTGCTCCCAGCAGTTAAAGGTTTTCTATGTTATTGGTCGTAAGAATTGTTTACATTATTTGGGCATTTTTCTTGGATTATTACGAAAATCTACTTGAACTAACTGCTTAAGTGTCCAACTTAAGGGGTCATAGGAGTCTTAGAAATGTGCAAAGAAGAAACTACAAAGCATTGCTTGATCTTTCATTTAATTTTTTAATTACTCAATATATAAGTACAATTTTTTTATATGTAATTCTACAAGATTTATTTATTATAAAACAAATTTTAAAATTTATGAAACTTTAGTAAAAACTGAAATAAATGATATTAAACATTAAGCTATTTTAATACATTGGGATTAGGCTTGAGCGGCAATTTTAATGAGAAATTATTTTTAGAACTTTTTTCTAAAAAAATTAATAAAAAATTTAAAATTTTGATTTTAAATTTTTTAAAAGTAATTTCTAATTAAAATTGAGCTGAGAATTTAGGTATAAGTCTTTGTTTGTACATATTTGTTCAATATAAAGTCATTTTCTTGGTCATGTCTTCAATTTTGACCTCAAAATTTGCCGCGCAAGCCTAATCCCAATATGTTAAAATAGCTTTATGTTTAATATCATTTATTTAAGCTTTGGCTAAAGTTTCATAAATTAAAACAAATTATATTAAATAAATCTTGTAGAATTACACATAAAAAAATTATACTTATATATTCAGTAGTTAAAAAATTACATGAAAGATCAAACAATGCTTTGTAGTTTCTTCTTTGCAAATTTTTAAGACTCCTATGACCCCTTAAGCTAAACATAAATCTTTTCACAGATGGTTTTCGCAATTTTGAACCGAGGTAAAGGCCGTCACCTACGCCGGCATCCAAAAATCCCATTTCACCCTTGATGTGACTATACGTACGCGGCTGCACAGTTCACAAATACTTTAGCACATGAACAATCAATGTGACAATCCACATTGTGGTATGTCTTTCCTGGAATTCGTAATTGGAAGAAAAAACTAGGCGTGTAATACTACACGACTTTCAATTATCCTTCGATAAAGCAACACAAATTTAAAGGTATGTTATGTATGCACCCTATAAGGTAATTTCAATAACTTTAAAATCTTAGTTCTATGGATGGAAACTATTCTTTCCGAAAGCCTGATTTCTATAAAATTTTATTTTGACGTCCTGCAGGTACTAGGAACTTCTGTACCAAATTTGAAGTCCGTTAGCTCCTTCAGTTCGAGCTGTAAAGTGGTTTCAAACAAATTGACAGACATAGAGTTCTGGATTGTTTTTAAAAGAGCTTCAGTTTCGTTTTTGAAAATACACTTTGCCATGTAAAAGATCCCATGAGTAATAATTTGGCTTGGGTTCTCTCGGCAAAAGTAAATCTCGGCATACTTTAACATCGACAGAGAGCTCAGATTAATTGTAATCTGACGGTCACAATTGGTAATCACCTAGATGGTGCCACAGAAAAATAGCTCTCAGTTCTGAGGAATATGTCGAGTCTGCAAAGGCTATTAGCCACCAATAAAGCAGCCCCATTGGGAAATGGGATTCCATGTTAATGGTATTCCTTAGCTGTTTTTACAATCCGTAGATATCTGCATATTTGTTTCTAATTTCGTATGTGCGGCCCTGCTACAATTATATTTTAAACCCTTCTTTATTCCCAAGTAGGAACATACATATATTTTTCCTAGTTTGAAGTGCGCTTCGAACATTCGTATTCTCGGATTATTTGACGCTTCGTTAACCCTGTAACTGTTTCCTGCACCATTCGATTCAAGGAACGGTTCGATTAGAGCTGTTTCCTCAAGTTCTATTGCTAACGCGTGTGCAAGTTTAGAAGGCCATGTAAAACAAGATTTTTTTTTTGCTCTCAAATTACTATCATTAAACGTGTTATAGAAAAAAGTTTGATTGTCATATAATAAAAATATTTATCATTGACTCTTTCATTGATTGCGTCAATGCATAAACATTAAACATTCTTTTTAAATATGTGTTAAATACAATGTCTTTGAATTCGCTGTTTTGACATAGTTTTTTTGCGCAAAACGTATGAGTAAAATTGAAAGTACCAATAAGGACAAAGACTTAGATAATGCACAAAACTGTATAAATAGTAAATTGCTTTTTGAGTTAACTCATTAACGACTATTGGCAAGGTTAGGTTTTGAATTATCGTTGCACTAGAGCTACACGAGGGCTATTGGCGACGGGCGTCGTAATTTAGAACCACAGTCAAGTGACGAGACGACACCTGAATAAACACCCAACGCAAACGTTAAGGGCGACATCGTACGCAGCGTTAGGAATTTGAAGGATATTTAACGCGCACTCCCTAGCACGGGGTATTATTCGTCAGACATTTTGGCTGCACGGGTCGTTTATAGGTCGGCAGTTATTTTGGTGATGCCCGTACCCGTACCTGGGACCTTCCGCATGCTAGGCGAGTGCCTAACCGACTGGGCTCCCCAGCCCCGACTACTGGCAAGAAAAGTTAAGTTTATCTCAATAAACAAAAATTATGAAGTATGACCTTGCAATTCTTAAGTGGATTGATAATTGATGCAAGCTTTGGGACAATGTCTAGCACCCCAGAGCCCTTGGTCACGAGAGCTGAAATGGCCCACTAATGGATTGCTGAGCCAAGTGATTTAGTTTAAAGACCTTAGCACTGAACAATTTATGTAATGAAGGACAAATTTAGCTACACAAAAAACAAACTTCAAAACCTAATTACTGTTTTTACATGCTAAAGAAGGTGTTAATTGATTTAATGGTATTCACAAATGAGTTGTTAATGATTTAAGAAGTCAATCAAGTTTTGGGTAAATAAAAAAAATTGGTTTGAAAACGCTTTGGAAGCGGGGATCTAATATAGGGGATCTAATTATTTGTACAAGGAACAATAAGTTGAGAAAGAACTATAATAGCCTATTTTCGTATTATTTAAATACTCACTGAAACCCTGATAGTACGGATTTTCAGATCGACGAAAAAAGTAAGATAGTATCCAATGTCCTGCCTTCCTAAAGAATATATTTATTCTTTTTATTGTAATTAAGCGTTAAGGACAAAGTTAAAACAGACTGTTGTAAAAAAGAGGAGTAAAAAAAAAGTGTACAGACAAACTGACACAAAGCAAAACTGATTAGTACCTGATGCCATACATTTCTAATAAAAATGGACTTTTTAAAATTGGACAGTCAGACTAGAATTTGGAAAGGGAGAATGAACAGACCCATGAACATCACCACCCCACGACTTTCATTTTTTAAAAATTCTTTCGAAATATTTATTCAACTATTCATCGATGTGGCAAAGCGGTTAAGTGAACAAATAGTAATTTTTGATGCTATTTAAATCAGCAGACCATCGCTTCGATTAGAAGGTAGATAGGTGTCCATCCGTATGTACAGACAGATGGAACACAACTAAAAATGATAGGTCGCTGATTCTATAATTTTTTAACGTACATATTAGTACTACATAAAGCAATCTTCAGTAGAGTAAAAGTTATTCTTAAAATGTATTTCATATACACAGAGAAATTTGTCGTTTACAAAAAGCACTTCATAACATTTTCAACAACAAAAAGTTGATGACTTCCAATCGAATAAAATATTCGACTAGATTTTAATGATGTGTAAACGAAACTTATAATTTATGCTACATTCTAAACGCAGTTGCTGGTTGTAGGAACATTTTACCACTCAGCATTTATAAAGAACAAAACAAATTACCTCATAACACGCATATAATCCTTAAAAATATCCAAAGGAAGCAACAATCTACAATCACAACACCTGTATGACACCAGAACTATATTCCACAAGGTAAAGAACGCCACTGAAAGAATGCGACATCAAACGAGTAAAATCGGTGCCAATAGATACGCATCGATAAATATTCCAATAAATTCTTGTTTGGCGGAGATTTAGAAGAAAAAAAATCGTAGGAAAAAGATATTGAAATTAAGAAAGTAGAACAAAATTCAAGAATTTGACTTTCGTTGGTGGCAATTATCAATATCCCCGATGTGACGTATGGTGGACCAGTGTAGGTGCTGCGTTAGGGTTGAGTGGTCAGTGTTATGATACGCGTTTGAATTGAAATGTTATGTTTGAATTGATACATGGTATTAGGATTGTATAAAAATTCCTTATAAGTGTGTCAATAAGGTAATTTCGACAATTATATCCTTCAAAGCAGCAATTGGTGGCAAAAATTTTAACTATAAGAAAACGAAGCAACACAGTAGGAAAAATAATTATAATTATAATAATAATTATAATATTATTAAAAACAATAAATAAATAAATAATAAATAACAATAACAACGATAACAATAATAATAACAATAACAACAATAACAACACCTAACAATAATATATTATTACAAAAACAAAAAATAACAAATAACTAATAAAAAACATAGGACGCCAAGGAGAAAAATTTCCCGTACAGGCGAACGAAACAAGAACAAATAATAAAGTCGGTTGATAGATATTAATGTCCTAGTAAAGTCGAGTTATTTAACAATGTCAAATACGGACGCAAATTTGACATTATGCTACCTATTCTTAACTAAAAAAAATCCTAACTGTCACCATATCTTAATCGACTTTTTCACTCGATCTCTCAATTACTTTTTTTAAACTAAAGATAGTCACATCATGTATCATATCATTGGATAAGAAAATTGATCATTTAAGTAGAATATAAAATTAGCTGGGAGACGTTGATGCCCAAATCAAGTAAATTAACAACGACCCATATGGCAGCAGATTTAACCCTGTAATGCATGATTTTTTTTTTCATCCCGAAAAAATATATATGTATCTTTAATACTCATACATTATGGAAAAAATACTAAAAAAAATTAACTGCAGTGGAATTAATTTCAATTTTTTAAAAAATTTCTATACGGCAAAAACCAACTACAAAATTCCAATATTCATAAAATGACTAGAAAACTACTAAATATAATTTAAAATAACCCTCTTGAACTATAATTATTTTTTCAAAACAATTTATTTGTATTTAGTAATATTAGACGTAAAGACCAAAGATGTAATTTCACATCAGTTAATAACTTCACTCCTTAATTTTGAATACACTTTTACTACTGTCATCTATGAGGGTTATTAGCAACTAAAACTTCAAAATGGAATGTAATAGAAAGAAAAAAACTCAGATTTGCCGAGAAGGAGCTCTACTTTAATAGAATAAAGTGGATTATGTTACTTGTTGGTTGCCATATGGCAACAGTATATGCAGGGTTATTAACATTGCCACCTATGCTTCACTTGGAGCTCCCTACATATCACCAGCCACATATTGGTGGACTTCTTTCGTTCTATGTTTTTATTGATTTTGTTTTTTTCCAAAAAATATCTACATCTTGTTTATTTTCTTCTTCCATAAATGTCACATTTCTGATTTATAGTTGGGACTATACCAAGCTTTGAATAAGAAAACTTTCTAGATAGATACCCAATACACTTTTAGTGCATACTTATAGTCGAATGTTATATAAGTTATTAAACTAAAAAGACTGTATAGGAAGTTTGTGATTAAAAAAAAACGATTCATGTTTCATGTGTGTCGAAAAAAAGTTCTGATGCGTGTCTGATTAGATTATTATCCCGAGTACATAATTTAAAAGATAACAATTGGTTAGATCTTTTTTGTGATTGGCCAAATTAATTTTTATCTAAAAAATATGTATGTTTATATTTTATGAACAAAAATATATTTTCTATAATACTCCTAGTATATCTATCTCCTATCTATTTTTCTCAATATGTATTAAGAATTCTTAAAATAAACCTTCTTAGTATATAAAAAAAAAAACTTTTCAAACGTACTTAGTTTGCCAAAAATATTTTTTAGTCAACAAAAAATATGCTACACTAAATGAAACGACTTTTAATATTTTTACTTAATGAAGTTCAATAAGTGAAATAGAGTAAATTAAAGTTATAAAAAAAGAGATAGAGAGTATATGGAATAAAGTATGAAAGTTAAAGAAAAAGCCCATCAAATTTGGTGCTGCCATCTATTTTTATTATTTATAACGCATCTTTTCTCCGGATTTTGGTGCTGCCATCTATGTTCACAAAAGTTCTACAACAGTCCCTTGTACACCAAATTGCTTATTTAATAAATATGCAATTTGGCTGATATAAGTATTTGCCAAGACCTGGTCAGTTATGTTTATATAAAAAATTACATTGACTGTAATGACGACTTCACTGGTCTTTTTTTAAGATAGTTTACAAATTATTATTAAAAAAAAGTTCAATGTCATTAACCTATTGTGTTTGCGAGAATGATAAAGTGTACGTGTATACTCAGGTTAATAATTTCGAATAAAATAAGCCATGAATTTGGAACTGTTGAATTTTTATGTCCATGTACTCTGTGATTTTTTAAATAAATAAACACAAGGATTAACATCAATAAGTTCAACTTCTATACTTTAAAATTCGAAGTTTTGATCCCGACTCTAAATCTAGGGGTGAAGTTTCCTGTATTCTGTTTTTCCATAAAGTTCTAAACAATAGAATTGATTCCAACTTCATAACTAGTACTGTACACCTCTTTATTCCAATAGATTTATACGTAAACGTCGATCGTCGTATATTTTCTCATAGTTCTTCCCCTTACTACTTATAGTCAAAATTTCTGTTTGTATAAATTTTATAAAATAAACAATAACTATTATCAAGACCTAGATATTTTTCTATGTCTTTTAATGATTTTAAAGCTAACTGGTTCCCAACCTTTATCTGTGTAATGTGTTTGTCTGTTGTTATACTCATTATTTCGTGTTTTTTTCCCTAATTGTTTTGTTCAATGTACATTGTAATAAGATTTTTATCTGTTATGTGCATTTAAAAGTGAATAAATGAAATAAATATCTGTTGCTTCATGCTTGTCCTTGAAAGAGTACGATGCTCCCTAATTTAATATCATCTTTTCAACAAAATTATAGTTCCATAAAACGGCTGATACATTCAACATAATGGGTGTTAATGTAATAATGTAAATTAAGATGACAGTCGCTGCACAGCTTTCTTTTGAAAGCATTTCTATGGGACATTGATAGGTTTAGAAGATAAATATCTTAGCAGCACTTCTATGATTTCAATTTCGTCATCGCAATAAGAAATCCCAGACGACTGGAAAATAAAGTGATCAAATAATAAAATTATTACGAAAAAAAAATTGTTGTGCTGTTGCCTGGTGACGGCGTCATTATTTGTGGTCGTCTGGACTATTGTAAGAAAAATGTTTTTTCTTTTAGATTATGCAGTTGAAGTATTACACTTGTCAGTTAAAGGTCCCTCGTTTGTTTTATTCTTCTTATTAGTTCGATTCGTATGGTTATCTAAAAATTTAAACTTTCTTAAGGAATTCTCAAACCAATAAGTGAAAAGGGCCGAATAAGTAAATTGGAACAAAATTAAAATTTTACAGTTTGCCTCATCGATCAGTTTTAGCTGTTTGATTAGCTATTGATCAGCATTTCAATATAAAATGTCATTATGTAACATTCTACGTTATTCATTTCAATAAAGCAACTAATTCAACTTAATTAGCCAAGATTGAATTGAGATACTAGGTATTGTGACTACATTAGGTATTGCCTCAAAAGAAAAGTGGCATATTTCTTATTTTATAAACATAAGAGATCGATTCTTGTTCCATTTAAGAATCCTGTACTAGAACAACTAGAACGGCTTTTAGGCAGACTTTTCAAACTATCCCTCTGAGAGATATAAGCAAATTGGCTGAAGTGTAGTTCTTGTTTTCACTGCCTGAGATTAAACTTGAAATTTTTAACTGAACATTTAATTTCTTAAAGTTTTTAAGAATCATGTTTCTGTATTTGGTGGTTATAAAATTCTCCTTCATGCTTTAAATTTTAAAATTTTATAAATTTTTAAAAACTATGTGTGCTGCTGGATAACCTGACAGTAATGTGACGGGTTTATAATTCTGTGTCCTTCAGAGTGCTATACCCCAATTTAACTAAAACGTTTAATACATAATACTGCATAATAATGGGAGCCTTTTGCATGCTATATTCGTCCCGTTTCGTTTATAGAAATGTGCGATGCAAGACACTAATGGACAATGGCACCGGACACGCTGCGTGGGATCAAAGACCGACATCCACTGCACTGGTCCATTTTGACAGAGTCGCAACTAACGCGACACTTGTTTTAAGGATATTGGTTCACGAATGCACAGTGAACTAAGGTAACTAACTCAGTGTTTATGTATTGTTCGTTCATTTTGGTTGTGTTGTAGCTCAAAGTTATTTGAGTGGCAACAATTGAATTAATGAAAGGGCGAGTGTAATGGCCACACCTACGGTGACGAGACGAATGCGTCAAACGTTTTCTTTTACTCTACATTACAAAGCAACAAAGCACTAGGCATTTAATGCGTTCAAACTAGAACGAACAAGCCTTTAGCGACGTCACAGCCACGTCTAACATTGTCTTGCACACCACAAACATTCCACGCTCTGCCTCGAACGAATTTTTATTGAAATAAAGTAAATAAAATGGGGAAGCTTTTTGTAATAGTTAAATTTTTTCAACTATTTTAAAATAATTTTTTTTGAAAGAAACGCTAAATTTGAAATGACCTTTTATGAACAGGTTTCACGACTTGATGATGACAACACATCCCGAGGAATGAAAATTAAGTTTCAAATTATTTTTTTTTTCGATTGGTGTTCTTTACCAACGTGGTATCTTAAGACTGGATACGTGGCCACAGGATGTATCCCACCTTACTGTTTCTTTTTTGACGATAACACCAGTTAAAATATTTTTAAACCAAAGTCAAAACCAGAGTGACAGTCCAATAACGGAAACGCATCAATGACGTCACCGGATGCAGGTACAACTGACATCGCGTGATGATGAAAAGGGATTTATATTAGGGTATTTTTATCGGAGATCAGACAAAGTTGGCATCAGTCCACTAAAAGCATTGCCATTCTTACGCTGGAGTTATGCACGATAAGCATCATTGGGAATCAATGTTCAGAGGATATTTAGTCCGACTTGTGGCTTAAGGGGTCTAAGGAGTCTTAAAAATGTGCAAAGAAGGAACTACAAAGTATAGTTTGATCTGTCATGTAATTTTTTAACTACTCAATATACAAGTATAATTTTTTTATATGTAATTCTGCAAGATTTATTTATTATAACACAAATTTTAAAATATATGAAACTTTAACCAAAACTAAACTAAATGATATTAAACATAAAGCTATTTTAACACATTGTGATTAGGCTTGCGCGGCAAATTTTGAGGTCAAAATTGAAAAAAAGACCAAGAAAATGACTTTATATTGTACAAATATGTACAAACTAGGACTTATACCTAAATTCTCAGCTCAATTTTAATAAGAAATTATTTTAAGAACTTTTTTCTAAAAAAATTAATAAAAAATTTTAAATTTTGATTTTGAATTCATTTTTAAATAATTTCTAATTAAAATTGAACTGAGAATTTAGGTATAAGTCCTAGTTTGCACATATTTGTACATTATAAAGTCATTTACTTACTAGTTCCCTTACATTACTAGTTCCTTCTTTGCACATTTTTAAGACTCCTATGACCCCTTAAAAGTTTCGTTGATATGTGTCAAATAAATTATAACAAAAAGCTTTTTTGGGGCTCCATCATCTTTATTTATACAAGGAATTACCAATTATATAATTTTTAGCTTCCTAAACTCCCCGGCGCAACAACCCATTACTGGGCCAAGGCCTGCCGTGCCCATTTCAGCTTTCATGACAAAGGGCTCTGGGGTGCAAGGCATATGTCCCGGTGAGGTGGTCAGCCTCACGCGGTACCTCCAGTCTTTAGTTCCCAAGCACGCTTGGTACCCATTTTATCAACCCACTCAAGGGATGAAACGATTGGTCAACCTCACCCAATCCGGGATTCGATCCCCGTAGCTGTGACGTGCCTCTTTTTGAGCTTTACTTAATTCAGCCAAAACATATAGTTACATAGCGTTAAATACCTTATAAAGATTGTTTTTTTCAATGTCAAATCTGTTATCCATTTATCGGCGACTTTGAATGGAGATCCTAATCACAAAATCACTTTCTCTTAAAGTTAACTCGATATCCCAAACTGACTGTGTCATGCTTTATATTAAATAATTTAGTTTTAAAAAAGATTTATTTAACTACACAGAGAGGCGCAAATAAAAGTGTCCCGGCTTAGAAGTAAGGATAAGTTTGGTTTGATTTGAATTATCGTCGCACTAGGGCTATTAAGGGGGGCTGCGAGGGCTATTTAAGTAAGGATAAGACTGGAAATGCTGCCAAGTCAAAAACCTATGCAAAAATAGGTTTATGTGGAGCCGTTGATCGTATCGACTTGGAGGCTTTCAGGCGCCTTCCATAGTTTTTCTCACTAAGTATCTCCCTGCATTTGTAACTCCATGAAGGGGATACTTTTGTTTGCGCCAGCCTGTACACTAGGGTAAACTAACCAGTGAATGAACGTTTAAGGCGCTGCGTTCGCCAGTGAATGAACACCAGTATATAATGACCGGGACAACCATATGTCAGATAGCATCCTACTACATGGGAGGAAGTCAGTGTTGCCAATCCATCTACACTCTTAAAACAGAAGAGTGAAATCCACTCCAGTTGGAGAAGTGCATTTTCGACACTGGAAAGGTTTGAATATTAACTCAGACTGAGTTAAAATCACTCGTTTGGAGTGATCCTATCGGAGGCTTAACACACAAAGAATCCACTCTTTGCAGGTAAGTGCATTTTCCAGACTGGAGGAGTGAAATTAACTCAGACTGAGTTAAAATCGCTCGTACGTTTTAAGAGTGTAGTGAAATGATTTTCAATCCTTATTGTTTAATTATATTTACCGAATGTTCATTCACTGGGGCCTGTTCACTCCACTGGTCAGTCTACCCTATATTATACAGTTTCTATGAATTTGTTAGGACATTAACTCACCTGTATGGCCACTACCGACTTCGCCTGTTCCTTGATTAGGAAAAAGACAGGACCATTGACCGCCATCCTTTCTTCTTTGTCTGCTTCGGCCGCCATATCTCGACCTGAAATACGTGAAATATAACATTAGAACTAAAGAACTTAAAAGGTTAAGAGGGACTGTGAGTCCCTTAAAGTTAATACATTGGTTTTGAAATCACAACGTTTGCAAAAGTATTGTTTTGCCATGTTTTCCCTTTTCACCAGATACAGGCATCACCATAACATCAGTTTAAAACAAAGTTGATGAGAAAACGGGATGAACCGCTTGATTTATCAAGAGTGTTTCTCTAACTGTATCTGCTTGGCGGACATTTGCGACAGGAAACCGGTTTCTCTCTTTCTTCTTCGCTTGGTCCAAGCGTTGGATCAGAATCGAGCATCGCGTATATCTCGGTAGGTATAAAAGTCGTGGTTTAGTCGTACTTTTCAATTTACAAATCTTAAAATTTCTCTTAATTGCTTTATAAAAATGCGTGATTTTCAATCAATCGTACTTTATTTTTAAAGCTTAACATGATGATGAACGAACAGAACACAGTCTTTTGAATAAAACGTGGAACTGGATTTCAGGGTTGTAGTGATTGAAGAAGCACAAGAAAATCAGAAACTGGTATCCTTACACCAGTATAGGCAATTACTCGCTATCATCGCCAAAGAGGCCTGATCAGGAAAGCCTTCTACGAAATCAATCGGTTTTTCCCGTGTACTCTTCAGTTGAAGAGAAAATATCATTCGGTTATTTATTTATTAATTGATAAAGTTTTAAAATAGTGTCGCCATCTGCTGTAATTTTTTGGCATTTTAAAACTTCACAAATATATTTAAATAACTATTATTTAATACCTGGAGAAAATGGGCTAAGATGGCAAAGTAATACTTCTGCGGAAGTTGTGACTCCAAAACTAATGAATTCGTAAAGTGATTCATTCAGTTTGTTATTCAACAATCTAGCTATAAAAAAAATTCCAAATAGTCTGTTTTATTTTTTTGGGTATTTTTTTTAAACAAAAACTACCCAAAAAATACGAATTAGGAAAATTTAATGATGATTTCTTAGTCGAAAAGTTAATCACTGAAGCAAATCTGGTAATTGGCATTCAAATCAATAATTAGTGCCAGATGATGAGTTATTCGGTTGGAACATTTCCTTGTATTTTTACGACTAGGTAGCTATCGTGTAGCTTTAGTTAGTGACGTTAATTCAACCTAACCTTGCTATTTTACGATTTTGAACACTCGAACTTAGATTTGTACTTGTTCAAAAATGAACAATTAGTTTATTTCCATTGTAACGAACGGGTTTAAAAAAACAGGATGTTTTTCTACTTCATCAGCCTCTATCGATGAAGACTCTATCGATGATTTAGTGGCAGCGAATGTGTTAAACAAGTAAACCACAGTTTATAGTCTTTTTGTTGTTGCTATTTCTAAAAATCTTGAAGACAAGACTGACATTTAGCCAGGTCCGTTGAAGACGGCAAAGCTTGATGAAGACTGCTTCCATGGGAACGAGACTCATTGCGGGAAGTTTGTTTTTTTTTCAATAAACGCCTCGTAACTTAGAGAAACGGTCAAGTGATGACGCCGATAACTGAACTGACACTCAACGAACTCCAAGAAATCGTTCAGTTTGCACGCTCAGATCTCTGGTTTCTCACACATTTAAATAGACGTCTGTCCCAGGGTACTCCCGGAACCTGTGATTCAGACGGTTATTTTGACAATTCAAGCCTGTTTATTGCGTGTTTAGAACCCAGAACCTTCTTGATTAGAGACTGTCCATCGTCTCTTTTATAGTTTATTGAGTTTGCATTGAATTAACTACAGCTACACGAAGTCAATTAGCGACGGGTAGTTGTTCGTATTTTAAATCCAAGTACAGGTGATAAAGCCACGTGTGGCTGACAACAAGAAACGTAACCTTGTAGCAACTGTGAACACGTAAGAACTTCGGATCACGACAGATTTAACGTTCCATCGGCCTCATATACAACGTTTTATTAGCCGATTTTTTTGCCCACCATATTTAAAGGATTTCTAAGACTAACCTCGAAAGATATCGTTAGTGGCAAGAAGCCTTAATCTATCGCACCCCACCGATGCTGTTGCTATATTGGTAATTAGCATAACTATATGCTGCATACGATTTTTCAAATAAACTCATTCACAATGCATAACGTCACCAGGCCGGAAATTGAGATCTGCTATATTCTTCAAACAAGATTTATAATCTACTAGCAGTATGGTCCCGCCTTACTGGGAACCCGTTAACTTCGCATTGCTTCGTTTTAGAGGCATGCTTACTTGTGAAAATACACTCAAAAACAAAACAAAATTAAATTCGTGTTGGCGCATGCACACTTAAAAAAGCAAACACTAATAGAGGATGAAGCAACCGTAGGGCGAGCGCATATCTCAACCAAACCAAACTCAATCAATCGAACTAATAGAGGATGGCGTCAAGTCCTCGTTTCGGCCCGGTCCATGTATTTTCAAGCCCTGTTATGGTCCCGCAATTCCACGTGGATGACGTTTTTTTGAAACTAATTATATTAATTAAAAATCACAATCAAATATGAAAAAACTAAGCCTCAGGTGCACACGTAGGTATTAAAAGGAACCTATATTAAAAATTTCGAATTTTTTAGAGCAGTCTAAGTAGGTCTTTTGCGATCCACAGACATACACACAGACAGACACACAGACAGACTCTTTCTTTTATTATTATAGATAGAAAAAAAAATATGAACTCCACTTAGTTTTTAAAAAAAACTTATCCATTAGGTTGCAAATTCGTTTCATTTACTAATTAAATATAGATTCGGGAGTTCCTCGATCCTGCATTTGTTTTATAATGAAGGTATGAATCACCATTCGAATAGACGAGTTTGACTTTATATTATTAGTAACGTGAAGTTAATTATCCAAATTCGAAGTAAAATGCATGCAATAAAAATTAGACTATTAAAACCGATCAAGATGTGTGTGCTAGAGTATTAGGTAGTGAATTAATTATATATGTAGTTAAAACCCAATCCTCAAAACTCCCGGAACAAGTTGGGAAATTAGTTCACCAAAATTAGTTTTCGCTCCAAAAAAAAAACATTGATGCTTTCGTATTATCTTGAAGTCTTTAATTCTAGTTTTATTGTATGAAACAATTATTAAAAAAAGTTCTTTGATTTCGATAATGAAAGAGTATGTTGGTGTTCTTAAAATTGTTTCTGTTAGTGCCACGAAACCAATCGTAGAGAAGATAAATATGTAATTATAGTTCAAGATGCATAATTTTTAAAAATTTACATTGAGATTAAAACTACTATAAGTGCCATACTAAAAATAAACCGAAATTGGGTTAATAACTAAATAAAAGATTTTTTTTTCAAATAAATGTATTAAGAGTTAATATTCAAACTTGCCGATTTTTAAACTTGTTTTAAATCATCATTATGATGATTTTTTTTATGTATTGAAAAACAATTAGCCCAGTCATTTAGTAGTTTTCAAATGCAAAAGGTGGGGTCAAAGGTTTTAAGTTTTTAATATTGATGCTAAGAAAAGGAAATTATGGTTGCCCACCAAAATTTCAAAAGGCACAACTTTGGAGAGCCGAAAAACCTCGAAATTTTTGGACTTTTTAAAAAAAATTTTAGTATAACTCTTCGGATTGATTGAATGCATATTTTTTTGGTTTGAATATTTTGACTTTTAAATAATATATTGAAAGAAGAATTCTTTTTAAATATTTATTATTACTTTTTTTAAAAATTTTATTTACTTAATTTTTCTTCGTCAAAAAAAACCGCAATGTAAATCGAAGTTTAGAAACAAGTTTTTTTATTTTTAGGTGGTTTACACTTATGCAGATACGACTTTGGCGATGGTCAAGTGCACTTTCTCAGTCGTTTGGTGGACGGCCTTGGCTCATCTCATAAAAAACAGCGGGTGAACTAGAGGGGTGTGGAATAGAGGGCGGAGTTGAATTTGAGAGTACTATGTTTTTTCTTCGTCAACGTCATCAGATTCTTCTTTTTCCCAGAGTCACGTCTTGTACGTTTTCGCAGTTGACTTCACAGCAGTTCTTGCAAATCGCTGACCACCTGAGGTGGCTTTTTGGCACAAACATGCCCTCCCACAGGTCTTTTTGCAGCTGCACGAGACGACATACACCCTTAAAACAAACGAGTGATTTTAACTCAGTCTGAGTTATTTTTTCCCTTCTTCAGTGTCGAAAATGCACTTCTCCTACAGGAGTGGATCCTTTGTATGTTGAATCTGTGACAAGATCACTCCAAACGAATGATCATAACTCAGTCAGAGTTAATATTCGCTCCTTTCCAGTGTCGAAAATGCACTTCTCCTACAGGAGTGGATTTCACTCCTTTCTTTTAAGAGTGTTAAGCAAGCACCCAGGCGCTGGGTCCTGAAGCATCATAGATGGCCGGAAACCCTCTCGAAGGTGGGCCCACCCCCCATTCCTCAGGAGTGATGTCATTTTTCAACGAAGCCGGAACTTGATGGTAACTCCGGAGGAAATGTCGGCAAGCAGCTTTAGATAGTGCAGTTTGTAGGGAATTTTATTCTCTTTAAAATGGTTTTAATGGATAAGCAATTGGACTTTTAGTCACAGAGTTATATTTAAAAAACTAAAAAAAAGGCCACAAATTTCGAGTTTATTCGGCTCTCCAAAGTTGTGCCTTTAGAAATTTTGGTGGGCAACCATAGTTTCCTTTTATTAGCATCATTATAAACCACTTCGAAACTTAAAACCTTTGACCCCACCTTTTGCATCTGACAGACAATTTTGCTGACAGAATGACTGACTAAATTGTAAAAATACAATGAAATTAAAAATTATTAAAATTATTTTACTGAATTTTGTTTTGCTGTTAAATAACACACGCGCGCATGCGCACACGCTCACACACATTTTTTATCAAACGGCAATGTGTAATGGACAAGGTGAATATGTAACGAGAGAAACAGTTTAATTTACCATTCCTTTTATGAAAAAGCACAATATTTGTAATGTTTAAGTACAATATATCTAATTGAGTACGATATTTTGATTCTAAATATAACTATCACAGTGTACAGTGTTAACTCACTTAAAATGTAGTACTTTATTGCGAACTTAAAAGCTCTTATACATACGACGTATTTTAGACTTTCAGTTACTTTTTAAAATCGTGTTCGCTAAAAATGAGATATGAATTTTACGAAAGAATAATAACCATTTCCTCATCAGATTAAAAGTTCCCCTTTCTGTTATTAGTCACGATTTAAATGTTTCGCGTGCAGTTTGTATCCCACATTACGATAATGTAGAAGGTCAAACGAATTTCTTTAACTTCTCACGACAGCATTGACATTTACTTTAACTTTCTTTCTAGTTTAAATGATACGAATCAAGAACGGAAACATTTTTATAGTTCAAGGTGTGACAAAAAATCGATAAGAGTTTCGAAATGTTACAAACAGATTTCGTATATTCTTCATATATAGCTTAAAGGTTTACACGTTTAGCATTTAATTAAAGAAACAACTACATGTGTTTTACTTTGTCATTTGTTTCTAATTTCTTCAGTTCTACAAAACCAATTGAAAACTTCAAAATGACATTAGTGAGGACTCAGAAAAGAATAGTACACTGCTCAAAACAATTAGGGGAGCACAGGTTTTAAACCCTTTCGCTCCCAATGATTCCATTGGGAATCATCAGCTTGTGATTTTTTTCTGACTAAGTTAAATTCTTCACTTATGTATCGTTAGATACATCGTTAGATGGAAGAATAACGTATTTTGAAGAATTTAATATTTGTTTTTATATTGATGAAAATATGAAAAATATGGTAAAATAATTTTTACTTTAAAACTGCTTTAGAAAATAAATTGACCCTAAACTTTTCATGCTTGCATTTTTTAGATGTTTAAGAATATATTTAAACTATTTTTAACAAAAAAAGTTTTGAAAAAATTATTGTTATAATTTATTAAAAAGTTATTATTCCATTTCCCCCCTTTAAATTTAAGTATTAAAAACTTAAGATTTTTTTCTCCTGTTTTTTACTATTTCATTTCGAATGTATAATGAACCTATTTAACAAATTTTAGATTTATAGGATAAAAATTAAAAAGTTGGGAGTGAAGTTAAAGTTGGAATTAAAAAGTGCTCCCCTAATTGTTTTGAGCAGTGTACAATTCTTTAAAGGAGATTAAAATCTTTTTGGGTAAAGAAGAACATAAGTTCATTTGCCTTTATATGCTGAATTGAAACAAAAAAAAATTAATTTGGAAACACTTTTTGCTGTAAAAAAATAACAAGATCTGCAATAATTCTCGTGAATCGAAATTTTTTAGTCACCACCCTATATATCAATACATTTATGGATATATACACAATAATGCAACTTCAATAAGTTTAAAATAACAAATTTTCCAAATCAGCTACCATTTGCGAATGCGCGATTTCCTCACGTTATATTATGACGCACAAACAGATACTGGGATTTTGTGTAGGGGAGAGTGTTGTACCTCGGGACGCTTGTACCTTGGGACACTGACAATTTCTAAGAATCTATTGGCAATATTCATGCATTGTTTATTTCTAATAGTAACCTCAACCAACAGACATCATCATAATAAAATTTAACATTAGCATCATTGAGTTGATGAATTGGTGACAAAAAATAATATTTCATTTCTCCTAAGTAAATATTTTTCTTATTCCAATATATTTTTTACCTTTGTACTTTTACAAAAAGTCAACTGCAATTCATTTTCTTCATAAAAGAGAAGATTTTAAAATATTTTGGTTATGAGAAAATAATTATAGGGGAGAGTGGCTCACCTTGGGACACTTTTTTTCTTCTAATTTTATCAATTTTTTAATATTGAACAATTATTATTATAATTTTACCAAGTATTCTTTTAAACTTTACCTACATTATTAAATAGCTTTCGATGACATTTCCATCATAAACTTTTTTTAAAAAAAATCGTTAGTAAACTTGTATCTTGTCCCAAAGTGTACCACCTGGTGGGGCATCTTGGGACAGTCAAAAATATACTTGAAAATTTCAATAATGAATCACTTGGAAGCATTTTTTCAGCAAAAGAAAAGTATTTTAAATGTAAAGATAACTATTTTCAATTAATATTTGTAATTTTGGTTACAAAGCAGCATTTTATTGAGAGTTAGATACAAACAAATTGTGAAGAAGCATCGAAAACCATTGTGAAGCCTAATGAGTTTCTAAAATAAAAAAAAATGCCTTTTAATAAACACAGGTTGTGTATAATAGATAAAAATGCTATCTTTTATATCTTACGCAATATCTTTTTGTTAAAATATTTCAAAAAAAAAGTTTAAGATAGGTATATCTTGTGTCCCAAGGTGCACCACCTCCACCTGTCCCAAGGTGCACCATATACCCATTATGAAATTTTAGAATGTTATGCTGTTAGGATTAGCACAAGAACTGTTACTATGCCTCAGTTTTATAGAGAAAGCTCTAAATTTTAATATACTACCTTTTACTTCAAAATATTTTCATTAAAATTCCACTTTATAACTTATCAAACTTTTACATGAAAGTAACGAGACAGGTTTGCAAAGTAAAAAATCTTAATAAATTCTTAACTGCTTCATCAATGAAAACAAAACACATCTGAAAAATAGATCATGCTGCTATCCATCAGCATCGGCAAGAGCTACGATTTAATTTAAAATTTAGGGCAAAAAATAAAGCTGCCCCGAGGTGTACTGTGTCCCAAGGTGAGCCACTCTCCCCTAATGCATTTAGATTAACCACTATCTTGCTTTTATTTAAACCATGTAGTGTATTGTACCTTGGAACAGGTCCCAAGGTACAACGTATTCATGATTCTTAATAATTTGGATAAATAAAAATATCTTTATTATTTATTTTAAGAGTAATTCCACAAAACGTGTAAAATAAAACTCAGCTTTGTTTTGGATACAGTTTATAATGATTGAAGTTTGAAAATATAATTCTGGCAACACCTGATAAATCTTTTTCCTTCCATGTGATGAAATGTTCTAAAGAGCACAGATAAGTTTGTTTCCTGACACAAATTAGTTCAAGTGTATGACTATTGACTGAATTATAAAGTATGTCCCACGGTACAACATCATATTGTACCTTGGGACATTTTATACTCTCTACAATAAATGAGTGGCAATTTTTTAATTTCAAGCTGCCAGAATTAAAAATATATATATATTATAGAGGAATACATTGGTGTGTTGAAATGCTGCTTTTAAGTTTTTATTTTGACTAAAATTATCTAAAAAAAAAATTAAAATGTAAAAATTGTCCCAAGGAACAACACTCTCCCCTACCAAATGTGACCTCCGTAGCTGTTTTAGTTCGAGCTCTAAAGTGGTTTCAGACAGACTGACAGACGTATAATGTTCAAAAACCACTGTTTCGCAATCAGCACACCCTCCAAAACGTGTAGAAAACAAAATCTCCGTTTTGGATGTTTGACCCCATGGCAATACTTTGGTTACCTTGTATTTAATATTAGGTAAATGAAAATAAATACTTTAAAATACAACTAACACCTTGCATGAAGAAATGTGAACTGTGAGAAATGTGAAGAATGGTATAAATATTTGGTCAACATTTATTTTGCAATGTAATCCTCTGAGGCCACTTTATACAATCACTTCGTATTGGAAATCACGGCAATATGTCGAACCTTTATTATCACGCAACCTTTTGACATTTACAATAGAAAAAAATCAACTCAACGAATCAAGGTTAGATTTCGAAAGGAATAAAAAACATAAACCTTTCTCCTTTTGTCACGCCAAAACTTCAATAAAAAATTTCGAGAAAAATTATTCCAATAATTTCAAATAAATCGCTGAAGTCTTTCAGAGAAGTCCCACTTTCTTCTTTCTTCTAACTGTTATTCTGCAAAAGCTAGTACCATTATATCTTAAATGATTAAACTTTTTTGAAACTTTGATGTCTGTATTTTTTACATGTTTTGCAAACAAATTCTAAACAATATAGTCAAATTTTATGTTAGGGATTGACCAATGAAAAAGAAGTTTAATACATTTGTAAAGTTGATCAAATTTTTTTTGAAAGCTGTTAATGGTAAATAAAGGTAGATTTTTTATAATATGATAGTGTTAATTATTTTTCACATAATTTTGAATTGGTGGAATCTTCTTCAAGCCCACTTAGCTCAAGTATTCAGAAAAATACATGAAATTACAGGTTTTCTTTTAAATATCTCGAAGACGGAAACACATTTATTTGTATGAAAGTGTAACATTTCTCCTCACTGTTTTATAATTAAAAATATGTATCCAGAATTTAACTAGTATTTATAAAATCCCATATAAAACCTCCTCATTGCAACATAAGAACACGAATACAAGCCTTCAACGCCAACAACAAGGTTTGTTTCGGACACCCACATGACTAAAAAATCTCATCAAATAATCATTAACCGTGAAATAAGAAAACACGCAAAAACGTCATCAATAACAAAGTTCCTTCTAAAAAAACAGTTAACTGTTATAAGACCTTGGTTTTGCGTTAATCAATACAAAGCGTCATTCCCATATCACTTCTCAAATCCAAAGAATAGTTTTTTATGCGACATATGATATTTTTACTCGTTGCTAAGACAACGAAAGCGAGAGGGAGTCATAGAAAAATACAAATGATGTCCATTTTATTCCAACTTGGTGTGAAAGACCGAAATACTACAGAAAGTATAAGGCGTCACAAAAAAAATGTCTTTCCAACGTAATTTCTTCGAAAAATCTCCGACTAATAACAATTTTCAATATAAATGACACTTAAAATATTCATTTAATGGGGTTATGATACGCCGAAGATAGTAAGAACGCCAACGATTTTTTTTATTTGTTTTCTGGAATTACTCTTGCTTTGGTATTCGAAAATGAGTTTTCTAAGAATATTTTACTAATTAATTTCGTTAAATGCCAACTTCTTGCTGTGCTGTTGGTTGTTTAAATCATTTGTTAAAGACAGCTTTCATAGAAAGAAAAGTTTTTGCATCTATATCGGTTATTTTTAGAGTGAAACGAAGCAACCAATGAAATCGCAATACAGAGAAAAAGAAAACCCCCAAGAGCATCTCTCACATCATAAGAAACATTCCCATTATCAAAATATTCCGTGCTGTGTTTGATACAGTTTGGTTCAATTTTACACCTCTATATTAATCTTCTAGAAAATAAAAATATTTTGTTATAAATTTCAGGGAGTGTGGTGTTTGCATTGAATCAGATTTTTTTTTATTTTTTATTTTTTTAAATCTTTTCATTCTCAATGACAATTTCGCATCATCACCATTTTAGAATTTTTTTTCTGATCGTCTATAGCCATTTATGACATCAAAAAGCACATCATTTGATTTTTAAAACACTTTTTCTATTAGAAAATATTTTTTTATTAGCTTCATTAGATGTCAGCCCTATTCTTATTTTTTTTAAATTATGATCAGAAGCATGATGATGCCAAATGGCATCACTGGGACTGAAAGGCATAAATATAGAACCGGACTGAAAAAATAAAGATACAAAAAAAATTGACTCCGGATGGTCAGGCGATTTCCATAAATTCCTCAGAACTCCTTTAACTTATTTTATGACGGAAGTTTGAAAAATTAGGCGATGCCACATCAATGATGCGTGAAATTACGTAGAAGACGCCACATTTCCGAAAAAATTTGTGTTTTTAAAATTACTTCAACAACACATTAGAACAACAATTGATATTTACAATTGGAACTAGGTCAAAGAACGCACTTCCGTAATCTATACTCGTGAAGCTTAAGAAAGATTCCAATTACTGTTCAAGTTCCCTGAAAATCGCTGTAAAATTACTCTAATATATGGATAGAAAACAACGAAGTCATCCTGTAATATTTGTGTTTGAAGCATCAAAAGTATTAATAATTTCTATATTATCTGCAGTAGCACTGACTGAAATAATGATAAATCAATACTGCATGGTTTATATGAACTAAAAAGAATAATTTCCATTTAAAAGGTATATGTATAGTGTTGATATTAATTTAAAAAACCTAATTTCAAAGAAGATACTTTTCATGTGCAGTTATAAAAGTAAATAAGTATAACAATTTTATGCATATTTTTTATATTAAACCTAACTAAAAACCACATTATTAAACACCACCCACAAAATTAAAAAAAACCCTACACAATCAAATATTGAATAAAAGTAATTAAACTATCATAGGTTTAAAAATACTATTTAATTAACCTCATTTTGCTTTTTGATTTCGGTTATTTCTTTTCGTTCAAACATATCAGAGGTTGGGAAAAAAAAAGAACATGCTTTGCAATTTTTTACATTTTGTCACATTTCTCATAAACTAGGAACTATGTCATATACTTTTGACGACTCGTTAGTACTATATGGCCGCCCCGGTGGCTCAATCGTTACGATGCTGGCCTTTTGAGCTGCTGGGGTCGGGTTCGAATCCCGGTCAGGCATGGATGTTTGTGACCGTCAATAAATATTGTTATTTGTCTATGTGTTTGTGTCGTCCTTCTTGTGTGTCTCTTGTGACTGTCTCTTCTGGCGAGCTGGGTAATGGGCTATAAAGCCTACACTATCCCTTCTAGAGGGCGCAATCACTGTCATTTGTCATTTGTCAAGTACTATATGATACGTAGTATATAACTATATAAATAACTACCGCACGTAACTACCGTATACGCAATAACTACCAAAGATAAAAACGATTCGGAACAGCTGTATCTTTTAAATTTTAAGAAATATTAGTACTTTTAGGGAAATATTTACCTAAAAAATTACTAACATTCAGTAAAAAGAATAACATTCATATAAAATATTTTAAAGTAAATAGGAATTGAAATAAAATAATAAGTTGTTTTTGCGGTCAAATATTGTTCATAAAATTTCCTTTAAAAAACATTTTACAACAACAGTAAAATATGGTTAACGACAATAATAAAAATTGTTGCGACAACAATTTAAAATTATATTTAATTATTGATATCTTTGTTGAAAATTTGCTGTTTAAAAAAATTGTTGGTACAGTTTGGTTCCATTTATCACCTCAGACTACTTTTCTTTCTTCAATTCGAAAGAATTACAAAAATGTTCTTAAGAAGTCACAAAGATCTTAAAGAACTAAATAGCCTACTTTCCTGTTCGTAAAATTCTTACGGAAATTCGAATAAGAAAACAACTAGATTCCTAACAGTAAATATCAACAACCATTTTTACTCTAGATTTATATACACATTCGAAAAAAATAGCTAAACACAGCATCCAGCTATAGTTGAAACTTCCAAAAGACAAAATCAACTATTTTCCTTAACACGTCGGCTGCTAAAAAGGTATTTGCTTCAGAATTTTATTTTCTTGTCATTTTCTGATTCCTTCTCCCTTTTTAGAATATATAACTAAGATAACATTTAGCATGTCCCATTAGCCCTGCACCCAGTCCTATTAGACCCCACATATGGGGGCTAATGGGACATTTACATGTTTGTTTTAAACGCTCAGTAACCAGCATATGGTAATGTGTTAACATCTGTCGAATGACTTTTTAAGTAAATGAATCTTCATTTTATGAGCTTGTAAAAAAAGAAATGAAAATTTTTGTATTTTTGCTGAAATACAGTGGTTGAAAAAAATTGTCCCAATAGCCCCCACTCTCCCCTATATTTCGCCCATATAAAATCTGCTGAATAAAGGCCTCTTTGTTTTTTGCATGATTAAAGCGGTCTAAATAGTGGTCTCTTCCAATTGATTTTTTTTTTTCAAAATCTGTGGTAATGATTACAAGTACAAACTTCCGTGTACTTTTCAAATTTCTACTAAACATAATCTGTAAAAATAATATGGAAATGATCTACAAAATAAAACTTGTTAGTAGTACCATCGTACCTTAAGTATAAATACCAAGTAGATAAGATTTGACATAGAAAATAGCCAAAAGATATTTGATTCGGTCTTCAACTGAAATTTTTTTTACAATTTATTTGGTACCCATTAGCAAATCATTAATATTTCAAAGAGATAAAAGTGGGTTTCAAAATGTTTAATTATACAACCACTTCCCCCCCATGCATAACTTCAATTAATTGTCTTAAAACAAACTTTTAATTAATACCTTTCAAATGAGTTACGAAACCCAATAATGACTAAGATATATTTATCAATTACTTTTAAATAAACCAATTAAATATTCTTAACTGGTAGCAGGAAAATTAATGTACCTCGGCTAACTTACCCTATGTCTTACGTCTCGTATCCGAAGCGTTGTAGCATCTCGAATCATTTAATCTCCATTAAGCGCTTGTAAATGTCGTGCATCACTCATTTGGGAAGCATGTGATGCATGAAGAACACAATCTGAAAATAAAAAAGGTCGATTATTCTTGAGTCACCATTACAAATGACATTTTCCAAATTAGACAATTATAGCAGTTTCAGAAATTTAATTACTGAAAATGTTATAAGCTCTATTGTTTCATTGACCCCGCAGTTGCGTCGGATGTATAAGTACGAGTTTTTACAAATTAAAAAAGTAGCTAATCTATTTAAAGGGCATTGAGTTGTAAATTAAATACTAAAGTATACGTTATTACGTTATAATTAAATGATAAGCACATTCAATTATATTAGAAATAACTAAATATTTTTAGCGAAAAGTAGTCAGGAATATATTTGGTGCAGTCAATATCAATGGTCTATCTATGGAGACATATAGATACAACAATTAACTATATAAATTATATAAGGAAATTTACATTGTAAAGTTTTTGAAAATTCAACGAATGAAAGTTGCAGGACATATCTGTAGAATGCAGCCTTCCGCCATAATTTATAGAATTTTCAACTACAAATTAATAGGAACCAGGGCAAGGGAAAGACCCACATAGGGATGGACACAATGTATCAATAAAGATTTTCAAGTTTTGAACATAAGGAATTGGAAAACCATTCTAAGAAGAGAGCAGAATGGAAGCCGAGTTCTTGAGAATGCCCTTCCCCACACTGGGTTGTAGTGGCAATAGAAGAAATATTTTTCGTTTCGTCTTTTGTTTAATTGTACCGAACATTTTGAAGTATATGTTTAAAGCGTTGAAGACCTCTTAAAGTTTACATTGCCAAACAAATAAAACTGCATAGAAGTACCACTACTTCAATTACTTATATTTGACTAGCAATTTAATATTTGAGGATTAAAACTGAAGAAAACAAACCAACTTATAAGAATTCTTTAAATATTTATAGAGGGAGAGTTTGATGAAAACTCTAACAATTACCTATCAAAGGGCTAAAAAAATTTAAACTTACTGAACAATTTTAAGTTGCGGCTTGTTAAAACTGAATTATATTTAATTTTATCAACTCCTTTATTTTATTAGATAATACTGCAAACTATTAAATAAAGCATTCTGCATACTAAAAAATAAAGAAGTTTTAACCTATACATTTAATATATTTTTGGTTTAAATGTATTTTTTAAGATTAATGAAATATCAAAAAAAAAATTATCAATAAAACATATTTACTATTGCTTTAAATGTGTTTTTAAAAACTTATTAAAAGTATTAAGTATCAAAGTGATTTATAATTTTATTTGTGCAATATAATATTACGTTTCAAGTGAAAAGAATATCATTACAAAACATGAAGAGTCTGTATGAAAAGTTTAAATCATAAAAACTCATATTTTGAAACATTAACGCTAGAATAAAAGTTTTTAACTCGCTTCACATCTGTTTTAATATTCCATTCCACACATACTACTTCCGAAAATTTGCATCAAACTACCGTTATAAACATATCAATATCAACCAAATTCTATTTTGTATTCCAAAATCTGAGCAGGCAGAACTAAATCGATCAGAATCAACAACACAGTCTCTTTATACGTTTCAGTTCAACCGAACCACGAATTTGCACATAATCTATCTCATTCAAACACTACCTCGGCGAAGATTATCCACTCAAAATGTCACCCGTGAGAATCCAAAAACTCGGAAAGGAATAAATTAAGGAACAGTGATAAATTAGTGACCACAGGGACACAAAGTAAAACGTGTGCCGTTTTTCTCGTTATGGCCGATGAATCTGATCTTCACAGTTTGGTAGTGATGCGTGGACTCGTAAATTTATTAATGTGGCCCTTTATGGGATTCGAACGAAAAGTTATCGTCTGCGTCTTTACAAATAGAATGGAAATGGGGTGAATGCCTTTCTGATTCTAATTAAAGTTAACTTACTTTTAATTGCGTTAGTAATTTGCAATAAAAAATTGGTACAGCTGTGGAAATAAAAAAGTACCCACTAGTGATTATTTTGGCCGTTAGTCATCCTACAGAATCGGACCTTTTTGACATTGTGAGCAACTAACATTTTGAGTTAATTGCATGGCACAAAATTTGCATAAGGAACCATCTTCATATTAAAAATGTTACTAACTTTAAAATTTCCAATTGCAACACCCCTTTTTGAATCCATATTTCAAATCTCTGACCTATGTTAATACGAAATGCCAAATTTTGTTAGTTTTTAAGCAGTATTAGAGGAGTTAGGGACGTGCAAAGTTTAGGTCCCATAATGTTAATTGAGTTGCACATAAAAAACTATCCCGATCTATAAATAATTAAGATAATGAAACGAATTTTTTACTGAAAAGAAATTATAATAACCCAAACAAAATGCATTCAATATTGGGGTATCTAAAACAATTTTTATATTTTTAAATAATTATTATATTAATTTTTTAAAAAAATATGAATGGAAACCCCTTAATATTTTTAAAGAAATAAATTTAAGACAAGAAGTTTAAGCGAAATCCCAATTTTTAAATTTTTTTATTCAGAATTTGCTGAGTAAATCACAAAATACTTTTTAATTACCATTTAGGGGACTGTGTATAAGATTACGTGTGTAATTGATAAATAAAGACGGCTTTGCATGCATGCTTGCTTGTCATTTTCGAGATGGTCCACAAGTGATTCGATTAAATAACTCGTCAAATATTCATCCAAATGTAACAAAAACTTAGATTTAAGGGTTTTCAAGAGTGCTTAACCTTTCTAAGTTATTAAAATTGGGTGTTGCTATTGGAAATTTCAAAGATCGTAACATTTTTAATATGAAGACGGCCCTTTATGCGAATTTTGTATCGTGCAATTAACTCGGAATGTTAATTGTTCACAATCTCAAAAAGGTCCGATTCTATTGGGTGACTAACGGATGAAATAACTTCAAGTGGGTACTTTTTTATTTCCACAGCTGTACCAAGACTGTTGCAGATGAAAAATTATACACTTTCAATTTCATTGTCTTCGTAAAAAAAAACATTATTAAAAATAATTTTGATTGCAATTATAAAATGTACTATACTTAATAAACGGAAAACGGTTTTTTCAACTATTCTAAAACCGAATTTAAAATTATTTCTTGAAAATAAAACTAAATTAGGTTTTATAATACATTGGAGGTTGTAATAATAATTTGCATCTGAAATGTTTTTAAAGTAAACAAGAAGTTTTTAAAGAGCTAAAATAGCCTACTTTCCTGTTACTTAAATACTTACTAAAATTCTTATCTTGAAAAAAACTAGGTTCGTGACAGTAAGTGATATCAACAACCGTTTTTCCACATAAAATTTAAAATAAATTTCACTAAACGCAGCATCTAACTAAACACAGCATCTTTCACTAAACACAGCACTAAACACAGCTTTATTTGCAGTTATAAATAAATATTTAATTTTTCGTAGAACAAAAACCAAAAAACTACTCCTCAATAAACATTTACTTGCTAAATTCGGCTAGTTTCATTTATTTTATATCGAAAATTAAATAATTATAACTTAAATCGTTTGCAAAAATTTTTATTACAAAGAATAAATATGTAATATTCCTCGCCTTTAAATAGAATGAAAACAATTTATATCAACATACAAAGAACTCGTAGTGAAATATATATTTGACGTCATCTTAAATTGATCGATGTCTCAAAAATAAATTTATTTTAATTTATTGTCTAAAAGAATTAAAGTTTTTCAAGCAATTGTTGCGATTGCAACGGCGATATAATTCTAATAAAAATGGCTTCCTATGCTTTTTAAATGAGCATTAAATGTTGATGTTTTTTAAATAATTGAAGTACTTCGAATTCGAATTCTTTTCTGAAATTTTCAATGTATTCTAATTTCGATGTGCTGAATTTTTTGACGTATCTCACTTGTCCGTAGCATTTGTAGTTAAATTCAGCGATTTAAATGACTCGAAATTGAATTTCAATGCTAATTCAATGGGAAATTCGTCGTCAAATAGTCGATTTATGTCCGTCCTATCGTACAGACAAACGGACAAAAAGTATGAAAGTTGGGTGTCTGAGGTTATACCTTTCTAATAAAAAAAGAATTTTTAAGATCGGATTGATAGAACTGATTTTGGAAGGGGGGTACGGACGGACGGACAGACGGACGGACAGACGGAAGGACGGACATCAACCGCATGTCAATACCTACTTTTTCATTTTTTTTAATTCTTCGAATTAAAAAAAAAGAAAAGTAGGCTAAAAATTGAAGGTCAAACATACAAGAATACCATTTAAGTCTTGTTTTAATTGTTTTGTAAGTTTGGAAAAACAATATGTATCAATATGGATTTTGGGAATATATTAAGTAAATTTTAAAGGATTTTTATACTTTATGGATGGCTTTTATAAATTATATATTGTTGGAGAAATCATTCACCGGTTTCATTTATTATCACAGCTTCAATCTAATTTTTTAATTTTATGCTGTACTGTCATTTTCTCTCTGTCTATGAAGTAACTGTCATTTTCTCATTGTTTATAATGATAGTATTAGTCAACACATACTTTTTTAGATATATTACACGCTTAATAAAAAAAAACTTATGAATAAAAATTTGTCTACTTCATTTCTTTAAATTTTGGTTGGTAATCGTTGTTTTTCAAAATATATATATTTTTTTTTAAAACAACGATTACATTTTTAGGGGTTATTGTTTGAAAAAGGGCTGAATGATATGCTAAATAATAATCGTTCAAAGTCATTAGTGAAAAGCTGGTTTCTTTTAACGAAACCTCCAAAAATTAAAATTAAATTCATTTTAATTTAATTACTCTTAGAAAGAATGCAGTTTATCTAGGCATCGTTCTTCCTAGAAATTATTATTGAATCCCTAAGCTTATCAAATTTCAAATTTTGGTGTGTTATTATACGATCATCAGCTTAAAGATTTATGATTGGTTGGAATTTATCAATATTTAATTGATATTGATGAAATTATCCATTTGCTATCAAAACCACTGTATTGCACCAACCAGTCCTATAACAAAAAACTTTACAAAAGGAAATTTAATCGTGTTTTCACTGAAAAAAAATCAAACAAATTTATTTACTTGTGGAACACGAGATTCATATTCTCAACCGCTCTAATAACTCTGCAACTGATTTCGCTAAAATAACACTGCGAATAACAGTAAATATCGCGTTGTGTACGTCTTTCGTGATATTTCTGCAGATATCTTCTTTATTATTCCAATAATTGATCTTTCACGTTCGGTGAGCAATTTAATATCTAGTCACGTCTGACTAGTGATGCAGCTTAATAAAGACAACGTGACACTTTCTCATTACTTTTCACTTGTACAAGATACCGCTGACCATTAGACACAGACGGGAACAGACTATACATATGAGGATTATCAGTCTTTCGTTTATCAAGTGTAAAAACAAACAGTGATGCATTTAATCTTTAAATTGAAATTAACATAAACGTTTCATATTCATAAACATAAAAATGAACTTAAATTATTATCTGAACAATTATTTATATTAAAATTTCGTTATTGTGAGCTTTTAAAAGTTGATAAAATAAATTGAAATACAGATAAATTAATTATCAAACTTCTAATTTAAGCAAATATCTTTACACAACAGTTTTAAAATTTTTAGTACTAATAAAGTTTAAGTACATGAAATCAAAACGTTCAGTAGCATAGTGAATTTTATACAAGGTACTATTTGGAACCGATTGGTCGAATTTACAAAATATTTTTAATTTAGGGTAGACTAACCAGTGAATGAACACCAGGATATAATGACCAGGACAACCAACCATTGTCAGATAGCTTCCTACTACATGGGAGGAAGTCAGTGTTGCCAATCCATATAGTGGAAAGATTTTCAATCCTTATTTTTGTAATTATATTTACCAAATGTTCATTTACTGTTGTCTGTTCACTCACTGGTCAGTCTACCCTACAGGCTTTTTACCACACGACATCGGATGCATTCTTCGAAAATCAGTTAATGATTTGTATTACTTAAGTAAAGTAGAAAAGAAGTAGAAAACTATTTGTCTTAAAAATTTAGGAGCGCAGGATATAGTTTGAATGGAATTTTATTTGAGTACTTGGGGAAATTATATTCGGTTGATTCTCAAATAATCATTTAAATTCAACTAGTGTTTTTTTAATTGCGTATACGTTCCGCATAATGCTTCGGAAAATTATGTGAAATCTCATGGACATATCATCCATATACAACAAAAGTTCTCTTCTAGTCAGGTCGCCAAACCCCGATTTTTGGCCGAACCCTGCACTGAGAGGTTAAGTTTTTTTATTGATGATTCTTATAGATTCGAGGGTGTAGATTACGAATCTGGAAGGTACTTTTTTGGTACCCTTGAGCATTTTTAGTTATTCAAGATGGCGTCTCCGCCATCTTGAATTTTGTAATCTTAATATTTAACGATCTATTCGACAAAAGTGAACAGTTTTTGTCTTTATAGATGCATTTAATAATAAAGAGTCACAATTATCAAGAAAATTTCAAAAATAAAAAATTCAAAATGGCGGAATCCGCCATATTGGATTTTTTCACTTTTAATACTTTTGTATTATATTTAACCCAACAAAATATTTATATTTTAACTATATTTTTTATACCTAGTTACTATAGAACATTATTTTGAAGAAAATATAAGAAATCAAGATGGCGGCATCCGCCATATTGGATTTTTTCACCGTTTATATAAAGCGATCCATAGGTCCTAAATTAAAAATTCTTTTTATTTTAGTTATATCTTAATTTTACTTTCCATTTCAGTTTTAATGTGTTGATTATGAATCTAGAAGATATTTTTTCGCTAGATTTGAGTATTTTTTTATATTTAAAATGGCGATTTCCGCCATATTGGATTTTTCTTCCTAATTCAATTTTTCGGGTTCTTTTAGGCCAAAATTAATAATTTTTTCTTTTATAGGTGTATTTTGTCTTAAATAAATACTTAAAAACTCAAAAAATCCAAAAGCAAGATGGCGGCTTCCGCCATCTTGGATTTTTCAACTACTAATATTTCGTGATCCACTGGCTCGAAGTTAAAAATTCTTTCACTTTTACTTGTATATTTTATCATAAAATGTATTAAAATCATTATAAAGTTTTATTTAAACACTTAAAAAACCAAATTCAAGATGTCGGCATCCGCCATCTTGGATTTTTCAACTTCTAATATATCGTGATCCATTTGTGCGAAATTAAAAATTCTTTCAATTTTTTTTGCATATTGTGTTTAAAATACTTTAAAAGCATGAATGTTGAAGGAAAAATATTAAAGTTGTTTTCCACCATATTAAAGTAAGTATTTTAAATATTCTGTTATTCTGGCAAAATTACTACTACTAAATTATTTTAAGAGCCCTACTCTTATGAAATGCTTCCTCTTTTAAAACAAGATTACTCTTGCTGAGATCTCGTGGAGCGGTACAATTATAAGAATATGGGATCAAGAGTTAATAAAAATTCAGAAGACTCTGCAAGAAATACTGTATTCAACCAAAAGAAGTGGTAATCTATTTATTAGAAAACTTAGAGGGATACAATTTCAAGAATAAAAAAAAAGAAGAAATGTCAAAAGCCCTACCTTACAACCTAAAGATCGTTCATGTAATCTTGAAAATAAATCGCCTGACTCTTGAATGTTCTTTAATATAACAGAGTTACCGCTTAGACTATGATGGAGAAGTTTCTCTTTACAATGCTATCGAGATAAAGATTTGAAATTCTTCAAAAACACTCTCAGAACGTTATCCAGAGTTGAATAAATACTTAAATTGGCCGAAAATATGAATTTCAGATTCAACCAGGAACTGCTACTAAGTATCAACCACTGTAGACACGATACCTGATTCTTATCTAGAATACAGATACAACCATGACATCTTTAGCAGAAGCCCAGGGACTCACTAAATGAGCTGGTCAAGAGTTTGCCATTTACTTGGGATCATCAGTTTTGTAGGGTGGCTTTGCAAATCATCATGTTCATAAGTTTTATCGGTTTGTGTGGGGTTAATATTGGGTAGTGGTCTATCCAAAGTTATGCCTAGTGTGTTTGTAGGAGTCCCACGGATGCAGAAAGTGAAGAAGTTTCCAAAACTTCAGGACTTCAAGAATGCTTGGCAAAATAAGTTTGCGGGATTTATATGAGGAATCTTAGCCAAACTGCAGCGGAAATCTTCGGTCAGTTTTAAAAATAAAGGGTGCGAATTGCAACACTAGTAGAGTATCGACGAACTGTTTATTGAAACCAGTTTTCTTCAAGATGTGGGAGCCGGAAGGGCAGGATATTGGTCAATTCATAATGAAGTTGCTCGCCAATTCTACTCTATTTATTTGCATCTGGTCATCAAAACTATGAACGATATGCATTATTTTATTTAAGAGAAATGAAAAAAAATACCCGAAAATGTGTTAAAGAGCTTTTTAAAACTTTGATCACGTTATGCGACACATGCCGGAGTTTGGAATGAATGAATAGTGGATTGAACTACATAAAAGCATAGGCCATTGCCCAAAAAAGATTGTCAGAATAACTTTAAAGCCAGCAACTCTAAGGGACATGGCAACTCTAAGCAACCTGGTCCTTGAGTTTACATATTTGTACTCAGTTAGAAGCATGACGATAATTCTGTAATAAAAATATACCTAACATAGATTTTTTTTTTAAAATTTCGAGCTAATAGATCGCCTAATACTAACGTTAAAAAAACTAATAATGGGAAAGATTCCATCTTGAATGGCCATAAATTCAGATATTTTGCAGTTGTGTTCCCCATTTATGTAGTTTAAACCATTTGTTACTAAAAAATAGAACTAAAGAAAAAAGAATTTTTAACTTCGAGCCAGTGGATTACGAAATATTAGAAGATAAAAAAAATCCAAGATGGCGGATGCCGCCATCTTGAATTTAGTTTTTTATGTGTTTAACTATAACTTTATGATGATTTTAATGCATTTTATAATAAAATATACAAGTAAAACTGAAAGAATTTTTAACTTCGAGCTAGTGGATCACGAAATATTAGAAGGTGAAAAATCCAAGATGGCGGAAGCCGCCATCTTGATTTTGGATTTTTTGAGTTTTTAAGTAATTATTTACGACAAAATGCATCTATAAAAGAAAAAATTATTAATTTTGGCCTTAAAAAGCCCGAAAAATTGAATTAGGAAGAAAAATCCAATATGGCGGAAGACGCCATTTTAAATATAAAAAAATACTCAAATGTAGCGAAAAAGTATCTTCTAGATTCATAGTCAACACATTAAAACTGAAATGGAAACTAAAATTAAGATATAACTAAAATAAAAAGATTTTTTAATTTAGGACCTATGGATCGCTTTATATAAACGGTGAAAAAATCCAATATGGCGGATGCCGCCATCTTGATTTCTTATATTTTCTTAAAGTAATGTTCTATAGTAACTAGGTATAAAAAATATAGTTAAAATATAAATATTTTGTTAGGTTAAATATAAAACGAAAGTATTAAAAGTGGAAAAATCCAATATGGCGGATTCCGCCATTTTGAATTTTTTATTTTTGAAATTTTCTTGATAATTGTGGTTCTTTATTATTAAATGCATCTATAAAGACAAAAACTGTTCACTTTTGTCGAATAGATCGTCTAATATTAAGATTATAAAATTCAAGATGGCGGAGACGCCATCTTGAATAACTAAAAATGCTCAAGGGTACCAAAAAAGTACCTTCCAGATTCGTTATCTACACCCTCGAATCTATAAGAATCATCAATAAAAAAAACTTAACCTCTCAGTGCAGGGTTCCCCCCCTTGGCGACCTGACTATTCCACGTCTAAATTGTTTGAAAAAGAAGTTTCAGCACGGGTGGTAAAAGTCGACATGCAGAGATAGTTATGAACCGAATTACTGCCCTTACACACAGTTTCAGTGTTTTTCAAATTAATTCTTTATAAATTGTTTAGTGTGTTTGTTTATCTGAGATAGAATTTGCAACAAAAACGCTAGTTAAGTAGTTAGTTAAAACCAGTTCCTTATGCTTTATAACCATTGATTAAAAAAAAGACACCCGAGCCGATATATTAAGGTAGTGAGATCTATCAGAGCTTTTTCCATTTGGTCGTTGAGCGATATTATGTTTTTAATACAGGTGTGTTTAGATCATTATTAATTAAAATAATATAATGAGGCTAACTAATGTAGCTTACTTACTAATATAACGTCGAGAAAAGTGCACTTGCAAAATTATGTTACACGAGAATATTTGACACAAACGTAACTAAATTTTTAACATAATAAATTACAACGTAAATAAATATATGTGTTTTGCTAATAAAATGCGCTGTGTGTTTTAATCATAAAAATATTAAAATTTAAAACATCTTAGTTTAAATTTCTTAATCGAGAAATAAAAGAACATAACGTGTGAGAACATAGTGTGAATTTCTTTTTAACTGCAAGTGAAATCTGCGGTCATATCACATATCACATTTTTAGATTTGTTTCAAGAAATTAAGGTTTCTTTTAGCACGTATACAAAATTCAAATTTCAACAAAAACAAGTAAAAATCTTACATTGTTTTTATATCTTCACCGACAACTTTGGACGGAAGACCACGGGTCAGCGGGCCCATAAATTGAAACGAATTAGATGTGAAGCAGCGATGAGGCTTCGTCCCACGAAATTCCCATAGGAAACTATGGCACTTCAGACAGATTGTATGCGGATGTAATTGAATAAATTAATCTGACATTGAAAGGAAGGAGGAATTTGATATGGATTTGTCCGAAATATTGTCCAATTTACATATCATACACTCTTAAAACGAACGAGCGATTTTAACTCAGTCTGATTAATTTTCACTCCTCAAGTCTGGAAAATGCACTTCTCCTTTTGGAGTGGATCCTTTGTGTGTTAAACCTCCGACAGAATCACTCCAAACGAGTGATTTTATCTCAGTCTGATTTAATATTCCTTCCTTTCCAAAGTCGAAAATGCACTTCTCCACCTGGAGGACAATTTGGAGGACAAATCGGACATTTTTGGCAGTTAGTTTGGGTCGGCAGTTAGTTTGGCGATGCCCGGACCTGAACCTGGGACCTTTCGCATGCTAGGCGAGTGCCTAAACGAATGGGCTCCCCAGCCCCCAGTAGTAAATTTATAGCTTATTCAAAAAATCCTCATATACTTAATTCTAATGCAGAATATTAAGTTAGGAATAAAAGATTTGTTTCTCATTAAAAGTGAAACAAAAAACCTATTTGAATAAAGCTCTTTTTTTTAACATTTTTCACTACGAAATGAGTAAAATTGGGTACCGTATATATTATATTTTTTAATTGTGGTTACTTTGTACCACATGGAAAGGAAAATAGAGTTTTTTATTCAAAGCCATGGAATTGAAAAATATACGTCTACTTCATGACCTTAATTGAAGTACAAAAAAGACACGAAAGTACATTTTGGATTTCTGATTATATTTTACCCTATATAAATACAAGTAAAAAAATGTATTGTTCTGTTCAAGACATAGTTTGTTATGGTAATGGCTTATGATCTCAAAACAGAATAATAAACTACTAATTATCAAACAAACGATTGTAAATATTTAATGATAAAATTAAGTACATGATATTAAAATTAAGTTATCATTGAAAACAATAAGATGTGCCTAACTTAAACTTGTGTTTTTACTACGGGTCAAAAGTAAAATTACAACGTCATCAATAAAACGACTTTCTTCGTTTAACAATACACAAGAAACAAATGAGCATTATTCCTTTAGGTATATCACCTGTTGTGTACAAGCTAAACGAGGCATTATTATTAAAAGAAACAATTTACATATAATGCGTTCCAATGAAACCTTATTTTTTCGACAGATGTCAAGTCTAAAATAGCCCGTGTTTCCGTAAGTATGAGTATTCTGACCCACATTGCGATAGAATGTACCGTCGAATGGTCAGGGCTCTGACTCAGTTATTTACGTGTTTTTGAACTTAACATAGGAAGTGGGCTTGGGACACAATCAGACAATGAACAATGTGTTGCCATTACTCATTTCAAAAGTGTTTTTTATTCGTATCGTTTGACGGTAAACCCCCCATAAAACGTACAAAAAATGGACGAACTTAAATATTCTGCCATATTTGAATTGTTTCAGTTTTTATTTAAAATAGTAACTGAAATAATTGTGCACAATAAAATAGAACTGATTATATGTACTGGAACTGTATTTTTGGAATACAAGACAGTTTACAAAAACATTTGACACTTTTCCATACATAAAAAGCTAACTTCCAATATTTTACATTATGCAATTTGAAATGTTATGACTGATTAATTAGAAATAAAATTGAAAAACCTTATAATTTGCAATTATAAATTCAAAACTGATAACTGATTTTAAAAAATAAAGTAGGATACTTCTATTTTTGTTTGAAAAATGAATTGATGAGCGTTTGATTTGTTGTTAGCCAATTTTGGCATTTGTATATATTTATTTGTATTAGAATTATAACCATGATTAATGGTCATTAAGAATTATTTTGAAATTTCAAAGTGGGAAATATGTTTCGTTACAAGTTTGTTTTATCTTACACATTAGAAGGTAATTAGATCGGATAAAAATACCCGTTAAAATTGAGTACACATATTTGCAAATTCACTATTGTAGCATCCATTAATTTATGATCATTAAAAAAGCATTAATAACCAGTCTAACAATACTAAACCAAATATCAGACTTTTTAGATAGAATAAATTCTATCCCAGGAAGTACGGATAAAGAGAATGCTAAATTATTGCAATCATTTATCAAAAGTCTTTAAAAAAAGTGTGGAAGCTAATCATTTTTTATTCCCCATCAGATTAATACACACACTATCTCCAATCAAGATCTCATATTTGTTCACGCAATGTTTCTTTGAACAAAACAAAACATAAACAATAAGCTCCAATAAAAACCCTATCTGAATAATCTAATACAGGAAAAAATGTTAAAATTTCTAATGCCCAGACCTAGTTTTTCTTAATGGCCTCGCAATTTATTTGGACAAAGGCGTCTCATTTTCACGTGAGCCATCCACCAAATCGGAAGAGAACGCACGTTTCCCAAGTAACCTTTTGTAGTTGCTCGAATATCTTGCCATATCATCTTCCGGGAGGGGAGCAATTGTCTTAGGTGGCAGTGAATATCCACAAGAAGAATGCCACGACCTCATTGGGAGAAATATTTTAAGTTCTTTGAGGAAGGTAGTTCTGCTCCATTACTGTAGTTTTGAAAAGTTTTATTTCAAATGTAGGTAGTTGCCATTCATTACAATAAATTGTGAAGGGGGAAGGAGGGAGAGAAATTTCTTTACAAATCATTGAAAAACAGAAATCGTATTTGATATTTCATTAAAATTATTGATTTATTTATGCAAAAAAAATATGTTGCGAAAAGGTCTAAAAAATTGCAAATTACTTCTAAAAAAAAACGTTATTCACCTGTTAAAAGCAAATAAATTGAAATGCCTTTTTATTTTTGAAATGCCGTAATTGTAAAAAAAAAATAATAATAAGTGACATAAACAGTATGCCATTTCTTGACAACTTTTACAAATTATTTAAATATGTTTTATTCTAAAATGGTTTAATTTTTTTTTGGCTGCATTACAATTCTCAGTTTCGTAATGGACGAAACATATGGAATAAATAAAATGTACCACGAAGCAAAAGTTAGAGATGGTGTTTTTTTTTAATAAAAACAAAAATATCAGATTAAAGTTTGTCAATGCTTAGGTTTTTAGGTTTTTTTACAAACTAAATATAAAATTTAAAATGTTTTATATTTTATTAAAAATAAATGTTTTTTTAGTAAATATTATCTATGCTCACGTTATTTATTGACAAAACTAACGATAATTCTCATTTCCCAGCCGTATCTAATCTCAACTAATCGGACTATTTATGCTTTGAAACAGGTCAAAAACATAAGAGCAGTATTTTCATCCCTATCCTTAAATTTAATCACGATCGGATAGAGCCCGAGCTTTTTTAAAAACAATGACTGCTTTCTCAGTATTTTTTAATGCGGAACTTCGCCTGATTAGTCTTGTCCACTTCCAAGAAAACCCCAATTGCTGAAGGAAACTTGGTATAGAAAAGAAAGTGAAGGTTAGTTAAGTAATACTCGGAAAGCATCAAATACCAAAAAGAGGGTCAAAGAAGCGATTGACACATTGCATTGTGCAAGCTCGGACATACGATACAATGGAGTTAGGTTACAGAATGTTGAAAATGATCTTTTATTATGCATATTCATTTAATTCGGCGTGTGCAGTCTGTATATTTTTTTTCATTTACTTTTATTTAATAAAGACTAGAATTACCTTCTTTCAGCTAACAAACTTTTTCAAGCCTTCATTGATCAATTGCCTTCAATCGGGATGAATGTTTCCACTTGACTTTGATTCACCAATCGGGGCTTGAGAAATTATTTTCATTCGGCATTTCAGTTGAATCTTAAGACCTGGAATATGCCTATTAGTTGTATTTTCTTTTGTAATGTTAAAGGCCTGTACAAAGGATAAAATGGTGCAAATGAAAATTAATTTTTTAAGTGGACTTGGTATAACCTGCCCTTCGGCATTTCAGTTGAATCTTAAGACCTGGAATATGCCTATTAGTTGTATTTTCTTTTGTAATGTTAAAGGCTTGTACAAAGGATAAAATGGTGCAAATGAAAATTAATTTTTTAAGTGGACTTGGTATAACCTGCCCTTCGGCATTTCAGTTGAATCTTAAGACCTGGAATCTGCCTATTAGTTGTATTTTCTTTTGTAATGTTAAAGGCTTGTACAAAGGATAAAATGGTGCAAATGAAAATTAATTTTTTAAGTGGACTTGGTATAACCTGCCCTTCGGCATTTCAGTTGAATCTTAAGACCTGGAATCTGCCTATTAGTTGTATTTTCTTTTGTAATGTTAAAGGCTTGTACAAAGGATAAAATGGTGCAAATGAAAATTAATTTTTTAAGTGGACTTGGTATAACCTGCCCTTCGGCATTTCAGTTGAATCTTAAGACCTGGAATATGCCTATTAGTTGTATTTTCTTTTGTAATGTTAAAGGCTTGTACAGCTGGGGAAAAAAAAAACGCTCCACCCTTCGTTTCTCGGCTGCTATTGGTCAAGGAACTTTATGAAAGGTGTCATTTTTCAGGAAATAGCGTAAGTAATTCAGAACTGGCAACAAAAATTGCATAAGGGGTCGTCTACATATTAAAATGAGTACCAACTTTGAAAATTCCAATAGCAACACCCAATTTTTTTTACATAAAAATGTTCAGCACCTTCAAAATACCCCATGTATAAAAAATTATGATCTAGTTCGCATTATTTGCTGAGATATTAAAGCATTAATTTTGAACTCGTTTAGGGGGACATCTCTAAAGTGAAAACAGTAATATTTGGGTTGCGTCTTTTCAAAACAACAAACTAACTGGGTTAACATTATCTCGCCAACGGATGCTAGAATTTGACTTTCTTCACTAATATTGTGATTTTTTAAATGTTTTTTTATTTTGAAATTATAAATTCAGAAATAAAACAAAGACTAGAAGATAAAAAGTTTTAATTTTAATTTAAGTCGCATATACGGTTATTTATAACGAACAGATTTTCAAATGCGATTAGTTATAATCACATTGACTAACATGATTATTGCATTAATGTCTCACATTTTTTATGCAAATTTTTGTTTCATTAATATTGCTGCAAAAAGTTAGTTAAAAAAGTGTCGCCCTTTATCGGTAATATAAACCACGTATTTCAAAACGAGGGTTACAACCGAAACACGATATTTAAGGAAAGCAAAATAAAATTATTCAGAATGATTGGGCAATGATTTATAATCAAGGAAAGTGGGCACTAATAATTTTAAATAAGCAATGTGGTAACAATAAAATGTACTGAAAACCGAATTCCAATTATATTTTAGCATATTTATTTTTGATACTCACTTCTTGAAATTGTATTGGAAATAACACATATTTAAAAACATACTAATCGATATAATTTAAAGTTAATTCGACAAACAAAATACATTGCATGCACTTGAAATAAGAAAAAATTTTTAGACTTTTTTCAGACATCAATAATTTGAATAAACATTTATCAACAAATGCTTTTCAATCACCAAACGATAATGCAAGTTAGGATCGAATTCGCCAAGTAATTTTTTACACGATCCCTAAAATTCGTCTTTTTCAGTTTTTTTACAATAACTCGGCAAATAATTGTTTTTGAATTAAAAAATTTGGGATTTTGGTTCTACTTGATCTACTTTATCGATTTATGTAAAAAAAAATTAGGGTTGCTATTCATGTTTTATTTTTTATTATTTAAATTTAAATAAAAAATTATTAAAACTGAAAAATTGATGAAAAAACTTGTGTGATTTGTTTTTGGAAGATTAAGAAGTATATAATGAAAAAAAAAACTTTCTTTAATTCCTTTTATTTGTGGAGATATGAATAAAAGTTTATGAAACTTTTTTAACATTATGGGCGTTCAACTTTGAATGCTTATAGCTCAGCAAATAATGCAAAGTAAATAATTCTTTTTTACAGATGGGGTATTTTGAAGGTGCTGAACATTTTTATGTAAAAAAAATTGGGTGTTGCCATTGGAATTTTCAAAGTTGGTACACATTTTAATATGTAGACGACCCCTTATACAATTTTTGTTGCCAGTTCTCAGTTCCTTACGCTATTTCCTGAAAAATGACACCTTTCACAAAGTTCCTTGCCCAATAGCAGCTGAGAAACTTGGGGTGGAGCGTTTTTTTTCCCCAGCTGTACAAAGGATAAAATGGTGCAAATGAAAATTAATTTTTTAAGTGGACTTGGTATAACCTGCCCTTCGGCATTTCAGTTGAATCTTAAGACCTGGAATATGCCTATTAGTTGTATTTTCTTTTGTAATGTTAAAGGCTTGTACAAAGGATAAAATGGTGCAAATGAAAATTATTTTTTTAAGTGGACTTGGTATAACCTGCCCTTTAAGAAAAAGGTCCAAATAAAATTGACCTTTTGACTTAAAATTACTAAATTATAATTGAATTTGGAGGTATATATCCGCAGTGTAATTTTAAAAGTGTTCTTTATAATCAATGATAGTCAATGTTAAAGATATCTTAAATTCGAAAGACGAAATTCTATGTGTCTATACGGATGGAAGATATCCCCAAATTATTCTCTTGAAAATTATATTTAAAAATACATCAATTTTCCGAAAACAATGCAATATTACTACTGACCGAAAAATTCATCAAAATAATTAATGACAGAAAATTCAAATTATGAAAAAACTTGTGCCAAACCGAAATTGTATATAATTCATGAATAGTAACACTCATGACTTACCCCGGTTTTATAATTACTTATATTGTTGTAACCAGGTGAGTGCATTAAGATACAATTAACATTTTTCAACTCCTAATCTCACATGATCTATAAGAAAGACTTATGAGTGGAATTTTAAAACCTGATCAAACAGTTAAAAACCTCCATTCAACCGTAAAAAAATCAATTTATAAACAGTTAAATGCTTACTTGAGTAAGACATTTCTTCAAAAATTTGAAACAAAATTACCAAAAATAATCATTTACTAGCCAAAACATGCACTAACTGTGAAAATTCATGCCTTTCCCAACACTAATCCAACTAGAAAATCGCTCAATTTCTGAAATTTCTTTTGCATATTATTCCGTAAGCTTCCCAGTTTCTCAATCATGAACACTATCAGTCCCACAAAAACCTATGATTTGGTGAGATTAAAAACGCATCTTGTCTCAGAAGCAAGAATTTTCCCCCAAAAGGTTATCATTACTTTGTAAACTGCTCGCAGCCACGACGATTTAGTGCCACAATGACTACACAAGTTTTGTTGGTTCAATAGAAACGTAACTGACAGTTTGCCAGAAAAAAGTCAATTTGCAGTTTAAATGATCCTGGAATATTTTAAAACAAATAACAAATGTTTTGTTGTGCCGAGCATTGGTATATGCGTTTTTTATATTTTACAGTATTACTAAAATTTGTGAGAGGAAAAATTTAAAAGGAAACTTACTATTATGGTTGGTTGACATATATTTTCAGGCTTGTGTGCTTGGTCGCAAGGACCCGCTTATAAACCATCGTCAAGTAGGACAACACAAGACACACACAAACACATATGACAGATGTTGCCATCTGTCGCCACCTCCACAATTTAGACATGTCCCTGAAGGGGAGGGAAACTTTCTCCAGGAACCTGACCCATGGTGAACTGCGCAATGACCGACCACAGGACTTTCGGACCCAACAGATTTTACGAGCACGTACTCCGCATATACTCGGTGAGTCTTCAGTGGCACCGGGTCTCGAACTCTCAACCTTCCGATCCCGAGTCCGAGATCCTGACCACTAGGTTCCTTACAGCCAATTTACTATTATTATTTCGAAAAAGACATCACAAAAACAATGCCAGAATCAGAAAACGGTTGGATTAGTTTTGAATTATCGTCGCACTAGAGCTACACGAGGGCTGTTGGGGATTGGCGTCATAATTTAGAACCATAGTCAAGTTTACGAGCCGACACCAGAGTAGGCACCCAACGCAACCGTTAAGGGCGACATCGTACGCAGCGTTGGGACTTTCGAGCATATATAACGTGCACTCCGTCGGACATTTTTGGCTGCAAGGGCCGTTTAAAGGTCGGCAGTTATTTTGATGATGCCCGGACCCGAACCTGGGACCTTCCGCATACAAGGCGAACGCTTTAACCGAACGTCTCCCCAGCACGAATTAAACAACGTCCATCATTCTACAATTCTCATGTTAATCTCCTAATATACCTTGCGCCCGCGATTGCCGCATCCCAGCAGACTCCTCCGTGTAAATCTACAGAGTTCCAAATATCTAAGATGATAACCTTTTAAAGATCCCTTAATAAAGTAAATTCGACAAATGTTCTTTATAAGGATTGTGTATACAATATATATTGTTTTAATCTGTGTGTGCAAAGAAGGCTAGAACATGTTCTAGCATCTACAGAACATGTTCTACATTCAGGTTTCAGAATTCCTGATGTCACCTACGTCGTCGAATTGCGAATTGAACATCATAAAAAAAAGTGCTATTCCTGAATTAAAAGTCAATACAGTTGATGATACCAATTGAAAAAGCCTGCTTTTCAGTTAGAGCGGATTAAATAAGCAGTAAAACTAGGACCAAATGACGTCATTTTCTGTAATATTTGAGTCCATCTGCGAGTCCCTGATTCATATTGCAACAGAATTGATCTAAAGGTCACGATTCGCCAATTCTCGTTGTATTAACAACCAACTAAAACTCATGCGAATTTAACAAAAATCACAGTTAACTATAAAAACATAATCAAGTATATAGAAACCTTGCACTAGATTACCCTTGCACTAGATTTGAAAAATAGTCAATTAGAACGCTTTCAAACGATTGGAAACTGAACTGTAGACAGTATGTTGTGCTTATGTTTTGTTACGGTGAACTGCGCTTCAATCCGTTAATAATACAGTTGCTAATTTTGGAAGCTATCTTTTCGACATGGAATCGCAGTTTCTGATACTTATCGAAAAAAATTCCGATTGAGTAGATAAAAAGGCACGAAGAAACGTTATTCTGTTTTGACAAATTTTCTTGAAAATATCGCAGAATCTTTTCGTTGACGATTTTGTTTCACAAAATGTTTTAGATAAGATAAAAATGAAAGTTTATTCCTCTAATAAACCTGTATCATGTAACATAAAATATGGCACTTCTCGAAGGAATTGGATCAGATTAGCTTAACATTAGAGCAACTCATAAACTAGTGGAGAGTTCGTATTGCATGAAGATGTCCTTTAAGGGGTCTAAGGAGTCTTAAAAATGTGCAAAGAAGGAACTACAAAGCATAGTTTGATCTTTCATGTAATTTTTTAACTACTCAATATACAAGTATAATTTTTTTATATGTAATTCTACAAGATTTATTTAATATGAAACAAATTTTAAAATTTATGAAACTTTAGCCAAAACTAAAATAAATGATATTAAACATAAAGCTATTTGAACACATTGTGATTAGGCTTGCGCGGCAAATTGTGAGGTCAAAATTGAAGACATGACCAAGAAAATGACTTTATATTGTACAAATATGTACAAACTAGAACTTATACCTAAATTCTCAGCTCAATTTTAATTAGAAATAATTTTTAAAATTTGTTTAAATCAAAATTCAAAAATTTTTATAAATTTTTTTAGAAAAAAGTTCTTAAAATAAATTCTAATTAAAATTGAGCTGAGAATTTAGGTATAAGTCTTTGTTTGTACATATTTGTACAATATAAAGTCATTTTCTTGGTCATGTCTTCAATTTTGACCTCACAATTTGCCGCGCAAGCCTAATCACAATGTGTTCAAATAGCTTTATGTTTAATATCACTTATTTTAGTTTTGGTTAAAGTTTCATAAATTTTAAAATTTGTTTCATATTAAATAAATCTTGTAGAACTACATATAAAAAAATTATACTTGTATATTGAGTAGTTAAAAAATTACATGAAAGATCAAACTATGCTTTGTAGTTCCTTCTTTGCACATTTTTAAGACTCCTTAGACCCCTTAATGCAAATTTTGGGTCTTGCAATCAATGTAGAATGTTTTGTAGTAACAAAAACAAAAAGGTCCGATTCTCTTAGATAAATAAGGACCGAAATAATCACTCAGTGGGAACTTTTCTTGATCAGAGCTCTACAAAACCTTGTTTTTATTTAATTTCAACTAGTGCATCAAACCATAGCGTAGTTGCCAGCAAATAATTCGCCAAGCGTTTGTTTGGGCTTAGTATTGAAGCGATCAATAGCTTCAGTTAGCAAAGCTGTTTTTGTTACAACAAAAAAAACTATACATAGTTTTTTGACTTAGCAACATTTCTGCCGTATTCTTATCTCCACGTTGAGGACACTTTTATTTACCTCGCCCTGTGTAAACGTTTTCGTATTGTTTTAGAAACATATTCATACTTAAAACTAAAAAACCTTAACGTAAAGTTATTGTCAATATAAATTGCAATCTTTTAAACTATTGCGATATAGATTATAAAATTATACAATTATGACATTCTAAAAGTATATAGTAAAACAAATATGTTTTGATATTTTAACTTAAAATATTATGTTATTTTATTTCAAATAAAATGTATTTATTTTACATATCTCTCTAAACGTGTATCGCACCCAAGCGACGAATAAAGTGACGGATCTCTTATTGGGTCCAAATTTTAGCAAAACATCATAATTAAACGACCATTACTCAATGAACTCAATATGCTTTATGTATTTTTATATGCTTATTTCTTTTTCTTCATGTTTTTGTCACAATTATACTTGAAATACTTATTTCTCCTTAAAAAAATATTTCATCACAAGCGAGAAAAAAAGCCTAACTATTTTACACAGAGATAATTTTTGTTGTAATGCGTTTAAAAACAAAAATTACCGCTTAGAGGTGTATTATTTTTAGATACATTTCTTCCATAGTATAGAGTTTTTCTTTTTTCATAACAGTTAACTCACAGCTCACGGTTTGGGGACAAAATATAGCGGCCGAAATATCGCGGGCCAAAATATCGCGGCCAAAATATCGCCGGCCGAAATATCGTGCATATTTTGGGCGCACGATATTTCGGCCGCGATATTTTGTCCCATTACCTCTTTGCACATTTTTAAGACTCCTGTGACCCCTTAACTCAAAGAAGAAGGCATTCGTTTAAAATAACATGTCCCATGCAAGCAAAACAAACAGATTGTAATTAAAAGATCATTGACTTTTCGTGACAATTTTATAGAAGAAGTTTAGAAATCAGCAACTATGTGATTGTCGCTATTTTGTAGAAATGCGATTTAATTGCAACTACATAATAAATGATTTATCGAGTTTTTTTTATATTTTAGTTGAGGCCTTATAGTCGAAGTCACATTAGGCGAAGTATATCAGGCTTCCATGAACTCCATTCAGAGGAGCCGATCCGGCGGCCTAGTGGTTAAGACATTGGCCTTTGGAGCTGCTGGGTCCGGGTTCAAATCCCGTTGAGGCATGGATGTTTGTGTTTGTCGAGTATATGCGGAGTACGTGCTCGTTAAATCTGTTGGGTCCGAAAGTCCTGTGGGTGGTCATTGCGCAGTTTCCCATGGGTATAGGTCCCTGGAGAAAATTTCCCTCCTCTTCAGGGACATGTCTAAATTGTGGAGGTGGCGACAGATGGCAGCATCTGTCATTTGTGTATGTGTGTCTTGTGTTGTCCTACTTGACGATGGTTTATGAGCGGGTCCTTGCAACAAAGCACACAAGCCTGAAAATATATGTCAACCAACCATACATTCAGGGCAGGATTTCTAAATAAGCTAAGTAGGCTGTACCCTAGAGCGGCAAATTTTTGGGGGCGGCAAATTTTACGTCTAATAAAAGCGGCATGAAAATATTGGTGTCTATGTTATGTTTTTTAAAGAAAATAACAAATAATTTACATTAATGCGTAAATCGTAAACGTATTTACTCTAGTACTAATATTAGTAGTGAACATAGAATTGAAAGAAAAATAGAACAGTTTAAAAACTTCGCCTATTATTTCGCTTTTGGTTTAGAGTGCACATAGATGATTCTAATATGTAGAAAGATAAAAATAGTCATGAAAACTATATCTGGCGGCAAATTGTTAGTAGCCTACAGGCGGCAAATCTTTAAATCCGGCCCTGCATTCATTCAGAGGTTGCGAGAGTCTGCTTACGTTTTAATGGTTTAATTTGAATCAATTATGAAAGGAAATGGTAATGGATAAACCTGTACCATTTATTTACATATTTACATTATCATCAAAAAGTGCTGTTGACATGCACACGTTTGTGCTTGTGAATAAGCTTCTTGGGAACAACTGGCACAAGGGGTTTAACTAACATATATATCTGCATAAAAAAATTAACATTGCAAAATAAAACCGGATACATTTAATTTTAAGTTTGGTTGAATAAGTTTTAGTTTAAAAGGTTACAGGCAATGGTAGGTGTAGAACAGCAAAACGTGAGGCCAGTCATGGACGGTGGCTCGCTACAAGGCTCCCCCGCAGAGTAGAAGAAGCAATTTTTTTAATAAGAAGTTTAGAATTCATCAGCTATGTGGTTGTTGCTACTTTAGAGAAGTGCGATTTAATTGCAACTACATAATAATTTATTTATCGTGTTTTTATTTGAGCTTTTAACTTATTATTTTATACAATATTGATTTCCTCTAATAAAAATGATAGTCTTATACTCACTTTTTCATCAATAATCCGCTCAAGCGTTAACTCCATCCCCGAAGCTAAACCTCGCAATCAATCAAGATGAACAATGCCCCACACACAATGCAGTGCCTTTCAACGCATTTTACAAAATGGCAAATGCTAATCAATTATGGTATAAACTTTGGGCTCTTCTCAGAGACAAATTACCAGTGTTACCTGCCCATGGTTTTCAGCTCATCTTTAATCCTCCGTAAAAAAAAGCACAAAAAAAGTTGTAAAAGTTGCAGTCCGGAACGAAATACCATAGCCTAACCAGGGATCAAGTTACGGAAGTTAGTGTGATGTTTATCGAGTTTTTCTTATTGGATAAAACTTCTTAAGAATATTTTTTTGTCTTCAGTTTACTTCTTCAATTACACTTTAATATGGTATTTTCACAGACAAGCTGTTTTTACGGATTTCCACATCAAAAAAAGATTAATTTAATTCAGTTATTCATAAATAATATTAACTAGTTAACGATTATTATACTAACAAAAAGACCAACAAGTATTGATGATAAAAAGTATTTTATTGCTCTTCTTTCAAATGAAATAATGGGAAAAAATTTTACTATCGTCACAGACTTAATAATGGAGTGTTGTCAATGTGTATTGAAACAAAAGTCAAGGAAATTGAATTATAATTAAAAAAAAAAAAACATGATTTTTAATATCAGTAAATTCCTACCTTTAAGGGGTCATAGGAGTCTTAAAAATGTGCAAAGAAGGTACTGCAAAGTATAGTTTGATCTTTCATGTAATTTTTTAACTACTCAATATACAAGTATAATTTTTTATGTGTAATTCTATAAGATTTATTTAATATGAAACAAATTTTAAAATTTATGAAACTTTAGCCAAAACTAAAATAAATGATATTAAACATAAATATATTTGAACACATTGGGATTAGGAAATTTTGAGGTCAAAATTGAAAAAATGATCAAAAAAATGACTTTATATTGTACAAATATGTACAAACTAGGACTTATACCTAAATTTTCAGCTCAATTTTAATTAGAAATTATTTTAAGAACTTTTTTCGAAAAAAATTAATACAAATTTTGATTTAATTTTTTTAAAAAATAATTTCTAATAAAAATTGAGCTGAGAATTTAGGTATAAGTCTTTGTTTGTACATATTTGTACAGCTGTGGAAATAAAAAAGTACCCACTTGAGGTTATTTCCTCCGTTATTCATCCTAAAGAATCGGACCTTTTTGACATTGTGAACAATTAACATTCTGAGTTAATTACATGACACAAAATTTGCATAAGGGGCCATCTTCATATTAAAAATGTTACCAACTTTAAAATTTCCAATAGCAACACCCCTTTTTGAATCCATATTTCAAATCTATGACCTATGTTAATACGAAATGCCAAATTTTGTCAGTTTTTAAGCATTATTAGAGGAGTTAGAGACGTGCAAAGTTTAGGTCCCATAATGTTAAATGAGTTTCACACAAAAAACTATCCCGATCTATAAATAATTAAGATAATGAAACCAATTTTTTACTGAAAAGAAATTATAATAACCCAAACAAAATGCATTCAATATTGGGGTACTGAAAACAATTTTTATATTTTTAAATAATTATTATATTAATTTTTTAAAAAAATATGAATAGAAACCCCTTAATATTTTTAAAGAAATAAATTTAAGACAGGAAATTTAAGCGAAATCCCAATTTTTAAAAAATTTTATTCATAATTTGCTGAGTAAATCACAAAATACTTTTTAATTACCCTTTAGGGGACTGTGTAAAAGATTACGTGTGTAATTGATAAATAAAGAAGGCCTTGCATGCATGCTTGCTTGTCATTTTAGAGATGGTCCCCAAAGGTCCACAAGTGATTCGATTGAATAACTCGTCAAATATTCATCCAAATGTAACAAAAACTAGGATTTAAGGGTTTTCAAGAGTGCTTAACATTTCTAAGTTATTAAAATTGGGTGTTGCCATTGGAAATTTCAAAGTTCGTAATATTTTTAATATGAAGACGGCCCCTTATGCAAATTTTGTATCGTGCAATTAACTCAGAATATTAATTGTTCACAATCTCAAAAAGGTCCGATTCTATAGGGTGACTAACGGATGAAATAACCTCAAGTGGGTACTTTTTTATTTCCACAGCTGTACATATCTACAGCTTAAAAAGTTATTACCGAATGATTGACATACTTTTCATATAATTAAGTTAATAATTATATTTAGTAATGAATAAATATAAGTTTAATAAGTATATGACTAAAGAGTGAACAATTCTATAATAAAGGTAAAAATATTTAAACTTCCATTGACATTTAAAATACTTTTTAGAAAGTTTGCTAAGTAAGTTAAAGGTGACACCCCCCAAAGAATTAAAAGAGTAACAGCGTTCTGAAATTCCCAGAATTACGAAAACGTTCCGCTAAGCTAAGGGTAAAGCGATTTGATTTGCTAGAGTGACTACAAAATGCGAGTATATTACGAAACGTAAAATTGTCGGCTAATCCTCACTACATGAGAATACGAAGTATAATCCTCTCTCATTCAATTTATGACTGAACGTGATGAGAGACAGAGATATGATTGAATACACATTACCTATGCAGTTTAGTGATAGTTTTAGTTATGGATATTAACAAATAAATGAGAAAAAAGCAATATCCTTGCATTGGAAAATTGCAGTTGAAGGCGTAGCAAACACAGATTTGATTTGAATTATCGTCACACTAGAGCTACACGAGGGGTATTGGCGATGGGCGTCGTATTTAGAAGCGACAAGCCGACATCTGAATAGGCACCAAACGCGCAACCGTTAAGAGTACGCAGCGTTAGGACTCTGAAGGATATTTAACGTGCACTCCCTGACACGGGGTATTATTCGTCGGACATTTTTGGCTGCACGGCCCGTTTATAGGTCGGCAGTTATTTTGGCGATGCCCGGACCCGGACCTGGGACCTTTCGCATGCTAGGCGAGTGCCTAACCGACTGGGCTCCCCTGCCCCATACATCCAGTTGAAGGCGTAGCCAACAGAGAAATTCTTCAACGTGCTCCCTTCTCACGGTCTTGAATTAAATATTATCGGCTTCGAGAAATCTGTTGATGTAATTTTTCTGTTTTAATTTTTGCATTTCCTGCGATTTCATTGGTTTTGTTTTTAAACTCAAAATTATAATTTTTTCGTCTGCCTTTTTTTATTTAAGAGTTCTTTACTTGAAATTTGTTTAAATTTCCGCTACTTATTACACTTTATTTTAATAAGATAAAATGTCAAGTATGCAAAGAATTACCTAAACGTAAAGCTTTTGGCAAACTTCTTTGTTTAGATGATATTTTGCCTTAACCCTTTCAGTCCCAGTGATGACATTTGGCATAATCATGTTTCTGATCATAATTAAATAATAATACTGACCTTAATAAGAATATAATAAGCCTACTGTTATCAGTGACTTTAAGCTAAAACCATAGAAATGACAAAATATTATCAAAGGCAGATTCATTCTTACTTTTTAGTATTTACCACTCTATCCTAAATCTTACTTGAAACCGGCAAATGAGGTACTACAATTCATAGTTTTTCAATTAGATATAAAGCATTTATAAGAGCAGGAGGTTTTAAAATGTTATAAAATGTTCTATAATACATAACTACCAGTTGTCAACTGCTCATATAAAATTTTTATGGTATTTTTTTTAACAAGACCGTAAAAACTTAGCCATCTTCAAATATTTTAAAATTCGTGAAATCCAATCGCATTTTCCAATTGGACATGGACAGTATACTATACATGAAGCAGATAATCGGTAGCGAATCTCTCATTTAAACTCTAGTATTACCATGTGTTGTTATTTTAAAACCGAATGGTTAGTTCTAGTCAGGGATAGTTCTCCAGGAGACTAAAAGCAATTTTCATCCAACCGTTTGAAATGTAAATAGACCCATTATTATTTCCTTAGACCAAATAAAACAAGAAGTTCTAAAACAACTAAAATAGCCTACTTTCCTGTTACTTAAATACTGAAGTTCTTTTCGGGAAACAACAAGGTTCGTAACAATGGGTGAACCTATTTTGGAAGGGGGGTGCGGACAGACGGACGGACATCTACGCATGTCAATACCTACTTTTTCATTTTTATAAAAAATTCTTACGAATTAAAAAAAGAAAAGTAGGCTAAAAATTAATGTGATGCTTAAACTACAGCCATAACATCGGGATGGCATAGTAATCAGAACAACAAAACTAGTTAAAAAATGAAATATATTCAGAGCACAGCCTCTACACACTTTGTTAACGAATATTATTATTTTTGAAGTGCCAAATATTTGTCTCGAAAACAAACTGCTCCCAACGGAATAAAAGATAAAATTCAGCGGAACAGTAACGTACGTTACGTGAGCGTGAATTCTCCCGTGAATTAGAGCGTGAGTTGTGCGTCACCCTCGGTCTAACTCGTGATGTCAACCGAGGTCAACTACAGCTGTTTGACATCGGAATTGTGTGGTCAACATAAAATGTGGATGCAAAGAAATTGAGATTAAAAAGCATGGAGGTACAGAATGTATGTTATGTTGTTTATATCATACAGCGGGAATACAAGATGCACTTCTAGATCACAGCGATTTTTTAGGTTAGCTTATATCAATGACGAAACGCGACACAAACACTAAAAACAAGTGTATCACGAAGGTGCTTAAAAAATTTCCTAATATATTAGAAGGGGTTTTTTCTGGGGGGGGGGGTCGGGGGGAGGGCGGGTAGAATACTGATTTAAAAATTAATAAACGTTTTATCTATCAAAGAGTTTTAATCAGACAGTGAATTATATGCAATAACTAGAGTTTAATCTGTGCTGGATAACTTTGTAACTTGTAGACTAAAAAAAAAACATTTTTCTTAATATTCAATGTATGAATATTGTATACTTAAAGAATATAAAAAAAGTGCAGAAATTTGCTTTTTTTTAAGTATTTAAATGTGTAACGTAGTTATTATAATTTAATATGGATAATGTATTAAGTTTCAAGAGTTTCCGCAGAAAAAGAACAAAAACCGAGAACATATTAAAAGCAAACTATTGAGGTAATAGAAGATTTGCATTATATGGATATATTTTAAATGGTTATGACGAAGAAAAACATATCGTAGGAGGATAGAGATTTTTTAAGTATAGACAAAAAAAAGATTTTAAAATTCTTAAGTAAACTGTAGATTCAACATCAAAGTTTTATTTAATTTTTCGAAATGAAGATATTTTTTCAACATTTTCTTGATCACGATGCTGCTTTGGACAATTTTAATAGTTCTTTAGATTTCTAAACTACCTCCAGACGCATTGTAAGTATTCTTAAACAACCCATCAGAGAAGATTTCAGAACCTTCCATTGAATACATTAGAAAAGTCCTCCTCTTTTGCACCTGCCTGCCACACAATAAAGGCTTTTTTTTTCACCCCTTCCTGGTTCAACAAATGATAATTAACGGCTTTCTTGTCTGTCTCGTTTGCTTTCCCGCCATCTGCCTTCGAAGAATGATTCCTAAAAGGTGTTCCAGCAAGAAACGAAACATCCAAACAACCGGATCATTCAACTTTTAACAAAAAGCGCGGGAGTTTTTACTTCTAATGTTTCTGCATCACTTAGTTTCTATGCTAAATTATGGTACGACCAGAAGGAATAATTGCTTAATTTGAGTAAAGTAAATGGGAATGGAATAAACACACTTTGTAACGAGTTGGAAGGGATGGTTCGTTCAGTTAGGGTTGAACGAATCGGTAAAGTAAGGACAGGACTGTGGGTACGCAGCACTTTATTTCGTATAAGAAACGAGTTACAGAAATTCTTATTTTTTTCAATCGGAAAACGTTAAACTTTTATCTCAAGACACTTATTTTGAGGGTAATTTAAGAAACGAGAAAGTTAACGCAGATTGCAAATGAAAGTTTTATATACACCTCGCAGAAATAAAAACAGCAAAAACATTTAAATTTAAATGCATTCGAACTTTATTAAAGTCGCAACTTGCATTTCAATGCTGATTGCTGAATCTATTCAAAATATTGTAGTCATGCAGAAATACCACCACAATTTCAATAACACTTGTCCAAATTTATTTACAAACTTTCACAGATCACTGAAGAATATGTTTTGAAACTTCTGTCAAAAGTAACCGTTACTATGACACCAATAATGAGATGGCAAGATTCTTACATTCTAATTCATTTCTGTGTCCTTAAAAGAGCCAGAATTGAATTTATATTTCAATGTAATGTATAAAGCTCAAAAGCCACACAATCTACTGAATATAAGAAAATATATTCGAATTATGCAGACGAAAAATTGTAGAATTAATGATATCCTCAAAAAACTATTCCCCAGATCAATACATCAATATAAAAAGGGAGGAATAAATATCAGTTTACTATACAAAATGGTTTATGAAAGAACTTCCGCTGCAAAAAAAAAGAAGTATTGAAATAACGTATAATCAAAAATTTAATACACATCTATTCAACTTTTCAAAGGTTGAAAAAAATCACTAACTCTTTCGAATAGTTTCTCGGCGGGAGAAAAACATGCAATCATCTAAAATTTTATAATTCCAGAAGAGAACAAACCTTCTTTGTAATCATGCACCCATGCCGCACTCGAGATTCCAAAGGAACCCCACCATTAAACACAAAAACACGGAATCCACTCTCAATTTCACCAACCTTTTGTTTTCTCCGTGCAGCGGAATGGGAGTTGTTGCCGGGCTGCAACCGCTCAAAAAGACCGGCTTCCCGAGGGCGGATATTTCAACCCAACTAGTGAATCAAATTAGAGCTTTGAATACAGTTTTGGATGTTCACGAAACAGACAGTTCCATAAGACAGTTTTGGATTTTCACGAAATATTTGGAATTCCGTTATGCGTGTGTGTGGCATATATGTACACTGTAAAATAAAGTTGGGCTGACTAATTGGGAGGATATTTCAACCAAACTAGTGAATCAAATTAGAGCATTGAATACAGTTTTGGATTTTCGCGAAACATTTGTTTGGTTTGGTTTGAATTAACGTCGCACTAGAGCTACACGAGGGCTATTGGCGACGGGCGTCGTATTTTAGAACCACAGTCAGGTGACGAGCCAACACCTGAATAGGCACCCAACGCAACCGTTAGCGAAACATTTGTAATTCCGTCATGTGTGTGTGGCATATATGTGTAATTAGTCCTTTAAATACACTGTAAAAAAAACCTCTAACATACCCTCACAGTATGATAGTAAAAATGTGCTGCCATCACAATGATAAAGGAATTTAGAAATGATGTAAAATTTATTGAATGGTGCCGGCGCAAACGTTTGCTTCACTGGCATTGATTGATTGCACCCGTCTACTATGTTTGAAAGCTAACGCTCTTGAATTATTTATGTGACTCGGTACATCATGGAAATACCAATTTGCTGTAAAAAAAAACTACAACACTGTGATTAAAAAAATAACCGCAAAAAATTCGCTGTAATTTTATCGAATATTTTTACAGTTTACTATCGAATGATTTTTGTTTTATTTTAATTTATACGTTGTTTCCAAATGAAGGTTAATCGTTTAAAATTGCTCGTTCATAGTTATCCTTAGCACAGCACACAACATTCTATGAAAATTCAGGAGATGACAGAAATGTTGTGGACAACAATAGTTTCTGCAAACAGTAATTATATGCACAAAATTGAAAAACTTCTCTTTTAACCCTTTCAATCCCAATGACAATTTGGCATCATCATTTTAGATTTTTTTTACTGATTATCTATAGCCATTTATGATATCAAAAAGCACATCATTCGATTCTTCAAACTTTTTTCGATTAGAAAATATTTTTATTAATCCCAATAGATGTCAGCCTATTATTTTTTAAAATTATGATCAGAAACATGATGATGCCAAATGGCATCACTGGGACTGAAAGGGTTAAAGAAATTTGGAAACATATTTGAAATGCACGATAGTTTCTTTAAAATCTTGAAAATAAAATGACGGCGGTATCTACAGTTTATATTTGCGTATTGATCGGCAATATGTTTATTGAGAGAAAAAATATATAACGTAGAGAAAATAGTGTGAGATGGTGAAAACCACTCCATGTTTTCACTGATATTTTGCAGGATGAAATATACGGATGGTTTAAGAGTCACTTTATAAAAAAAAAAATTACTTTGTACACCTTTTTTTATTTTTTAAAAATTTGGTTATTCAACAACGTTTGAGAAATCCTTTTCCGAGTCATCATTTTTCTGTTTTTCTGAATGTTGAGATGGTTAATTAATCCCTCCCACTAAAATGAACGCCTAAAATTATGATTTTCACAATAAGTTAAAGAACTAATTAATTTTAAAGTTTATTACCCTAGAAGTGTTATAAATAAGTTTAAAATTAATCATAGTAATAAATATAAGTTTAAAATAATTCTAGTTATCAAAAATTATGGTTTGCCAGTGGATCCTATAGTGGGATTCACAGTTTCAACTCCTTCGTACGAATGCAATGAATAGACCTCCGTGTCTTCATGCTCAGTTGCAAGCCAATGCTTCGGGTTACTTCCGTACGGGTGTCTTTTGTTTTTCGACCACAGGCGTGATGGATATAATTAGGGTGGCTATGGGAAATCTATTTTTTAAGGTAAAGGCTTATGATAGTTAAAAAGCAATTTGTAGTGAACACTCACGGAACAAAATTCATTCGATTATTCAGTCCTTTAGAGAAATCTGCGTGAGAGAACAATATTATTCCCTAATGTGGTTAAATGTAAGAAGCTACACGAGTCAAAACATATATTACAGGTTCATAAAATGGAAGATTAAGAATAACAGAGAAATATCACATGGAAGGATGAAAAACAGATTATAAAATAAAATTAATAGAACTATACAAACTAATTTTAAAACAGAAAATATTGAAAGTATCCAGTAAACAAATATTTTACCTCCATATAAATTTCCAAAAAATTGTTTTACTAATTTTTTTTGAAGAGTAGCTAATTTAATTAGAGTATATCTATAAAATAACTGAAAATAAAAATTGTACAAACTGCGTTTAAAAAAAACCTGTTCATTATAGTTAAATCAGTTTTACTACTAATACCTTTGTTTTGCTTAAAAGCTTATATATCTGTTGTTTTAACTAAAGGATTAAAAGTATTATTTTCTGTTCAAATGCGTTTATTATGCTGTAAAAACCTTTATATTGCTTAAAATTAGGATATCTATTATTCAAATAAATAGAAGTAGATACAAAACTTCATGAAGTAATAGAATATCGAAGCTGATACAATAAAACTGTCTATTTTTATTACTATAGAATAAAGGTTTGACTTTGTTTTTAATTAAAGTTATAAATAATTTGTGTACGACCAATCACGAAATAATTGCTGATTCATTTGATGTGAAAAGACGAAAAGAATAGAAACACTTCAAAATTGAAAACTTTAAGGAAACTCATTATCTTTGAGAAAATAAACTTCAAGCAGAGTTAATTCAAATATTTGTACATAAATCTAAAAGCAATTCATGTTCTTTTGAAAAGCATTATATTTGCTGATAAACCAAACTTTATAATTTAAACTCAGTTAAGTGCATTCATTTTTTTCGAATGTTGAAGCTGCCGACAATGCTTGTGAGGTATATTTAGTTCACCATATTTGAATCGAAATTGCATGTTAAAAAAACGATATTAATTTTTTCAATTACGTTTTATAATCGAAAAAAAAAACTACAATTTATTCGATGTTTGACACAAAAATCGAAATGCAAATTCAGAAAATTAAACACATATTATAGTGATTATTTTTTCATTTAACTTATTTCTTTTAAGGTATAATTATGGAGAAAATATATGCAAGATTTCAAAACTTTTTCCAAATCTAAATAAAATTCATAAAAAGAAACAATTTCATTATATTTCCACTGGATTCTTAAAAGGATCTGTAAAATTATATATCACAGTTTTTGAGAGGAGAATATTTTTTTTCCATTCTCGTATAGATTGCAAATTTATTTTACACAAACGGATATCAATAAAAATGATTTTTTTAACAATTTATATATTTGCCAAAAGACTTTTCAAAAAGTTTATCAAGGTACGGCAACTATGCAGTTAACTGCTGGCAACATAAAATGAAAATGTAGGCTAGTAGTATAAAATACCTTTTTAATGTGCAACTCAGGTTTGTATAGTTACAAATCCATATTACCTTGGTAACAACAAATAATTCTTCGCTATTTAAACCACAGATATAATATGGTGTTTTGATGTTGAGCGAAAGTACTCAAATTATGGTTCACGAGCACCTGATCGATATACGGCTATTTTTGTTGGAACAATCCAAAATAAAATATATATTCTTCATTAGAAACTGTTTCCGGTGTTAAAACTTGTTCAGTTTTTTCTATAAAAAAATCAATGGAAGTTAGTATTTTCCCACGAAACAAATATGGTTTATTTCTATGATTTTTCATAAAATATCTTAGACGAAATGAATAAATACAAATAGTTTGATAAGAGTTTTTTTTTGTAACGTTTTGATAGTAAATTAACTTCAAGACGCCAAAATTGCTTTGTTTATAAGTCTTTTTGCAGTTTCTCTATGAACACTATAATTTTTTCGTGTTATTCGCATCTAAGAAAGCTGAACTATTTTACAATTTCCTTTTTATTGGAGTATTAATTATTGGCAATCTTGAATAATACAATGATTTGATAAAGCACTCAAAATAAAAACTTTGAAAGCCACTTAAGCATGAAAAATCAAAATATATTTTGTCTCATCAAAGTACAGGGTGTTTACAAAATAACGCTCGCTATTCGAAGTGGTCTGTAGCTGGAATGAATAATCCGAATGCATCAATTATTGAGACACTTACTAATCAAGAAGGGGGAATGAAATCATAAAGAATAAAAAAAGAATCATCATAAAAAACAAACACGTCTCTTTACCAGGGTTCTAAATTACGAGGCGTAGTCAATTATGGCCGATGATGGCCAACACAGCTAATAACGCCTCGTAATTTAGAACCCTGGTCAAGAGACGAGCTTGTTTTTTAAGATTCCAATCTTTTCCCTCCTTCTTGATTAGTAAATGTCTCGATGTTTATTGCATTCGTATTATTTATTCAAGCTACAGACCACTCCTAATAGCGAGCGTTATTTTATAACCACCCGGTATATGAAACAATTTTATTTTGCAAACACTCAAAAATAAAAATTTTAGAACATGTGAAGTTGATCTATTTTTGACTTGCGATGAACCAACAACTAATTCTAAATTGCCTATTTTTGAGTTCAAGTGCCTTCATTCACATAACTCCTGCAGTAGACAAGAATCTAATATAACTCTCATAGTAAAATGAGGTCAAAAGAGAAAGAAATCTCTTCAAAACTCATTGTTTTAAGTATATACTCCATTTTGAGCTATCATCATCAGAAAAGAACCCAAATGGTGTGATAGATTTAAATCACCAAAGAAATAGTTTGGTTTGGTTTGAATTATCGTCGCACTAGAGCTACACGAGGGCTATTGGCGACGGGCGTCGTATTTTAGAACCACACTCAGGTGACTCCAAAGAAATAGTAAAAAAAACCTATTTAGGAAGAAAGGGCTTGACTAACTACAATGAAAATATTTGTTATGAATTTATATAATATTACTGGATTGTGTTTGCAAAATTGAAAATATAAGATCTTTTAGTTTATTTAGTTTATGTTTGCATTATCGTCGCACTAGAGCAACACTAGGGCTATTGACGACGGGAGTCGTATTTTAGAACCACAGTCAAGTGACGAGCCGACACCTGAATAGGCACCCAACGCAACCGTTCAAGGCGACATCGCGCGCAGCGTTAAGACTTAGAATGATATTTAACGTGCACTCCCTTACACTGGTTATTATTCGTCGGACATTTTTAGCTGCACGGGCCGTTTATAGGTCGGCAGCTATTTCGGCGATGCCCGGACCCGAACCTGGGATCTTTCGCATGCTAGGCTAGTGCCTAACCGACTGGGCTCCCCAGCCCCTTATATGCTCTTTTAAATTCGTTTTAATAATACTTAATGATGGTAAAATATAGCATTTTTTTTCATAAAGCCTAAACAGATCGTTTTAGCCAAAAAAACTTTTTTTAATTAATTATACAGGGTGTCCGTAAAAGAATGTCCGAGTTTCAAACTGGCCGCCTAGTTCACCAGACATCACGCCTTGTGATTTTTTTCCTTTGGGGCTTCGTGAAAGATCGGGTGTTCCTCTCCTACCCCACGATTTACCATTACCAACCTTAAAAAGTAGAATTGCACAGACTGTTGCTTCCATTACTCCGGACTTGCTGCAGACAGTATGGGAAGGATTGCATTTTCGTTTGGATGTGTGCAGTATCACTAAAGGCGCACACATTGAGCACTTATAGAAAAAATTATTTCTGTTTTCTTTCAATTTTATGCATGATTTTTTATATTTAGTATAAAATAAACTCCTGTAATATACCATTAAAACTCGGGACATTCTCTTACGGGCACCCTGTATAACGCTTTGAATAACAAATATTTCTAATATTACTTTAAAAAAAACTGTTTTCAAACTTAACCTCCGTAATAAGTTACGATTAGTTTAAATCAAAATAGAAGAGAATACTATTTTTCTAAACAATATTAACGAAAACAAAAAGTTAAGTTTTAAAGCCTTTTAAAGTTGTGATTGTACAAAAATATTATTAGAATTTAATACACGATAGAAATTACTAAAAAGAAATTAAATGCAAAAAGGATTAACAAATGAATGTATTTATTTTGCAAAAGCCGAAATCTAAAATATAATTTGCATGATTCATTATATTTTGATTCAAAATTTAAAATTTATTATTCAATAATTAACTATAATTTAAAACTCTGAATCGATGTTTTGAAATAATTACATTTCACACCTATTTGGATTAATTTTTTTCTTCAGTTAGAACTAATTTTTAATACGGTTTGTATTTTTTTTTACAAAATTCATTTTAAAGGCTTTAAATGAGAAATTAGTATTAAAACCATCAAATATTGTATGCATACTTATATGCCCAAGTTTCCTTTTAGAAATACTTATTTTTTTTTATTTTATATTTTTAATACATTCTAAAACAAAAAAGAAAATAAAAAGCGTCTATGGTTTATTACAGAAACTCTTCTCAAAAACTTGTCATAAATAATATAAATTATTCTCAAGATTTTATCCCTCAAATTTATTTCGTCCATTCAATTTTATTTTTATTAGATTGTTTTCGTGACCAAGTTACCCCCGATGATTCAAAAGATTCAAACTTTCCTTTTGAGATTGAGATGAAGATTCTTTTATTGCTATGTTTCAACTAAGATGATTTGATCTAAATTTATAAAAACTCATAAAAGTCTTTTCAGTCGACGAATTTAAATAATGCAAAAACTATTCTTTTAGTCCTTTTGCGTAGGAATCTGCTTTTCAGATCTTTTAGAAGACAGTTCTGTACACCCACAAACCTGAATAGGAATAAAAGATATAATTTGTAGGTTTCGCTATTGTCAGATCATTTCACATATAAACGCTTCTTTTATGCGGTAAAGTGTTTCAGGATAAAAAGCCCTAGTTTTCGATATCTTAAATGTGAACTTCTATTTTTAGTACTTTGAAAAGCGTTGTATATTGCTAACTTTGCTAGTAATTCCTAGTAAAAGTATATGTATTCACATGCTTTTATCAAAATCAGTTGGATAATATTAGTTTCTCAATAAATACTAACTGTTTCAATTTGATTGTCAAAATATCGATTTTTCATTTTTGCTTTTTATTATTCACAATATCTGTCTGAACATTTACTGAAAGTTTCATAATGATATCGTTTGTAGAAAAAAAATTATTTATAAAATATTTTCTGGAGACATTTCGATAAGTTTGAATACGTATTTCGTCTGCTTTCGAACTTTTTTTCTCTGTTTCGCGTTTTTCAATTCTTGTGTTAATAATGTGTAATGTAATGTGTTTAATTAAATCCGTAGGAGGCTTTTTTTCTAAATAAGTTAGAATTTTGAAATTTTTAACATGTGTTCTTGTATGTATGGTGCACAAAATTGTGCATGGAATAAGGTCCACTATGTATAGTTTTTTTTTTAAAGAAAATGTCGAATTCAATAATTTGTATAATATTTTTGATTTATAGTATAAATGCATGTGACTTTTCTAACTGTAGCTCACATTCTAAACTCCATGCACAGTTCTTTAACAAATAGTACTAAAAACAAACTATAAAAGTTTGGTGGAGTTATTCTCAAAATTGAAAGAGGAGATTGTTTTTTTAAAAAAAGTTCACAATTTTTAAAAATATAAATGAAAAACTGCATGTAAATATTTGTTTTTATTGTTAGAAAACGTTCATTTCGAGTGAACATTATATATACCACTGTAATTTACAAGTTTACGTCATTATTTCTTGAAATAATGTTTGAGGTACCGTATCCCCTTCCATAAAACTTCTGCAAAATTACTAATCTATTTTAAGTGAGAAATGATTGGAACTATTACTCTGGTAGTTATCCTACCTGGTAAAAAAAGATGTTTTGGGATAGTCGTTTGTATTTTAAAACAATATAGAAATTTCATACAAAAGTGGAACTTTGACCTTTGATATTTTGCGTATTGCATTTTTCAAAATTGAATAGAGAATCTGCATATCACATTGAATTGAACTCAGTATTTCTTTTCATCAGCCACACCACTTTTGCACGTACAATGTTAAAAGGATTTATAGCTTTGTAATGCAAAGTATGCGAAGGACAGATAATCCAATTTGAAAGGGATCTTGTAGCGATTCGAATGGAGATTTCCGACGTTGCGAGTTTTTGACCTTTACGAATAAAAGTACAGTTTATACTTGCTGACAAATTTAAAGGAATATACATTTAAATGTATTCACAGTTTATACTCCTTTTACAACTGTGAAATTAGTGTTAAAACCATCAAATATTGTATGCATACTTATAAACGCAACTTTCCTTTTAGAAATACTTTTTTTTTATTTTATATTTTAATATGTTCTAAAACAAAATAGAAAATAAAAATCGCCCATTGTTTCTTACAGAAACTCTTCTCAAAAACTTGTCATAAATAATATAAATTATTCTCAAGACTGTATCCATTAAATTTATATTATTTATGAACTATTACATTTATATACTTTATATGTTAAATTGAATAAATGCATGTTATTTCCCTCCAAGACTGTACATATTATCTATACATCTTCAAACCATGTACTTCATCCCTTAAGTTGGGAGGGGCCAAGGTTTTAAATCAAATCAAATATATAGTCTATTCACACAGCAGGTCATGCATGTGTAAAGATTTAAAAAAAAATTTATATGTTATATTGATTTAATGTTTTATTAGTCACTCACGTGCTTTTATTTTTGTAGATTTTAGTAGGGGAGCAAGGAATACTTGACCCAATTTTCATTGATTTTTTGCATTTTAATATTCTTTTAACATAGTTTATGAGTCAGTAAATATAGTTTATCTAATAAAACCAGTATTACACAATATAACGTTTTAAAAATGTAGCCAACGCCTAAATGTCGCAAGATTCTCATTTCTGAATAAGAAAGAATAAGAAATTTGATGACAAAATAAAAATTTGAAAAGTCCGATATTTTCGAAATATATTATAATAACAGCCAATGAATCTGTCAATTCTTTAATAAAGTATATATTTTAAATATTACTTATTCATCATTTTATTGATTAATAGTGTTGTTCTACTAGTTTGAGAAAAATTTCACGAGTATGTGTCAGATAGTATTGATCACATTAAAGTAGCAGCCTTCGTTTTTCCGGATCTTTGACAATATCTACATATATTCATGTGCACAAAAAACAATAACTACAATATTTAAGTAGTATCCAAGTCTTTCATAATAAGTTATATATACGGTAGGTAATAGTTTCCCGTATTTTTTTTTGCCTGTATATTTTTTGCTTTTATTTAGTTTAAGGGAAACTAGATATCATAGCCTTCCTATGTGGCATATGTGGTTATAGTCATATATTGCATATTAAATAAATGCTTGTTATATTAAGCTTCGTTAATAAATGTTGGGGCATGATGGAATTCGTCTCATAAAATTTTGAAAAATTTATTCGTGGTCATAATTTGACTTAAGTGGTACCCTGAGGAGGTAAAGTTTAAATTATTTTGGAAACAAATACATAGTTACACAGCGAAAGGAACCATGCACCATTTAGTACACGTTAAGAAAGTTATTACAAAGATAAGTTTAATTTAAGATTTAATATAAGCCATGATAATCTACTCAAATTTAAATTACCACAAAAGCAACTCCAACAATTATCTGACAACAGCAAATGAAGAAAGATTCTGGTTGGTTACATATCACGGGATGCTTCATAAACCAATCATCGTTAATAGCCCCGTTGAGGCTCATTACCAAAAGAGGGTAAACTTGCCCCATAGAAAAACACACCAAGGTCTCCTCTATTATTAATTCAATAAAAAAATTAAATAAAAGAACTAATAAAAATGCCATATTAAATCAAAACTCAAAATCTTAAGTTGAATCAGAAAGATTTCTAATGTAATATTTTATTCTTTGTCTTCACATCGATTGCTCGTTGAACAGCAACTTCCATTCCACACGAATGCATATTAAAATTTTTAACTGTAAATTAAATATTTTAATTTTTTTTAAATTATATTTATGCAGCAGATAATTCTAAAAGACTCCGCCGTATTTTACATTTTAAATTTTACCACCAATTTTTAAATTTTTGTAACATTTATAAATTATTTCTGAGTTGCTATTAAAACTGATATTCAGGTGATGGGTTTAAACGTCTTTATATATCAGAGGGTAAACAGGCAGTTGGGACACCCTATATGCCCGCTCGTATTACGAATTATTTTTCACAATAAAAGGGAATGTAAAAATAAAATTTTATTCTTGCATTCTTAGTATAAAGTTCGGTAGAGTTATTTCTGTGATGCAGCACAAAATTTCATTATTTTAGCCAGCGTTTTCACTAATCTGCTTCATCATGGGAAAAGATGAGTTGCGTTTAAGTTGGGATATCTACTTGGAAAAATATTTAAAAAATTACTCAGGAATTCTGAAATTCAATACAAGGTAAGACGATCAGTTTTTTGTTGCTCTTAAGATATTCTTTAATCTACACATGTTTTATTTTTTATAATATAATCAGTGTTTAACATAGTTATGTTTATAACATTCAATATGGTACTTTCTTAATTGCTTAAATTGCTTTGAAGCATTAACTTTTAGCTTTTTTCTATACCTACACTTTATGCAACATATCGAATTGCATTGACAACGTTTTATAAACCGATGGAAATGGTACAGATATATATTATATACAACGTTGTGGAGTTATTGCACAATGTTTTAATTCTCATGTTAAATGCAAATATATATATATATATATATATATATATATATATATATATATATAATATATATATATATATATATATATATATATATATATATATATATATATATATATAGTTTTAATTTACGAATCAATTTTACATGTAACATATTTTTGTGAAAAGATTAAATTTGTTTATGCTTCCCAACAATCGAATAAAGTCATTGTGGCATTACAAAACTTTTTTAAATGTTAATTTCATGAATATCAATCCACGCTGATGCTAATGCTTTGATTTCTAATGAAGTAATCTATATCTATAAAGGAAGAAGTCCTGACTCACTGACTCACGTATCAACGCCCACCAGACTGTTGGAGGTATGATTCACTTTTTTTACATTTGTAGGAGAAATCATAAGATTAAACTTTAAAACATTGAAACAATTTATATTAGAATTGACGCGTTCCTGTTATTCAAAAAAAAATCATCATCTGGAGGCACACGACAACAACAACAAGAATATCATTAACCTGAAAATCAAATACGTAATTCTTTAAACAATGACGGAAAATATAGCTCAAATTTAAAGCGTCTTGGAAACACGAAGATGGTGAGAAAAAGGTTTTAAGCAAACTCTACAAAATAATGTTTATACTTGCGCTGCGGTACAAAATAAGGTTTATGTTCAGCTTGTGCAAGTAAAGAATGTTATAAGTTATTAAATTTGTAACATACAATTACTGACTGGTAAAAGGAGTCATTATGTATTAAAGTGCTACTTAAAAATAGATAGCAAAAAGGCTTTATTTAGACCGATTACACCCGATCATATCAGGATATTTTCCAACAGTTTGGTACTTCATTTAACCACTGCTGTGATGGAAATGATCAAGAGATATCCCAAATCGAGCATAAGACCCCACCCCAAGCTATCCACAACAGGGTGTGGCATAGCAAAAGATTTCAGCTTGCGTATCCTTATGAATAGTTTACTAGCTCCAAGGAAATCACCAAAACGTCGAGAGGCTGTTGTTGGTTTGCCAATATATTGACCGGCATTAACCAGAATAGAGTTTCCACCACCTTCAGGGATGTGCGAGAGATGACCATAGTGTCTGGGCCGTGTCTTTTGAATGCTAATAAAATTGAAGACAATTAAGCGATTTTCTTATAAATAAGTAATTTGTTCAATTGTATCTTTAGTCTTTTCAATACAGTGAAGAATAAAATACAGAAAAACAGTTTTTAGTAGAAATTTTCAGACGGAATAGAAATACCATCCTAAAAATAATAAACCACCCACAAACCCACATGAAGACCCACCCATGAAAAACCACATGAAGACGCAGCAAAAAACTACACACTAAATGTAAAAAAAAAAATGTATGACCAGAAACAAATTTTCGTCTAATTAAATACGTCTGTGGTCATTTCACTGTGTCTTTTGCTTGACTTGGGTATATTTATTTCTCACATGGCTTTACACTTTTATAAAAACTCATTATTAAAATTTATTTTTCAACAACAACTTACTTATAATATTCAATAAAAAAGCAAAGCAAAAGTTATTTGCACTTGTTCGAAACTTTATAGGCATCAATTAAATAATACAGTACATTTAACTCGAAATAAGTTGAGACACAGTTACATTTTTGACAAACGAAAATATGAACTTGCTGGCTTTTGGAGCTTAAGCATTGCGTTATCACGCCCCACTACATGCGACAAAATAACTGGCACCATTCCCTGCATAATTAGATATCCTGGAAATAGCTTTGAATATATTAGAAAGTAACGTGCTAATTGTGCATATTCAAGAAAGGTCGCCAAATTATTCATTACTATTAATGAAACTTTTCACAGATTGCAATAAAATAACAAATTTAAAAGAGACGTTATAATTACAATAACTTTACTTTTACAAAGTGCAAATACAATTTTCTTATGATGTAAATTTGTAGTGAGATTAATCTCTGTAAAACAATCTTAATGGAAAGCATTAAATTTCAGGCACGAAATTCGTAATGAATCAAATGATTTTATGGCTAATGTAAAATATTTGCATTTTAAAATAAATAGGACAAATTTCCTTGAACAATAGAAGATATTCAAAAATAATATATCATTTAACTTGTTGTATTTAAAGTAACTTTTGGTTACTTGATTGATATTCCCATTATAACTTATTTGCAAAACTACCTCAACATTTCTATGAGGGAAAATATTATATAACAGTCCAATCATAAAACGAGTGTTAAAACATAAAAATACAAAAGCCGTCATGAAACTAAATATTCCTCTCCAAAAAACTCTAATCTTTACAGATTGAAATGATAGTCTTTTTTCTGAATACCTCGCTTCTAACATTGGTTCGAATATATTATTTTAGCTTTAAATAAACAATTTTACAAAAGTATTCAATCGAATTTCAAAAAGTAGAATTGCAGTGACCTATAAGTCAGCTACATTTATCATATGTAAAAAACATCGATGGAAAAAAAATTCAATACTGCCGGAGAAATGTGGCTTAGGAAAAAAAATCCATAAGATTAACACAGAAGCACTTTGCTTTGGAGACACGCAGTCAATCGCGCTCATTCGCCCCAAAGAGAAAGATGTAGTATATTGCATCATACCTGGAAAAACAACACCCTTCTATTGAGATAACATGTCAATTACGTCACTTTTCCCATACGTACGCGATGAAATAAGACATCATTTGAAGTTACATTCTCTTCTCTATTGTTGAAATCTCATTGAGGTCACTATGAAATCAAATCCGCAGAAGAAAAAGGGGGTAATGGAAGTTTCTTGGGGTACCAAGATCAAGACCAGGTAGTAAGGATATGAGAAGGAGAAGAAACAATATTGTTTTGACCCTTCAGTTTTGACCTTTCGAGGGGGTGGAAGAGTAAGCCGCTAAAGATAACCTTTGATTTTGTTATCCTATGTGATGGATTGAATATCTGGTTGGAAATGTTGGTATTGTGGATAGAGGTACACCAGATGTAAAATAAGGTAAATTTGTGCACCCTTTCCAGTCCCCAATGATGCCATTTGGCATCATTGTGGTTCTGATCATAAGTTTTTTTTTTTTAAATAGGACTGACATATATTGGGATTCATAAAAAATAATTTATAATAGAAAATTGTTTGAAGAATCGAATGATGTGCTTTTTGATATCATAAATAGCTATAGATGATCAGAAAAAAAATCTAAAATTACGGATGCCAAATTGTCATTGAGACTGAAAGGGTTAAAAAGGGCAAAAAGTCTTCAAAGAGTTTCATTAATTTACAAAATTACCTAAAAAAGAACATTGAATGTTGCTTAAAAATACAGTGCTCAAGTTTGAAAAACTTTAAAAATGTGAAATCCGGTTGTTTATTTTATTATAAGCCTAAATAGAACTTAATACCTTTAATCGTGAATTAAATTAATAGTTTACTACTCTATGTCATCACTAAAAAGTAAATCTTGTTGCTTTTTTTATACTATCTCAAAAGTATTGCACAAATTTGCACCAAAATAGAAATACATATATCGCAAATATACCGTTCATGAGGCAATTTAACATAATGGTTGCATTATAGCTAAAATGCCAAGTTAAAATTAGATTTAGGTGCATTTAAAGCAAATAAAGATACTGTTCACGTCAAGGTAGGGTATAGTGTGGCAGTCCCAGTTTGGCAGCGACAGCATACCATCTATAAGTATTTTCATACTCATGGTTAGGTAGATGAAATATATTTGTTTGAATTTTCAGTAGCATTAAAATACTATTTTATTTACTTATTGACAATTCGCTAAGTAGCAAAAATATATTATAACATTGCAATATAGAAGTACAGTATTATTAATTCAAAAAAAAAAAAGGTAAACGGATACAAACAGGTTATTTATAGATAAATATAAACGAACAAGGTAATCAAACGAACAAATACTTATTACAAAATTAGCCGAACATTTCTATAACCTTGACCTTACCCCTTTAGTTTGTGAATGGTAATAAATGAATTTGAATAGGTTCCATTTCGGTAGTGAAAAGACGATGTTCAATATTATAACATACTACAAGAACTTTTTCCATACATCCACCTTTTTTCTCTATTGTAAGTAACACACGTAGAAATAAACCATAAAAGGATGTTATTTCCAAAACACCGCAAACACTCACTATTTTCCCTTATTTCATAGATCATCAAAATAGGAAACGGATTATTTTTCCATGACATTCGAGCAACACCCGACATTTCCCACGGATAGCCGGAACATACGGGTTGCATCCCTTCGTATTCGACCGACACGCTTCCCTGCCCCGAGACAAAGGACACAAAAAAATGACAGACATCGAGCAAACAAGCTGGAAAAATAAGGTGGATCACAATTACACGAGCAGAACATCGCCGGGGTAAAAATGTCTGAGCAGATTGTATAGGATGAGAGAAGGAAATTGGGTTGTTTTCAGTGCTGTGCGAGGGTGCCCAGGATGATGAAATGACTAATATCTTGGAACCTTGTGAAGAAAATTTCTGAAGATATCGCGCAAAAAATATATGTATACACGTTTGTGGACTACCTCTGAAAGAAACGTAGTATAGATGTAAGAAAAGACGCGAATTGATTTAATGGAGACAGCCAAATACATAAGGCTATGTGCCCCGAGACAAAGGACACAAAAAATGACAGACATCGAGCAAACAAGCTGGAAAAATAAGGTGGATCACAATTACACGAGCAGAACATCGTCGGGGTAAAAATGTCTGAGCAGATTGTATAGGATGAGAGAAGGAAATTGGGTTGTTTTTAGTGCTGTGTGGTGGTGCCCAGGATGATGAAATGACTAATGTCTTGGAACCTCGCGAAGATATTGCACAAAAAATATGTATACACGTTTGTGGACTACCTCTGAAAGAAACGTAGCATAGATATTAGAAAAGACGAGAATTGATTTAATGGTGACAGCCAAATACATGATGCTATGTGCCTCTCGACAAATGACATAAAAAATGACAGACATCGAGCAAACAAGTCGGAAAAATAAGGTGGATCACAACTACACGAGCAGAATATCGCATCGCCGGGGTAAAAATGTCTGAGCAGATTGTATAGGAAAAGAGAAGGAAATTGGTTGTTCTTGGTGCTGTGTGAGGGTGCCAAGGATGATGAAATGACTAATATCTTGGAACCTTGGAGAAAATTTCTGAAGATATCGCACAAAAAAATAGATGTATACACGTTTTTGGACTACCTATGAAAGAAACGTAGCATAGATAATAGAAAAGACGCGAATTTATTTAATGGTGAAAGCCAAATACATAAGGCTATGTGCCTCTCGAAAAAGGACACAAAAAATGACAGGCATCGAGCAAACAAGCTGGAAAAATAGGGTTGATCACAATAACACGAGCAGAACATCGCCGGGGTAAAAATGTCTGAGAAATTATGGAAGGAAATTGGGTTGTGATATGATGGTGCCAGGATCATGAAATGCTGAACGAGGAATCTGATGGTGACGAAAATTTTCCGAAGATAATTTAAATATCTCATCAAAAAATATATCTGCATACCCTACAGCGGGAGTAAAAAATAGGAATACTTTTTTACTCCCGGCGGGATAAAAAATATCTGAGTAGATTATAGAAGGAAATCGGGTTGCTTTTGGTGATGTGGTAGCCCAGAATTATGAAACTAATTCTTTGGAACCTTGTGATGAAATTTATGAAGATATCGCCGAATAATATGTATAAATGCTCTTATGAGGACACTAATTCATTTGATGGTGACAACCAACATACAGCGGGAGTCAAAAACTTACGGACACATGCATTTTTTATTGAACTTTTCGAAAACTAGGGTTTACGTAGCACTTTCTAATATATACTCGCATGAAGTACAGAGGTTTAAGGCTTTAAAAAAAATAATGAGAAATTCGCAATATGACGTGCCTCCTACAAAAATATTCAAATAATGGCAGGGCATCGATAATTATGTGAAGGCAAACAAGCCAAAAAAAAAGACGGACCAACATTACATACCATAGAAAGAAATCGCTCAATTATTAAAGAAAACTAAATTTACCTTAGATTTCAACAAAAAATATCTTCTACTTAGTAAAATCGGTTTATTGAACCATCATTAGCTCCACAAAACTGCTTGAAGGAGAAATTTAAAAACCATTTTTTTAAAGAATAAAATGTTGCTATCACTTTCTCTAAAACTTACATTTTATGACGTTAATGCTTACTTTTTAAATACGAAAATGAATGCAACAAATTTGCACACGGAAGGTCTAAATGAATGCATTTAACATTGTGAGAGTATCCTAACCAAACATAAAATAATTAAAACGTTAGTCCAGGAACTAGGGCACTATTTTTTTTCATTTTAAAGATTTTAAAAGATTTTTTTCTTCAATTATAAAATTAAAAAAATTCAAAATAAGTTTAAATCCCAAACGTATAAGATCTCAGTTTGATAAACTATTTAAATAGAAACACCCAGATAAAACCTCATGGGGAAAACGTAATGTTTAAATAAACAAATATCCGTACCACTTCAAAAACGTCCATCTACTGTCAATAAAAAATGCTTTTAAAAATAGATTGTATCGGTTAAAAGGAAAGTAAAATGCGCCAAACAACCACGCACTTTACATTTAAAAAAAAAAACTTCTGCAAAAACGGACATTTAATGGCTTCAAGTACTTTGACCTTACACAGAATGCATGGAAAAAAAGGCGGGAAAAAAGAGACAATAGGCGAAAAATTAGCTTTCACTGCAAGTAGGCCAAGCAAAGGAGCATTCGGTAAGAAGAAAGTTGAATTATGCGACACAATATACACAAAGAAATACATAAAAAAGAACTCCTACTCTTTCATCATGTATGTGGCACAGGTAATGGGTCGTAATCGACTGAAAAGAGGTGGAACAAAAATCCAACTCTTTTATTTTGGAATGACTCATAAAAAAAAGTAGCATATTTATGTTTATATATAGTTCATTTGTTCACTTGAAGTGTAAAAAATAAATATAAATTGTATTGTCGATTAAAAAAAAATACTAATTATAGTAAAACGTGAAATTAAGAAGTCGTTTTCTTATCGAGTAATTTGTTCGAGTAGAAATGATATTTAAATGCTACCACAAACCTCTTAATTTAGCTTGCTCATGTGTGACATCAACTGAACCCAATCAACACTAAATAAACGTGTAAATACTACAACATCCATGTTTTGACACTTTTAAGATTGCTAAAAATAAGCTATTTGCGGTTCATGGAATAAAAACGAAGGAGGTAATATTACGAATATCATACAATTTTCAAATAAAGAGAGGCAAGGAAATAAAGAAATAATACCTCTGTCTACCTCAAATAAGTATTTAAAAAACATTTTCAACACTAATCAAATTATCTGCACAAATAATACCATTTCATCCTCTTTCAAAGGCGATCATGTATAACTTTCTTCAGTAATAACTATTTTCCTTTCATTCCAACTTATACGCATATTTTTATGGTAGACACCCTTGATTATGAGCATTAAACTAAATGTGCTTCAAGCAACTAAAGTAACTATAACTCCCAACAAATGTTAAGATATGTTCAGAAATTCAAAAACATCTGGATAACAAACAATTTTACTACAGCAACTTTCTATTATAAACTGTATTCCTTTACTTTGCAACATCCTTCCCCTTTATTTTATTTCACCGCCACCGCTGATTAACATAATAAAAAAACTTCGGTTGAATAATAATTTATAAATTTCCCATTACTTCCTGTATTAATCTTTTAATTAAATGTTTTTTACTACGCAAAGTAGAAAATAATGCAACATATTTTTCTTATTTACATATTTTTAGTAAGGACAATGTAGATCCTAAAAAAACCTAAGAAAATAATTATGATGCAAGAAATTTAGTTTCGAAGAAAAAAATAATATCCCTAGGATTAACCCCAGAGAGTATTTTAAAAACATTTAACTTAAAACTGTAGTTTAAATTATTATTACAAAATAAACTTAAGGTAACTAATTAGAGTATTAACCTATAATCAAGTATTTGTTATCCTTAAGTTGAATAATACCAAATTACATATACAAATATTGAAGTTTTAAAAATAGCATTAAAGTTGCTTTCTGTACACAGTATGATTGCATTCAAATTTACGTTTAAATGAAATTTTAAAAACTACATTTCATGGCATTATTTGTAAAACCGTTATGGTTTTTATACTATTGGCTAAATTAAATATTCCTTTAAATAATTAAAGAATTCTTAATGACGGATTTCATAGACAAAATACAAATAAAATAATTTGTTTCCAAAACAAACCAAAAAAGCATTTTTCAGAAATAATGATTACTGTATCCCACGCTAATCCAAAACCTCACATCTTGATATTTCGCCAAATATGGTAAAAACACTTCCGCTATAACAAACGCCCTATTGTTTTATGCATTGGGAGGAGTACAGGGGGGCCCTTGAGGGTTAAAATCCTCCACCACATGTTCTCTATCACGGAAATCACGTTCATATATTTTTCCTCTTCTAACAGCAGGGTGTTTCTTGCAGTTGATGAACAACATAAAGTTCGGAGCTGTAAATATTGAATGTAAAGATGCGTACCATTGGTTTACATTATTTAGCAGCCGTAACGCGTTTATTGTAAAATCAATAGCCTGGGAAGCCAGTGAACTTTTCCTGTGGAACGTATTTAGGTTTATAGTAGTTACTGCGAATTAGACTAATTTCAGCAAAGGGAAATAAATACCTGATGCGGGTGTTGCATTCTAATACGAGTTTCCGTGCGAGGTTGTCAATTTAATTGATTTTTAGTTGCTGTTTTGATGCTGCGAACGAACCACATTTGAAAGGAGTGACAGACGACACGTAAATAACTTTATAAACATTGTATGGAATCTAAAACCTTTGAATAACACCCCAAAGAAAATTTCAATATTTGAAACATAGTGCGCTACCAGTTTTAAAACTTTAACTTTCCAAAGTCTAGATCTACAATTTTCAATTATTCTTTCTCAACTGAAATTTTAAAATTTCAGTTTCAAACATAATTCGTCACAGACAGAATGCGATACAGAGAAATCGATGTATTTTGATGTTGGTACCTTAAATAATTCTAAAGAGATAAATTATGTGTGTTATGCAACACGCTTAGAATATTAAAGATGTTTTCTCAAATTGCTCGAATTTTACATAATTAACATTCCAGATATAAAATATGGTTATGAAAATGGGATCGAAGACTCTGAATGGTTAAAAATGTAACTTACAGTGAACACAAAACACATACTTGAAATATCGTACAATTTAGCCGAAGAATAATTGCTTCTACTGTTTGTAGAGGCTTGTTTATAGTTGAAATTTAATGCGAGATTTTAGTGATATTACTGCCCCTCCCCCTGATTAATGCGACATCAATCATTTTGAAATGGAGTCAAATATATTCCACTACGAAATTCAGTATATGTTTTATGAAATGTTTTCATTCTATTTAAAAGTGAGGAACTAAACGTATTTATTCTTTGAAATATAAATAATTTTTGCAAACGATTAGTAATAGTAATTAAATTTTTGAAATAAAATAAATGAAACTAGCCAAATTTAGCGTGTAATTGTTTAATGTAGAATTAATGCTGTGTTTTGCGCCTTTTTACCTATTAAACATATCTGTTGTGTAGAAGCGGGTTAAGTGACACATTCTGTTACAAACCTACTTGTTTCATACTCAAAGGCTAATTGCACCAGATCAACAGCCTAAAGACGATTCCAAGCTACCATGAGCATCCATGTTGGAAGAAAGATTTGAACTTTGATGATAGCTTCTATTACCACTCAGTCATTCTAAAACCCATCGAACATCTGTCATTATCTCATAGGTTTTAAATACATAATACAAAGATAGATACACAAAGAAACATAATCCAACAACATAAACAAGACAACTGATTCAATGTTCCAGAGATAACCAGACGTATATGAATAAAAAATTCAAAAATATGAATTGTACCATATTTCATTCGAACACAAAAGAACTCCCACGAAAAATACAAAAATTAAGCTTGTTTCATAACCCGACTCACGTAGCCAAATGTAGAAGTAGCGAGCTGCATTAGGACAACATCTCGTGCAGCTACACGCTCTACCGATCGTTTTAAACTGCAAATGTCGCACGCTAGAGACTGGTCCTCTACGGTGGGTTTTCGTAATAGAAAAATGGGTTTTGTTAAATTGTGAGGGACCGTTTAATATACAGTGGTGGCCAAAAGTGTGGACACTTTTTGAAAGTTTCATATTATTCAACATTGTGTGATTATAGAATACATTAATTGTATATCAAATTAAACAATTGTATATCAAATAAAGAGTAATTTAATCTTTATGAGGACCACTGTGGGCAGATCGCTGGAGCAATCTATGAGACCTTTGGTTCCATATAATCTATATCCATGGACACAACTACTTCATCATCAAAGTAATTTCATGTAGAATTAAAAATAAATACATTATTACAATATCTGTATTACGAATAAGTTATGCAACTAATAGTATGATTTGTCTTAGTTTTGCAAGTCATTGAACCACCAACTTGTATTGCAATTTCAGCATAAGAGAATCCATCGATTGTACTTGTTTGTTCCACTAAAATGAGCATAACTTTATTTGTAATACAGATACTTTAATTCTAGTTTTTTAATGAAATTCTACATTAAATTACCTTCAACTTAATATTTAAAATTTTGTATTTAAGCGAAATTTAATAGATGCAAGAAGTCAAGAACACAGGTAACAGTTGAAACACATGAAACTTTCAAAAAGTGTCCACAATTTTGGCCACCACTATAACTTGCCACCACGGTTTCAACACTTTGAATAAACAATCTCAGTGTTACGCTTTCTAAAAGTCGATAAATCAGTATCAACAGTTCTAAAAAAAGTCTGCTTTTTTCCAACTATATTTCTAAAGAAGATTAAAGGAATATAACGATTCCAGAAATTTGGTGAGCCAAGAAATTTTCTCCAACACTAAATGTATTGACAAGCTATAATTTTTAAAAAAAATCTCTATCTCGAAAACGAAGAGGAAATGACAAAAATAGGAAAATTAATCATTTTTAGGCGGGCCAAAAAGCAACTTGATAATGGGTTTTGTAATCAAAACAGCCAGGTGACTTGATTGACACAGTGTAAATAATTCAACAGAATTACATTATGCTGTCAAGTTGCTGAAGTAAATAGTTCAGTCAAGCTTAATTTGAATGCAATTAAATTAGCTACTTGTATAATTTATTTGCAAAAACTGCTATTTTTTTGTTAAAGAGTATTATTAATCACCTGGAGAATATAGACGAATAAACCCTTCAAGTTGTAGTTTTTCCCAATAACATTTACTTCTTTCACATATTTTTTTTTTAATTTTAATTCACATGCATTTAAATTTAAAGTAATGGGGAAGATTTTGAAACCATTTTCCTCACGAAAAATCAGAAATTGAAGAGTAAAATTAACGAGCCAAAAATTTAACCGTATGCATTGAAAACAAGTTCACTCTTTGGCGAGACTCTGTCTAAAAAGCTTATCCCAAAAAGCTTAAGGGAAAGTACGAATATTGTTTATAAGATATCAGACTACATTAATTACGGTTATAGGAGTCCACTACATTAATCAATGACTAAAAAAACAGCCTTCTCTGAAAAGAAGGCTCATGTGACCGTTAAACAAATGATCCCATTCGGGCCAATTTCTATTAATGAAACCGGCAAAAACGAGCCCTCTAAGATAATTATAATGGAAGAGCTTAGTGGAAGAACGTGCTAAGTGACAGCAATGAAAATTTTAGATTCTTGTGTCAATGAATATGATAATCCCTCATTCAAAGACAAAAAGATTCCACCTTTTCATAAACTTTAAAATAAGTATAGTTTAAACTTTTGAACACTCTTAAAACAAAAGAGTGAAATCCACTCCTATAGGAGAAGTGCATTTTCGACACTGGAAATTAGTGAAAATTAACTCAGACGGAGTTAAAATCACTCGTTTGTAGTGATCCTGTCGGAGGTTTAACTTAACAAAAAAGGAGTAAAATCCACTCCTATAGAAGAAGTTCATTCTTTTTTTAAATTTCTCGGTTTAGAAATTAGTATAAATGAAAATGGGATTGGAATTTCCCAAAAGCAGTATATAGAATATATACTGGAAAAACATGGTATGACTGATTGTAAATCTGTTAAAGTTCCTATATCTAAATCGCAAGAAAAAATTTCAGATGATACGGAAGAATTAGTTGATAAAACTAAGTATTTAGAATTGATCGGTGAATTATCGTATCTTGCAAATCGTACTCGTCCCGATTTAAGTTTTGTAATTAGTCTATTGTCACAATATAACCAAAAACCTGAAAAGCGTCATTACATGCAATTGAAGAGAGTTCTAAGATACTTACAAGGTTCTAAAGATCGTATTTTATTTTATGACAAAAGTATGTTGATCATATTTGTGTTAATACTGATTCAAGTTGGGGAAATGCTGAAGGAGGAAAATCTTTCTCCGGGTCAGTTATTATGTTTGGTAAGTCTAATTCTTTGGAAAGCAAATAAACAAAAATCGGTAGGAATGTCTACTTGTGAAGTTGAACTTTTTGCAATTGCTGATGCTACTAAGAATCTGATTTGGATCTGTAATTTATTAGAAGAGTTAAATTGTTCAAAATATGTAAACTATCCCATTGAAATACATTGTGATAACAAAGCCGCAATAGATTGGTGCAAGGCTGCTAAATCTTCTGTTAAAACTAGACATGTAAATTTAAAATTTCATTTCGTTCAAGATCTCATTGAGAATGATAAAATAAAGTTAATTCACTGTACTACTGATAAAATGTTAGCAGACTTTTGTACTAAAGCAGTTCCTGAAACCAAACTATTGTGGACTCTAGATCAAGTTGGACTGATTAAGGATGCCTAATTTCGTTGTGTTAAATTTGCATCTTCCCAAGGGGGAGTTTGTTGGCATCACCAAAGACTGGTAACATGCAAATTTATTGTTTCGTTTTATCTGCGCCAGGTGTCGCTATAGATTTTACTTTTAATATATATACATGTTCTTTTACAATAAAGGTATTCGTTTTATTTACAACAAAGACTTGTGTCGGTTTATTTCTACAAATCCCCACGGCCTTCATTTTCGACACTGGAATGAGTGAAAATTAACTCAGACCGAGTTAAAATCGCTTGTTTTGTTCTAAGAGTGTAAGTACCGTTTGTAACGTATCTAAACGCAACCGATATATTTTTAAAATCATTTCCTCGCTTTCGCCTTTTGTCACTTAGCACGTTCTTCCACTAAGCTCTTCAATGGGAATATTACATAAAAAGACCCACAGTTCGATCATCTATGTGATAATCACACACTCACAGGAAGTCTGTTTCGTAGGTATATCACCGGCTGGAAATCTATGACTGGAATCGAACTGACCGCTAGCTAACTCAAAAGAAAAGCCGGCTGACCGACCTTGCTAAGCCATTATTACAATTGCATTCAGATTTGGCTCGGCATTGAGATGGGGGAGGAATGATAGCACAAAAAAAAACGGCTTTTATGAGATCATTGCAATCCAATTATTTGCTCCATGGCCACAAGCGATGAAGAATGTTCTTTTTTTTTCTGATTTACTGTAACGGAAAGTACTGTGCTTTTGTCAAAGAGAGTTGTTTTTGTCTCTCCTCTTATATGATATTATAAGTGTGTAAAATACTATGAGAATTAGTTTAATATTTAGATAATATAATTATTTTGTTAGTTTAAATGTATCCCTATTGTTTTAATGGTTCACAAAAAGTAATCGCGCGATTTCAAAAATTAAAACTAATCCAAGTTATTTTACTTACATGTTTGTTAAAAATACAGAGAAAATTAGTTATATAGTAAATGTTTCAAATTGAAATCGAATTTAAAAACTAATTACATTTTTATTTCCTAATTCAACGGATATTAATTATTTACAATCCTAAAAAAATAATATTTTGATATTTTTGTCAATGGAAATCATGAAAAATATTGAAACTTCTACTCTTTGAAATCGGTAAGTAATCATTTGTCAATCAAAATTTAAAATCTACTCAAAAACTTCGGGAAAATTTCCCATTTAAAATATTATACTTTGAGTATCGTTTTATGACATTTGATTTCATTCGAGTCATCCATCGGTGGAGAAATAGATAACGCTATACTTTTTTAGTGCATTTGCAAACAGTAAAAGGTAAGAACATTTTGAGAACTCGACAAACATTGATAAGAACGAAAAAATTCAACAGAGGAAAATCTTTTTGGAGAAGTTATTTTATTTACCACAAGGTCCAACCCTGCATTCACAAGTTAAGATAGCACGTTGCTAAGCAACCAAAAAAAAAAAAGAATTACACTAATATCAAGTAACGTCTTCTCAATTGTATCAGGTAGCACATAACGAAAACCTCAATTGAATAGTCTAGTTGCAAAGCTTACATTCTCCAAATTATAAATAAGATATCGTCATCAAGTTCCCACATGTGCTATCTCACTTTGCACAACGGATCACATTTACTGTACGGTAACCCTTGGCGAAATCTCGCCAAAAGTCCGTATTCTAGCGACTTTTGACGCCCCGCTCTATACTTCTCTATAAGTAATACTCAGATAGGGTTGCCGGAAAGCGACATCGTTGCTAGGTCAAAAAATTCGAATCATCCGTCAAAGTGAGACAGGTTGCCTCAAAAAATTATTTATCGTCAAATCCGAAAAATCGCGCCAAGGGTTACTGTACAGTAAATCTGATCCGCTGTGCAAATTGAGAAAGCACATGTGGGAACTTAGGTGACGATATGAGATCCATTCTTGGGCGACTTTTGATAGTGGTTGTCCAGGTAAGGTAACTCAATGCACTTTCTGGAATCCAAGGTAACCAAATTGCGAGTTCCATCGAACGAGATAAACGGAACATTGCATAAAGAATTTAACGTGAGCCATCCACCTGTACGAGGAGTATTTTTTGTTGGAGATATTTACAATCCGCCTATAGCATGCAAGTTGAACCTAAGGGTGGTTTTGGTCTTCCTCTACAAATCTACAGATATTTCTGAAGACTGATTTTTTTAAAAATATGTTGATTGGTTCGGCTTTGCATATGGTTGGAGTAACTCACACTACAGCTACAATTAGAATGCTGGTAACGGACCTCGTAATTTCGCAACATGGTCAAGTAACGAGGCGGCGCAAAACTGAGCAGCATAACCCGACCAACCTGCTATGGAATCTCCTACTTACACATAACCATATGGAATTATGTAACTGAGTGTATGTATTTTTAACTTCAAAGTCTTGAAAGGAAAGTTTTAATTATCGTCGCACCAGAGCTACGCAAGAGCCGTAGTCGACGGTCGTCGTAATTTGGAACCACAGTCATATGACAAGACCGCCACCTGAATACACACTCAACGCAACCGTTAAGAGCGACATCGTACGCAGCGTTAAGACTTTGAAGCATATTTAAAGTGCACTCCCTGGGGTTCTACATGGGGTATTATTCGTCGGACGTTTTTGTCTGCACAAGCCGTTTATAGGTCGGCACGACAGTTAATTTGGCGATGCCCATACTAAACCTGGGACCTTCCGCAAGCAAGGCGAACACCTTAACCGACTAGGCTCCCCAACCCCCTTCGAAGTCTTGACACACGCTGATGTTCAACACAAGTTCTACCGGGTTGGCAAAAAGGATTTCCTGGCCCGCACTGCGTGTCTAACGCACAAAGACGCCCCTGTACGCTTGACGGGAACGAAAAATAGAGCACGGCGCGTACAAGGAAAACATAACCGGTGAGTTACAGTAAGAACTCATAAAAAAATAAGTGAACAAAAGAAATAAAAAAAAGCAACTCTTATTGTAAAACTGTTCCTAATTAACCAACTTCCACAAATTCCGTTAGTAATGCTTCGCGACATTTTGGGCTTTAATCTTGGAGAAGCTGTCCCAGATGTAAACAAAGTTAACTGGACATTCCTCGCAAAATGGACCATTGTCTAGTTTGCTTTTTACTGTCCAATCTGCCTTTTTTTGTTGAAAGACGCACAATGACTAAGTGCTTTTTAAGTTTGGACTAAGCTGTTCTTATTGTTTTCAGTTCTTTTGAAGTTTTTTTTTATTTGTTTTGTTGAGGATGCATTTGAAAAACTTACCACACTGACCCTAAGAAGAAAAGGTAAGAAAATAGGAGCTACCAAAGAGCTAGATGTAATATCGATTGAGTATCTTATACAGTGCCATTGATTCGAAAGTGCTACGGTGTCTTTCCTTCTTGAGGGATACAATTGGATCTGAAACCTGGACTAATAACTTAAAGTCGATTTTGAAAGGCTAATAACGTCTAGGCTTAAATAGTACTCGAGCCCTCAAGTTTCTGATGACCAGTGTTAGCGCCCCAGAGCCTTGGTCACGAAAGCTGAATAGGGCACGGCAGGTCTTGGCTCACTAGCGGGTTGTTGCGCCGAGCACTCAACCACTTGTCCATCCTAGAGTTAAGTTGAGTTATAATAGTACTAGATCAACATGAGGACTATTAGCGTCGTAATTCAGAATCAGAATCATGCGACTCCTGAATAGCCACCCAACGCAACTTTTAAGAGCGACATCGTACGCAGCATCGGGACTTTGGTGAATACTTTGCGTGCATTCCCTCTTTGCAAAGTATTATTCGTCGGACTTTTTAGATGCATAGACCGCTTACATGTCGGAAGTTATTTTGATAATGCGGGAGCCCAAACCTAGGATCTTTCACATGCAGGGCAAGAACCTACCGACTGGGCTTCCCCAGCCCCCCATCTTACCGAGAAAACAATTTTAATTGGTTATGGGTTTGGAAAACATTTTTGGAGTTTGACTTAATCGCTTTTGACAGCAGAAAGTAGTTTTTAAAAATTTAGTCACAAAGAAAATTTCTGCACCGACGCTTATCAAAGACCTCTCACAAAAGAAAAAAATATTTTTCACGAGTTACGATTATTCTGACTAAATTCGAGCAACATTATGCCACTTTGAAATTACAATTAAATATAGGTTATGCTTGCTACATAAGCAACAGATTAGCAAAATACCCATAAAAAATGTTGAAATCCTATAAAAATATGACATTTGGTTGTGGTTGAAGAATTATCAAAATGATTACGCAACGAAATAGCATCTTTATTCCTTGTTGATTTGCACATTTTATACATAATAAAAACAAGAAATAGCTTATTATAGACTGGATAATTTTTATCTCAACGTTGAGTTGATTTTAAAAAAAGATTATAAACTGTCTTTTAGTGTTCTACAGAAACTTTTTTAGAAATTTATTCAGATTAACGTAATTATTTTAACTTCTCATAAACAATATGGTGCCCGAAAGATTACATTTATGACATAAAAATGTGGTTTCAAACGTAAAACTTTTCAATATTTGGTGGTGAACAAAACTGACAAAATTATGTCTCTTCAGAAAAAAAAAATCTCGATTTTTTATCCACGAATCTCTTCTACTGACTAAATAAAAATAAATTCTAGGTTATTTATACACGATGTCAAAACCTAACGAGTTAAAAACACAAATTCTTCATAATCAAGACATCACTCGCAGTTCTACTAATATTCCTTAAAAATACGTAAATATTTTACTTACCGACTCAAATCCTAAGAGAGCACCTCAATACGAGTTAAAATCCATGTGACAGGTGACGAGAAAACACAAACACGCTTCACATTGTGAGGGAAATCCCATATGTGCGGCTCCTTCACTATCTGCCAAAATTTCCTCTGACTGCTCTTTGTTATCGTGACTCAACAGCTGTTGTCTGCAGACATTTCGTCGACTGTAACCGATTCATGAGCAAATTTGGTGTCGCCATCTTGTGGCATTTACTGGAGTTATAAGAATATTGGATATTTCTTTGAAGGTTCCTTTTAGAGTTGATGCTGTTGTTTTCTAAGGGTTCTGTGGTTACAATGCTCCAAACTTTCTTCCGAAATATTTATGATCGATATAACTGTCCCTAAAATTAAATTTTTATTTATTTATTTTAATATGAAATATTCAAAAAATCGATAAAATCATGGAAACTTGACTGTGAAATGGTGTTGAAACTCAAAATTAAACAAATCACAAAAAAAGAAATAATTTTTTGGTATTTGAGAATGCATTTCAAATTAATTAGTTCGGCTATTTCTTTTTTGTATACACTGAAATGAAGAAAAATATACACGCGTATTTTACAGAGGTATGTTTGAGCGGTCCTCAAATGTGCTCTCTAAAGTCGTTGCCGGTAATAGCTCGCACGGGATTTTTTCAATGATTATCTAAATGGAACCATTTCAATTTTTAAAAAAAGTTTGATGCCACAGACGGCTATCCATTATTGATTGGATATGAGTTGGACATGGGGGGTGGTTTCAGTGTGGCGGGTAAAAGCGTCAATCCACGAAAAATACCCAACTAGTCAGTATTCAGCCTATACATTATACCATATACATTATCCCACATACCATATACATCCTATACCATATCCATTGCTCAAACAATCAAAACAGTTAAGAGAGAACTGTCCGCTCTTTTGTTAACCCTTTCAGCTCCAACTTTTTTATTTTTTATTCTAAAAATCTAAAATTTGTGAAATGGATTCATTAATGAAATGGTAAAAAACAGGGAGTAAAATTTTAATTTTTTTAATAGAAATTTATGTTATAAAGTTGGAATCATAACTTTTGAATAAATTTTTCAATGATTTTTATTCAAAACTTTATTTGTTAAAAAAAAGTTAAAATCAATTTTTAATCATCTAAGAATTCAAGCGTGAACAATTTATAGTCTGTTTACTTCATAAAAGTTTTTTCAGAGTGAATTTTGTTTTAACGTGTTTTTCATATTTTTTGTCTAATATAAGCAAACAATATTTAATTCTTAGTCTTCAAAAGACATGATTATTTCATCTAACTATAAATAGCTCAATTTAGTAAGAAACAGCAAGAACGAGTTTAGTACGAACGAGCTCAATTTAGTAAGAAAAAAAAGCAAGCTGATGATTTCAAATGGAATCACTGGGGGTGAAAGGGTTTTAACCATAGAGTTTTAACCATGCTTTCCCCTAATTCTTTTGAGCAGTATATATTCAGCCATGCTATATACGGATCGTGCTAGTCCAAAAAAATACATATATCCAATTCAATTCATCTCATCGCATTTGTATCCCTAAGCTGGGGCCCTTTTTTTATTTAGCCACCCTGTATATGTATACTAACCTATCCTTGTTCGAGCAACGATTGATGAATCAATGTCGCTTGAGAACAGAGCACCAAACAGAGAAATGATCGTGGGATTTGCCGGAATGAAAGATGGAAGGAAATACCTCACATGAAAAAAAGACAAATAAACTTATGCATCACCCACAGGGGATGCGTAAAAACCTAGCTCAATGGTTAAAACTCCACAAATTACTTATCCTTATTCATAAAATGAGCTCATTGCAAATTTTGTGCTAAGCAAACCAAAATAATACGTCATGAAAAAAAACCTATATTTTATGAACTTAAACTGAAGTGATTTTATAACGAAACGTTTGTGTTTTGAAAAAATTTCGGCCCTGAAATCCATGCGGTGCTGCAACGTTTTGCAATAATTTTGAAACTGGGAACTCAAACTTTAATGGAAATATCGAAATCAAAAGCCTTCAAAAAGAAGCGGAAGTCAAAACAGAAATCATCTGATGTAGATAACAAATCATTTGTTAAACCAGAACTTTTCGATGGCATGAGCAATTGGTTAAACCTTCAAAAGGTAGTAATTTTTAATCAATCCAATACTCGATTTAACTATTTTGTGGGTAAATAACTCACCTTAATGCACTTTTGTTAACTTGTATTCTGTGAAAGTATTCTGATTTAATAGTTTTCCATTTCTTCCTTCCCTGTCTGCAACTCGTTTGTAAGTTGAATTAGTTGGTTTCACATTTTTTTAAAAATCTAATGTTTAAACTTTTAGTTATTTTATATTTATTTTGTTTTATATTATACGCATACTAAGTTTGAAATCCGGCAGCACTCGCTCTCCCAACACCGTCACTCGCAAGGGGTACTTTAGACGAAGACCCCATGTAACTAAATTTCGTTCAAATATCACTTGCTTTCAAAACTTGCAAACTTTTTACTTTATAACTATTTTCTAGCAAATCTTCAAGGCATGTATGGAGAAGTGACAGTATCGGAATTATAATTTTGAACCACATACATTATCACTCATCGATCATATCCACAGGATCACTAGTAATGTTTTCGTTTTTACGACAATTCTTTAAGACACACTATCGGAACAACAACGACATTCAATTGTCATATCATCATCCATAACATTAGCAGCTCTTTTCCTGATTCGTTTATAAATTCATCATACGAAAAAACTTTTGCTGACAATTTTTGCATATCTGTTTCCTCATTGTAGGGCAAATAGCGTGACAATATGAACTAGAATGAAGAAACACGGGCACTCATGTAGGTTCTTTCAAACCCCAAAACCATAATTCTACTAAAACTGCTTTTGAAATGTGAAAGATAATCGTTCCTTTCTTTAGTGGGTGACGTTGAAGGCAGCTACTGTATGTTTGACTCGTTTTAAAAAGTAATAAGTTGGGTTATTCGAAACATGAATATGGGCGGGGTCTGATAGACCCCCTTGCGAGTGCTTCCGGGTTAAGTTGTTTTTCAAAACCAAAATTTACATATTTTTTATGTAACTCAGTAATCTCTGGTAGGGTTCACCTTTACTGTACGGTAACCCTTGGCGCGATTTGGCGATAAATAGTTTTTTGTGGCAACCTATCTGACCTGACCGAAAGGCATAACGGTCAGATAGGTTTGCCGGAAAACGTCATCATTGTGAAGAGAGCATGACGTCAAAAGTCGCCAGAATACGGACTTTAGGCGCGATTTCGGAAAGTTCGCCAATGGTTACCGTACAGTAAATTTCTACCCTCTGGTAGGTATACAGTTCTGTATTTTTAATTTGTGCTTATTTTCTTAATAATTATTAAAAATTATTTTAAGGTTTCAAATTTTTTGTGCCACTAAATATTTTATAACAGGAGGTGCTTCTGATTTTAACATGTGCAAAATAATAACCATTAAATACATATCTATTTTATGATAATAATTGTATTTTAAATAACTATGATTCAAGTTAGATATGTAATTCTCTGCTAGTAACGATATTTTGAATGAATATTTTAAGTTACACTTCATAGATTATATCCTTATAAATTATGAGAACTTATTGGTGAAAAGTTTTTAAGTAAAATATATTTTTCTTTCACAAGTTTGCTTTTTTATTTTGAGTTTTTATAATTTCTTAACTAAATATTAAAATTATTTCAATCGTAATTGTATTTTATTTTGTCCACCTAGCTATTATTTCGGGTCTTAAACATAATACCCATTATAGGTACCCTGTAGTTAATTCTTACAATCAACCCACTACTATATTCTGTACTGCAATACATTAATTGTAACAATAATTTACCAATACTCTTACTCTTAATAATGAAATTATATAGAATTTTTCATTTACACTAGTTCTCACGAGATTTTTAACCTCACTGTTATTACAGAAAAGCACCCTTTATTATAAATAAACTGTATTCGATGTGTTATATAATTTGAAGCTTGCTTGAGCACCATTTTAGTGATTTAAAAAAAATTGTTTCTGAAGTAAATAAAATTCTGGAATTGGGATTCAGAATACTGTACAGTCACCGTTGGCATGATTTTTCGGATTTGGCAATAAATATTTTTTCTGGCAACCTGTCTGACTTCGACTTATGATGATCAAATTCTCTGACTTTGCATGTTGGGACTGCACCCTATTGGACTGTTACGTTAAGAAAAGATCATACGATATTTTCTTTGAATCATGGTTGTATTAAAACTCTAAAATACAGCCTTTTGGCGCAATTCTGGAAAGTTCGCCAAGGGTGACCGTAAAGTAAATTTCTACCGAAATTGGTTTGTTAAAAATAACATCTGTCTAGCTGCTGTCACTTATATTCACAGGTCACAGGAAGAAATTTGTCTTGTGCAATAGTTTCCCTTCATAACAGTTACTAACGATTTAAAATATTGTTATGCTTTTTTTATTACTTAGATAAATTGTGTGCATGTATGTATTGTACCATTATAAATTTTCAATCCAATATGCTAAAGGGTGCTTTACTGTATATTCTACTAGGTGGGAACATTACTATCAAAATCCCTTCAGAAGGTCTTTGCAATATTTTCCTTCATCCCAAGTTTTTTATGTGTTATCATTTTCCCAACTTTTCATCAGGTTTTGACACATCTGTCGTTTATTTATCAAAAAGTAAGTAATCTTAGTGTCAAGCTCATATTCATACCATAATTCTCTTAAATTAATTGTATTTACCACACAATAACATTTGGTCGAAATTTATTCATTGATAATAAATATTTTCATGGCGTAATATATATATAATTTTATAAAAGTGTATTTGCGATGAATCATTGTTCTAATTTTTATTTTATTTCTCTGTGAAAAAGATTTCGGGTGAATGCATTGTTTTTTATTTTTAATTGTTTACTTTATTTTTAATAGGTCCTTCCTCCCGAGCCTAAAAAAGATCTTTCAAAATTTGAAGGAAAACCATATGCAAGGCATAACAAAAAATATTCAAAAGCTAACAACCAGAGTAAAACAAGTACCAAAGTTGGTGAAGAGAAAACTCTGTCAATAGCAAATTCTGAAGAAAGGTAACAAACTTACACTATTGATTCACACATAGTAAACATAAATGAATAAGAATAATACTTTTTTACATTCAAATGGAAAACTGAATGATAGCTTTTTCAATTGGTTGTATAAGGAAATGCACTATGTCTTGGTAACATTCGGTTTATTTTTCGGCTATTTTTGAATGATTATTCAAAACATTTCAACCGTAGATGATAAGTTGAAATTATTGATTTTAAAAAGTACTTGATGGTGTTATCAATTAGATTTCTAGTATGCTGTATCACACTAGTATGTTGTAGTAAAAATATTGGGTTCAATATTATCTTTAATCTAATCTGCCAGTTGATTATAATTGCAAAGTTTCTATTTTTGGTCACTTATTGTTTGGTTCCCATCTGTGAAAAAAAAGGTTTGTTTGAGCTTGATACTTATTGCACCAAGCTACAAAATTAAAATATGATATCTAAAATGAACTATTTTCCTTAATGCAACACATTTTCCTTTTTAATTAACTTCCTCTCTTCATGTTTTAGGAATTCTAATACTCTTTCAATGGAAGGTGAATTAAGTGATCATGCTGAAAATGGTGAAAATTGTATAAGGTATGAATATTTGTTTTTATTTTTAACCACCTTGTTTTAAACAGGGCCTTAGTATCTAAAAATGTCAACTTAGGTCATGTTTTTATTTAGTTTAACAATTTTGTCTTGATAATTAACATTATAGGATTTTATTTAAGCTGTGAATGCGTGAGATTCTTAAATGTGTTGGGATTCGTAACACAAGCTAAGCTAGTTTTTCTTTCTCCAAGGCTACGTTTTATCCATAAGCTTATAATTGCCATTTTTAATAAAAAAAGTTTTGATAGTTCACTCAAGGGGGGCTTCTTTAATGCAGCCTAATTTTTTCCTTAAAAAGTCATTCTGCAGCCACATTCAGAAAGTTCTGCATCTGGGGAGGTATCTACAGTTGTTTACATGTACCCAGTTTTTTTTATATTTCTAAGAGAGGTACCATATGTATCTAAGAGAAGTTAGGAGGCTCTTGAACCTTTGATTTTAGAGCTAGCAACAAAGATTCTTATTATTGGCATCTAGTGTGGAATTTTGTTAAGAATGCATGAATCTTTGACTGTGATAATTCAACCAGTTCTCTATGAAGCACAGTATACAGCACGTCCCAAAAGTTTATGGACTGTTGTGTTTTTTCAATTTTATGACAGGAAAACGCTTCGCAAGAATTTTTTTAAATTTTAATTATCAAAAATATCAATACAATACTAGTACAGTACACAAATAAAATAACATCACAGATTTTGTGAAAACTGAAAAAAATTAAATTTGAGTGTCCCAAAAGTTTATAGACAAGTCCATTTTTTCCATTAAATTTTGCACTATTTTTCAAATTTTTAAACTTTTCTTCATTATCACTTGAACAACTGGATCTGGCATACTTAAAACAAGACTTTGGAGAATTTCGGGCTTCAAATTAAACCAACTTTGTTCAATTGGCATCTTAAGATCTTGAACTGCTGCAAATTGGTGCGCATTTGCATAAACGTCCCTTGAAAGTATTCCCCAGAGGTTCTCCATTGGGTTCAGGTCAGGACTTAAAGCTGGCCACTCCATAACTTTAACATTGTGGTATCTAAACCACTGCATAGTGGAGTTACTCATGAATTAAGTAGTTGTCTTGCTGATGTTCCCATTTATTTCCCCCTAGCAACTCCCCAAATGAAAGTAAGTGGGCTTCAAGAGTTTCTTGATAAACATCAGAATATTGTCTACCTTTCAAAAAAGCAATATCAGTTGTACCGTTGAAGGAGAAGGCTCCCCACACCATTACTGAATCTCCTCCTTGTTGCCTATTTAAAAAGGACCTTGGTTCCTTCCGAAGATTGTGCCAGTAGTACTTCCATCCATCGGGGCCATCTAAATTAAACTTTTTTTCGTCACTGAAAACCACACCTAGCATTTCGTCCTTGTAATGCATGTAATTTCTTGCCCACTTAATTCGAGCATCCTTATGGCGTTTTGTAAGTTTTAGCGTGCATCGCATTTTATGATATTTTTAAAACTTACTTGCTTTTAGCTTTCGGTTGACTGCAGATTTTGACACTGAAGCTGTAATTTCTTTGGCTGTAGATCGTGCAGACAAATTTTTGGTTGAAACAAGTCTCAAAATGTCTCTGTCTTGCCCCTTTGTTGTCTTTTTAGGTCTTCCAGGAGATTTGGGTTCGAAATTGTCACCTTTCGCTAGGATTTGATAAATTCCAGCTTTGCTACGCTTAATTCTTCTAGCAATATTTACAACTCTCATCCCGCGAGCTTTTAAACGATGAATTTGTAAAATTTCATGATTTGGAAATTGCACGTTGGCAAGCATCTTTGCAATCGATCAAAAAAGAAACAACCCTCTAGTTTTTATCTCAGGAAGCTATTACGTCACGTGTACAAATAAAAGAATATGCAAATTTATATTTTTCTTAATAAAAACGGCTCTTAACGCCTTTTGTCTATAAACTTTTGGGACAGCCTTTTTTCGTTTTTATTTTTTAAAAATAAATTTATGATTTCTCACAGTTGTTTGAGCGTTTTATTATTTGAAATACCCTCTTAGATATTTGCATAAATTATTTCGTCATTCACACTCGCTTAGTAATCTCTTAAAAAACAGCTGTCTATAAACTTATGGGACACGCTGTAATTGGCAAAAAGTACAAGCAGATTTTCACTGCCGAAAATTTCAATGTTTAACTAGAAAATAGTCTGGGGTCTGGCTTATATAAATGCCTGTATCTCTCCAATGGTTAAATATAAAAGGTCTGAAACATATTATAATTTTCCTGAACAGTGTTTTAATCTTTCTGTCTCGCTGTTTTCTATTACCAGGCTTACCAAAACTGTTGCAATCGATTGTGAAATGGTTGGAACTGGTCCAGAAGGAAGGGACTCTGTCATCGCTCGAGTATCAATCGTAAATGCTTACAGTGAATGCATCTACGATGAGTATGTCAAGCCTAAAGAGAAAATAACTGACTTTCGTACAGAAATCAGTGGTGTAAGGCCTGCTGACCTTAAAAAGGGTAATTTTGTGTTATGCATTTTATTTTCTAATTCCTGACAATTTTTAATATAGAAATACCATAAAAAAAATTCTTAAGATGCGAGTTTTTTTTTCAATTAAAGTTGATTTTTTTTAAAGAATTTGTACTAATATCTTCATTTTGCAATTTTAAATTCCAATATATGGTTAAGATTGTTAATAATCCTATGATAATGTATTTCAAATTGACTAATATTTAAAATTTAAAAGATATTCTAATTATGCTTATAGAAAATTAACTAGCTTTTATAAAGTATGTTATTTGCCTCTTTCATTTTAGGTAAGGATTTGTATGAAGTACAACAAGATGTATTGAGTATAATTAAGGATAGAAGAGTTGTGGGCCATGATTTAAAACACGACTTTGATGTGAGTATTTAAAGTTATGAAGAAATCTCATTAGAAATATTTTATCATTAGCTTCAAGTGTAAAACAAATTTTGTACTTTGTTTTGTTGCATTTTAAAAGTTGTAACACATCTTTATAAACTATTTACATGTGTACCATAACAGCCCTAATTGTTTATGCCTTATATATAAGTATATTTTTCAAACATATATATTTTCAAATTTGTTTTGCAAAGAATTTTTAAACAAAATACTATCCTTTAATATTTGCTGAGAGCCCCGCTAATTCGGCGATATTTAAGATCCCTAGTCCTAACAATAAAATTTTTTGTGTTTTATGAATCCACAAACAAGTTCTGTCCGTTTTTTATAATGTAGAAGACCTACATAAAAATATATTATTCAAAGTGTGTGATAATTTGCAGCTGAAAAAACTATTTTTTATTTACACTCCCCTGCAATTTTATATTATATAGAGAAACAAGACCAGTGATATTTGTCAGCTGCTTCAAAATTAGTATTTTTAAGAAGCTTAAACATTGAATATAAATTTAAATAAAATAACAATTAATTAATTTTATTACATTCAATAGGTTTTATTCATCAGCCACCCTAAACATTTGATCCGTGACACATCCAAGTACAAGCCCTTCAAAGAAGTGTCTGGTGGTCGGACACCCTCACTCAAGAAGTTAGCTGCTGTCTTGCTGGGCTGTGATATACAAGGAGCTGCACATAGTTCTGTAAGTTCCAATGCTGTAGAGATGAGCTTTTTTTTTTTGAACCTCACATACCGTCATTTTATTTTCTTCAAATAGTGGCTCATTGCTGTATTATTGTTGTAAACGTGTTGGCATTTTAATTGTGCGACTTCCACCCCTAATTCACTCCAAAATTATGATAAAATATATTTCCACATATAGGGTAATATGGCTGTCTCGGATCTGCCAACTCTCTAGGTTTAATCCAGCAATACCAGATATTTAATTACATTGTAAATTTCCATGTCTTTTGTACCAATTGTCAGATTTTTGACTTGGAAAATATTAAACTCTCTCTTGGCGCATTGAATCCAAAAAATGATTATGAATGAGTTAAATCCATTGTTAGCAGCTAGGCTGGTTTAATAAATGTTGCACTTGAGCCACATTTAAAAAGTCTGCTCACCCACAAGAGTTTTTACAAATTATCTTCTTTTTAAAAAACTAAACACTGAGGGATATGCAATTTGGTTGAAGTATTATCTTGTTTTCACTATATGAGTTGAAAATTTTAATTTATTTAAATTTAAATTGTTTTAAATCTTATTTCTGTGGCAAATGATTGCAAATGACGGCTCTATGTTTTATATTTTGAAATTTAGTAAAATGATAAAATTTATGTATTTTTTATTATGCATGTTGGGAGGACCTGAAAATCTGCTTACTGTTTTGTCTGTAGTTTTCCTCAGAGGCTTAACAATTTTAACATGAATAAGATCTAATTTGTTAAGATTAACATAATAAGATCTAATTTGTTAGATATGCAAGCTTAGAAACAATTCTTAATGAATCATATTGGTAAATAATACGAGTTTCTCTTATTTTCTCTGATAAAAAGTTAATAAAGTAATTTAATTAAAGCCATTAGAAGTTTGTTAATTAAGTAAAAAAAAAATATCCCAATTTTTGTTTGATAATGTTTCAAGAGCAAGATACATTAGTATTGAAGGTGCTAACATAACAATTAGCTTCTCTAACTTTGTGTATAATTTTTTTTTAATATTTTGAGCTTGATGTCTTTTTTTATTTATATAACTTTTGTGTTTGTTCTAGATTGAGGATGCACAGGCTGCAATGTTGCTCTATTTAAGGAACAAGAATTCCTGGGAGAGATCCTTGAAGTCGAGGAGAAAGAGATGATAAAAATTTACGTTTTAGACTTGTACATATTTTTGTGTTCATTAATGTATTAAAGGTATATTTCTTATGCAATACTTGGCTGTTTTGAGTAATTTTTTTACCCTCTATTAATTGATCACTAATTTTAAATAGGGATCCTTGCTCCTTGAAAATAACCCCTAAATTCCCTCTAAACCAGTAAAGGAAAAATATTAGTAAAATTTTTTTTTAATTTTTGTATATATTAATGAATTTCAAACTATTAATACTTGTCATATTTTATCATACAGCTAGCTTACCTAACATGAGCTTGAGCATGCTTAAAATCTGCAATTTATTTATTTAAACATTTATTAGAGTAATTTTGCAGATTTATTTTGATTTCTGAGCTTAAATAATTGCACAAGGATGGGAGTATTCAATCTGTAAATTGTCTTCCTGAAAAGATGTAGTTTCCATCGTCTTAAAAGTCTATGGGGTCCTGAAAAAAGGTTCATAATTACAAATTAACATAGATACTTCAGATTTTTGACAAAAAAAAACTGGTGACGTTTTTTTATTTTAAAAAATTAGCTATTTGGCGCATACCATAGTGACGTGTGACAATTGGAGTCGCTTTACAATGTTTTGCAATAAAAATACACTCTCCTAAAATTAATGGGAAAAGCTTGTTAATTGGTTTTGTTATGCATGAGTGACAGCATTTTAGTGTGAAAAGCATTCAGTTTTAGTTTTTGCTTTAAATAAAAAACGACTTTAAAATCATGTGTGACCATTTTGTAAGGAAAATTGTCAGGTTGATCAACAATTTTTTTTTTTGTGTGTTTTGTATTGATATTTAAGATTTATTTTAATTTTTTTAAATGAGTAATAGATACCTCAAATAATTTCTAACAATCACTATTTTATTATTTTAAGGTATCTGACTACGTTTGACACTTATTTTTTTAATTACATTTTAATACTTATATTTTATGTATTTTTTTGTTCGCCAACGCAACTACAGTGGCCGCCGCTTTTTGGAATCACTGGTTAATTGAATCAGCCGCTTAATTGGAATAAATTTCGTAGAACAGAACGGAATCACTTTTTACATTGAAAATCCGCCGCTTATCGGAATCAAATCACCTTTTTACCGCCGTTTTAAGGACTCAAAAATTTTTATAAAAGTTCCTTTTTTCTACGATTCGTGGTATTTTTTTACCCCAAATGACCTCTAACTACAAATGCGAACCAAAGAGGCGCCGACGAATTCATCTTTAAAAATAGGTAAATCGCAGAAATTGTACTATTATTAGTCAAGGAGGGAGAGAACTATAGTGGTTGGGAGGGGGTAGAGGGGAAGGAATTTGTAATCGACACGTGTGCATGAAGGTGTAGACAGTAGACTCATTTTGATTTTTTATCGATTTAATTAAGTACGTGTTTTTCGGAGTGTTATCGCGATGTTTAAACGGAAAGATTTTAGCTTAGCCAAAAAATATGAACTCCTAATAAATATTTATAATCTGGAAAAATGCAGCCAAAGAGAAGCTGCAATTAAATTAGGACTTTCTCAAGCAACTTTATGTAGGATTTTGAAGAGAAGAAATGAAATTATAGAAAGTTGCGAGACAGAGCCCAACATAAATCGGAAATGTCAGCGAGTTGGCAAAGCAGAAGACGTAGAAAACGCTTTATTAGAATGGTTTAAGGCCGCGAGGAGTAAAAATATGCCGGGCTCTTCAAATATTAAGAACTTTAGAGCAGCGGGGTGTTATGTGTGATGATTATAATTCCTCTTGTGACATTGAAAGGAAGGTAAACGAACTTATCAGTTAAACGACAACGCAGGCGAAAACAACGAAGTATTCATTCAAGTAAGCAAAATTTAACTAAATTTTAGTACTATGGTAAACATTGTTGTTTATGCTTTTAATTTTGGTTTAAAATTGTACATAATATCGTTCAAATTATTAAATTATTGTAGGTATTCGTATATTACCTGTTAATTTGTATAACTCTGGATTTTATTAAACATAACATAACGTGTTTTTTTTAATAATATGTAGTACTAGTATTACTCGGTAACAAGTATTAAAAAATATATATTACGTCTCATGATGACAACTTTTTCTTTATAATTTCATGACTTTCGGTTAAATGGTTCAGCCGCTTTATTGGTTCAAAACGTACTGGTACGGATGTGATTCATTTAAGCGGCGGCTACTGTAGTAATAATAACAAGTCACAATTTTTATTTTAAATAAATATTTTCTGTGTAATTTAAGATTTTGTAAGCAAATTGTGATGTTTTTTGCCTTTACTATAGACTTTATAACTAAAAAAATATTTAAGATTTTTTAAAATAATAATAAATTAATAAATCTTAGTTTGATACCTAGGAAATAGACTACAATCTTAGATATTTATTGTACCAATAAAAAGTTATGAGTTGTCGAAGCTAAGTTAAAGATTTTTATATACTTTTTTTCTACCATTTATGATAGTAAGTGTTATAATTTTTATAATATTGCTTCAAATTACTAGTCTGTAGTCTATTCCCTAGATAATAGTGTAACAAATATGCACACAAAATTTGAAAACATTCAGTTAAGTACTTTTTGAGAAATATGGTTTGTCAAGAAGAAAATGTTCAAAATTTTCATTTTGCAGAAAATCAATTTAAAGTTTGAGGTTATATTCAAAAAGCAGGAAAATCTTTTTGGTACATAAGACATTATTCATCTTCAAGTTTCATATTGTTAAATTTTCTTGTAGATCGCAATTTTCTACTAGTGGTCTTTTCTAAAGGATTTGAATGGCGTTTTCGCATAATGGAGTATCAATGGAGTACCAATTGAGTTCTAAAATATTTGCCGCACAAACAAAATAAAGAGAGTTTTAGAATCTTAAAGAGTGGTGCTTTATTTTAAGATTATAAAAAAAATTCTGTTTTTTTGCCGAAAAATACGATTTCAACGTAGTCGGATACCTTTAAGTCATGCATATTTAATTAAAAAATAAAAATGCTTGTGACGTGTGTGACTCGCGCAAATAGTTGTAAAATTATTTACTATAAAACTTGGGCTATCGGAAAAACCTACAAATTAGTTGAGTAAAATAAGGCCTATCAGCACATTTTTTAAATAAGAATATTGTAATTTATAGTTCTTCAAAGTAAAATTATCCACTTTTTAATATTACCTTAATCTTTTCCAAATTTGGCATAGTGATTTCAAATATAATGAGCAATGCTTTTTGGGCATTTTTTTTTTATGTAAACGTAATTGATTTATTTTAAACGGTGTTTTTCAACTAAAAAAAGAGGTATTACGCCAACACTTCTAGCATAAAAAGTTTTACATTAATTTTACCTGAAATTTTTTACAGATGCTATTTCAATATATATATCTGTTCCATGAACCTCTAACATCTGGTGTAAGTATACAAGTTTTTTTTTTAATTTAAAAGTGCAAGTTAATCGGAATTTTTTTTTGTGGTTAATTTATAACATTTTTCTTAATAACTTCTTTTCTTGTAATGTGTATAACTCTAGTGGGTCATTGCATGTATCAGTTCAAAGCGAATAATTTAACACATAATTAATGTTCATAGGATGAAAATTCAATGTGGTAGACTTGTTAGCGTAAACCTCTTTTTTTTTAGTAGAAAAACACCTTTTAAAGTAAATAAATTATATTTAAATAAAAAAATGCCTAAATAGTATTCATTATATTTGAAATCACTATGCCAAATTTGGAAAAGATTAAAGTAATAGTAAAAATTTTAGAATTTTGGGTGTTCGCCTACCTTAAAGTAGCTGGAATTGGAGGATCAAGTTTTCCAAATACATGACCAAATGTTTATTTAGCAATGTGTCAGTTTTTTTTTTTTTTTTTTTTTGCCATTTCCAATACTTTCCAGATCTAATCATACAGAAAAAAAAACCTGGCGCTAAAAAAAAAATTACTTGAAAAAACCTAAGTTAGCAATTGAACTTAAAATTGCTTTTACTGGAAATCAATAAAATTTAACTTTTGAAACAAAGAAATAGTTATTTCATTTAATTTTCAATTACTATTTCATAACTATAATGATATATACTTATACTTCTCTGTACCTTTAATTTTTAAAATGCATTTACATATTTAAATTTATACTAATTATATAACAAATATAATTAATGCAATTTTTAAATTCTAATTTAAATTTTTATAGATATAATATTCTGGGTTATATAATTCGTTTACACATACACGAACAATAATTAGTCCGAAACAATGCATTTTAAAATTTAAATGTACATATATAAAAATGAAACACACTTTTATTAGTTTTTATTTATTCTAAAAATCACTACATTCCTGAGTATCTCCATAACATAAGTTATATGTTCTGTTAGCTTTAAAAGAGTTAAATAAATAATTCAAACTTCCCTAAATAAAAAACAAGACCCTGAAAAAAGCATCCAAAATACTGAATAAAAACACCCTGAAAAAAAAAACATAAACTCTGAAAAAATCCAAAGACCCTGAAAACCCCCAAAAACCCAAGTGGGTTTTTCACGAAAAAAACCCTATTTTTTTTTATACAACCCTATACTATTCTTGTAAGCTTTTTGAGTTGAAAGTCACACACATCACAATATTGTCACACGTACGTCACAATGTTGTGATGTGTGTGACATTTTAAAATTTAATTTTAAAGTGTAAAATATGTAACAAAATCAAAAGTCCTGATATAGTCAGTCATCTTCATGCACACTAATTTATAAACTAAGTTTTTTAGTTAATACTACACACATTAATGTTTTATATTAACTTTTTTAAGTGAAAGTGACGTGTGTGACTATCAAAAAGTGTTTTTTTTTTCTTCTTTTCCCTATAACAAAATTTTTAAATAACCTTTTTTAATTATAGACCATGTGTTTACCTTGAAACTTTCATAATATTATTTTTTACCCAAGTTTTAATCATTTTAATATATTTATCATATAAAAGTTTTAAAAAAATGGTGACTGTGTGTTCAAATCATATTAGAAATCATGAAACAAGTACTGTATTAAAATAGTTAATTTTAGGGAAGTAACTATTTTTTCTTTTATCCAAATCATTAGTAAATCTGAAAAATTCAACTTTTTTTTACGCTAGAATGAGAAATTATTATTATCAATTTCATAGTTTGAAATTTTACCCCCTTGGTATAGCAAATCATGGAATAGGTCATTTTTAAGATGAATTAATATGGCAGAAGCAGCAATGTAAAGTTTTGTAATATGATATAAACTTACCATTAAAGTTTACAAGGCAATTTTCGTTGTACAGGTGCATGAGTATTTCTTGTTTCTGACGTTGATACATTCACTTCCATAATCTTCTTTATTGCAAAATGACCTACACATAATTGACTCTTCTAGAGGGCAGTACGGGTCAATCGGGCCAGCTGAAAAATATAAATCCATAAACTAAAAAAAAATCCCCGTCGCAACAGCCCATTACTGGGCTAAGGCCTGCCGTGCCATTTCGGCTTTCGTGACCTAGGACTCTGGGGTGCTAGGCGTATGTCCCGGTAAGGGAGTCAGTCTCACGGGGAACCCCCAGCGTTTAGTTCCCAAGCATGCTTGGTACCCATTTTATCGACCCACTCAAGTGATGAAAGGACTACAACTTAGCCACTGGGCCTCATAAATCCATAAACGTCTCATTCAAAAATACGCTGGCCTGTGTGGTAACGCGTTACTTGTAATAATTACTTTTTACAATAATCTGAAAGGTAATTTGTTACGTTTGAGAATCCAGTAATTTTACAGATAATAATTCGTTATATAATTTTCGAAAAAGAAATCTTTGTTACAGTAACGCGTTACTTTCATTAATTTTATCATCAACACTCTAATAAATACCGTAATAAAAGCTCAAAACAAAAAAGCTCTTTAAAAGAGCGATAAAGTTCTGGTGGTTTGAATCCCCGACCCAATCGTTGGTGTAAGCGACAAAAATATTGAGGTTTAGTTTAGTTTGAATTATCGTCGCACTAGAGCTACACGAGGGCTATTTTCGATGGGCGTCGTAAAATTATTGAGATGCAGCTTTTTATTGAATGATTATTTGATAAGTGAATCTATAATAATAAAAGAAAGAGTCTGTCTGTATATCTGTGTGTATGTCTGTGGATCGCAAAAGACCTACTTAGACTGCTCTAAAAAATTCGAAATTTTTAATATAGATTCCTTTTAATACCTACATGCGCGCCTGAGGCTTAGTTTTTTCATATTTGATTGCGATTTTCAATTAATATAATTATTTAAAAAAAAACGTCATCCACGTGGGATTGCGGGACCATAACAGGGCTTGAAAATACATGGACCGGGCCGAAACGGGGGCTTGACGCCATCCTCTATTAGTTTGATCGATTGAGTTTGGTTGAGATATGCGCTCGCCCTAAGGCTGCTTCATCCTCTATTAGTGTTTGCTTTTTTAAGTGCTCATGCGCCAACACGAATTAAATTTTGTTTTGATTTTGAGTGAATTTTCACAAGTATTCATGCCTCTAAAAGGAAGCAATGCGAAGTTAACGGGTTCCCAGTAAGGCGGGACCATACTGCTAGTAATCTATAAAGTTGATTTAAAAAAGTTTGTCTTTTATTTCAAAACATTTGTAAATGTGAAATTTTGTCGTAAAAATTAATCTTAAATAAAAGTAATTATAACGAGTTACATTTAAAAGGGTATCGGTCCAGCTCTGAAAATACAGCATAATTAAAATCCAGATAGAATAATAAATACTCACGTAACCTTGTGCAGTAGCATAGAGGTTTGTGACCAGGCATTGTAATTCTGCATTCAAATGGTTGGGACTTGGAACTGTTGCAAGCTTTTTCACAGAGGTCAGTTGTTGGAGAGGAAGCATCATCCGGATTTACTTTCAATTCATAAATGTTGATCATGATTATCAGAATGAAATAGTAAAATTAAAATACTCTCTAGAACTATGATGTGTTGTATTACCACCATTTTAGTAACGTCAAATCGTTCGTATTTACCCATGTATACTATTTTTTCCTTGATAAATTACAAAATTCTATCTTATGGTCTTTCGTCGGAGTCGACAAGAATTGAATGACATATTTTCATAAAGTATGACCTCAATCCAATCTTTGCGTTATAGTAGTAAGTTTTGCTTGAAGAAGAAAGTAACTTGCGTTATTAATGTCTTTAAATGAACATCATTAAAATTATAGTATGTTTATGAAAACCATTGCATTTATCTTATTTTTAAGTATAATTTAAATTGCAATACATTGTGACAAAATATTGGGTAGGGCATTGAACCATACAAAAAATGAATTTGAGTTAACATCTATATACAAAAAGGCGACTTCTGTTTGTCTGTTTGTATAGGACGCAAAAACTTAAGAACCACGCAACAGATCGTCACGAAATTTGGAACAAAAATTCATCTCATCTCCAGAACAAACATAGGCTAAGAATTTTTCGAATCGAACCATTCCTTCTATCGTTTTCGAACGTTTTAAGGGAAAAAATACACCACTTTCGCTCAAATCCGATCATTTTTTCTCTTTCGTGATGCCATCAGGCAGAACAATTTAAATAAAACTTTTTAGAAAACAATTGAAATTGAAAATGTTTAATTTGTTTAATAATTGTTCATTGCCTTCAGAAACTAAATTAATTACTTGATATGTTTCAAGTGATGTAATCCTACCAGTCTCCGTTCTATTATTTTATTGTGCCTATATGATTTTAATTATGATTTTTTTAAAAGCATAGTTAAGCTTATACTGAACTATATTGTATTTGAAAGCCATCGCACCACAGATGCATTTTATGGTTATGTCTTCCTTTTTTCGCCAGATACTTTGCCAAACTCGCCAAGTTATTACAAAAACCGTACCAAATGAGCAAAATTTTTTTAAATGCTGGTTGTGCGAAGTTCATCGCACGAGAGCTGAATGGGTGTGTTGTTAGCCATATCTTTTCCTCGCCAAATTCGCAAAAAAGCGCCAAATGAGCTAAAAAAAATATTTATTCGGGAAAATACGATGACTTCATCGGTGAATTTTATAGCGTTTTTAAAATTGTGATTTTTAATTGTAATATAAGCAGCGGGATTCTGTAATTTAAAACGAACGGTATCAGCAACATAAGTTTATTAGAAATTAAATAAACTTAATGAAAAAAATGCAAATCGCTTGCTGTTTGCTGGAGTAGCTTATTTTTAATTCTTACTGATTATTTTTTACATAAATATGTATTCTCTTATATTTGAGCTTCTTATCAAAGGTATTTTTGAAATTAATATTAATTATTACTATACCCAAGATGGGTAATTAAATGGGGGAAAAATACTGGGTGATTTTCATATCTTATGTAACTCAAATGTAAGAAAAAAATAGTTAAATTGACTATTAAATTATTTTTTCACCTCTACCCGTGCTACGTCGGGTATATCAGCTAGTATCTATATAAACAAAAGGCGACTTCTGTTTGTTTGTCTGTTTGTATAGGACGCAAAAACTTAAGAACCACGCAACAGATCGTCACGAAATTTGGCACAAAAAATCATCTCGTCTCCCAGAACAAACATAGGCTAAGAATTTTTCGAATCGGACCATTCCTTCTATCGTTTTCGAACGTTTTAAGGGGAAAAGTACACCACTTTCGCTCAAATCCGAGATCATTTTTTCTCTTTCGTGATGCCATCATTCAGAAAAATTTAAATAAAACTTTTTAGAAAACAATTGAAATTGAAAATGTTTAATTTATTTAATATTTGTTCATTGCCTTCAGAAACAAAATTAATAATTTGAAAAAAATAGTTGGATATGTTTCGAGTTACGTAATCCTACCAGTCTCCATTCTATTATTTTATTGTGTATATATGATTTTAATTATGAATTTTTTAAAAGCATAGTTAAGCTTTTTACTGAATTATGTTGTTTTTTGAAGACCGTTGCACTACAGATGCATATTAGGGTTTCATGTCTTCCTTCTTTCGCCAATTACTTTGCCAAACTCGCCAAATTATTACAAAGAGCGAGCAAAAGAGCATTTTTTTTAAATAGCTGGTTGGTTGTGCGATGGTCTTTGCGCTAGAGCTGAATGGGTGTAATGGTAGCTATATATTTTCCTCGCCAAATTTTTCAAACACGCCAAATGAGCTAAAATGTTTTTATTCGGAAAATTACTACGACATTATCTGTTAATTTTATAACATTTTTTAAATTTTGAATTTTTTAATGTAATATAAGTAGCGGGATTTTGTACTGTAATAACGAACGGTATCAGCAACATAAGCTTATTAAAAAGCAAATAAGCTTATAAAAAAATGCAAATCGTTTGCTGTTTGCTGGAGTAGCTTATTTTTAATTCTTACTGATTATTTTTTTACTTAAATATGTATTCTCTTTAATTTGAGCTTCTTATCAAAGGTATTTTTGAAATTAATATTAATTATTACTATATCCAAGATGGGTAATTAAATGGAAAAAATTACTGGGTAATCTTCATATCTTATGTAACTCAAATGAAAGAAAAAATAGTAAAATTGACTATAAAATTACTTTTTCACCTCTACCCGTGCAACGTCGGGTATAACAGCTAGTTTAGTATAAAAGAGAACAAACAATGATCTGTTCAGTTCAGCTAGTGTTAAAAAAAATTAACTTTCAAAAAGTTTGGTTGTTGTTAGTATCATTTATTTTCTCAAAGAACCTATGGTAAAAAGCAATACATTCGATGTACAGCTGGGGAAAAAACTATCAACCCCTCGTTTCTAGGCTGCTATTGATCAGAGAATTTTGTGGAAGGTGTCAATTTTCGGGAAATAGGTAAGGAATTGAGATCTGGCGACCAAAATTTCCGCCTTCATATTAAAATTAGAATCAACTTTAAAATTCCAATGGCAACACCCACATTTTTAACATAAAAATATTCAGCAACTTCAAAATACCCCATGTATAAAAATTAATTTATTCTGCATTATTTGCTGAGATATTAAAGCTGATATTTGCTGATCATTAATTTTAAAGTCGTTTAGGGGTATTCATATTACTACAAAAAGTTTATTTAAAATTCGGCTCACTTTATCTTAATTTTGAATGCTTATATCTCAACAAACAAGTCAAATTAATTAATTTTCTTTTGGATTTGGGGCATTTTAAAGATGATAAACATTTTTATATAAAAAAAATTGGTTGTTGACATTGGATTTTTCAAAGTTGATTCTAATTTTAATATGTAGAAGACCCCTTATAAGGCTTTGGTTGCCAGTTCTCAATTTCTTACGCTATTTCCTGAAAGATGACACATTTCACAAAATTCTTTGAACAATAGCAGCCGAGAAACGAGGGGTGAATCGTTTTTTTCCAGCTGTTCTTCTGCTTTAATTGGTATATAAGTATTTTGATTATCTTACTCATGTGGCAATTTCTTTTTGATTCTTCATTTGAGCATATCATCTTCAGAGAGACGTTCGCTAAAATAAAAGAAAATTTTGCTTTTGTTATTAAGGTCCATTAAAGGTTTTTTTTTTTCTAAAACAAAAAATATTCACGCAATTTATTAATTGTGTAATACCTTTACTCACGGATTTTTTTTTACATTTTATAAAGAGATATTGTTTCAATAATGCTTTAGACGCATTGGGCATTTATGCATACATCAATTGTACATTATAAATATAAAAAAAAACGTTCTGCATCATAATTTTTTTATTGTAAATGTGTAACAATGTATCGTAAATGTGTCATAGAAGTGATGTAATTGGTAATTTTAATAAATTACTAATTAGGATACTTCTTTTTTAACTATGGAAACTTGCGATTTTTCTCCATAGCTACAAATGAATGTTGCGTAAATGTGTAATAATGTATCGTAAATATGTCATAAAAGTATAAAGATTAGTAATTTTATAAATTAATTTTGACACTTCTTTTGTAGCTATGGAGAATAAATGAAACTTGTTAGCTTCTGGACTTTAATCATTTTATGAATAAAAATGTGGATGCTAGATAGATTTACAAATTAATAATTAAAATAAATTACATGTTTTTTTATTTTATAGTTCCGTCTTTTTAACCTTTCTGCCATGTTCAACTATTGAATTTACTATTTTAACTTAGATTAATGTGGCAACACATAGACTTTTTAAAAAAGAGCGTTAAATAAAACTTACGAATTATGGCTATTAGCATAAAATTGAAAAACGTAACTTTCGAAAACATCTTGAGATTCTGAAAAAAATGAATTATTAGATATATTAATTAGTCGTATTTAATACTACATAGTTTGTTCGAGAAAAAAAAAACGTTTTGTTAATGACCTATTTCTATTTTCCAACAGCAACCTTAATTACTTTTAGAAAAATTATTTTAATTTTGGTTAGGTTTAAATTATAGTCGCACTAGAGCTATCCGAGGGCTATTTTTAACGGGCGTCGTACTTTAGAACCGCAGTCACGTGAGGGGCCGACACCTGAATAGGCACACAACGCAACCGTTAATGGTGACATCGTACGCAGCTAGGACTTTGAAGGATATTTAACGTGCACTTTACACGGGGTATTATTCGTGGGCTGCACGGGTCTTTTTTAGGTCGGCCGTTTTTTGGCGAAGCCCGGACCCGAAGCAGGGATCTTTCGCATGCTAGGCAAGTGCCTAACCGACTCGGCTCCCTAGCTCCATATTAATTTATTTATTTATGAGTTAACCCTTTCAAATATGAATTAATTTTGCATAGAGAAATATTAAGAAGCTAGCAATTTTTTAATAATTTTGAAAATAAATTAATATTAAAATTTAAAACCACTTGCAAGTGTAAAATTTAATATTAATATATAAATTTTATACTTAAAATAGGGTCTTTCGAATCCTCTTTTGAAACAATTCTTCCGCGCTACACATGTAAGCAAAAATATCTCATTTATATAGAATAACTATTTTGCAATTTCCGTTTTTTACAGGGAATAGCAGATGCTTCCATTGTGTTATCAATAAAATGCATCGATTTCTTAATAATCATTGGGATGCCAAAATCCCATATTTTGACAAACAACAAATTGCAATGGACTTAGCAAAGTTATTGGCAAGACTTGTTGTGCAATTATCCTTTGAAACATTTTAGACAACACATCTGGGTGGCTGTTTGCTAGTGACGAAACCAAGACCGAAATTGAACTGAAACGTGATGCGAACGGGCGGAGTTTCGTAGATTATGTGCGTTTCCTAATTGTGGTTTTTGAGAGATTTCGCTGGTCGGAGCTTAGGCCGATCGCATCGTAGAGCCAACGAGCTCGAATTAGAAGCGTTTCAGTTCAATTTAAGCCCAAACTTATTAGAATGCAAATCAGATTTTTAGAATTGGCTTATAGCGGCCTGTAGAGAAAAGTGTGGTTTTCGAAGCGATCTTGGGCTTGTTTCACACGTATGGTTCCGGTATTCCATTTCCCGTATGTCTTACTTAAGTACCAGATGATCGCATTAGCAATGTTAAGTAAATGGGAAATTCGTATATTTATTTTTAAAGCGCTTGAAAACACATTTTCCCTATTATAAGCAAATTCTAGCTTTTAAATAGTTGGCTGAATTGTATTTTTATGTTTTTCTACTTCCACGTCTTATAAACAATATAGGTATTTTGTCGTGAGGCCTAGATAAACCACTGATTTGTAAAGAAAGATGGATAAGTATTTGGCAACGTTTTTCTGGCATTCACCGCCCTCGTTGTTGTGTGTGTGATTATATTAAAGATGAAGAGCTATTGTTGTTGTAGTTTTGCACAATGTAATTTTTTTTACATAAAACGTGTCGTTACATAATATCGTGTCGTTAATGATTTTTGTAAAATTCTAAATTTGTAAAAAAAAGCAATTTGGTTTTTTAAGAAGTTTTAAAAATGGTTATTCAAAAGCTTTAGTTTGTAGTATCGATTTTATTCGCTTGACACGAGTAGTATTAGGTACGGTGAAGACCTGTCCAATCAAGTTCAGCTTTCTATACAAATTTCTTAAAAACAATGCTAATTTTTGAAATGTTCTGTCCATGCGGGATACTCTACACTCTTAAAACAAAAGAGTGAAATCCACTCCAGTAGGAGAAGTGTATTTTCGACACTGGAAAGGAGTGAATATTATCTCAGACTGAGTTAAAATCACTCGTTTGGAGTGATCCTGTCGGAGGTTTAACACACAAAGGATCCACTCCTATAGGAGAAGTGCATTTTCTAGACTGGATGAGTGAAAATTAACTCAGATTGAGTTAAAATCGCTCGTTCGTTTTAAGAGTTTATTCAGCCTTGGTTTAGGCCATTGTGTAGCCTATCAATATCTAATCTAGATTCTTTGGTTCCAACCGCTGTTTAAATTCAATATGCCATTTTACCGTATAATTTCAGAAAACTTTGACTTTTTTTAGCAGGATTTTTTCACACTTGCTTTGAACTGAGCATCGTTCTTTGGTTCTGAATGAACATGTAGTATAGAATGTAGCCTCCCAATAATGAACCTTTTCTAGTAGTAAATTCAACTTAAGAGCTTCGTGTTTCTACACTCTAAAAAATGAATGCTCAAAAACGACGAAATTTTCCTTAATTTTGACGATTCCGTTTACTGGCAAATGCTCCGAGTTTTCGTTTCCTCAAAGTGAAGAAATTTGAATCGTCATTTTTATGAGGATTTGAATGTCGTCTAATCTAAAGAAATATTTCGTCATTTTTGAGCATGTGAGTACAACAATGAGATTCAGTTTCCTCTAAATCAAGATACAGAATCGTCAAATCACGATCGTAAAAGTGAGGATTCGCGTTACTCAAAAGTCACGTGATAGTTTGACGAAGCAATCCTCAAAACTGACGAAATGAGGCTTGAGGATTCATGAATCGTCAAAATTGAAAGTTTATTTCTGATTCTGAGAGTGTAATTTAAAGAAGAAATCGGAGTACAAAACATAAAATAACCAATTACTAGACTACTTATTTCGTGTCTTTCTGGTCTGGATTAACATAATTCTATATTTATTTAAAATAAATCTGTGATTTGCTCTTAAATATTTTATTCAAGAATGTACATTTTGTACACATCATTAGTTGCGAGCGGAAGTATTATTGTTACTAATCGGTGCGCAATAGTGTTGATCTGCATGAGAACACGACTGTCTTGGTTCTCCAAATTCAATGGCATCCTGTCGGTCATCAGATCGAGCAAGCAATAGCATTTCTAGCAAAATGGATCTAGAAAAAAAAATACTTACTAAATAATCCTGATAATATATAAGATCAATATACTATTAGTTGATTTTGTCATATTTAATTTGTATGTATTTAACAGAATTCTTGAGATTTAGAGGCTATGTGTAACAAACATGATCGGCATTCTTTTATAATTCTATTGAGCACGTTAAGTATTCTCTTAAATGGCAATTTGGAAAATTATGGGAAAAAATTATTCAGTTGTCATTTATCAACTCTTTTTTCTTCAAAAGCAATTATTTTTTAATTTAAAGAAATACATTTATTTTTTACTAATTTATAATACGAAAAGTTTTATTAAGCAAGTTATCAAGCTCAATAGAAAGACTACGGGCGTGTTTACTATCTTTATGGTTAAAACGCTTATCATTTAAGATAACTACTCTTTACTGTTATATTTATATGCACCAGTCTTTGATTTAATTTTTAAAGTAAACTCCTATTTTGCTTACTAAAGAAGTTGGAATCAGGTCATATTGGAATAAGACGAAAAAGTACTTTAATACTAAAAACTTACAAATTATTACATAACTAGAACACATATGCCAACATTAGGAATGGCTGCCGTTTTTATCGCTTCTTATAAAATTAAAAAGGAAAATGTTTAATGTAAAGTTAAAGTATATAAAAAAAACTAAATTTTCTCCAGCGCAGCGACATTTTTCAGCTTTGTCAATCACAACACATTTTCCACCAAAATACGAGTTGAAGTAGCAATAACCAGAGCAGATGGCATCGCTGTAAGGAGTGCGGCAGTCTTCTGCTTGAGTAAGAACTATACAAAAAATTAATGAACAGAAAGGTTATATATGACAAATGACAGTGAATGCGCCCTCTAGAAGGGATAGTGTAGGCTTTATAGCCCATTACCCAACTCGCCAGAAGAGACAGCCACAAGAGACACACAAAGAAGGGCGACACAAACACATAGACAAATAACAACATTTATTGACAAGCACAAACATCCATGCCTTTATAGGGATTTGAACCCGAGCCCAGCAGCTTCAAAGGCTAGTACACTAACCATTGTGCCAGTGGGCCGGCAAGGTTATATATGACTTCGATATCTTATATATGAGGCGCGTTTACATGAGCCATCGAATCCATGGAATGCCAAAATACCCATTAGGGGAAAAAGTGGTCGAGCAGGATTTCTAACCCAAATGATAGTCTGCGGCCAAATCCATGGTATGAATCATCAAACCCTCCTTCATTTGAAGATTTGCGAAACCCCCCAATGAACCCTGCAATTTCGGTTCTGTCTGGGAGAAAATCCCCAAGAGGGAAAAATTGATGAGTTTGCATTTCAATCCATGGATTCGATGGCTCATGCTCATGTAAAAACGCCTATGGAGTTACAGATATCTTAATGCACGAGGAGCAGTGGAATAACTGAGGAAAGTAGATATTTTTTCGGGATTACGTTACTGAAAAATGTTAAGATGTATCAATACATGGGGTTGTTTTACATCGTGAATGGCAACAGCTCTAGTAGTCTTGTATTCATTTTTTGTCTGAAATTATTTTTGTTTGGGCATCCGAAAAGGATTTTTAAAAAAATATTTTACTAAAAAATTTTCAAATTCCAACTTCTTGCTGTGATGTTGGTTGTTCAAATCATTGGTTCAAGAAAGCTTGCCCCCAAGAAAGAAAATCTTTTTATCTATGACGGCATTCTGAGAGTAAAAGTAAAAAGAAGAAACAATGAAATCGCAGAACAAGGAAAATGAAACCAAGAGTGATACTTCATCTGACACATTCCCATTAAACAATATTTTTAAATCAGTTAGATAAAAACAGATGAGATAGAAAACCGATTTGTATCTTTTTAGGTGATGTAATATATAGAAATTCTCAACATTATAAGATTCATTTGAGCTATCGCATTTTTGTTGATGCGTGTCGATTCAACAATTTATGATATAGAATAACATGTGGATTGAAAAATATAAGTACATTATAACCCATTCTAGAATCATTCAAGATCAAGGGATGTTTGTTTATGACATTGAAAACGAGCGTGTTTAAACACGGTTGAATATTTGCTGCAGTAAATCCATGTAAAATACGTATTATATACTTATATTATTAATAAAGCTTTAAATAGACATCTATTGAATAAATTTTAACTCTATGTGCTATTAGAAACAGTTTAATTTCTCCTTTTTGGTTAATAATTTTGAGGCGGGAAATAAATTTCAAATTTGTTAACTTTTCGCATCATTTAGCGAATAAAATAAAGTTTAAATAGGGAAAACGATTTTTAAAATTTTTCTTTGATAATAATCATATGAAGGTATAATTTTAGCGTTATAACCGAGGAATAAATCAAAAATTGTCGTTATAAGCAATATTTTTTATAACATTAAGGTCGATAGGCGATTGAAAAGAACCGAACATTTAAGGCATTACAAACGAGTAGTTGTTGTTGTAAGAGAGGTGATTGTAACCGAGTTTAACTGTATTTAATATTATATTATTAGTTCTACTTTACAATTAAGTATGTTATTGTCACCTATAAAACTTTATAAATTGAAACTTTACTCACCAAACGTGCTAATCAGCAAGCATAGAATAAGTACACTGCAAGCAGGTTTTGTGATCCCTGAAAGCTTTGAAATTTTATTTCGTTAAAATTTATAAAAAAATGTTTTTTTTTAATGAGGCTCTTTAAATTGAAGAGAAATTAAAAACTCATGCATTAAATTTCTTTTTCGAAAATTATTTAATAATTTCTGTCTCATTAAAACTTCTAATACATAACAAATTAACATATTAATAAATTAGATGTATCCGCTAAAACGTATGGTATGTAGTATCTGCATAAAAATTGGTCTAAACATGGTAGTAAATAGTTAATCAATCGAAAGAATATACTGATGTTTACCCACTTTGAAAATGCTAGGTATTTTGTAATGATATATAATTTGATTAAAATGGAGTTATAAAATCTTTAAAAATGAAAAGTGTACACTGTAAACAAAGCATTAATTTGCAGTCTTTTTAAAATACCAACTAAGCAGCATAATTACCCAGCACATTTTCCAGTATAAAGTAAAAACAATACTGAGCATTCAACCAAATGATGTACGCTTTAAAAAAATGTTAGAGGGCTTTTATACCGAATTAAAATATTTTTTAATGTTTGTATTTCAAACTTTTAGAAGAAAAACTATTTTTATCCATAAATAACGACAGATTGTTGTGAAACAATAAGTTTAGCCAGAGAGCACAGCCAAAAATAAACAAAATAATTATTGTCAAAAATCATAACTTGTCATTTATTTATATGTCATATTTCTTTGTACCTTTTCAAGCAAAAAAAAATTAGTACATAAAAGCACATCACTGTCAGTTTCCACCTGTTCAAACTCCTCGAAATAAAATATGAAAGTGTGCATTGTTCTCTATTAACCCTCTTATGCATGAATTTTTATTTTCATCCCAAAAAACATATATGTGTCTTTAATACTCATACAATATGGGAAAAATACTAAATAGAATTTAAATAATTTAATTTTTTTAATTTTTTCTATATGACAAAAACCAACTACAAAATTTCATTTTTAAAAATAATGACTAGAAAACTACTAAATATGTCACAAAATAACCCTTTTTAACTACAATTAATTTTTCAAAACAATTTATTTGTTTTTAATTTACTAATATTATTACACTTTGAATACTGCCAAAAACGTAATTTCACAACATTTAATAACCTCAATCTTTAATTTTGAATACACTTTTACTACTGTTATCTATGAGGATTATAAGTAACTAAAACTTCAAAATGGAATGTAATAGATTAAAAAAACACAAATTTGTCGAGAGAATTTAATAGAATAAAGTGGATTATGTTATTTGTTGCCAAACGGCAACAGTATGCATTAGAGGGGAAAGCAAATGAAATACAACTACATTGAATTAAAATGTGATAAGTATTTTTAAACAAAAATATGTAGAAAGATTCTGTAAAATTATCATAAAATGTTTTAGAATTCACACTTATGAACTTTGTTAATAAAATTTTATTTATTATTAGTACTACAAAATATATTTTATTAGTAAAAACATATTTCATAGACTTAGTGCTTACTTATTTACTGAAAAGGTATGATATCATATACATACATGAAATCTTATTTTAGTATCATGTTAAGATTAGTTGGAAAATGACGTCCGTCTTCAATAGCTCTCGTGCTGCTCTAGGGCGACGAGAATTCTCACTAAACTAAAATAAGATTAGTTTTTTAAAAAATCGCATCCACTTTAGCAGTCTGGTGTCCCACTTGACGAAAGCTTATAAGCGGTTGTCTGAACAAGCACACAGGCTGGAATATATATGTATCATATCATACCATACTTAGCAGTCTGGGAAAATGTACCCCTAATACGGAGCAGCACGTTTTGTCTTCTTGAAAACAAGTAAAAGTTAAAAAAAATTATAGGGAAGAGCGGTGGAATGGCGCCACCTTAAGGGAAATTGAATTTTCATGCAGAATTGTGTTGCAATTAATGTAAATTGTAATGAGCATAGCATACTACAGTTCATAACCTATCTTGTGGTTATTTTTTACATTAAATCTTTAATGGAAACTGAATAAAATTGTTTTTTCTAAAAGCTTGCATAGTGGCGGGATTACACCGGTACCTGATGTGGTAATGCCGCCACATCAATAAGCACAGCAAATAATCTATAAATAATGAAAAATGATATATTAAACAAAACATGTAGAACTGAAATAGGTTTAAATAACCTTGGAATGGGTAATTGCACAGGATACAGCTACACTTTTATTAACTTTCCATTTGCAACGAAATGGGCAGTTTTGTTTGTCTATTTGGCCATTTTAGTAATTCTTTTCCAGATACGTGGCAACTGGAACAAAAACTAATAGTTTGTATTGCCAATATATGAAATTTCTATTTTACGGGTTATGCTGCCATCCTTTTGTGGGTGGAGGCATAACCCCGGAGAGATGTGGCGTCATAACCCCTGAGACAGTGCCGAAAGTCCCACTTTCGGCACTGTCTGTGACTTAAGCACGTTAAGTGTCATTTTAGCAACGATATATGAATGAATAATATATGATATAAAAAAGTGAATTTTTTTGCACTTTGTTATAAAAAAATAAATTTTAAATATTGAACAATGTTTTTTTATAATCTCTTTCGAGTTGTAATGATGCATCTCGCTTTAAAAGTTGTTGCTAGATTTTCTGTTCGGTAAGTTTTGATGACAAGTTGCTGTTAAAACAGATTTTCTCAATTTTTCGAGACTATGGTTCGCGGCTGTATTGGGTTTCTCAAAAAAATTATTAATTTTACTGCTACATGAGGTATAGTAAAAAAAGTTATTAAATTTAAAAGATGTTTTTTCAACAATGCACAACCTGTTATAAAGAGAGAAATGCTAGTTAAAATGAATAAATTTTTGATTTACTAGTATACTATAGTAAATCAAGACTGAGTCATCCTTTTCTATGTCTTGGGCACTTGTTTTAAAAGCATTTTGTAATGCTTTCTTTTTCTTATTTTGTATAGGTTATTGTTTCGAATTTAATATTGGTTTGAAATTTGATTTTATTTGTTTCTGATCATTCAACAAAACATATGTGATGAATCCGAACAATCGCAAGCGACAAGTTCTCCTAAAACAAGTTTTGTCACTTTTTTCATAATATTTATTGACGTGACATGATCACAATATTTAGTTTAAATAAAAATGAGGCCATTGTTTTGGAAAAATCCCTTTATAACTGTGAAAACTTTAACCAGTTTAAAGAGTCGCGTCGTTTTTGCTCTTAATAGTATTAACTGTTTGATTTGAGGAAGCCAACAAAAGGTAAATGTTTATACCCTGAAATAAAATTTCTAGTTCTTATTCATTATGGAAGGCTTATGAATCATTTGCTAAAGTATTTTGTGTGAATATATGAAACATTTTTTGAATTAAAATGTTAATATAACAAATTTTTAAAATATTGCAAATATGGATTGTAGAATACAATATAAATAGTTATTTTGCATCTGGAAAACATGAAATATGAACTAGGCCATAATATAATAGGATAATTTAATTTTTATGATAATGAATATTGTATATTAGCTAACGGAATTTAAATTAATTTAGATTTATAAGGAATACAAATTGCCTTAAAATATATTTTAAATATTTACTAATGCAAATAATTTTATGAAAGGAGTCATGAACGCTTTCTGCAGAATTTTGTTTTCTTTGATTCTTGTGGGAATGATTGGTAAGTCATTTGAACTTAAAATTATTTTAAATAATATATTTAAAAATTAAATTATGTAATAAAAAATGTTTTACTGAGATAAATTTTAATCCTTCATAAACATTACTAAGCATTTATGAATTGAACTCAGATTTTTTTTGTTTAAGTATTGAGTAAATTTAAAGGCATGAAATACATAAAGGCTTATATTTTTAGTGAAACATTTAGCTAAAAGTTGAATATTGTGAATGTCCAACAATCAGAATAACTTTTTTTAATGCAAATTGAAAACTCGATTTCGACCACGGCCAACTTCAATAGGCCAGAGAAGCTCTCCCAAACATGAGCGTAGACGGAAATTTTGACGTCACTGTTCTGAGTGACGAAGATCGAGAAACTAGTTTGAACGCATTCGAAACCCATAAAATGTGGTCAGCCGTGAACAAGTCGTTCCGAACAGGTTTCGAGACAGGTTGTCTTCATCTTTGGAAAAACGTAACTCGGACCTATGACGTCAATCTTTCCGTCCCCGAGTGTGTTTGAGAGAGCTTCTTTGGCCTTAGTAGTAGAGTTGGCAGTTTTTCGACATTCTCCGAATACCAGAAATTTAACTCAAATTATAAGCTTTTTTATGTTTTTAACTGCATCAATTTATATGAATGATATATATTTTCAGCAAATGTTTCTCTGCAAAGAATCTGTTCAAGCACGAGCAAAGCTAACGAAAGGAACGGTTGTGAAGCGATATGCAAAACTATATCGAAGCAACTCATGTGCAGCATCAACAATGACGAAAAATACTGCGAGTGCTTGGACAGTAGAAAGAAAGGTACGTAGTTCGTATGTTTGCAACGCAAGCCCGCTTCTCCTAGCCTTTCTTTTTCTGGGAAACGACAAGAGGTGCACTCTTTATGTTTTTCTCCATCTTACTTGGGTTTGAAGAACAACTGAAGAGTTTAGTGGAAGAACGTGCTAAGTGACAAAAAGGTGAAAATGAGAAAATGAGCTTTAAAATTTATCGTTTGCACTCGTATGTGTTAAAAACGGTACTCGCAAACTTTAAAAAACGTAATAAACTTAAATTTTATTTTTAAAAAAGGAAAACTTGTCATCGTTATATTAGTTAGTAATACGTTCATTGACACAAAAATCTCAATTTTTTCAAAATTGTCACTTAGCACGTTCTTCCACTAAGCTCTTCAATTGGGTAATTCTCCGAGCAGAGCCTGAAAATATTTAGATTTAGAACTGTAAAGCTGATGTCGTTTCCTGGAACACTTGAGGTGGTTGTGGGGGAGTCAAGCTTGCGTTGTAATCGAATAGACTACAATAAACGCCATGGCTATTCTACTACCCAGAACATGGAGGAATGAGTAGTAGGGAGAGGACATTGCCTATTCCCCGCCATTGAGCGGGGTGAAGTAACTGTAAGGTATAGCAGGGAAGCTAAAAACAGGGAATGATTGGCAAACCGCGCGTTTGACGCCATAGGAAGTAATAGGGATTTTCAGGAAAAGTGACTTTTGGAGGGTTTAAAAATGTACTGCAGCTATAATTTTAGAAATACATTCATGTACTATCAAATACTTGGAAACACAAGCTAAATAGTATTGTTTTATTTTCATTTTAGAGAAAATTAGTTTGTTTAAAACTATCTTTAAACTTCGCATCAAAAATAAAGAATCAAAGCCACTTGTATTTATTTTCTTACCTGGAATGCGTTCAACATGTTCAATTAATAAAATAGGTTTTCCATTAAGAATCGTAAGCATATATTATAGGCTGTACATTATGTTGAATAAAACTTTGGAATATGGATTAATAAATCTTACTAAATGTAGAGAAAATATCTTATTTTTATTTTACAGAGACAATTATAACTTTTTATCTGTAGGAAAAATGTGTAGAATTTAATAAGAAGCATTAAACACACAAACAAAGTAATCTTTTCTTAAAAAATAAATACTTTGTTTCATGAAAATAAGAACAATTTGGGTAGTAAGAAAAGTACATTTTGGTGAGTTCATCCAAATCAGAGTTAAAATTTAGGATTTTATTGTCCTTCAAATAGAATGGCTTTTGTGTAAAACTGTCTAATAGATTGCTTTGGTGTTTAAATTTTTATAATAATGCGTTAACAGGACTTTCGTATGCGTTTGAAAAATTGCCCGAATCAAATGAAGGAGATGGTTGTCCAAAGGATCAGAGTCAAATTGGTGTTAAGTTCTGAAAAAAGTTTTGGGAACACACATGTTTGACACTAAATTTGATGGCTGCATTTCTTTCCGTTTTCAGCAATACCTTTAAAACCAAAAAAGCGTTACATCAGCCACCACTCGTCATTTTTTTTTCGAAAACTTTATTATGACGAGTAACAACTACTAGAAATCTAACGGCAGTTAAATTATTGTGTTCATATTTTACACACAAGTTTCTTTTTAGCAATAAAATTGATAAAAAATTTCATTAAATGTTTAATTAATGTTAATTATTATAATGCAAATAATTTTTTGATATTAGCTAATGAAAACTTATTTATGCTTTTAAAATATGGAAAGAATAAATGAGTTATTTGGAAAAAAATTGTAGTTAATATAGATTCAGTAGCAGTTTTATTTTTTGATTTACTAATAAATGAATTTTTATCATGTAAGACTCGTAAGAATAATAAAAATAAATAAGGATGTTAAAATTTTACGTAAAACTCACATAAAAGTCGTCAGAAATAGTGAAATAAAATTTATTCAATTTGGAAAACAGAATTAGATATAAAAGTAATGCAAAATATTAAAGTCTAACTTCTTGCAAATTTTAGTTAAAATAAAGGCAAATTAAAATATTATTCACCAAGAAAGAATTGAGAATGAACAATTCCTTTGATACATTAAAATTGTTTCAGAATCTTTCTTAAAATATGTAATTAAAACGCTATTATATTGACACAAAATCGCATTCGACTACGCACTCCCAACGATTTTTTGCCAATCACAAGGTGGCGTCGCGGTTACAGCGACGGCTTCACTCATGTCTACTCCCCTTTAGTCCTTCCTCCATGACCCAGAACCCGTTGTGAACAAGTTTAGTCAGGCTGCTAGGTTTACCGCTAGTTGCCCAAAACATGTTCGATTATTGATTCGTAAACATTAAAGTTTTTGTCATTAACAGACTAAATTAAATATGAATTTTATAAATGCAATAAATTTAATTAACCAAGATAAATAACAAAACGTGCAATCTCAACATGTTTGGAAAAAAACTTACATCTTGCATTATAACTAAAGAGCAACACTCTTTCTGATAAGGACACCAGTTCTGTGCAGTAAAATAATGCCATGTGAAATTTAATAAAGCTATCTCATTAAACAAAATCAAAGACAGGGAAAGCATAGTACTGAACATTTTATACAAGACAAATTAAGTCCCATTAAAAACGAAATTTAATGTGGAATAATTTTTTCCGAATTTTAATGTGATTTATGAGTTTTTATTCTGAAAAAAGGTTATTAATATTTTCAAATTGTTTTTTAAAAATTGTTTTTTTAGTTAAACTTTTGACTTAATGAAAATAAACTTTTGAGCGATGGATTTTTAACTTTCTTTAAATCCTTACTTAAATGAAGATGAGAGTATTTTCCTGCAAAGTTATATGGAAACATGGGCGATTAAACGTTTACGAAACAAACAATTGTCATATTATGCTCGAAGTATACATAAATATTCCCATTGAATAAAAAAAGATTGATTTTGCAAACAATTCAACAATTTTTGAAGTCATTAATCTAGTTGAATTGCTTAATTTTCGACTCAGAACTTATTGCCTACATTATTTCAGGGGCTTAGCAAGTAACTATCAAGTATTACGAGTTAAAAATTAAAAAAAACCACACAATTTGCTGCCGATTGTTATTGTTCTTTGAATATATTATTATATGCTTCAACGTGGTATTTAATGAACCTATGCTGTCGACTTGTTTAAACTTGTTACGAATATTTACTTGAAAGTGATAATTTGATTTAACATTTTTAGGAAATTACAAGAGTTTAAGTTGTCCAGCTAAGGTAGATACTGATTGCCGCAAGCACTGCGGCTCGGGTCCTTACAGGTGCACATCTGAAGAAGGACAGTTTTACTGTGACTGTCAAGGATCTTTGTAAGAATAAATATATTTACATTTACATATCAAATTAAAAAAATTATTTCAGCACGTAAAAAAAATTATAAACTAATATCAATTAAACATTTATAATCAATTTTACAGTTTGCTCGAATTAAATGCCAAGATTTGCTTTCAAAAGTTTAGCTGTTTAGTCACCTGTGCTTTTTGATAAATATAAGAAGATTTCATAGATAAATATAATAACACAGATTCAAATATTGTTTTTGAGACTGCTTTAGACTTAAATACAGGTTTTATTTTAAAATTAATGTAATTTTTAATCTCCTCTGCATTGACCAAGTGTACACTTTACTGTAGAATTTTTTTCATTCCGTCATTGATTTTGGGAAGCTTAAATATTTCAAAATTTTTGTGAAGCATATAACCCTCATAGCGGATATGTGATGCCTGTGGACATAGCAAATGACTGAGGAGTAAATTTTACAATGCCTTATGCGACATACTTTTTTAAAATTAAAAATGAGGTTTTCACATGGATTTCTTTTATTAATTTTGCTAAGTCTCCGAATAGATTCTTATGTAGAGGCCTAATTAATTATGAGTAGAACTTCAGCTGTTTAGTAGTACAACAAATCGTCGAATATATAATTTAAGATATATTCGGGTTTTCTAAATCAAACAATTTACTTCATTCTACACTACGTTGCATTCGTAGTTTTTTTAAGGATTAGCTATACGTTGAAAAGGAAGTAAAATGTATTAAAAAATTTTAAGTGATAAATATGTCTTGTGCAAATGGCAACTTGATACTTTTACTTTTAGAGCACGAAATGAAAAGTTCTTTGAAGACCAAGAAGTGTAATAAAAAAGAAAGACGTGGAATGAAGAGAAGAACATTTAATAGAAGGAAAATAAAAATGTAACTTTAACCCAGAAAAATGAACGAAAAAAAGTTGTATTCTACCAAAAAAAACTTTGTATCCAATTAAATAAATATTGATTATTATTATCCAATCATTTGTTTTTCGTTTTGCTATATTTGCACTTCATACATGGCAATTACTTTTATGACTAGATCACCTTAGCTATCTTCCCACTATATTATTATTTCGAAATGGCAACAAATTAAGCACCTAATTACAAAGACAGCCTTTTACGAAAAGATAATGTAACGTTTTCAACTAGTAATCCACTTTGCTCAACAAGGAAAATAATTTTTTAATGAAATCGTGTTTATTTTTGTTAGTTATACAGTTCCATTACATGCGTTTTTCTTTAACTTAAAAAAGCATAATTTTATCAGTAAAATTTAAACAGTTAACTATCATTATCGAATTATTTTTTTAAAATAAAAAATATATTATTTTTTTATTTGTAATTTAAACGATCTTCTGGCATTTTTTTGTCGTTTTCTCTTAACATTAAAAGTTTGTTTTCGAAACCATAAAATAATTTAAAATTGCTAGAAGACTTATTTTTTTACAGTTGTCTGAAATTTATGTTTTATAGGTAGATTCAAACATTTAAATCCAATGAGTCTTGAGAAATATGCAATTTAATGTGAAACAACCTTCACAAAAATTCAACAATGGTTTTTCTCTCATTACGAAACGTAACAATGTAAATGACACACAAAAAAATGCTACGGTTAGCCATATTAAATAATTAGAAGAATAAAATTTCTAAACAATGTATTTTACAACAGAAGAATAACTTTAAAATATTATAGTCACATACAACTTTAACTTTAAACTTTCTGGACCTTCACCTTTCCTCAAACTTTAGGTTTTCAATAAAAGTCTTTAAACTGTAATGTACTTGTAAAAATTTTTTTGAACCAACATATTTTCCAAACATTTACCATTTCTATTTAGCTTTACCATTTCGGGTACAAATAAAGATGCTTGGAAAACAAGACGTTTCAGGAGAATTATGTAAGTAAAATGTATAAGTAAGTTATGTAAGTAACATTCATTCGGAAATCATAAATTATCACGTATTTTTTTGTAACTTATGTATTACTTCCTCCATAATTGTCATTCTTGGAATTAATTATATTGATTTTTACACACGAAAGAGTTTAAAATAATTATCTAACAAAATTTTTAAAAAAATCATAACAGATGGGTCGAATAACTAGACTACATGCCGCAAACTGCAAAAGACACAACAATTAGTTAGACTATTATTAAGCTAAAATAATTAGTCATTTAGTATGTTTTCCTGTTGTTAAAGTTATTGAGTTTTTTTACAACAATGGTCCAAGTCATTAGTAGAGCTAATGCATTATAAATCAACTAAAAAAAAAGCATGTAATTTATAGCCAACACAACTAAAATATTTATATGAACACTTGGTACATACTAGAATCAGGATTGCTGAATTTTATTATAATTTAACCAAATAAAGATGCTGTTTTTCAGCTTGAAAATATGGAATTTCTAACTCAAATGCATTACAAAAACCATTTCAGCGGTCGTTTAGTCTCAGTGCCAGGAATCAATGGACGTGCTTATATTTTTTCCCTCTCTCTTTTTCACGGCAGCCCTGGTTCCTGTCTATCTTCGAACAGCTCTCGATACTGCAAATATTCAATGAACAATTTCAAGGAGCTATTTTCCATTTTCCTACAGCGGTCGATACTGCGGCGACTCTTCCATGAACTGTTTCGAGGAACTATTTTCCCTCTTCCAGCAGATCTCGATACTGTTATATAGGGGAGAGTGTTGTACCTAGGGACAATTTTTACATTTTAATTTTTTTCTTCGATAATTATTGTCAAAATAAAAATTTCAAAGCAGCATTTCAACACACCAATATATTCCTCTATAATATATTTTTTTAAATTCTGGCAGCTTGAAATTAAAAAAATTGTCCCAAGGTACAACATGATGTTGTACCTTGGGACATGCTTTATAATTCAGTCAATAATCATACACTTGAACTAATTTGGGTCAAAAAACAAACTTTATTTCAAAATACATCAGAAAATGTGCTCTTTAGAACATTTCATCACACGGAAGGAAAAAAAATTATCAGGTGTTGCCAGAATTATATTTTCAAACTTCAATTATTATAAAATATATCCAAAACAAAGTTGAGTTGTATTTTACATTGTTTGTGGAATTGCTCTTAAAATAAATAATAAAGATATTTTTATTTATCCAAATTATTAAGAATTTATTCAAATTATTAATACTGTCCCAAGGTACAACACACTACATGGTTTAAATAAAAGCAAGATAGAGGCCAATCCAAATGCACTATCATTATTTTCTCATAACCAAAATATTTTAAAATCTTCTCTTTTATGAAGAAAATAAAATGCAGTTGACCTTTTGTAAGAGTACTAAGGTAAAAAATTATATTAGAATGAGAAAAATATTTACTTTGGGGTAATGAAATATTATTTTTTGTCACCATTTCATCAATTCAATTATGCTAGTGTTAAATTTTATTATGATGGTGTCTGTTGGCTAAGGCTACTATAAGAAATAAACAATGTATGAGTATTGCCAATAGATTCTTAGAAATTGTCAGTGTCCCAAGGTACAAGCGTCCCAAGGTACAACACTCTCCCCTACTCTTCTGTGAATCGTTTCGCGGAACTTTATTCCATCTTCCTACAGCTCTCGATACTGCGACTCTTATACGACCCGTTTCGAGGTGCTACTTCTCCTCTTCCTACATCTCTCGATACTGCGATTCTTCCATAAACAGTTTCGAGGAGCCATTTACCATCCTCCTATTATTCTCAAAACTGCGACCATTCTATAAACCGTTTCAAACACCTATAAGATATTTTCTATCTTCTTACTTCTCTCGATAATGCGACAATTCTATCAGCCGTTTCGAGGACCTATTTTCCATCTTGATACAGCTCTCGATACTGCAACTCTTCTATGACCCGTTTCCGAGGAGCGATTTACCATCCTCCTATTATTCTCAAAACTGCGACCATTCTATAAACCGTTTCAAACACCTATAAGATATTTTCTATCTTCTTACTTCTCTCGATAATGCGACACTTCTATCAGCCGTTTCGAGGACCTATTTTCCATCTTGATACAGCTCTCGATACTGCAACTCTTCTACGACCCGTTTCGAGGAGCGATTTACCATCTTCCTACAACACTCAATACTGCGACTCCTTTACGACCTGTTTCGAACAGATATTTTCCATCCTACCATTGTTAATCTACTATGAACTGTTTCGAGGATCTATATTCCATCTTCCTATAGCTCTCGATACTGCGACTCTTTTATATAACACATTTCGAGGCGCTATTTTAAAATCTACCAACATCTCTCGATGCTGCGACTCTTTTATGAACCGTTCCGAGGAGCTCTTGTCTATCTTCTACAGCTCTCGACACTGCGACTCTTTCATGAACCGTTTTGAGGTGCTACTTCCCCTCCTCCGAATCTCTCGATACTGCGACTCTTCTATAATACCGTTTCATGGGACTTTTATGACCCGTTTCCAAACAGCTATTTCCCATCCTCCCGCAGCTCTCGATACTACGACTCTTTTATGACCCGTTTCGGAGCACTATTTTCCCTCTTCCTACAAGTCGGGATACTGCGACTCTTCTATGAACAGTTTCGAGGAGCTATTTTTCATCTTTCTACAGCTCTCGATACTGCGACTGTTCCTTGAACCGTTTCAAGGAGATATTTAACATCTTCCTTCAGCTCTTGATACTGCAATTGTTCTATGAACCGTTTCGAGGAGATATTTTTCATCTTTCTACAGGTATCCATACTGTGACTCTTCTATGAACCGTTTCGAGAGGCTCTTGCCCATCTCCTACAGCACTCGACACTGCGACTCTTTTATAACCCGCATAACTGACGGCGCATACTACATTGTATTTGACTTATGTAAACTTTATATTCTGAATATTATTTCATAGTGTACTAAATTCATTTGAATAAATTTTTCTTTTTCTCAGAATTGATGTTATATTTTTATGCTAACTTAAATACGAATTATTTTACTATATTTTTTTTGTCCTGGGATAATAGCTCAATGAATTATGTCAATTAAATTCCTTTTGCTTAAACAGCTATATGTTGTTTGATAAAATATGGGATTTTGACATCCCAATCAACCAAAGTTAAGTAATCGATTTATTTTATTGATGGGACAATAGAACCATCTGCGCTTCCTTCTAACAAAAGAAAATAGTTTAACAATTCTCTTATATAAAAAAAATACCTTAAAGTGGTGTAGAAGAATTACTTCAAAAGAAGAGTTAAAGGACTTTGTTTTAAGTATAAATTTTAAATTATGATATATTTTACTTTGAAAGTGGTATTAAATTTTAAGATTAATTGGTTATTTTCTTTAAAAAAAAATATAGCTTTGTAGCTGGCCTATGCAATTTAAATTTGTTTTTAGAAGACTTTTTCTTTCTTTGATAGATAAAAGTCATTTATCAATAACCTTTTATTATCTCCTTAGTTGAAGTTTTTCATTGTTTTTCATTGTATACAGTTTTAAATATTGTGGACAGCAATTATATGAAGTAGGCAGTTTATTTTCAATTACTTAAAAGTATTTTTTTAAAGTTGCCTTTTTCTTAATAATCCCCAATGCAAAACTAATACATATTTAAAAGGTTACCTAATAAATAATTAAATCAATATAATTTTACTAAAAGTAATTTACGTTGCTGTTTAAAAATATGAATTGGACATTAATATGAAAAAAGTATAATTTAATAATAAGTTATATTTTAATTTATCGTGACCTCAATTTATAAGCTCTTTCTGAGTTAAAATATTGTAATGCTTTATTCGAATAGACTATAATATTAAAAATGCATTGCAGCTTAAATTATAGATCTAATTAATATATTGTTCTGGAATTTTACAGAACAAAAAGATGTTTTTGAAAGTTAAATTTCTCATTTTGATGCTAATGGCCATAATTCGTAAGTTTTCTTATTTTTTTTAAAAAAAACTTAATATTATAACATCCATATGTTTCAACATTTTTAAAACTATTTATTTGAATATTTATTTTGAATGTGCAGATTTTTATTAATACTAACAATAAAATGCAAAAGCTGAATCAATTTCATATTTATTAGAATGTTTAAATAAGGATTAAACAAGTTTATTTTAGGAAATTATTATAAACAACAATAATAAACATAAATCAAGAAGTCAGTCGAATTTAAAAATTTCATTTGAATGCAGCTAATTCTACTTAGCTACAAAAGATTTATCATAATAAGAAATTTCAATATTTAAGTTAAATAAATGATTTTTTATCATAATTTTTTTTAATAATGCAGAAGAGATGCCTGTAAAACTAACCGATGCTTAAAGCACTGTTGAAACAATGAAAATCCTTTAACGATGTAAAAAAAATATGTGAAAAAGGATTGCGCTGTTAGGCTTGAATATTTTTTGTTTTAGAAAGAAATAAAATATTTTAAGAAAACTTAAAAACAAAAGCAAATATTTTCTATTATTTTAGCGAACGTCTCCCTAAAGATAATATGCTCCATTGGAGAAACAGGAAGAAATTGCCACAAAAGTAAGATAATTCAAACATGTACCATTTAAAGCAGCAGTGCACAATTTTTAAACTCCTAAAGTCGATTTACCGCTTTTTAACATTGGCTCAATGCGATATTAAATAGTACTAACAACAACCAAACTTTTTGAAATTTCCAACACTAGCAGAAGTAAGCAGACCATTGTTTGCTGTTGTTGTTTTATTCTGAACATGCCACCTCAATTTTATATTTTAGGGTTCACTATTTCGTCACATTGCTATTATTTAATTTTACTTCAAAATAAAAATTGATTAAATGCAATATTTTTTTGCTAAACATAAACTGTTAAAGATTTCGGCGCAAGGTTGCATCGGAATACTGGAATCTTGCTGGAGCTTTGAATCACTTTTGCAGTATATCAAAGTTACGGTTTTACAACAAAATTGGTAATTTCACTCTTCAAATATTGGTGGCAGCTAGAAAATTCCAGTATTCCGATGCAATCTTGCACCGAAAGTTTAACCGTGTACCTTAATATTAATGAGACTCATTTAAATAATACCATCTTAATTTCTCCATGAAGCAATGCCTACAACAATAACACAAAGATTGGATTGAATTTATATTTTATAAAGAGTTTTAAATTGATTGTGGTCGTTTAAAAAGAAAGACCATATGTCAGAATGTTAATAATTTGTCAAGGAAAAAGCAGCAACCAGGAGAAAATTAGAACAGTTTAAGGTATCTAAACTGATGACTAACCATTGAAGTTACTTATTATTGATACTGATACACATTACAGTTCTAAACAGTATTGTTACTAATTCTTCCGGTTCTTTTAAAGCACAAAACAGTTCACAATAACAATTCTTTTATTCAGCAAATTAAACTCTCTCACAAGTTAAGCGTTACAACTTTTTAGAACACCGCCATTTTCAAAACCCATCCGAGCTACGGTTACGCTCTGCGGCCATTGCCATTAATGAAACCAAAAATAATATAATAAGCTATTTACAATATTTACACACAAATCGTAACAAAATTTTAATTCTACCCTTTCCTTCTACTAATAATTATCAACGTTTTATTCAAAGTAAACCCGAGCTTTGCTTTCTGTCCACCATTTATAACTGATTACTGTGAAAAAGCCTGCAACAGCTCCAAATCATCCCAACCATTTGAATGCAGAATTGGAATGCCTGGTCACCAACCTCTTTGCTACTGCACTAGGTTACGTGAGTATTTATAATTTGGTCTGGCTTTTAAATACGCCGCATTTTTGAATGAAATATTTACGGATTTATGTTTTGCAGCTGGTCCCATTCGCCCTTACTGCCCTGAAAGGGAGTTACGTTTATGCAGATCAGATTGCAATAATAAATCGTATGAAAGCGAATGCATCAACGTAAGAAACAAGAAAAACGTATGCACCTGTACAAATTTTTTAGACTTTAGTGGTAAGTTTATATAATATTACACTGAACATTTTGGACTGATGCTTCTGTCATTCTACTTTTCAGAAAAAGTAGCAAATTTCGAAAATTAAAACTGTTATGAATCTGTTTTCTGATTGATGATTTTTTCATAAATAAAAAGAATCCATGTTAATTTGTATTTTGTAAAACCTTTTTTAGGACCTGATCGAAGACTTTTTACATGATGGCATTGGATTTCCTTCATTCAAGAAAATTTACAGGTTCAAAGACTGCCATCCTTGTGGGATTGTTAAAACTCAGAAATCAAAATATTCAATTTGCTTTGAAAAATAAACATTTAAGTAAATATTTTGCAAATTTGAAGTGTGCTCATGCTTATGTGTTACCCTTTCTCTAATAAAAACTCCAGGTAAAAATATTACTAGCGATGATATTTTGAAATTCATAAATGCATAGAAACAATTTTTTTAAATGTTTGAAAAAACTTTAATCATTATAAATCAGGATTCCCCAGATAGCTTTAGCTTTTCATTTTAAAAATGTTAAGCATAAATATAGTAAATATAGTTTTAATTATAAATTTACTAATCTCTAATAGAAACTATCCTCAAAAATGAAATGGAAAATATTGTGTTGATAAGAAAAAATGAAAATAACACTATTCCACAGATTTTAGATAGTTACCATGAGCAGTAGTAAATTTATGGGGGGCAGGGTCATATGAGGAGGAGCCCCCCTTCACACGACCCTTAATTTTACTGGATAGAAACGATTTTTTTAAAGCAATGATATTTGGCATTTCCCTAGATATAAAACTAATTGAAATCGATATGTATATTTTAGATATCACTTTAGGTAACTCTAGTCCTTTTCCACTTGAACGCCTTCACACACTGAAAAAATCTTAGTTATAGCAATCTTTGAATCCTCACATTTTCACAAATTGGCGATAATTGTAATTGATTGTCATGTGACGGTTAAGAGTTTATAAATGCTCTAAACATATCTATATAATTTATCGAAATAAATTAAATACATAGCATTATTACACTCGCTGAAACACTACGCAGTGATACTATAAGTTCTTTTTTTGGGGGGGGGGGAGGGGGGGGGGGAGTGTTACAAAACAATTCTTCCCTGGGTTAGTGGTCTGTATCAGCCCATTTGTCATTGTCAATTTCTATTGTCAGCAGAAGCCATCGAATAAAAAAAAATGTCTATTACGTGTATTTAAATTGTTTTCAAAGAAGTTGTTTTCACAAGTAGCACAAGCAAATAACTTTTATTTTATTTTGAAGCATTGACGCACAATCCCTTGTTAAGACATAACACTTAAGTAAAGTTCAAGTGCAATATAACATAATGCAAGTAAACTGTATCATTCTTTCGTAATTATATAATATCGTCAGTCAAATGAAAAAACTACGATTGTGCTGATTCTAGGGATTTGCAGTTTTGAAAAACCAGTTCTAATTGCTTGAACGATTCCGGCTGTCTATTTAAGTTAGGATTGAATTATCGTTTACAAACAATAATGTAGCAAATTTGCTCTAACAAAAGTTTTGAAACTTGCCTCCCAAGTGATAGCCCTTTCATCAATAGAAAACCAATATAGTTGTTTTCTAAATTGGACGAATGGCAAAGTATTAGTTATCAATTACCTAGTTTTAGCTATGAATTATCGTCCCACTAGAGCAAGAGAGCTATTGGTGAAGTGCTTTGTAATTTAAAACCACAATCATGTGACGAGTCGGCAACCGAGTGCAGGTGTTACCCAAAGCAGCTTTGAACTTCACATAGTACTTTTGGCGACGGGAGTCGTAATTTCAAACTCTAATCACATAAACTAACCAATACCGATTTCCCTACTTCAAATAGTACCTCAAAGGCATGATTTACGGATACTTCCTGAAACACATAAAAATCGCAAAAAACGCCTCATCATTAGGAATAATTGATATTAATTTACATTTTATAAACAATGACCATTTTTACATTTATAAAGCAATGAAATATAATAAAAGTTACTCCTGTTTTTTATTAATTAAAAATTGCACTTCTTGTGCCCCTTTCTGAAGATTTTTGTTGCCGCGTAATGTGTCATAAGAAAAGCATTATCGGTAGCATTGTTCTTAGGCCTTTTTCGCAGCGAGAGTTTTAATAAATAATAAATCCTATATCATACAAATCCATTATGATATATTTTATGACGCCATCATCCATTGATTTATCTAGCCCCATTAAATTTTTCCTTCAGTTTAGGGTGTTGGCTCGTCATCTGACTGTGGCTCGTAAATAAGACGCCCGTCGACAACTGCTGTCGTGTAGCTCTGGTGCGAAGGTGATGCAAACAAACAATAACCTTCAGTTTAGCCGGTTAAAATGTTTAGTCAAACCGGTTCTTTAGTTTTAACTGGTCTAGATTACGAAATGTTTTTGTCCAACTAACCGAGGACTAAAACCGGTTAAACTGCTTCCGGTTTTCCATCAATTTGCATATTTGTGTTTTTGCACATTCGCGGTTTTGTCATTTTACCGACGATACGTAAATTTAGGTTTCAAAACAAATTATTTTATATTTATGTGCTCAAATACTGGGTAAAAGTCTTTTTGTTTAATATTTTATATTTATACGCCTAAAGACTGGTGAAGAGGTCTTTTTGTTTTTCCTCTTAAAGCAGTTTTTGAAGTGAGCAACAGCCAAAGTCATTGTACTTCCTATGTTATGGGCAAAAGCCCATATGGATACACCCAGCCAGCAGCCCATGAAACCTCCAATGTAGCTGAATGCTTCCACTTCCTATGAAATATATAAATAAAAAGATTTAAGAGTCATAGTCTTTAAGATTTAAAGTAAAAATATACATATTTATTTTCTTAAACATCAGGCCGGGAAAATTGGAAAGTGTGTACTAATTTCCCCTAAAAATTATCTTAGATATCCGTATACACAAAATTTCTAGTTGATAAACATGAAATCAAAGGCAAAGTGTAATAAAAAAACTGCCTCATTGTCTAAACATGGGAAATGAAACAATAGTGTTATAGGTGTTTAAATTCACCTTGAAAGGAAAGATATTGACGGAAATTCGCGGCATATTCGGTTGTCACCCTATGTTGTGTATAATATACAGGGTAGCACAAATAATAGTGTCCCGTCTTATAAGTAGGGATAAGGCAGGAAATGCTGCCAAGTAAAAAAAAAAAAAGCAAAAACAGGTTTGCCATCTGTAGCAATTGATCGTTCAATATTAAGCCCAAACAAACGCTTGGCGAATCATTTGCCGGTAACTATGAAATTTTCACCTGTGTACTGATCTGATCAATTAATAAAAAAAACTTTTTAATCAATTAATAAAAAAAATTAGATTTTACCTAAAATTAGAAACTGCTTGTCTTTAAATCAACCCCCCCCCCCACACACACACACAAAAATAGAATTATTTTCTCACCAAGTATTTTGGGTTGTGCGATTGCACTAATACTTCTGGGTCATCAAGGTATACATCGATATAAACGAAATCAGTGAAACTAAAAAATAGACATCATAATTATTTTTATTGGAATTTGTAGTATAAACTTTCATAGACATTAAAATAAAGCCGACATGCATTAAATTACAACTCCATTCTTCGAGTTACTTACTAATATTAACATTTGGCAAGCCTAACTAAGTGTCATTTAATGTATATGTCGCAATTTTCAATTCTGTTGATTTAATGATCATACATTTATATGAATATGTTACAATTTATAAATTTGTATAACTTTCATAAGATTTTCTGCACAAAAGGGCAATTAAAATAGCACTAGTTACAGCATCAATACAACACCAAGAGTTGGGAGCAGCTGTGGGATCTTCCATATTTTTAAACCTTAAGTATTAGGAAGAAGTAGTGTTTAGACTTACCCCATAGTATAGGGTCTAAAAGGCATGTAAAATGGAGAAAGAGTTTATTTGGGGAAAAAATATTTTGGGTGTATTTTAGTCAGAAGGATTAACTAATAAAAACATATATTTACTTTCTTTTGTCTTCTCTTTCAACCTGAAAAAATAAACATATTTAAGTAATAGTAGCTCTGGTATTTTAAAAATAAACTTAAAGAAAAAAAGTTTTGTTTAATTAACATAATAGAATAAAATATAAAAAAAAGTCCTGAAAAAAAATTAGTATAACCTAAATTACTGTTTCTTTAATCATTGAAGTACTTATCGTATAGATCGACAGGCATACTTAAGGGTCTTGTATGGTAACATATCTCTGTACAATTCGAAGAGGAAACTTTGGCATCATTTTTTTAATAAGGCATATGACATGAACTGACGAAAACTTACCGAAAATATCGAAGAAAGTTTTTTTGTCATTAAAAATTTACTAGGTATAATTTTAAAGATTAGTTGAAATTAAAACAAACAAAAAAAACTGTTTAGATATTTACATGCTGAAAGCGCTGCTATCTGTGGTTTGTAATAATGTAAATATCAAAATAAAATATGTTATTTTAATTATAACTAATTAGTACTTTAAAATTATCCTTATTAATTATTTTAATAGCCAATTAACCTTCTTCTGTATATTTTGGTATAAGTTTTTGTGAGTATGTGTTGTATGCTTTATTTAACAACAGGGGCCAAAGTTTTCCTTATTAGAATTGTTTAGAATCTATTACCATACAATACCCTTAAACACAAGGTATAAAAATCCCTGTTTAAGTGTATAAATACCTTTCTAACAAAAAAAATTAACTTAAGTTTAAACAAACCGTCATAGACAAAAGGTGGAATGCAAGGATAGAAGGAAAAGCGTAAAGACGGGCAAAAAAGTAAAGAAAGATTCTTTTTTAATGACGGGGTTAACAAAATGTTTTTTAATCGAACTGTTTGGGCACCAAACGGAACTTCGAACGACATCGTACGCTCACGCCGTCGATACTTTAGACTCCACAGATTTAACGTGCACGTATGCCCTAATGTACTCGGGCCTCGGGCCCATCCGTCACGAGTTGGAATTTCTACTCTACAGATATCCGTACAGATATCCGAATGTTAGTAGATTCCTTCCTACAATGCCTGTATGAAAAGCTAACCAACCTTAATTTTTCCAAAAATTGATTTAAGGGGTCACAGGAGTCTTAAAAATGTGCAAAGAAGATACTAATCTCAGCTCAGTTTTAATTAGAAATTACTTTAAGAACTTTTTTCTAAAAAAATTAATAAAAATTTAAACATTTTGATTTTAAATATTTTTAAAAATAATTTCTAATTAAAATTGAGCTGAGAATTTAGGTATAAGTCTTTGTTTGTGCATATTTGTACAATATAAAATCATTTTCTTGGTCATTTTTTCAATTTTGACCTCACAATTTGCCGCGCAAGCCTAATCACAATGCGTTCAAATAGCTTCATGTTTCATATCATTTATTTAGGTTCTGGCTATAGTTTCATAAATTTTAAAACTTGTTTTATAATAAATAAATCTTGTAAAATTACATATAAAAAATTATACTTATACATTGAGTAGTTCAAAAATGACATAAAAGATCAAACTATGTTTTGTAGTACCTTCTTTGCACATTTTTAAGACTCCTATGACCCCTTAACTTGTTTCGCACTTGAGCTCTTCATATAGAGCTACTAAAATTACGTTTTTCTTTATAATTGAGCAGCTAAAAAATAGCTTTTTGAGCTGAATTTACAAGTTGCTCGGAAAAATAAACCTATTAACTCTGTACGTTTTACGGTATTTTTTAGCACGTCAGCTGACATTTTTTTTCTGCAAACACTTAATACTTTTTTTACAGTGTACTTTGTTACTCAATACGTAAACATAGCTGAGATTTCTTTAAATATGAAAAATTGTCAACTTGTTGTTTACAAACAATAATGTAACAAATTGCTCTAATAAAAGTTTTGAAACTCACCTCCCAAGTGATAGTCCTTTCGTCAATAGTATACCAATATAGTTGTTTTCTAAATTGGGCAAATGGAAAAGTATTAGTAATCAATTCTTAGTTTTAGTTTTTGAATATCTTTGCACTAGAGCTACACGAGGGCTTTTGGAGACGGGCATCTTATTTTAGAACTACAGTCAAGTGACGATCCGACACCTAAGTAGGCACCCAACTCAGCCGTTAAGGGCGACATCGTACAGAACGTTAGGACTTAGGATATTTAACGTGAAATATTTATAACGTGGGATATTAAAAGTTGCACTTAGGATATTTAAAGTGTCTTTTTGGCTGCAAGGGTCGCTTACGGGTCGGCAGATATTTTGGTGTTGCCCGGACCCGAACCTGGAACCTTCTAGGTGAATGCCTAACCGACTGGGCTTCCTTTACGTGTTTTTTCTTTTTGGTTGTATACTTTTTACTTTTATATGTTTTTAAAAAAAATTGATATCTGGGCAATGCCATGTAACTGTAGTGTAAGTCACAATTTAAAAGGAGAATAAAAGCTCTTTGTATTTGAAAAATAAGTATTAAATAAAGCACAAGTTATATTAATTAGTTTTAATAAGTGTAGATCAGCTATTCCACAATATTCTTTTCATGGAATGTTAAAATTTGTAGTGACATTAATAGGAATGCTTACACACACTCCTTCTTGCACTTTTGTAAACATTTTTCTCGTACTTCATAATGCTTCGCTCTATCTTCCTTATCAGTACCGTACTCTAGAACTAATGAAAATTGACAAAAATATAATTAGATAACGTATAGTACTATATAAATATACTGAGGTAAAAATTTAAGAAAACGCTACATTTATGTCTTACTATTATAAGAATTTTTTTCTTTTTCATGAAACATTATGATTGAATGTAATTACATTCAGCATTCCCTAAATATCAATGTTTTTAAAGGCTCTAAATTGGAATAAAATAAATTTTAAGAAAACTATAAAATTTTAATGCCCAAACATTATTTACTTCTGAGATTATATCTAAAAATGTTAAGGAATTTTCTTGCCACAACAATTGGCAGCTTTTTTTCCTGTAAAAATTATATTTCTTTTTTACTATGTAGACATGAACAGGGTTCGAAATTGACGGTTAGTCGCAAAATGCGACCAATTGCTACAATTTTGTCATCATCCTGACAAGTTTTCTTAAATTTAAATGTCACTATCAACTTTTTAAAGCCGTTTCCAAAGATCTTGCTGAATCTCTCTATACTTCGATCTTTAAAACGCAAATTCCGGCAAAAAATAAAAGGCGATACTGCGACGATTGCAAAATCTAGAAACTCTTACGACAGTTAACTGTTCTAAAAGTTAAGAACTCCAACACTTCTGAAATTGCGAAACTCCGATAAGTGCTCAACTACTGCAATCTTAAGAGCTTGCGCATACATTAGATGACAGTATAGCATTTTCAAAAAGTAGTTTTCTCAAAATCCCCCTAGTTTTTACAGTTAGAAGAATGAATCGCTCCTAAATTTGGGCTTCCATTTTCTACCACTGGACATGAATAAGTAATATGTTAAGAACTTACGACTTTTGCCCGTTGTGCACATTTCATTTATTCCTTTGTACATAGTTAATCCCCATTCACATCCTCGAATATACATTGACCATTCTGCTTGACATAGCTCCATGCACATCTGCAAAATAATAATAGTAGTAATAAAATTAAAAATACAACCAACACATAAGATGAGTAATGGGGTTGTTCCATGTCGTGGTTGATAACAGCTCAAACGGTTTGTTGTCATTTGTTACCAGGAATTTCTTTTGTTTTGGCATTCTAAAATGAGTTTTCTAAGAATAGTTTACTTGTTACATTTTTTAAATGCCAACTACTAGCTGTGCTGTTGGTTGTTCAAAAAATCTGTTAAAGATAGCTTGAATAGAAAAAAAATGCCAACTGCTAGCTGTGCTGTTGGTTGTTCAAAAAATCTGTTAAAGATAGCTTGAATAGAAAAAAAAATGTTTTCATCTATATCGATCATTGAGGGTGAAACCGAAGCAACCAATGAAATACAGTACGAATAAAAATGAAAATAAGAGTGTTGCATCATCTGAAACATTTCCGCTCTATAAAAATTGAAGTTGTCCGATGTTCAACATGGCTTCACAATTCTTTCAATATATGCTTTTTAGTAGCAATTTTTAATACATTAAAAACAATAAAGTATTTATCAAAAAAATATCTATTTAACATGCTATTGCTTTTTTGTCATTCATAACATCAAAAAAAAATTATTTTTAGGTTAAGATCGTATAATTCATGAAATCAACGTTACCCTCAGAAAATACTAAAGGGTAATTCCACGTAAAATGATGCCACAACTGAATTTTTTTTCTACAGTTGTAACTTTTATATGTGAGAAAAGTTTGATTTTTTTTATCAACAACTCTTATTGTCTCATCTTTGACAACACAGCAGCTTCAAAATGGCTGCTTTGTTTTGAAAGCATGGTCTAGTGTTTTTTCATCACTTTGAACCCATGGATTGTAAGGTAAGAAACACATTTTATCAGATTTTTTGGTAAAATTATTGAAATACACTATCAGAACTATCTCAAAAACACATAATTAATTGGCATTTATAAATAAAAGATACTTAATTAGAAAGATAAAAAACTCCTTTTTGACAGTAGTGTAAGTCACGAAAAGATATGAAAGTTTCTTAACTTTTTTAAATAAAGCTTTACTACAAAAATTTTACGATATTTTCTTTCTACAGTAATCTCTGTGTAATTACACACCGTTAAATTTCAAAATAAAAAGCATTTTTTCTATTTATAAAACCTTTTAACTTTGTAGTGTAAGTCACAACGTAGTGTTAGTCACAGCTTATGTTGGATTTATATGTTGTAGATTAGCTGTAAGATTTGTAGATTCCTTGTATTTTCATAATTTTTATTTAAGATGGCTAAAATCAACAGCTAAAAGAAAAAATAGAGCAAAGGGGACGTTTTCAAGGTGGTAAAAATTTAATTTTTTAAATTTAATAAATTAAAATTTAATTTATATTTCAAAGTACTGCACATTTACTATTTTCGATCTTGGCCCTGTTCGGTTGTTGGCTTCCCACATCTCCGTGTAGTTGGTACAGTCCGTCTTATAGGGATACTTCAGCAGACGATGTTCTTCCTATCAGAAATTCAAAAATGAAATATGTTTTTTGCGCACTCACAATAAAGTCAGTTCATAAATTTATCTGCAGATTCTGTTGTTAATAGGTATTTTTTATATTGTTACTTATTGCAATGGACTTAAGAAATATTTTGAATGATAATAAAAAAAATTATAAAACCCTTTTTAATGATACATTCAAGCTGTAATCTAATTATGCGTCTGTCATTACACGAGTATAACCGTCAGTCATCAACACAACAGCACAGTCATTTATCCTATTGTCATAATTTTTATATTAGTTTTGGCTACAGTTCACAAAAATATAGTAAAATATCTCTGAATAATAAGTTCATTTGTTACTTTATACTGGTAACGCAAATTTTTTCTGTACTGCTCATTTATTATGAAATGATGCAGAAAATCATCAACTATTATAGAAAACAGTTTGAACGAAATTGTTAAAAATAATAAAGTCTAGATTTTTTGTATTTTTTTTAGATAAAATGAAATGTTTCATTCTTTTCTTAAATTTTTGCTGCCACAAATTGTATTTACCTTTTGAAAAGTAATAATGCTGGTTAGTAGATGAAAGTTTAGGAAATGAAATTATATGTCGATTTTTTTCAAACTTATTAAAGTTAAAATATATAACAAAAAAGAAAAATTAATTATAAACTAGCCCCGGTCTCCCCTATTCAAAAACATATATCATTAATTTATATTTTTTCAAAATCTTGAAGCAATATGGAGCATCGTTGAATTAACTCTCAGAAGACGTACGGACGGACCAAGCCCGGTTTTGATCCAGGAACCTCTTCCGTGCGAGCCCAATACTAATCCGTCTGAGATAAAGTAATTAATTGGTCACGAGGGCAAGAATTGGGTGTTTGTGTTGACAGCCACAGTACTCCCCTTCCAGTGAGTCGGAGGAGGAACGATTAAAGTGGTGTTGATATTGCCTCATGTGAGCCTCAGGACTTTGTGCCAGTTTTGAAGCTCGAGACTTTGATCTGGTTGTGTTAAGGTTGTCAGATGAGCACCCTTAGATGGTGCCACGTCCGAAGTCAACACTGAAGAGATACGGACCGAGCCTGGTTTGGATAACAAGGACCTCTTGCTGGCGAGACAAATACTGAACCGGTTGAGACAAAGTAATTAGTCGGTACTATCTTTAACAACGCAAACTATGTCGTTGAAGTTTTTGGAGGGGTGATTAAATTTTCTATGAAATTATTTTTTACTGTCTATCTTGGGAACAAATAAAAACTAAAAAAAAACCTTCTATTCTTTCCATCTCCTACCCCCCTCCCTATACGTCAATTACAACTAGGCGTTCCCCCCCCCCCCCTTCCAGAATCTGCATTCTGGCGTATTTTTGTTTGGTTCACAGTAAACAAAAAATTGGTAGGAAAATCAAAAGTGGTTTTGTATTGTATATTTTTTTTACTATGAAGATTGAAGAGTATGGATGGGCATGACTATGAGTTACCATAATCCAGAACAACAAGAAGAAAAAAAAGGATATAAAATCTGCTCGATGGCGCCTACCAGAATATTTCGGACAGTTATTATAAACAGACAATTCTATCGCTCTAATGAATTTAAAACAATTACAGCTAGAAGACTCAGAAATATCGCGCATCTTATAAAAAATTTCGATGAGTTGATGTCGTTAGCATATTTGTCTGCCAGTTCGAAATTTGCATAACATTTCTAAGAAATAATGACTTTCGAATAATATTTTTGACCTTTTCCCTCCAAATTAGACTCGATGCTAAAATAACTAAAGGATTGGGGACTAAGAATGTACTTGTTTCTTGTGTTTGAACTTGAATGTGTGGTGGTGATTAAATGTAAGTTATAAGTAGCTCAATTTCAAGTTTCCGGTACGAATTTTAATTAATTTTTCATTTAAATTTTTTATAATAAATAATAGTAACTTTTTAATGTAAAACTATCGCTGTTAACATAACAAAATAGTTCTGATTTCTGCCGTGGTCAGGTAAGCTGCAGTATCACCATCAATGAGTAGACTTTTTTTTTTTTGCTCTGGAAAAATCTGTCTCTTACTAAAGTTTTTTTTATGGTTTAAAGGAATTAAGCGCTTACCACAATGGTTCAAGTCAAAATAGCCTGGAAACTACAATTTACCTGCTCAAAAGGTAGATGTGTTTAATATTGTCAAATATGTGTTATTAGGTAAAAGCTATGTGCGAAGGGAAGCCTTTTCATGCATTAAGATTTAAGATTTAAAAAAACTTATGTAATAAAATAATTTTTTTGTCAGTGTACTTACCACTCGCAAAATCACTTGGTAACTCTTTCCGGGCTTTAGGAAGTGGCCCCTCACATAGGGATTGAAAGGCTCAAAAGCTGAGTGGAGGCCAAACAGAATTCCTGGTGAGTCACTGGGGTCAAACATTTGGTCTTGCATTGCGTCGATTGTTACACTGAAGATTTTACCCATCTTCCACCGCCCTGATATCATTTTAGAAAGTAGAAAATAACTTAATAAGTCACACATGGTAAAAAAATTACAAAATTGTAGAGTAAATTTGCAGATTTTGGCTGTCAACATAACATCCGAAAGTCCCGAAACAATTGAAGAGTTCAGGGGAAAAACCCTTCATCGACATTATATCTGTGCGTATCAGGCCTATTTGGGGACTTTAACTAGTCATCACCTAAATGGTGTAAGAAAACCAGTTCATCAATTACGTCAATTCATTAAAATGAAATTAATAGTACAGGTAGTACCTCTTTATGGCATAAACATGTGACAAAGATTTTGTATTAACGACAATACAAATTTTGTATTAACGCGATACCCATAACGCGTTCCCTCTCGGTACAAACGTACAGAGAGGGAAGATTCAAGGGAAAAATCGATGTTCTGTCACCAATGCCTACCAAACAGATTTGAAAATAGGTAGATTCCTAGTCAATCAAGGGGTTCTCCCCCTGATTGATTAGGAATTCCCGTCTCCATCAATAACGCGCGCTGTGCGATTTAAGCTATGTGTCGAATTGCTCTCTGTTAAAAAAATCCTTGTAAAATAACGAGCAGGAAAAGGCAGCAGTGATTCCAGTCACACCCCGTCTAAAAAACACTCATGTCCATCATTTCCTACAGCTAATGTTGTAGATGAACTGAAACTGCAAAAGTATAGGAATCGTCTTAATTTTCCAACAGTCTAATGGATTAGGCCGTTAATTCAGTGGGTCAGACCGTTATGCATCAAACAAGGATCTTACCCATAAAATTGGAAGGGCAAATGCTCGTAAATTGACATAAGGTTTTTTACAGTATAGATGACTAATGTACGTGAATAACCTATTTCCGAAGGGACAAGAAACTGCTAAAAAGTCAAGTACAAATTATATAGGTTAGCGGTGCTATGGGATGACCACTCCTCCTCACCATTGTAACACAATTTGTTTTTCAATAAATAAAAACAATAAAATTTCAAGAAACTGAAATAATGTGCCTGGACAAAACGTATTTTAGGTGATTAGGGGAGAGTGTTGCACCTTGGGACAATTTTTACATTTTAATTTTTTTCTTCGATAATTATAGTCAAAATAAAAATTTAAAAGCAGCATTTCAACACACCAATATATTCCTCTATAATATATTATTTTAAATTCTGGCAGTTTGAAATTAAAAAATTGCCACTCATTTAAAGTAGAGAGGATAAACTGTCCCAAGGTACAATATGATGTTGTACCTTGGGACATACTTTATAATTCAGTCAATAGTCATAAACTTGAACTAATTTGTGTCAGGAAAGAAACTTTATTGTTTTTTCAAGGAAATACACAAATAAAACTTCATAATTCAAGAATAATTTAAATTATACAGCAAAATTGCAAGTCCAAATTATTTAACATTATATGATGATACAATATGCTTTACTGTCCCAAGGTACAATACACTACATGGTTTAAATAAAAGCAAGATAGTGGCCAATCTAAATGCATTATCATTATTTTCTCATAACCAAAATATTTTTAAATCTTCTCTTTTATGAAGAAAATAAAATGCAGTTGGCTTTTTGTAAAAGTACAAAGGTAAAAAATTATATTAGAATGAGAAAAATATTTACTTTGGGGTAATAAAATATTATTTTTGTCACCAATTCATCAATTCAATGATGCTAGTGTTAAATTTTATTTTGATGATGTCTGTTGGTTAAGGCTACTATTAGAAATAAACAATGTATGAATATTGCCAATAGATTCTTAGAAATTGTCAGTGTCCCAAGGTACAAGCGTCCCAAGGTACAACACTCTCCCCTACAAGTTAGTATTTCTGTCTAAAATTATTTTATACACATGCACACCAAATGCAACATGCATCAACAAAATGTAGAAGTCGCTGCACTGCAAAAAAAAAGAATGTTCCTTTTACAGAAGAAGCTGTCAAATGGCCTCTTATAAAAATACCGTATAATTTACCGAGGCAATATGTATATTTAATAAGATTTGCAATTTAAACGCAAGAACTTCTTTTCAACAGACACACACACAAATAGTAACGAAAAACAAATCCTACTCTCCCCCTTGCGGCTAGTAGAGACAAAAACATTGTTTGAAGAAAATAATAGTATTTGTTTTGTAAAATTAACAGATTTCTTTACTGTGTGCAACACCAGCCTTAAAGAACTTTAAAATATTAAATTTAAAGGCACAATGGCTAAAAATCAACCCCGTAATAGGAAAATGAAAGAAGGTCTTGGACTTCCCAACAATCTTAACAACAGACGAAAGATTTTAAGGCAATTGGGAGCTATTCAGGGCTGTAACGAGCGATTTAGGAGTTAATTTTCATTCCTTTCCAGTTTCGAAAATGCACTTCTCCTATAGGAGTGGATTTAATTTTTTTTGTTTGCTTTAAGAGTGTAATTACAGTTAATTACTTAATAAAAATAGTATAGCTGTGCTTACCAATATATAAAATTTCAGGCTCATAAGGTTCATCTAATAACAGGTCTCTGCTGAAACACGGATACACCAGGAATTTGGATTTGCCGAAGCTGTTTCTTGTTTGGATGTAATACTTTTGAAGATAGCTTTTTCAACATGATGTTTGTAAATAGCAAAATCAAAAATAACGTATTAATTTGCTGTGTAAATTTATTATGTATAAAACACAATTTTGCAAAATAATTGCATTCTATATTTTTAAGGGTATGGTAACAGATATCTAAACAATTCCAATTGGGAGACTTCGGCTCCTATTTTTAAATCAAGTATACGACAGGTACTCACACGAAAACTTACCAAAAAATACATAAGAAAGTTATTAAGCATAATAATTAATAAGCATAATTTTAACGATTTTAATAAGTTATAATTAAAACAAAATTTTAGTTATCATTCTTAAACAACAGATGTGGTAGTACTGACGGCATGTAAATATCTAAACAAATTTTTGTTTTAATTATAACTAATCCATATCTTTAAAGTTATACTTATTGAATATTTTAATGGCAAACTAACTTTCTTTTTTATATAAGTTTTCGTGAGTACATGTCGTATACTATATTTAAAAAGGGGGGAAGAAGTTTTCCCTTTTTGAATTGAATAAATATGTGTTACCATAGAAGACCCTTAAAATTATGGTTGTAAAACTCCTTTTTCACAAGGATAAGGCAAATAAATTGTAAATAAATAAATTGTTTGTAAAACACAAAAGAACAAAATATTTGCTGTGCTAAACTTTTAGTTTATTTAGTTACATTTATCAGAGTAAAGGAGGAAAGAGTACAAATTTGTTTTTTGTAGAAAAACCTGTCAACTAGAGGGCCAAAAAAATTCTGTGTAATTTCTACGTAAAAAATCTGCTTAAATTTACAATTAAAATCTGTTTAACTTTAAAACACATAAAGATATTTCTTTATAATTATACGAAATTTACCAGCCTTCAGCTTTTTTTGCACAGGAATTTCTAATAAAATTGAAGTGTTGATTTAAATTAATGATAATAATAACAATAAATATGCATGAATTAAGGTATCAACTTTTATAAAGATGCTCCCCGTATGCATAAGTTTTTATAATGCAACAAAGAAATTGTGATATTCGAAAATAATAATAATTATGTATTAGAGTAAAAGAAAACTGAAATAATAAGAAGTAACTTTTTTTCGCAATTATTCAATAACTAGTTTATGAAACCTGTGTTGCACGGATGTGCCATTAATAACGGTAATTTGTTTTTATGTACATTTATTTTATGCTAATTGATCCCCTATCCATTGCTCATCACACCTTCAGGATATTATAATCAGCTACCATTCAGATACCAGCATTTATTTTTTAGAAAAATAAGCAGTTGTCCAATTGTATCCAGGCTCGATTATACTGCGTAAAATCCCTTATATTACCATGCATATGTTACCTATAATATATGTCTTCTTTCAAAGCATACTCAAAGAATGTAACGTCATGGGATAAACCTAAGTCTAGGCTAGATAAATCTTGCTCTTCATAGATTTTATATATTGAAAATCTATTTTTCGGAATCTAGAAAGAAAAGGTAAAGACCTTATTTCACAATTTTAACAACGTGTTTCCTAAGAAAAAAAAAGATAATTTCTTTTCATTCTTTATTTTGCTTTATAATACATTTGTATGTTTCTTAATAGTTCCGCTCATTAAAACATTAAATACAATTTGATTCTTTAAATGCTTCTAAAAGGTCACACAAACAAAATTTTTTTATTTAAATTATATTGCATAGCGCCGCCTCGGTGGCTGAACGGTTAGCGTGCTGGCCTTTGGAGCTGCTGAGGTCGGGTTCGAATCCCGGTCAGGCATGGATATTTGTATATGTCAATAAATGTTGTTATTTGTCTATGTGTTTGTGTCGTCCTTTCTTTGTGTGTCTTCTGTGACTGTCCCTCTGGCGAGTTGAGTAATGGGCCGAAGAGCCTACACTCCCCCTTCTAGAGGGCGCATTTACATTACATTACATTACATATTGCATAGTACATTATCCATTAAAGTTCGAATCCTAAGCTATCTAACTTTATATATCATTGACGAAACTTAATTTGAGCAATATGAACACCTTGATATGATATGTCTTGTTTCAGGTTCAAAATATGATGGCTCAATACTACACTGCTCAAAACAATTAGGGGAGCACTTTTTAATTCCAACTTTAACTTCACTCCCAACTTTTTAATTTTTGTCCTATAAATCTAAAATTTGTTAAATAGGTTCACTATGCATTCGAAATGAAATAGTAAAAAACAGGAGAAAAAAATCTTAAGTTTTTAATGCTTAAATTTAAAGGGGGGGGGGATGGAATAATAACTTTTTAATAAATTATAACAATAATTTTTTCAAAACTTTTTTTGTTAAAAATGGTTTAAATATATTTTTAAACATCTAAAAAATGCAAGCATGAAAAATTTAGGGTCAATTTATTTTCTAAAACTGTTTTAAAGTGAAATTTATTTTACCATATTTTTCATATTTTTATTGATATAAAAAAAATATTAAATTCTTCAAAATACGTTATTCTTCCATCTACAGTGTATCTAACAATTCATAAGTGGCAAATTTAACTTAGTCAGAAAAAATCACAAGCTGATGATTCCCAAAGGAATTATTGGGAGCGAAAGGGTTTAAAACATGTGCTCCCCTAATTATGTTTTGAGCAGTGTACTTGCACACTTCGGTACAGCTGGGAAAAAACGATCCATCCCTCGTTTCTCGGCCGCTATTGATCATGAAATTATGTGGAAGGTGTCAATTTTCAGGAAATATCGTAAATTGATAACTGGCAACAAAAATTGTATAAAGGGTCATCTACATATTAAAATAAATACCAACTTTGAAATTTCCAATAGCAACACCCATTTTTTTTTACATACAAATTTTCAATCAAAAACTTCAAAATACCCCATATATAAAAAAAGGATTATTTATTTTGCATTATTTGTTGAAATATTAGGAGGATTAAGTTTGGATACGTTTAAGGGCAAATCTCCTAAGTGAAAGAGTAATATTTTGTTGTGTTTTTTCGAAATGACAAGCTAACAAAAGGGTTAACATAAACTCGCCAACCGCGGATGCTAGAATTTAACCTTCTTCAGTAATATTGTGACTTTTTTATGTTTTTTTTTCTTTTTTTTTTATTTTAAATTTGTATTTTAAAATTCGGAAATATAATAAAGGCCAAGAAGGGGAGGAAAAGTTTTAATTTTAAATTCACATATACGAACAGTTTTCAAATGCGATTAGTTCGATCAGATTGACAAACATAATTATTACCTTTATGTTTTATATTTTTATGCAAATTGTTCTTTCATTCATAGCTACAAAAAGTTTGTTTAAAATTCGGCGCACTTTATCGGTAACATAAACCACGCATTACAAAACGTTGGTTACGACCTTAACATAATATTTAAGGAAAGCAAAATAAAATTACGGTGAATGATTGGGAATTTGGAATTTATTTTTAACCAGGGCAGTGAGCACTAATCATTTTAAATAAGCAATGTGGTAACAATGTAACAATCAATACTAAAAACCGAATTCCATTCATATTTTAGGGTATTCAATTTTTAATATTAAACACACTTTTTAAAATTGCATTGAAAATAACATGCATTTTAGAACACAGTAATTGATATAATTTAACGTCAATGTATGCACTTGAAACAAAAAAAGATTTTTGGACATTCGACAGACATCAATAATATGAATAAACATTTACCAACAAACGCTTTTCAACCACCAAACAATAACGAAAGTTAGGATCAAATTCGCCAAAGTAATTTTTGCACGGAACCCAAAATTCGTTTCTTTTTTCCCGTACATAAACCCCCGTTTCCTTGTACATAAACTCAGCAAAATAATTGTTGTTGAATTAAAAAAAAAATTGGGATCATGGTTCTACTAGATCTACTTAATCGATTTATGTAAAAAAAATTTGGGTTTTCTATTCATATTTTATTTTGTTCTTATTTAAATTTGAATTTGAAAAATATTAAAAATGAAAAAATGACGAAGAAACTTGTGGATTATTAAGAAGTATATCATGAAAAAAATGTTGTGTTTAATTAAATTTATTTGTGTAAGTATGAATAACGTGCGAAACTTTTTTAACATTATGGGAGCTCAACTTTGTATACTTTTATCTCAACAAATGAAGCAAATTAATTCATTTTCTTTTGGATCTGGGGTATTTTAAGGATTATAAAAAGTCTCATATAAAAAATGGGTGTTGTCATTGAAATTTGCAAAGTTAATTCTCATTTTAATACGTAGACTACCCCTTATAGAATTTTTGTTGCCAGTTCTCAATTCCTTACGCTATATCCTGAAAAATGACACCTTTCATAAAATTTCTTGACCAATAGCAGCCGGGAAACGACGGGTGGATCGTTTTTCAACCAATGAATCATTAAAAAAATCAGATTGCAAATCATTCGATCATTACAATATTGTAAATGACTTTTAAAACATAAAGAAAATATTTCCCTGATATTGCATCAGTAATGGTATGCGCAATGCAAAATATTCGTGAAGAAGAATAATTTTTCTATGGACAAAAATAAAATGTCACTAATATATATTTAAAAAATCAGCTATAAAAACTCTGATACACGAAAACTTGCTGAGTCTCTGTATACCTACTTTAAAGCCCTTCAAGTTGGTGTCGCTTCTGCAGTAATGTGAATACTTCTCACAAAACTCCGTCATATTCTTAGGCTTTTTGCAATCCCCCGGAAAAACATAGCAATACTTCTCTCTCATGTACCTATGAAGAAACAAGTAGATTTGTAACGCTACACTGTTAAAAAAATTTTGCTTGCTTTCACTAAAATAATGGTTCCCAGTAGCTTCAACGGCTGTGTGGTGAAGTGTTTCACTATATTTTTGGTATTGGGTTGAACTGTTTTTCAGTTTTTTCCCCCAAAAACTTGAAAAATGGTTCGACTGAATGCAGGAAATATGGTGAAACATTCACCACACAGCCGTTGCAGCTACTAGGAACCATTATTATGGTGAAAGCAAGGACAATTTTTTTTAAACAGGGTATCCATTCTGTTGTGAGTATCGATTGTTCTAAAGCAGAAAAAACGACGGTCAACTATCCTTTTTGGGTTCCGAATAAGTTTTGCGAACAAGTTTGTTCTTCGGAACAGCCTACTCTCTGAACAAGACACATTCAGTTTTAATTTATCCCCCATTTTGCGCTGTAAACGCAAAGTGTAATCTAACAACAACGGTAGACTAAACCTTTCCAATTTCAACTTTTTATTTTTTATTCTAAAAATCTAAAATTTGATAAATAGATTCATTATGCTTTCAGAATGAAATGGTGAAAAGCAGAGGAAAAAATCTAGATTTTTTAAACTAAAATTTAAGGAAAAAAGTTTTGGAATCATTTCTTTTGAATTAATTATAAAAATTTTTTTTTCGAATTTTTATTTGTTAAAATTCGTTAAAATTAAATGTTCATGTGACTGAATGTTATTTTTACTACCGTTTATATATTTTCATTTCACTACAACAAATATTATTTAATTCTGCAAAAGACATGATTCTTCCATCTAACGATACAAAAAGAAAATATATTTTTACACAAAAATGTATGCAATTCAATAAAATTTAGTCTAAATAAGTGCGAGTTTAATTAAATAAGAAAAAAAGATTGCAAGTTTCGGGATGATTCCAAATGGAATCATTGACAGTGAAAGGGTATTTGTCATTCTAATAACAGAAAGGACTACAGATTTTAAAATATATTAGGAATTAATTTTACACAATTAATTACAGAATTTGAAACACATTAAAATACTTACTGAGAAGGATAACAAAAAGTTAAGGCTGGTGCGTTGAATTCAGCTATAGCGTTCACTTCAGTGTTGATTACAGTTGGATACGTAAAAAAATGACTGAAGAAGTTCACAGCTTGAACAGTGAAGCCTGCGACGCAAACGATAAATAGGAGAAACTTAAAAAGTTTCCATATGATCACCTTCTTACTTACAGGTAGAACTTTTGAAGGTTTGTTATCTTCATTCTTCAACTTTAAACCAAAATTCGCCATTATTACACTGCATTCCATTTATTACGCTGAACTAACAGATAGCCAGAATTTTTTCTAATTAAAATTATAAAAAAAATTAGGAAATACTTTTTAAAATTATGAGTTTTAAGTTTTATAGACTGTTGAACTACATGTGCAGAGTTTTATATTTATGACAACATGAACTTCACAACCAAGTAAGTTATTCGTTACATTTTGACGACTGCTTCATTTCTAATTTAGAATCCTTTTTTTTTTTTTTTTTTTTTTGAAGAGCACTAAATACATTTTTATAATAATTGTCAAATGGCATGCCAATTATCAAATGTAGCCTATACTTATAGCATCATATTAAGTAAGAAATATTATGCAACATTTGTATTTGCTATTTTCTGTTACTTAAATTACTTGTCTTATAAGTTATACATAATCAGTTGCAGCCTTGAAAGCAGGCGATAAAAATGAACGAACGAAAGAATTTTTTTTGCATTTCATTAAACGTTTATTATTATTTAAAAGTTTAATTAATATTAAAATCTTTCATGCAAAAATCTCTGTAATGCACTTTTAAATTATTAATACAGCGATTGAAGTAGATTGTCAGATGTCAATAGCTATTTTATAAAATCACAGGAAATTTTTAGGACGTGCTATTTACGTTTAAATTAAAAATAAAAAAATCATTTGCTAGCTTGATACCAATTAAATTACTATAACGTTTGTTACTTTGTTTAATATTAATAACTGTCTAACGACTGTCTAGACGGACTATTATTTTAACGAAAAATTTTAGGTAACAAAACTGAATATTTTAATACTAATACCTTTTCTATTTTTGTGTGTGTCTAGGAAATTCAATTTCAAATATGCTTCCTCGTGAATTTTTTAAAAGTTCAAAGTAGAAGTATGAAAAAATACCCAATAAATTTTTCATAATAATGGTTAAATGGCATGACAATTATTAAATGTAACCTATTACTTATAGTATCAAAACAGATAAGAAAGATGGTGTAACTTTTGTATTTTCTATTTTCAGTGACTTAAATTACTTGTCTTATAAATTATACATAATCAGTAACAGCCTTGAAAGCAAGCGAAAAAAAATGAACAAACGAAAGAATTTTTTTAAAATTTCATTAAAAGCTTATTATTATTTAAAAGTTTAATTAATATTAAAATCTTTTCTATATAAATCTCTTTAATGTACTTTTAAATTATTAATACAGTGATTGAAGTAGATTGACACACGTCAATACCTATTTTATAAAATAATAGGAAATTTCTAGGACGTGCTATTACTACTTTTAAATTAAAAATAAAGGAATCATTTGTTAGCTCGACTCCAATTAAATTACCATAAGGTTTGTTACTTTGTTTAATATTAATAACTGTCTAGTCGTATTATTTTATTAACTTTAGTTAACAATACTGAACATTATAATACAAAGACCTTTTCTATTTTTGTGTGTCTGGGAAATTTAAGTTCAAATATGCTTCCTCGTGAATTTTTCAAAAGTTAAAAGTTGACTTATGAAATAGTACCCAATAAATTTTTCATAATAATTGTTAAATGGCATGACAATTATTTAATGTAACTTATACTTATAGCATCAAAACTGGTAACGAAGATGATGTAACTTTTTTTTATTTTCTTTTTTCAGTGACTTAAATTACTTATTTTGTAAATTATACATAATCAGTTACAGCCATAAAATCAGGCGAAAAAAAAGAACAAACGAAAAGAAATTATTTTTTTTTTACATTTTATTAAAAGTTTATTATCATTTAAAAGTTTTTATTAATATTATAATCATTCCTACGTAAATCTCCTTAATGTACTTTTAAATTATTCATACAGTCATCTAAATAGATCTTACAGATGTTAATGTAGCTATTTTGTGGAATAATAGAAACTTCTTGCAAGTGTTATTACTACATATAAATTAAAAATAAAAGAACAATTTGCTATCTCAACTAAAATCAAATTACCCTAACGTTTATAATTTTGTTTAATATTAATAACTTGTCTAGCCGGACTATTATTTTAACGAAAATGGGAGTTAACAAAACTGAATATTTTAATACAAATACCTTTCTCCATTTTGTGTGCGTCTAGGGTTCAAATTTGCTTCCTCGTGAATTTTCAAAAGTTAAAAGTTGAATTTAAAATAGTGCCGAATACAGTTTTCATAATAATTGTTAAATAGCATGAAAAATATTTAATGTAACTTATACTTATTGCATCAAAACAGGTAACAAAGATGATGTAACTTTTTTATTTGCTATTTTTAGTGATTTAAATTACTTGTCCCTTGTCTATAATAATAAAAGATAGTGTGCCTATGTCTGTATGTCTGTTCATCGTGAAAGACATACTTATACTGCCCAAAAAATTCAAAAATTTTAGCATAGATTGCCTTCAATGCCAGCGTGTGCACCTGAGGCTCAGTTTTTTAATATTTGTTTTATTTTTAAAGATAATTTGAATTTTCTGAAAAAAAGTACACCACTTTCGCTCAAAATCGACAATTTTTTTCATTTCATGTTGCCATCGGCTGAAAAAACTAAAATTAACTTTTACGAAAATATTTTAAAATGAAAATATTTTATTTTGCTGCTATTACCCTCAGAAATTAAATTCACAATTTGAAAAAGAATTGACACATTTCATGTGACGCAATTCCGACCAGTTTTCATTCCAGGATTTATTATTTGTTTATTTGATAATTTTTTCATTGATTGTTTTATTGACTGTATGTATGAGTATTTAAGTAATTAATACATAGTTAAACTATTGCTAAACTATGACAGTCGTTTAAGGTCATCACACTAGAGCTGCATATTAAGGTTTTATTTTTATGTCTTCATTTTTGCCAAATACTTTGCCAAACTCGCCAACTCATTGCAAAAAAGGAGCCAAATGAGAACAATATTTTTTAAATAAGTTATAAACTGATTGGTTGTGCGAAGGTCATCTCACTAGAGTTGAATGTTTATGTGTGTAGCTCTATATTTTCCCCGCCAAATTAGCAAAAACGTGCCAAATCAGCTAATAGGATTTTATGCGTGAAATTACGATGGCATTTAACCGTGAATTTTATAGCGTATTTTTAATTTTGAATTTTAAGGTAACCAGCGGGTGACCGAGCTCTGCTCGGAGAAAACAGGTATCGAAGCTAACTCGAAGATTTAAATTTTCAATTGTGATTTATCAAAACAATACATACCATAAGAAAATTTGTGAAACCATTGGTGAAAAGATAACCAGTTAAAGTTAATGTGACCAGATATTCAAAATCAAAAAGTGCGACACTCCATCACCCCCCACCCCCCGGTGTATTTTTTAAGTATTTTTTTATGCACATAATCTAGTCCCTTCACACCAATTACACACTTGGTATAAGAAAGATAAGGAAGGCGCGTTCAACAGCAGCAGTGGTTCCAGGCAAACAGAAACCATACTCCACCAATTTGTTGATGACTTTAACTTCATTTAACAATTTCTAAAGACGTCATAGCGTTTTACAACGATTATTCATAAAAAAAGTCTATTTTATTTACAATTTCCTCGTTTTTCGGCACATTGCGGGACTTATACAAAAAAGCGGGACGTTTTGGCGGGACAGTAACACAAAAAGCGGGACGTCTGGTCACATTAGTTAAAGTGCACCATTGTAAACAAAGTCAGAGTTTGGAAAGGGAACTATTCTATACAAAGGTAAAGTTTTTAAAGTCATAGGAAATGAAATGTAATTGATAATTGGCGTTTCGTTGAAAAGCAACGAAAATGTCGAAATGTGGTAAACATTCCATTTCATACTTCATTCAACTCGATAGGTATAGCAACCGTACGTTAAATGTTCAAGATCGCCAAAAATCGTCAATGAACAGAATAGATAACTAAAATCGTCTGCTGATTGGAACTAAAAAATATTCATGTTACCATTTCTGTAAAACTCAATAAAGTTTAAAGCAAGGTTGAATTTATTTAAATTTGAAAAATTAAAATCTTAACTAAACATTTATAGCTTAAGCAGAGGCTTATAGCTTTAGCAGATGGCATCAGGAAAGTAGCCATTATGGCAAACTAATGAAGTTTGAAAATATCCTATCTGTAACTCCGAACTGCTTGACCGTAGCGCTTCAAAACCTGTGCCAATCGATTCGCCGTGGCCAAAGACCCCAGACCCCTAAGTTTACCGGAGTTTATTAATTCTGGGGCGATTTTCGACTTGGCACCAATTCCTCGTATTATAGTATAAGATATAAATGCGCGTGGAAATATTTTTGGACCAATGATATTTTTTCCACACAATTATAAAAATTAGTGTATGAAACACGTGCGAAAAGTAAACTTTTTAAAACACGTGTCATTATTTCACTCGCTCGTGAAGTTTTAAAAAGTGTTACTTTTCACACTTGTTGCATAAATAACTATTTAATTTTCAAGGCAATAACCAAAGATATTTTGTTGTTATATTTATAAAATTTTGCATTTTGTAACACAGATTCCATTATTTACATAAATAGCACATTTTGCTTCCACCAAACACCAAAATTAAATTTCAATCACACGGACATTATTTCAACAGTCAAGTTTCTTCGTGGTACAGTTCTCAGCATATTTTTCTAAGACGATTGGTACCGTCGGATCCTATAACGGATTAAATGATACATAGGGTCATATGGGGGAATTATGGATCAAAAAATCACAACATCCAATTTTTTTCTAAAGTATGAAAGATAGAAATATTTAATTTTGCATGGAGTAAGCTTAAATAATTTAGAATTTATTTAAATAATCACTTTACCTAAAACTTAATTATTAATAGTTTTATTTTAATTATTGAGTGATCAGGAATTACCCCGGGTTTGGGCAATTATGGATCACACATGGGGTAATTATGGATCACCTTTTTTTTATAGTAATGCATATTAAAAGTAAATTAATACTTCAAATTATCATTTTTTAGCACATAAAAAGATTGTTTTAGCACATAAAAGTAATGAAAGCGGGACTTGGCATATATTTTTATGTCAAGTTAGAATTATCTATGCATATTTCTTCGTACATGTACAATGAACCTTCAAAAGAACTCTATTTTGACAAAAAAAAAATCAATGGACTCTATTACAGCAATCCAAACTGAATTCTATCGCACAAATAAATATTCTTCCAAAAGTTTTTATTGTAAATAAAGTTTCTCGTAAGTTTAACGCAATGACAACAGTGAAAATATTGAATAAAATAGAATTTTCATGCTATTTCAATGTAGATTAAATTTTTTGTTATTTAAATTTTAAATAAACTTCTAATTTGAATTTTTTAATGAAATTTGGAATGCAGCCTAATCTGATTTTTTGCTTCAAAATGATGCATACCACGTAGCTAAAAACACCTGAAAAATCAAAAAATGTAACTGATCCAGAATTACCCCAGTAAACTGGGGGATAAATCGATATACCTTTAAAATCATTTTAAAAAATAATTATGAAAAAATTTATATCGGAATGAAAAGCTTAGACCTTTTCCTATTGAAAAATAGCACCAACAAAATAGTTAGTTCAAATATGTTTCTCCAGTATGGATCTTTAAAAAAATCATGTTTTTCAAAGACAATCTTTTTTGAAGATGTTTTTATAGTAGTGTAAAAAGTTTTTTTTTTTTCTATTTTTTGCTGCAGAGTTACATTGTTTTTGAACTTGATATAAGAAAATAGAATGTATAAGGATGACTTGGCATAATTTATTTTTCTTCTAAAAACCATTTTTAATACTTAAAACTTAGTGATCATTATTTACCCCGGAAAGAGAGTGATCCATAATTCCCCCATGTGACCCTATACTAGGATCGATTTGAATTTTTTTAGACCATGCGAAGAACGGGTATTTATTTGCTAGTAAATTATATATAATCAGTTACAGCTTTAAAAGCAGGCAAAAAAAACGGGCGAACGAAAAATGTAATGTACCAATTTTTAGCCAACTATGCGGTCGATATCCGTCCGTCTGTCCTGTCCGTACCACTCTTCCAAAATCGGTTCTATCAATACGGTCTTAAAAATTATTATTTTTATTAGAAAGGTATAACCTTAGAGACCCTTCTATCATACTTTTTGTCCGTTTGTCTGTACGATCGGACGGACATAAATCTATATTTGTCGACGAATTTCCCATTGAATTAGCATTGAAATTCAATTTCGCTTCATTTAAATCGCTGTTGCCAACTCAACGATGGCATATATGAGAAACCTTATTCATTTAAAAATAATATTATTTGAAGCAAAATTTATTTTGATTATAAACCAGTATGGAATGAAGTCAGGAATGTGATTATTTGATTGTTTATTATTTGTTTTCTAAGTAAGTGGCAAGGCATATTTTTTTGCGTACAATCCTGATTCGTTTTAATTTACACTGCTTGGTACTGGTTAATTAGTAGGGTCATTCTTGCTGGAATTCCCATCAGCAGCTATCTCAAGTGGAAATATTTTTTATACTGGTCTCACAAGATCACCAGAAGCATTTTTTAGACGAACTATACTCTAGCGTTACTTGATGGACTTAACTTGATAGAATTGATATTCTTTCATTAACCCTTATTCTCATCGTCATAAATTTTTTAATTTTTTTTTAATTTTCATTTTTTCTGTTTTTTACAGCTAAAATAAAGATTAATTAGTGTCATAACCTTTCTAAAACAATTAATGCATTAATTAATTAGAGTTTTATAAAACGTAGCATATATGCTACTTCATGAGATTGGGGTAACTGGTTCATGGAGCTTTTAGTTGTATTTGTGTTACCTGATTTGTAGTTTTTGTACTACTTGTGTTGAATGATAAAGGCAGTACATGTCCAAAAAAATTATAGGGGAGACCGGGGTTAGTTGACATAAGGGGTTAGTTGGCATTGTGCCTTTAAAAAAATTCACTGTTTATTAAGAGCGCTACTGAGCCTGTCACATGATCGTCATTTAAACGTCCAACTTGCATGAGAACGCCAGTTGGATCCAGGCATTGCCTTTAGAGGAAGGATGGAAAACGTGATTTTCATATAAGAAAGTAAAATTTTGATTATTCAGTATTTGTCGTTTTGTACAGTAGTACAGTCATTCAGGAATAACATTCACAAGTTTTTAGTATCTTTGGGCATCTAGCTAAAAGGTTATAAGTCCATTTCTGCTGAAGTTCATAAACAATTTTTTTGGTGGCCATGTTTATTTTACTTGCTCGATTGGGGTTAGTTGGCATAGGGACTCGGGGGCTAGTTGACATAAGCTGGCTGGGTATGCCAACTAACCCCGCAACAACGGGTAAGTTGACATAAGTATGCCAACATTCATAGCGACCTAATTTTAGTTAGGTATAGGCTACTTCATAATAATAAATTATTATTATTTTTATCTATACATATATAAATGCGGAAGGCGTTTTATTTTCGCAGTCATAACTCAATAACGCTGGACAGATAACAACTTTTACTTTAGATACTTTTACGTAGATTTGTCATACTCAGAGTTTCAAAAATGGCATAATTTAAGACTATACAAATTTCAGCTCGATTTCAAGCAAACGGTTATCTAGTTATTATTATGTAATAAACGGAAACTGCAAGTTCACTTTTTCTGCCTTACCTACCTATGATAATGTAAATATTTTTTGTTCAGATTATGAGTACCAACGAAAAACTGAGAGGGCTACAATGACAGCAGATCATCGAAAGAGAGTTGTTGAGGCACACTTACTTGAAAAAAAAAGTTTGATAAAAGTAGCGGATGAATTTAAGATCTCTGCTAGAAGTCTCGCACGGTATTGTAAGATCGCAAAGGGAAAAATGAATTCTCTCTGCCGAAAGGGTACCAGAGGGTACTGGATTATATGGGATAGTGCGGCAGGTGTTCACTCCTGAACAAGAATTTGCTTTGAGTGAATACCTTGTGAAGGCAAGTGACATATACTTCGGCCTGAGCCCAAAAGAGGCAAGAAAGTTGGCATATCAATATGCAGTTGCTAATGGCACTGCACATCCTTGTAGTTGGGACTCAAAAGAATCAGCAGGTGTTGACTGGTTTTCTTTTTTCCTAAAACGTCACCCACAACTTTCAATACGTACCCCCGCGGCAACGAGTTTGGCTCGAACGTCCAGTTTCAACCCACATAATGTTCAAAGATTTTTCAACCTCCTAAAATCAGTAATGAACCAACATTCATTTACCGCCCAGGACATATGGAATGTTTAATTTTAAGCTGATTAACATTCATTATAATTACACCTTGCATAAAGACGAGTAAAAACGCTTGCCTCACTTATGCCAACTTACCCCACTACCTATGCCAACTAACCCCGATACCGGGGTAGGTTGGCATAGTTTGACTGAACAAGGAAAAACATTTTTCACACAAAGTGGCAACAATATATTTATTCAATAGTATGTGTGATTTGTAGCCAAAATGTTTACCTACATTACCAACTTTTTACATTTCAAATATCTTCAAACCAAAAAATTAGAAAAATTTGGAAGTGAAAAGTGTGCCAACTAACCCCGGTCTCCCCTACTACGTACAAATATTACTTTAATGAATGTTTTTTATAAAGTATGAATATCCAATGAAACAAAGAATAAACAAAAAACTATATACATCTATATATACAATATAACGTAAAAAGTGGAAGGTTTTATAACTGTTCAGTCCGTCCGTCCGTGTCACCCACTTTCACAGAACAAGCCAAACGTCGCACAAACTAGTGGGATACGTCATTTTGAAGTAAAAAATCAGACTAGGTTACATCCCAAATTTCATTGAATATTTTAATTGGAAGTATATTTAGTTCTACATAAAGAAATGCTCTGTGCTTCATACTTATAGGATATTGCAGCCTCTTCACAGAAACTGATAAATTTACCGGCATAAATCGCATACATAAGATGCATGGCGGCGTTCTAAATAAACACTGATACACAATCTTATGTTTTTATTATCTAGCAAAATTGAAATAATAATCGTGCTAAATAACTGCAGTTTTCTTGTCATTTCTAATAAAATATTTAAAGTTATTTGTTGTTTCTTTGTAATGTACATATTTAAGGATTGTTTGATAAGAATAAAAAAATAATATTGTAAAAATGATTAAAAAAGAAATATGCTGATATTTATGCTTTTGGATTTTATTCTTGTATTCAATTTGCTACAATCAATGTTGTAAAAAGTAATTTCGCGAATTATTTATTAACAAATGTCTTGCATAATTTTTATTTATATTCTAGCACTACATTCAATGCATATGAAACTTGCTTAATAATATTGTCGTTAGAAAAGTGAATTCATTAAAAATAAATAAACTAAGTAGAATTTGCTTCCTACTGCCTGTTCTTCCCGAACTTTAACACAGTCAAAAAGTAGATACTGTCTAATAAATTGAAATATTATTTCATTCATTAAATTAAATCAAGAGATAAATTTAAGTAAAACTTCAACCATTTTAATTACAAAAATATGATTATAAAAAAAACATGGTCCCGCTGTAGCCAAAAATAGTTTTTTTTTCGTCACTTGACCTGGGTTTTAAATTACGATGCGTAATAGACGGTGTTAAAGCTCCTAAAGAAGGCTAGAAAAAAGCAGCCGCGAAACCACAGTAGTTCCCAAAGTAACTATAGGGGCGCTAGTTTCTATGTAAATTTCAATATACTCGTAGAAATTCTCCAATGCTAATCCAATCACGGATTCAGATCTAGAGTGTTTTTAATCTATGAATACTTGCAGGAAAACGAGGCCACTGCCAGTCTATGTTAGGGACTGTTATTTTTTCTATTTATTTAATTTGGAGAAATGTGTGGTATTGTAAACAATGTTAAATTTAAGTATTATTTTTAAGAGTACAAAGATATTTTGGTGTACAATTTTGGATTTTTATTTAAAATGTGTCTTTATTATTAGTATTTATTTATGCTGTTGTTGCTGATGTTTTGATAAGTGTAAATATTTTGTTTTAAATGAATAATAAAATGAATCTTTTAAAATAAAATTTTATTTACAATATTGTAAAAAAGGCAACCATTTTTCATGTTAATAAGCTTCATAACACAAAATACATATGCTTATCATTGACACAACTTTATTTTTATTTTCAAAAATGTCACTTACCACGTTCTTCCATCTTCAATTACTATGACAATAAAAAATAATATGACTAATTAAAATAATAATTTCGAGCCCTTCATAAGAGATTTAAACATAAGAAAATTAGAACGTTGTGCATCATATTTTGTTCTATGAAGAGAAATAAAAGATTTTAAGAATGAAAAACTTTTGAAATTTGATACTTTCCAAAAATTTTGTTTTCTGATAGAATGAAACTTTTAAAAAAGAACACATTTATTCGGAAAGTTCAGAATTAATTATTTAATCGAATAATATATATCAATTAAAAACGTTTAACTTCCCTTCCGTACAACCGAACATGATGAATGCTATTCCCAAGTCTTTCTTTTAGTAGAAGTGTAAAATTATAACTTTTTTTTTTATTTTTTTTAGCAAACGATAATAAATGTAGAAACAAAAATTCATATATTCGACGATTGATTTCTGCGCATGCTCACCAACCCTCATCATCAGTGTCGATTGCAGAAGTAGATGTGTGTTGACACTAGATCACTACTTCCAGGAATATTTAGTTCAAAAATTACATTTATATTGAAAAAAAATTGACTTTGGCGGTCAAGTTTGTAAAAATCACCTAATGACGTCATTTTTTTTACTGCGCATACTCATAATTGTCCTCGAGCTGGTGGCAACGGCAGCATTTTTTCTGATCAATTGCGATTTGAGCGAGACACGGTTGGAAACATAGAGATCTTAATAAAAGTATTAGAGTGGATGTCACGTGACCTATATATGCTAACGACGACGGGACGAGCATGGGGGTCGTCATCTTAGAGTTCGGGACCAACTTTTTTAAGTGGAAAGTGCTTAGAAAAAATAAATTTAATTCTAAAATGTTAAAGAAATACCATAAAAATACAAGCTGCATTTTGGAATATTTTTTTGACTTTAAAAGAACTTAAACGCTTTTCTAGTATTTTTACAATATTTATTTTTTAATTTTAGAATTAAATTTTATTTTTTGCCTAGCATTCTTTTTCTTTATGTGATGGCGACACTGGCAACTTGCAGCCATCGCCGTCAGAAGAATACGCGAAAAATAAAATTTAACTCTAAAATTACAAAATAAATATAATAAAAATACTAGAAAAGCGTTTCAAGTTCTTTTAAAGTCACTAAAAATATTCCAAAATGCAGCTAGTATTTCCATGGTATTTTTTTAATATTTTAGAATTAAATTAATTTTTTTCTAAGCACTTTCCACTCAAAAAAGTTGGTCCCGAACTCTAAGATGGCGGCCCCCATGCTCGTCCCGTGTCGTTAGCATAGGAAGGTCACGTTACCTTCACTCTAATACTTTTATTAAGATCTCTATAGCTGGAAATAACATGCAAATTCCATTTTCATTCAATAGTTTCAATGTTGCCATTTCGTCAAACGTACGAGAAACTTTACTTAAAATAAAAATAAAACCTTTGAAGGAATATTTATTTATGTGATATAATTTGGTTTGGATTGTTGCAATATCACAATGGAGTTTTTTTTTTTTTTTTTGACGGTTCATTATATATGTATGAAGAACGATGTATACAAAACTCTAATTTTGCATAAAAATATGCAAAGTTTCGCTTTTATTTTTAAAGCATATCAATTTTACTACTTACATATTTTTTTGAACTGTAAATTAAATTGTGACAACTTAAAGATACACATTTATTAAAACATTGCATCATTATTCTACGAATTTCAAACAAATTTAGCAAACGATAATAAGTAATTTTTAATTTGCGAAAGTACATAAATGAAAATAGTTAATTTTGGCGTTTAAAATTTTTAATTAGAGATTTTCTCTCTGAAGTGTATAAATTGTGTGTTTCCTGTGAGCATATATTGTGGGGAAGCGGTTTAGGTGACAGATTTTGTAACAAACCTACTTGTTTTGTTAAACAAAACCTTAAATTACTTTTTACAAAAGACGTTGGAGAAATCTTTGTGACAGAATCTGCATTTTCCACTATCTCTGAAAATGAGGAGGTGGCCTGCTCCATCTCTCATGATCGATTAAATTAGTAAAATTTTTGCTTTAAAATTAAAAGCGAAACTGTATATATATTTTTATACAAATTTTTAATTTTTTATGCATCTTTCTTCCTTCATATATAATGAACCATCAAAATAACTTCATTGCGATATTACAACAATCCAAATTGAATTATATCATAAAAATGAATATGCTTTCAAGAGTTTTATTTTTATTTTAAATAAAGTTTCTCGTACGTTTGGTGTAATGGCAACAGTGAAAATAATGAATGAAAATGGAATTTGCATGTAATTTAAATGTAAATTAAATTTTTAGTTGTTTAAATTTTAAATCTTCTGATTTAAATTTTTAATGCAACTTGGAATGTAGCCTAAACTGATTTTTCGCTCTTCAAAATAACGTATCCTACTTATTTGTGAGACTTTTGGTTCGTTCTGTGAAAGTGGGTGGCAGACAGGCAGACGGATAGACTGAACGATTATAAAACCGTCAACTTTTTTATGTTGTAGACGTAGTGTGGAAGTTAAAAATATTCAAGTGTAAGTAACAACTAATCATGTCAATAACTACCCTAATTTCATGAAGTAGCATATATGCAACCTTCAGTTTTTAGCTTGTATTTTTCCAAAGACAGTGGGAATCGAACAACTTAAAAAAAATTTTAAACTATAGAACATAAGAAATGTGAAAAATATTTTTCAAAGTAAAAACAAAACAAAATTAATATGAAAAATAATTCAATGGACTAGTCTTGTAGAGACAACGAGTCATGATGCAAAAACCCAACAACCCAACAAGTTACCTTCCTCTAAAACAAAATAATTTTAACTTTGAACATTGTTTTCACTCTGATCGAAGCTTCTACTGTTCTTCTAACAAATAACACTGCAACATACTCGTTGACGTCACTTAACAAACATAAGTTAGGGGGAGAATCCCAGGTTGCATATATGCTACTTCATGAGAATAAGGGTTAAAGGCTATTTACAGATTTATAACTCCCTCCTTGTGGGATTATTAAACCGCAGAAATTAAAACGAATATGAAATCTACTTTAAAAATAAATGTTTAAATAAGAAGTTTGAACATTTTAAGGGGTGCTCGTGCTAATGTATTACCCGTCCCGTAATAAAACTTTACAGGTAAAGTATTGATATTTTTAATTTCAATAATGAATATATAAAGCTAAAAAAGAGTTTTCAAAAATAACTTTAATAATCATAAATCAAGATTTTTCTAATTTGAAAGGATTAGTTTTGCATTCCAAAAATATTAAACATAAAAATAATAAACGTAGTTTAAATTATAAATGTACTAATTTGCTACTGATTTATTATTGAAATTTTCAATAGTTGTAAATGATTTTCATGTGATAGTTGAGACTTAAAAAATGTTCTAACCGAATATATCAATCGAAAATAATGAAATGCATTCCATTATTGCACGCAGGGGTACAATAAAAAAATTTTATTACGTATTTTTTTTTATTCTGCTCAGTGTTGGTCTAGGACCGTATCTGCCCTATTTTGTCATTGCCAATTTCAACTGTCAGAAGAAACAATATTTTTATTAAAAAAATATGTTAATTACGTGAAATTAAATTGCTTTCAAACAAGTTGTTTTCACAAGTAGCACAAGCAAATTATTTTTTATTTTATTTTAAAACATCCACACACAATGCATTGGTAAGATATAAAACTTACTTGAGTAAGTCGAGTTCATGTAATATCACATTATGCAACTGAACTGTATCATTCTTCGTAATTATATTACATGTAAATTTAGGTTTCAAAACAAATTATTTGATACTTAAGCGCTTAAAGTCTGTGTAGAAGTCTTGTTGCTTTTCCTCTTAAAGCAGTTTTTAATAAGAGCAACAGCCAAAGTCATTGTACTTCCTATGTTATGGGCAAAAGCCCATATGGATACACCCAGCCAGCAGCCCATGAAACCTCCAATGTAGCTGAATGCTTCCACATCCTGTGAAATACATAAATTAAAAGAGTTAAGAGCCAGAGTTTTAAAAATTTGAAATAAAAAAAAACTATTATTTTTTTTAATCTGGCTGAAAACGAAAATGTGTATACTAATTCGCCCTAAAAAACTTCTTTGACTTCCGTATGCACAAAATTTCCAGTTTTGATAAACTTAAAATCAAAGGTAGTGTGCTTTAAAAACTGCTTCATAGTCTGAACATAGGAAATAAAACAAGGGTGTGAGGTGTTTAAATTCACCTTGAAATGAAAGATATTGACTGATTTTCACGGCATATTCTGTAGTCACCCTATGTTGTTTAATACACAGAGTGGCGCAAATAAAAGTGGCCCGGTATAGAAGTAGGGATAAGGTAGAAAATGCTGCCAAGTCAAAATAAAACCAATGCATAAACAGGTTTGCCATGTGTAGCAATTGATCCTTCAATATTAAGCCCAAAATATACGCTTGGCGAATTATTAGCTGGTAATGATGCCATTTTCACATATGCAGTGGTCTGATCAATGCAAACTTACACGGCTCGTACAGCTCTGAACTTTTTTTTCTCTAATGGGGCTGCAACATTGGCGGTCAAGCCTTTGCAGACTCGGCATATTGCCCAGACTGAGAGCCATTTTTTGTGGCACCATCTAGGCGACTCTCGCTACCAATTTTGACGCACAGATTACAGTGAATCTGAGCTCTCTGTGGATGTTAAAGTATGTCGAGATTTAATTTTGCCGAGAGAACCCAAGCCAAATGGGCCCTCCAGGGACCCATTTTACATGCCACATAATCATATGACATGGCGTCCAGGATTTTCCCATCCAGAAAATCCGACAACTCAGCCGGGGCTCGAGCCCGCGAACTTGGGCTTACAAGGCGGACTCGTTTAACCTCTCAATCACTGTAGTCCAGTAAAATAAAACATTTTGGTATACAAAAGGTCAAGTAGTTCTGATTTTTGGATATGTTATCTGTAATGGAGATCTAATTAAGAATCCAAGTTTGTGACCTTGGGGCGCCGCCGCTCGCTGCGCCCCAAGGTCAAACGTCGGTCATTTTTTAGTTTTTGCAGATTTTCTCCTTAAAGGCTTGGTTTTACAACAAAGTGATGAATACAACAATTAAAGAAGGATAAATATGCTACAATTTGAGTGCTAGTTGGTGTTTTTAAGCCTAATAGTTCCTGAGATACAGCTCCTCAAAGTTAGTGTAAATTGCGAAAAAATTGCGTTTTTCAAAATTTAGCAATTTTTTTTCTGCAAAAGATTTATTTAATAGCAAGGTTATTGCAGTTTAATTGATTTGTTAACGTTACCATAGGGTGATTTAAGGTTTCGGAGTTTTTTTATGCTTGTGTTTCATTTTTAAGATCAAGGAAAGCCTAGCCACTGCGCGCCCCAAATGGAAAATTTAGATACATCGCGCCCTAACATTCAGTAAACCTGGCGTAAAAAAGGGAGTTACTTAACGGGGTCGGATAGTTTTAATTTTTGGATGTGTTTTATATTTTGGAAGTCTAATTAAGAATCCTAGTTTGTGACCTTGGGGCGCCACCGCTGGCTGCGCCCCAAAGTCAAAAATCGGACATTTCACAGTTTTTTCAGATTTACTAACTGAAGGTTTGGTTTTACAACGCAATAATGAATAAAACAATTAAAGAGGGATAAATATGCTACAGTTACAGGATAAATATAGCAGTAGTAAAAATAACAGTAACAGGACGCCCCAAGGTCAAGCTAATTGTTTAAACTGCTGTTTCACTTGCAACAATGCAGCACTGTTTCATGCCTTACGATTGTATTTTCAGGTACAAAACTGTTGGGGCATGAAAAAATCCTATCCAATGGGGTTGGTATAAAGCTAGGTTACTATGATAGCAACCTAGCTTTATTGATAGATTTTTATTTCATGATTATTAGAATTAAAATGACAAAATTCAAGTTAGATAGAATGTCAATTAATCCGAGGTTACTAATTTTTTTTAATGAATCAAATATATGGCGTTTGCCAGTTCTACAACAAGGCAATGATTTACAGAGATTTCTGCACAGAAATATGAAAGGGGTTTTCTAGTTAGGTAGATGAACATAATTGTATTTAATGCTCCTGGTTTAAGACCAGTGCATAATGTGTTTTATACATAGTTGTTAATTCCTTCGTTTTTACAGGTCCAAAGGCACACGCACTGAATATACTCTTTTTTGTTAACCAATTACATGAGCATGCACATTTGGTCTCATTAAGGAATCAAAGGATTTCTAGAATAAAAAGTCATTTTCGAAGATAGAACTAGACTCTTGTAAGATAACAAAAATTTAAAAAGTATCACAAACTTAAACGGTAAAATGACCGTCCACGAGAACAGGGATCGAATAATTAATTGTTCTCGGAGAGATCTCTATGAGGTAATAACTGCTTAAATTTTTCTTTTTGTAGAACCAACCTTTCCGAGAGTAAATCGAGAAAAACTAAATAATTAAGAAAACTTCATCGTTTTCTGATTTGGCATAGCCTGCGACAGTGCCCCTAGGTCAAAAACTTGAATTCTTAATAAGACTTCCAATATATAAAACATGTTCAAAAATTAAAACTTCCCGATCCCTATAAGGTTACGTCATACCAATATGACACTCCCTTTTTCTAAAACAGGTTTAGTGAACGTTGGGGCGCGATTTATACAAATTTTCCATTTGGGGCGCATATTTATCCTGTTACTGCTATTTTTACTATTGTTATATTTATCCTGTAACTGTAGCATATTTATCCCTCTTTAATTGTTTTATTCATTATTGTGTTGTAAAACCAAACCTTCAGGGAGTAAATCTGAAAAAACTGTGAAATGTCCTATTTTTGACTTTGGGGCGCAGCCAGCGGTGGCGCCCCAAGGTCACAAACCTGGATTATTAATTAGACTTTTTCAAAATATAAAACACATCCAAAAATTAAAACTATCCGACCCCGTTAAGTAACTACCTTTTTTTTACAACAGGTGTATTGAATGTTAGGGCGTGATATATCTAAATTTTCCATTTGGGGCGCGCAGTGGCTAGGCTTTCCTTGATCTTAAAAATGAAACACAAGCATAAAAAAACCTCCGAAACCTTAAAATACCCTATGGCAACGTTAACAAATCAATTAAACTGCAATAACCTTGCTATTAAATAAATCTTTTGCAGAAAAAAATTGCTAAATTTTGAAAAACGCAATTTTTTCGCAATTTACACTAACTTTGAGGAGCTGTATCTCAGGAACTATTAGGCTTTAAAACACCAACTAGCACTCAAATTGTAGCATATTTATCCTTCTTTAATTGTTGTATTCATCACTTTGTTGAAAAACCAAGCCTTTAAGGAGAAAATCTGCAAAAACTAAAAAATGACCGACGTTTGACCTTGGGGCGCAGCGAGCGGCGGCGCCCCAAGGTCACAAACTTGGATTCTTAATTAGACCTCCATTACATATAACATATCCAAAAATCAGAACTACTTGACCTTTTGTTAGGTAACCCCCCTTTTTCACGACAGATTTACTGGACTACTGAGCCGCTAAACTAGTAACAACAAAACCAATCACTGAAAAATAGGTTGCCAAGTGAAACCATTGAACGCTTGAAAATTTTATGAATTCGACTTTCAGGCAGCTTCAAAAGTTTTTCTCGCCAAGCACTTTCCCGCATTCGTAGCTCCATGTCAGAGCCACTTTTATTTCCGCGCCTTGTACAGGGTGAGGCAAATAAAGTGGCCTCAACGTAGAGATAAGAATACGACAGAAATGTTGCCAAGTCAAAAACCAATCCAAAAACAGGCTTGCTAACTGAAGCTATTGATCGCTTCAATATTAAGCCCAAACAAACGCTTGGTGACTCTTATTTGCCGGCAACTACGCCACGGTTTTAGAAGCTAGTTGAAATGAAATATAAACAAGGTTTATGATTATAAGGTGATTATTTCGGTAGTTATCTATCCTAGAACATCGGAACTTTTTTTTTGTTAATACAAAACATTCTAAATTGATTGCAAGCCACAAAATTTGCATTATGGGACGTCTTCATACACTACGAACTAAGATCTGAACTCGACACTAGTCTATAAGTAGCTCTAAAGTGAAGGTAATACGATCCAACCAATGCAAAAACAGTTGTCATGCGGCTTCAAGAGTTTTTCTCGACAAGCATTTCAGTGTATTCCTATCTCTAGACCGGGGCCACTTTTGTTTGCCTCACTCTGTAGTACAGTAGAACTCCAATTATCCAAACCTTTTTACCATCATATGGTTTACCAAATTTGCCATTAATATTGCCAAATTATTGCCATATAGTGGTTTGAAACAGTGGATTTCACCACATACATGAAACTTTAACTTTATTATACAATTATGGTTTAACTGGAATTTACGAAGGAAATTATGATGACATAAATTTATATAGGAGATTATTTTTGTTTTACGAATGTGCATGGATATAGCATATTTCAGATTTGACACACATAAAAAGTTAATATAAGTAACGGGATATACTACTACTTTAAAATGAATTGGCCCAAATAACGTAAACTTATCACCCTAAAACCAGTTAAAATGGAAAGCATACTAGGATCGATTTGATAATGTTTTTTAGTCAGTGGGAAGGAAAGATATTTATTTGCAAGTAATTAATATAGGTAACTTTTGATTTTTTTCGATTTTACATAAAATTAGAAACCGCATGTCTTTGAATTATACAAAAAATACAATTAGTTTCTCACCAAATATTTTGGATTGTGCGATTGCACTAGTACTTCCGGGTCATCAAGATACACATCGATATAAATGAAATCAGTGAAACTAAAAAATACATATCAAAATTATTTAAATTTATGGTATAAACTTCTATAGACGTTAAAATAAAGCTAACATGCATTAACTTACAACCCTTATTAACCCTTCTTCGAGTTGCATGCTATAATTAACATTTGACAAGACTAACTGTCATTTAAAGTGTACCTAAGAATTCTGAAATTTTTAGAAGTTAATGAGAATATATTTATGTGAATATGCTGACATTTGTAAATTTTTATAACTTTAAAAGACTTTCCACCCATACAAGGACAATTAAAATTGCAGCATTAATATAACGCCTCTAAGAGTTGGGAAAAGCTGTGGAATCTTCCATTTTTTAAAGCCTCTAAATAGTCCAAGAGCCCAGGGCCACCAGAACCAGAAGTTATTTTCTCATAAATAAAATGCATCGGATTAAGTTTGCTTTTCATATATTTTTTGTGTATGCATATTCGCTAGGGGGGGGGGATCAACGGCCAATTTACGGGTTCCGGGTGCAAAAGGTAGGTAAATTATAAGTTAACTTGTGGTATTTTCTCAAAGCTGATTTTTACGTATGTTTTAGAAAACATTGTTAAGAGTTAATAATCAAACTTCCAGACGCTTTCCTCCGGCCGAAACCTTTGACAGACAGGTCCCTGTAAGTTCAGAGAAAACGACATAAGTTAACTTTTGCACCCGGTACCCGTAAATTGGCCGTCGATCCATTCCTAGCGGGTATGCTTATACAAAAAATATATGAAAACCAAACATAATCCGACTAATTTCATTCGTGAAAAAATAATTTAGGTCTGCGGGCTTTGGGCCCTCCGCTAAGTATTGAGAAAAAGAAGCCTTACGTAATTGTTTCCTAAGATACCGTCACCGTAACTCAATGTGTGACGTCACAGATTCACGCCGCTTCATAGATCTCATAGTTAAAGTTTTTGATTGGCAGATCACGTGACCTCCAATGCTAACGGGACGTGCATGGAGACCAAAATTGGAGGAGTATGGAGCCAGTGTTGCCCCCACTTTTTAGAGAAAAGTGCTACGAAAACATAAAAATTATTTCTAAAATTACAAAAATATCATAAAAATTCTAGCAGCAGTTTGGAATATTTTTAGTGACTTTAAAAAGAAACGTGAAACGCTTTTCTAGTATTTTTATAATTAAATTTTATTTTTCGTAGCACTTCTATCATTAAAGTGGTGGCAACACTGGTCTCCATGGCTCTCCAATTCAGGTATTCATGCGTGTCCCGTCGTTAGCATTGGAGGTCACGGGATCTGCCAATCTAATACCTTAACTATGATATCTATGAGGCGAAGTGAATCTGTGACGTTACACGTAGAGTAACGGTAACGACGCCGTTATCTTAGGGTAAAAACATAGTGGGGCGGCGAGTCAAGAGTCAAGCGGTGAGTCAAGCGGCGCGTTTTTAAATCTTCCGTACATTCAAGTTGACGCGCACATAGTGGGGCGGCAAGCAGCGCTGCATGCATCGACATGAATCTTGACTCGCCGCTCGTAAAATCACCAACGATTTCTTTGAAGCGCTGCTCCAGTCGATTTGGGGCTTCCAGTGCAGGTGGTACTGTCTGTTTGTGAATTTTTCTTGATTTTAAGGTGAAAGTATTTAATTACACAAAATGAACGTGGAGTTGCTCATTCTGTCAATACGGAATTGTAAATCAACAGCTGAATGGACCATCACAATCAGTACACATTGGAAAAAATATTTAAGGAAGTAGGAGCTGAAAATAATTGTACAGATACGTTTTTTTATACTGTATAATATTTTTAGCATTTAGGTAGGGAAAGAAGCAAGTTTTCTATCAAGCAAACTTTAATTAATGTCAAAAAGAGAGCATCTTTCTGACTAGATTCATGACATGAAGCTCTCTTCGCAGCAGTTCCCGCCGCTCTACTATGTGCATGTGAAGCGACGCTAGCATCTTGAATAAAAAACGCGCCGCCTGACTCACCGCTTGACTCTTGACTTGCCGCTCCACTATGTTTTTACCCTGGTAAAAACATAGTGGAGTTCCGTATCACGATTCCGTATCGACAGAATGAGCAATTCCACGTTCATTTTGTGTAATTAAATACTTTCACCTTAAAATCCAGAAAAATTCACAAACAGACAGTACAACCTGTACTGGAAGCCCCAAGTCGACTGGAGCAGCGCTTCAAAGAAATCGTTGGTAATTTTTCGAGCGACGAGTCAAGATTCATGTCGATGCATGCAGCGCTGCTGGCCGCCCCGCTATGTGCGCGTCAATTTGAATGCACTTAAGATTTCGACATGAATCTTGACTCGCCGCTCGTAAAATCACCAACGACTTCTTTGAAGCGCTGCTCCAGTCGACTTGGGGCTTCCAGTGCAGGTGGTACTGTCTGTATGTGAATTTTTCTTGATTTTAAGGTGAAAGTATTTAATTACACAAAATGAACGTAGAGTTGCTCATTCTGTAGATACGGAACTGTGAATCAACAGCTGAATGACCATCACAATCAGTACACATTGGACAAACTGTTTAAGGAAGTAGGAGTAGAAAATAATTGTACAGATACGTTTTTTTATACTGTATAATATTGTTAGCACTCAGGTAGGGCAAGAAACAAGTTTTCTATCAAGCAAACTTCAATTAATGTCAAAAAGAGAGCATCTTGCTGACTAGATTCATGACATGAAGCTCTCTTCGCAGCAGTTCCCGCCGCTCTACTATGTGCATGTGAAGCGACGCTAGCATCTTGAATAAAAAACGCGCCGCCTGACTCGCCGCTTGCCTCTTGACTCGCAGCTCCACTATGTTTTTACCCTATGTTTTTATCATTAGGAAACACTTAATTTACCCTTTATCTATCGCCCTCAACCCTTATATATTCAGACTTAGTCTATCGTCACTTAACTGTGGTTCTAAATTACGACGTCCGTCGCCAATAGCCCTCGTGTAGCTCTACCTACACGAACTAACCTAACCTGTGTGTGCCTAATCTATAGAGACTAAAGAGTTTTGTGAAATGGATAATAAGTTTATTTGAGAAAAAAGAAGTTTGTTTGTATTTTAGTCAGAAGGATTAAATAATAAAAAATATATATTTACTCTCTTTTGTCTTTTCTTTCAACCTGAAAACACAAACACATTTAAACAATAATAGCTATGTTATTTTATAAATAAACTTGAAATTTAAAGATATCAATTAGTTATAATTAAAACAAAAAATGTTTAGATATTTACATACCGTTAGTGCTACCATCTGTAGTTTAAAGGCACTTATTTTGTATTTTAAAGGCAAAATAACTTTCTTCTGTACTTTTTGGTAAGTTAACGTCTTTAAAATTATGCTTATTAATTATTTTTAATTTTAAAATTGCTTTCTTTTGTATTTTTGGTAAGTTTCCGTGAGTACACGTCGTATACTTTATTTAAAAACAGGGGGCAAAGTTTATCCATTGGAATTGTATAAAGATCTATTACCATACAGAAACCTTAAACAAGGTATAAAAACCCTTGTTTAAGTATTTAAGTACCTTTCTAACGAAAAAATATTTTTAAAATTGGACTGTTAAAACTAAAGTTTAAACAAACCGTCATAGACAAAAGGATAGATTTAAGATGAGAAGAGGGAAGAAAAAGGTCCCGACAGATGGACAAAGAGAATAAAATATATAGGTATCTATGGCATCATATATTTCTAACCGAAAAAGTACATCTTTTTTTTATGATGGTTCTAACAAAATGTTTTGTAATTGAACTGTTTGAACTGAAGTTAACAGAAACTATATCAATGAAGGGCGGATAGACAGACAGAAGGATAAGAGTACAGACAAACGCACAAAAGTTATAAAATATTAGTCTCTGTTATAAAGCCTTTCTATTAATTTTTTTTAATAGGACTGTCAGAACTGTAGTAAAATCAGACCAATGAAAGGCAAATAGGAGGACTTAAGGAAAAACTTTAAAAAAGACGAACAATTATTAAAAAAGATCTTATCTGATATCCAGACCTATCTAACAGTTATTATTAAATCAGACGTATAGAACGGTGGTAGCAACGGTAAACGACAATTGGACAAGCAGACGACAGAAAAAGCGTACTGATAGACGGAAAAAGGTATAAAAAGGTGTCTCTGATGTCGTACCATTCAAATAAAAAATAGTTTATAAAATCGTACGCATTGAGCCTAATTTGAAAGGATTAACGGACGAACTGAAATCCCCACCACGTCAATGCTGTCCATTTATTTTTAATTCTCTCAAATTTAAAAAATGAACGAAGGCTAAAACCTGTAATTTATTGTTCTAACTGCATTCTGATGCCTCAATAAAACTTTTTACATATTAATCCAATTTTAAAATATAACATTAAATCTTAATATTAAAGGTCTCGTACAAAAGTTAAGTTTACCAAAACGCACTATTCGGTTCTTCAAGCTTACGCATTAATCAAACGAATACAAAATGCATACACTATTAAAAAAAAAACACATGGTAATTATATTGAGAGAAAAAAACATATTTTCAGGAAAATACTTTTATTTTCTCTTTTTCTGCAAAAAAAAACTGTTTTAAGTAAAAAAAATTCGTTTTAAGTAAAAAAAAATTCATTTTAAGAATTTTTCAAATGTAAAAAAAAATTACTCAACTTGTTGATTACAAACAATAATGTAACACATTTGCACAAACAAAAGTTTTGAAACTCACCTCCCAAGTTATAGCCCTTTCGTCAATAACAGACCAATAAAGTTGTTTTCTAAATTGGGTAAATTGCAAAGTATTAGTAATCAATTAATTAGATAAGCGGGAAACGATAGGGATGACCGGGGCTTGTTTCCCGTTATTTTTTATCTCTTTGGTTGATACTTTTTGCTTTGTATCTCAGCCAGTATGGTGGTTTCGACCCCTACTGTCAAGCGATTGGTGACGGATACGAATCCCAGATAAGGCATGGATATTCGTGTTGTCTTCTCTCTTGAGTACATGCGGAGAACGTGCTCGTTTAAATCTGTGGGTCCGAAAGCTCTGTGGGCGGTTAGAGCGTACTACCATGGGTGCAGGTAATTGTCTTGAGAAAAATGCCCCTCTCCAATAGCGCCTTAAAGCTGAAACGCCAACAGGTGGCGCCCTCTTGAAGTAAAAGTCAAACATCCACCCTTACGGAGTACTCAAAGTCGTGTGCCAGCAGATGCCACACAGCACACTCTTGCATTTTCAGGACCTGTAGTGTAGACACGCGACAGCAACAACTTTTTACTTTTATATGTATTGAAGTAAACTTGATATACCTGAATTTCTTACAATTTCAGCTACAAACTAGCATTACTGCTTTTTTTTTCAAAAAAAAAAAACAATTTTTCAACAACAACGTAAAAGTATAGGTAATATATTTATATTTTTTCTACAAAGTCTATAAAAATAAATAGTGTACTGCAAGAAAAATTTAAAAATAACTCTGGAAAAAGAGACCAGGTCACTCCTACTGACAATAGAAATCTAATCGAAAGGAATACTTACACACACTCCTTCTTGCACTTTTGTAAACATTTTTCTCGTGATGCCTTATCCAATTCGAAATCTTTTTTCATTTTGTACTTTGTTTGAACTATTAAAAAAAAGTATTAGACAACGATAATACCGATATAACTTTGGGGAATGCTGCAATTTTATCTTGCATACTAAGATACATTTTTCTTTTTGAAAAAATATTATGATTGAATGTAATTTCACATCGGCTCTAAACTTTGCAAAAAAAAAAAACTCAAAATGTCCTGCAATTCTGTGTTTTCTGCGAAGCTTAGAGCTCCTTAATTGCCTATGCCAAAAGTAACCAGCTACAAAATTAGCTGGAAAATTCTTATAAATTTCAGAAATAAAATCAATTTGCAGACCTATGAGTATATGATCCAATTATATTAATTGATGCTCAAAACTTTGCAAAAATTAAAAATTTCGTGCGATTTTACTGCGATTACTCTGAAACATGCCCATAGTTTGTGAAAATTTTGCAGCTTAATTCGAAAGTTCCATATACAAAAATTATCTCCATGTAAGGGAGGGTGGGGCAGAATGGGGTACCTAACCTTAAAAAGGTTAACAGATGCAGTAAATATGCTTCAAAAAATTATTAAATGTGCTGGAAATCAAGCATTACTTTGAGTTTTTAATTTTCGTAGAGTTTTTTTATACGTAGTTTTTCGTTTAATTATACGTAGAGGACGTCACTCTACCGGCCACCGCTTCATCGGAACGTTACGTTGCCACGAAACTGGAATGCTAGCGAACTCATTAAACTCAACTCTGCTGTTGTTTTGGTTTTCGTCTTTGCATGTAAAAAAATGGAAAATTTAGGTTCTTCGTGATTTCTCACAAAATCAATTAGCATTTCTTCCTCATCAAACGTAAAACAAATCTCGCCGTCCGTCATTTCCTCAATTTTTAAATTTTTGGCAAGCACACCACACAACAGACAACAGCAAAAAACGTTGACATCAGGATTTCACCAACGCACTCAACAGCAACTCAATCTGGCGGTCGTGTTGAGTTGTCCGACAACGCTCCTGAGGAAACCACTCTTGTGTAATCAATGTCAGTAGTTTGTATAACGTCACTCACCGCACTTGTCCAACCGCTTAAATCTGTTGACGGACTCCGAGGAAACCGAGGCCTTACACGGGGTATTTTTCGTCAGACATTTTTGGCTGCACTGGCTGTTTATAGGTCGGCAACTATTTTGGCGATGCCCGGACCGAACCTGGGACCTTCCGCATGCTAAGCGAGTGCTTAACCGACTGAGCTCCCCAGCCCCCGTCGCAATTTCAGGACAGCTGGAGTTCTTAACTTTTAGTAAGCCACAATTAACGATCGCAGGAGTTTCTAGATTTTGAGATCGTCGCATTTTACTTATAGCCAGCAATTGCGTTGGATGCCTATTGGGGTGTCGGCTCGTCACCTGACTGCGGTTCTAAATTATGCCACCCATCGGCAATAGCCTTCTTGTAGCTCTAGCAAACTAAACTAATTAGGGCCGTATTTTTGCTATATAAAAATCGCAGTATAGGGAATTTCGGCAAGTTCTTTGTAAGTAAACCGCATTAAAAAGTTGATAGTGACATTTAAAAGCCTGTTTTTTTAAATAAAAAAATTGGGCAAAGCAGGCAGGTTGGGATAGCTGACATTCTAATTTTGCTGAAATTTGCAGAATATGTTCTTTATGTAAAATTATTAAACACGAATATTTTTGTTTTTGCAAAAAAAAATATTTATACAAATTTGGGGTTCAAAGTTGAAGGTCGTCCGTTTTTTGAAGAAAAACGAATCAACTTACATATGGCCATACGTTTTTTGTCAGGAGTGAAAAATCGCAGTGACAGTTTTTTTCGTGTTCTATTAGTTCATGTTAGTAGTAGTACATGTTAGGACATAAATACTTGTGGTTGACGTTTTGCAAAGTTATTAAATTTTTTTGAACACTTTTAAAATTTAATAGTGAACCAAAAGTGTATGTATTCCAGTGAATACATACTAAAGAGAAGTACTTAAAAATAGCGGTGGCACTTCTGGTTGCTGAAATATTTGACCTGGAAATTGCTGAAAATCCAAAATTGCATGATTTTCAAGGTCATCTATTTCTTTTACCATCATGGAAAGGTGTAAAAGTAGCTGAAAAATAATCCTTATGAATTGCAAAAATAAAACCAATTCCCGGACCTATGGATATTTGCTCCAATTTTATTTAATGAGGCTCTAAACTTTGCAAAAAACTCAAAATGTTCTGCAATTCTGTGTTTTCTGTAAAGCTTAGAGCTCAACAATTGCCTATGCCAAAAGTAACCAGCTACAAAATTAGCTGGAAACTAATTCTTATAAATTTCAGAAATAAAATCAATTTGCAGACCCATGAGTAAATGATCCAATTATATTTATAGAATCAAAAAAATTTGCAAAAATTAAATTTCGTGTGATTTTGTACTCTGAAACATGCCCATAGTATGTGAAAATTTTGCAGCATAATTCTTAAGTCCCATATTCAAAAATTGTCTCCATGTAAGGGAGGGTGGGGCAGAATGGAGTACCTAACCTTATTCTTTTTACCTGTATTTTTCTGTAAATACCCCTGGATTTTTGAGTTAGTAGCAAGAATTACTCCTAAATTTTTGCCAGTAGTTTCTATTACTGGACATGAATAAATAGTATATCTACAACTTACGACTTTTGCTCGTTGTGCACATTGAATTTATTCCTTTGTACATAGTTAGCCCCCACTCACATCCTCGACTCTTCATTGACCATTCTGCTTGACATAGCTCCATGCACATCTGCAAAATATTAATACTAGCAATACAATTAAGAAAGTAGAAACTTGTGATCGTTAAAGAAGTGAAAAATATGTTCATTGACTCAAAACTCCCAATTTGTTTTCAAAAATGTTACTTAGCACGTCATTCCACTAAGCTCTTCATTTACACGCTAAATTTGTATTGTTTTATTTATTTCATTTCAAAAATTCAATAATTATTTCTTCAATAATTGAATCGGTGAGTGCAGAAACAACGTCAGTCACAAATTTCAAATTTTTCAGGAGGGAGAAAAACGTAAAAACTCCTCCTCTATTTCTGCACTCAACACTCGAAACAAACGTCCTGTATTTATGGAACTACTCAACAGACTAACGTAGTTTTTGCACCCAACACGCATCTTGCCTTTCTACGCTTATTTTCATTGAAAATGAGTTTTCATATCTTTTTGACTGAAGTGGTTTCTGCACTCACCGATTCAATTATCATCGCTTGTAAAAATTAATTTATATATCAAAGTAATGCATATTTACTAATTTCGATCTTGGCCCCGTTCGGTTGTTGGCCTCCCACATCTCCGTGTAGTTGGTGCAGTCCGTCTTATAGGGATGCTTCAGCAGATGACGTTCTTCCTATCAAAGATTCGAAAATACTTTTTTTTGTGCACTCTTAATAAAGGGGCCTTAAAGAACGAAAGATATTATATACTTATTTTTTTAAATAAATAACAAATTGTAAGTAAAAATCCTTAACTTAATTTATTATTATAATATATCTTGTCCACAGCAATTACAATAAAATTGGAGCAAAAACACATACGTTTGTGAATTGATTTTGCTTCTGCAATGCGTACGGATTATTTCCCACAACTAATTTTGTACACTTCCAATGCTGGCACAAGGAATAGGTACATGATTTCGAAAGTCGTGCAATTCTGGATTTTCGGCAAGTTTATGGTCAACAATTTCTGTAACCAAAACTGCTACCGCCCATCACTTGCTATTTTTGGGATATTAAAGGTCGAAATTGCAGAAAAATAACATTTTTTCCAATAACTTTGAATGACCCTGGAAATTTGTGACAAATGTCAGCCATAAGTTTTTATGTCCTAACATGTACTATAGAACAAGTAGAACACGAAAAAATTGTTACTGAAATTTTTAACTCTTGAAACAAAAAGTATTGCCATATGTAAGTTGGTTCGTTTTTCTTCAAAAAACGGAAGATCTTCAACTTTGACCCCCCAAAACTTTAATAAAAAAAAATTTAGAAAAAACAAAAATATGCGTGTCTACTAGTTTTTCATAAAGAACGTATTCTGTAATTTTAAGCAAAATCAAAAATGTCGACTATCCAAGCCTGCCTGATTCTTAAAAAAAAATGGCTATTAACTTAGAATGTTAGTTGTTTACCAAATCAAAAAGATCCGATTCTATAGGGTGACTAACGGCTGAAATAATCACAAGTGGTACTTTTTTATTTCCACAGCTGTTCAGATTTATAGAGGATCTAAGAGCAGAAGTTTTAAAATCCTTGGCCGCTATTGATATTTGCTGTGGCACTTCCGGGCCCCCTGAATTCGAGGTGTCTTTATTCTCCCCTGGGGGTGCCATCCTTTCACCCAAGTTAAGGCTGAGTTTCTGGCGCCTGTTGGGGTGTCACTGACGGGAAATGCCCATTCACCCCTAGACATGCCAAATGTCACCTCCAGTTTTAACAGTGAAGACTCACAAATCTCACGCATCCTATAAAACATTTCGATGAATTGATGACGTTAGCATATTTGTCTGCCTGTTCGAATTTTGTATAACATGTCTATAAATTAATGATCTTCAAATAATATTTCTAACCTTTTCTGAGGAATCGTAGAACGGTGCCCTCTTAACGTGGTTTTAGCCCTGAGCTCAATACACTGTGGAGTGAGGACTTCTTATACTACCCTGTTTTGTGGTAAATGTCATTATCTTGGAAGAATACAAAAAGCTGTGCAAGAGGTCAAAATCAGACAGAATAGAATACAATGCGGCTTCAGACAGAATATAAATAAGCTGGCTTGACCCCTTCTACAAAACGAGTGGAATATTTTTCGGGAGCGAATGAAAACTCGAAGTCTGCACTCCTCTGTGTATTGGGAGCCGTGGATAATAAAGAAATCCACTAGTGTAAATTAAATATACATCTGAAACCACCTGGTCTAAATAGTCCCACTTTGGCCGAGTGTACACTCTAAAAAAAATCTGCAAGGTTACTAAGAATTCTCTAGGAAATATATAGGAATATACCCTTGGAAACTCAGCTTCCATAAGGTTTTTTTTAGTAATGTTACATAAGAAATATGTGTATGTATTACTAATTAGGGCTTAGTATCCAATGAGCAATCATTTAAATTGCAAGCATACTATAAAAACTTTAGTAAACGTTACAAGATATATTCTAGTAATCAATACATCTACTTATGTAGTATCTGTACTAGGAAAACGTTAGTAACTAGCAGTTTCAAAAATGTTAAGCAAGAGGGCGCCAGTAATATTTCTGTTAGTCCAGTATTATTTCGACTTTCCCGCAGCAGAACACAACTCGCAACCTCGCGATCCGCTCGCTCGTCTTGCAACGAGAACTATCACGTTAGTCCACGCGGCCATCGGGACATGCAGGTTCTTTGCGTGTAAATAATGAGATTAAAATTTTGATCGGATATAAAGCCTTCGGATATGAAGTTTTAAAAATAATTTAACTCAATTTGCATGAACTAAAATAAAAAAAAGCCACGTTTTTCGGTTTCTTATCGTTGCGATATCGATTCGTTATCATTTTTCGATGAAACGTACATTGATTGAATTTTCACCTTTGACCGATATTGAATCAGACTTTTATCAATAGAATTTCGCTAAACCGATTGCCGATGTAGTAATTTCAATATACTTACGCGATCCCCGGTTAGTTTTTGCTAAATTCGATGACTGATCGAACAATTTTTTTTAAAAAACAATGCAACAGGGGAAAATACGCATCTATCGAAAAGATAGCCAAGTGGCGCTGTAAGCGTTATTTCAATTTACTTAATATTGCTTGGTATTACTACAGCAGTTTCTTTAGTATACTTACTATCAGAGATTGGTTACAGGTGATTTTCTAGTAAATGGTGTGTTACCTGTAAATTTACTAAGTAATCGTTAGTAAATTCACGCCAAATTTTTTACGGTGTACTTACCACTCGCAAAATCACTTGGTAACTCTTTCCGGGCTTGAGGAAGTGGCCTTTCACATAGGCATTGAAAGGCTCAAAAGCTGAGTGGATGCCAAACAGAATTCCTGGTGCGTCACTGGGGTCAAACATTTGGTCTTGCATTGCATCGATTTCTAGATTGAAGATTTTACCCATCTTCCACCGCCCTGTCACCATTTAAAAAAATGGAAGAATAACTTACTAACAGTCACACATGGTAAAAATAAAATTTGAAAAGTAACAAGTAAAAAGGATTTTCAACTAACAGCAAAAGTCCCAAAACAATTGAATCGGTGAGTGCAGAAACCACTTCAGTCAAAAAAAATCCGAAAACTGGTTTTCAATGAAAATAAGCGTAGAAAGGCAAGATGCGTGTTGGGTGCAAAAACTACGTTAGTCTGTTGAGTAGTTCCATAAATACAGGACGTTTGTTTCGAGTGTTGAGTGCAGAAATAGAGGAGTTATTGCGTTTTTTCTCACTCCTGAAAAATTTGAAATTTGTGACTGCAGGGGCGGCGGCAGCAGGGGGGCTAGGGGTGCTTCAGCACCCCCGTCGGGGAAGGCTAGCCCCCCCGTCGGGGAATTTTTAAATTTCGTCGGGAAAAATAGTCTTAATGTTTTTTTTATCTTTCATTCTTATGTTAGCTTGGTTAAAATGTCGGAAAATATTTGGTCGATAAAACAAAAGCCCTTTAAGAGTTTTAAAATGCAACACTACTTTGCATATTTTAACACAGTCCTGTTTTGTGTGATCGACCCCTTATCGAAATACGCCCCCCCCCCCCCCCCCCGCAAGATTTTCCATTCCACGGGGGTGAGGAATGCGATATCATACACCACACCACCGTTCTTCATGGAGTGGGGATACCTTATGTTCAAACCAGCGGGAGGTTTGCGGAGGAGCAGACTGCTTGGTTCTTAATAGGGAAAGTTTGGTTAGTTATGGGGAGGGTGGTTTCACATTACATAGTTAGGATCATTTGTGGGATTGTACTGTAGAGAGGTATCTGAATTCAGTTCGCGTTAGTTAACTCTTCGTAGCAAACTCGTAAATTTTCGATTAATTAAAATATAAATTATTCTAGCAACCGATAATAAATTAATTTCGAAATAATTACGATAACTTTAAAAAAAAAAACTAGTCAAACTAACAAAATAATAATTTTTAAGATCCAGCGGGTAGGACCGATTTTGGAAGGTACACTGAAGAAGGGACTCAGCATGCCAGTACTACTTTTCCATTTTTAGCGTTTTTGTAGATGTCTGTACGCTCGGACGGACGGACACTTATCTACTGTCTGTCGGCGAATTAACCTTAATTAGTATTGAAATGTAATTTTACCTAATTTTAATCCACTGTTACCATCACCAATGGCACAAGGAACTTTATTTAAATATAATATTTGAAGCAAAATTTATTTTTGTTATAAATCAGTTTGGAATGGATTCATTGATTGTTCATTATTATTAGTTTACTAAGAAAACGGCTAAGAAATTGCATTATTTATAAATAAAAATATTTTTAGTTTTATGTTATATTTCTTTTTTATTAGGGCACTTTAAATAAATTTCATGTTTTCCTCGCAATAAATATTTTTTAAAAAATCAGGTTTTTGAAGATTTTATGTTGGATACATATCCATTAAAAAGTGTAAAATAATTTTTTTAGTGAATTTTTGTAATTTCTGAATTTTTTAATGCAAATTTAAATTTATATTATGTATGTAGTTCTACTTATGTCTAATTAAAGTTTAATTTTATATATTGAATTGAAACGTATTTGACACAATTTCTGATTGATCTCTGACATAATTTGACAGTTAATTATATAAACTTAAGGTAGACCAGTACCTTGGAGTTGAGGGAATTTTTTTGTTGCATAATACAAAAATAGACATAGTGCAGAAAACGTATACCAGATTTCAAAATTCTACTAGTTTGAAAAGCGATCCAATTGTGCTGTTTAAAAACCCATATCTTCGAAATTTCTACAGTTGACACTATGTTAAAATGCTTTATGTATCAAAATCTTATATATATATATATATATATATATTTTCATTTCGTCACAAATTAAAAAAGTGTAATGCTTTTTTATTAATTTGCATAGATTTTAATAATTTTTTCTGTAATACATTTAGCATATTTAACAGAACCAAAAAATGTTGAGTAAAGAAGTCTAGTTTTTTGTAATTAAAGTTTGGAATTGAAAATTCAATTTTTTTATATAATATATATTAAAAATTAAAACTAGTATGTATTTAAAAAAACAGCATTTTTTTAATATCACCATTACACAGTTGTAAAATAAAAAAAATTGAAGTTGTAACTTAAAAGGAGTAGGATTTAAAAAATAATAATTAGTTAAAAAAAGTGTATGTTGTAATAATTTTTCTTAACATTAAGCGATGGTTATACTAATATACTCTATAAATGTAAAGTTAGTTTTACAATTTTTGCACCAAATTAAAAAAAAACATGTTTATCCTACGGATCTACGTTAAAGAATTAAATTAAGGTAATTTATTTCAAAATTATACTTTAGCCCCCCCGTCGGGGTAGGTCAGCCCCCCCGTCGGGAAATTCCTAGCGCCACCACTGTGTGACTGACGTTGTTTCTGCACTCACCGATTCAATTGAAGATTCCAGTGGGAAATCCCCTTCATCGACAGGATATCTGTTCGTTTCAGGCCTCTTTGTCGACGATATCTTACACCTAAATGGAATAAGGAAACCGGTTTCCCAATTGGTTCTTCTCTCGCAGCAACCCTGGTTCACGCGAGACCCAAGTCTCACGTTTGCACCGTGAGAGAAGATCCAAGGGAAAAAATCGTTTTCCTGTCGCCAATGTCCACCAAACAGATCTGAGTACTGGAAGATTCCTAGTCCAACTCCAACTCTATTCCGACTGAACTTTCATACACACAGTAAAAATTTTTTGTTTAAAACAGTTTATTGTCTACTACTCTTTTCACCGTTTAATAACAGAAAAAAGTTGTTTTTACTAAAAGCAGCATATTTTTAGAAACAAAAATATTGTTTGAAGAAACTAGCAATATTTTCTGTAAAATCAACACATTTTTTACTGTGTGTAAACCAGACTTAGAAGAACTTTCTGACACAAAAAAGCTGGTGGACAAACTTAAATATCAAGGCATAATGGCTTAAAAACAGTCCAATAGATGTAGCATAGAAAATAAAAGAAGGTTTTGGCTTTCCGCTCTAAGATATTAAAGGTAATTACAGCTAATTACTTAATAAAAATAGTATAACTGTGCTTACCAATAGAAAATAATTCAGGCTTGGTAGGTCCCTCCAATAACAAGTCACTGCTGAAACAAGGATATACCAAGAATTTCGATTTGTCAAAGCTGCTTCTTGTTTGGATGTAATGCTTCTGAAGATCTCTTTTTCAAAATCATGTTTGAAAATAGTAAAATAAAAAAAGCATTTTAATTAACTGTAAATTAATTTTTTATAAAACACAATCTTGCAAAATAATTGTTTTCCATATTTTTAAAATTGTGATTGTGAGACTCCTTTTTCACGAGGAATAAAGGCACATTAAAAATTTAACAAGATCAATATAAAGCTTGTAAAATCTTTTTATTGAAAGATTTGCAACAATAGTTGCTCTTGCAAATCTTTCAACAACAAAAATCGAACTTTTTTAAAAAAAACTAATTAATAAATGTTTTATTAAGATATTTAATATTTATTCCTATTAAAGCCTTCGAATCTGACGCCTTTTTTTTTCTTCGAAAATCAAAAATTTTATTTAGTAAGCAAATTAAATTGTTTGTAAATCAAAATAGTACATAATATTTGCTTTGCTAAATTTTTAGTTTGTTTAGTTACTTTTATCAATTAAGAAGACAAGAGTACGAGTGTGATTTGCTCCAAAAAAAATCCTGTATTATTTATACAGAGAAAATCTGTTTAAATATATTAATGTCCGTTAAAATCTGTTTTAACTTTAAAAAAGATTATCTACAAATTATACGGAATTCTTCGGGCATACCAGGAAACAGCTTTTGTACTTTAGCAACAACTGATTTGATCGGCAGTTTGGACTTACAAAATGAGAAATGTTAATTGCCCATTGTAGGATGAATAGTAATATTATAACATGTATGTTTAGTTACGGGGTAATTATTGGACAAAGTATGGAAAGTGTTGGACATCATATGGGGTCAGACAGCATCGCAATAAGCTTAAATTTACTTGGTATAGTTTGTGTGATAAACAAACACCATCTACTTAATGTATCTTGTGATTATAAAATAACGCTCGCCATTCAGAGAGGTCCGTAGCTTGAATGAATAATCCAAATGCAACAAACTTTGAGACACTTACTAATCAAGAAGGGGGGAAAAGAATGGAATCATAAAAAACAAACTCGTCTCTTGACCTGGGTTCAAAATTACGAGGCGTAATTGGCTGTGTTGGCCGTAATTGGCCATAATTGACAACGCCTCGTAATTCAGAACCCTGGTCAAGAGACGAGTTTGTTTTTTATGATTATTCTTTTTATGATTATTTTTTGATTCTATCTTTTTTTATGGTTCCATTCTTTTCCCTCCTTCTTTATTAGTAAGTGTCTCAATGTTTTATGCATCTAGATTATTCATTCAAGCTACAGACAACTCCGAATAGCTAGAGTTATAAACACCCTGTATTTACTTGGAAAACGAAGAAATTTAAATGTTTGGTAATTTTTACTAGATTTCACGGTTAAACTTTTTTTACAGAAGTCATGAGTTGCGTTGGGTGCCTATTCAGGTGTCTCGTCACTTGACTGTGGTTCTAAAATACGAAGCCCGTCGCCAATAGACCTCGTGTAGCTCCAGTGCGACGATAATTCAAAACTTAACTTAACAGAAGTCATGTGGTGTTAAAAACATAATTATCATATACGCAGAACTATATTACAGAACATGTTACCTAGAACTGTCCAATAATTACCCGCATCGGTGGGGTAATTTTAACAAGTGTTTATTTTTTTAAACTTTTGCAGAGAAATGGTAAATTTCAAGTACGGTACCCGTCAGATATTTAGTCATTACGAAAAAATACTGGTCTGAAAACTACATAAATGTGGTAGCTATTGTCCAATGATTACCCCGTGTCATCCTAATCTTCTAAAAGCAAAATAACTTAATAATCCGGAGTTGCAAGGGTGTGCCCTTAATAAAGGAGATTTTTTTTTAATCTAAACTTTTAATTTATGCTTATTAATCCCCCACCCAATGGCCATCACACTATTAGCTTATTGTAGTCGCATCTCATTCTAATATCAGCATTAATGTATAAAAAAAATAATAAGTAGAGGCCTGATTGTATCAAGGCTCTATTACCATGCATAAATGTCCTTATATTACCTTTTATTTATTACATCTTTAAAAGCATACTTAACGCCAAGTTCCGTAACGTTATGGGATAAATACAGATTTTTCTCATCCTCGGCTTTAAAATTTAAATTATGTTTTTTCGGAATCTAGAAAGAAAATGTAAAAACCATACTTCACAATTTTTAACTACGTATTTTCTTAACAAAAAATTTAACGTATAATTTATTTCCATTTCTTATTCTACTCCAAAATACACATGTATGTTACTTAATAGTGGCATTCTTTAAACATAAATAAAATTTGATCCTTTAACGGCCACATCCACCAACTACGATTAAGTTCGGCTTATTCTCGGAACCGACTTTAGTTCGAGATTAATAAACTGCCTTTGAGGGTGGTTTAAGCTTGGATTATATTTCATCAACCTATAGTGGTCGAGCAGTTATTGTAAACAGAAATTGTAAATCCCTCCAGAAAACATGTTTAAAACATTAATTTCGTTTAAGGTCTAACAGATTTGAATATAACTTGAGAAAATGTGACAATTTTATCAGAATGAAAAGTGTATTTTGGTTACATTTTATTCAGATTATTTTGTATGTAAATATTACCTTACAAGAGTTTCCAACTAACGGACCAACCGCGCTTTTCCCTCTGCTCTTTCATCCTTTGTTTTTACCCAAGTTAGGTTGGCAAGAAGTGTACAAGTCTTATGATCAGTAAGATTCAACAGCACATCGTAGCTCTGCTTGAGCCGAAACTATCCAGTGTTAACATAATTTGTGTTATTCATACTTTTGAGCTTCTACTTACCCCGCATTTATTTAAGCTTACCAAAATGTTTTTTTATAGTACAAACTTTTTATAAACAATAAATAACGAGGCATCAGAACGTTGAACCTGTAACAAATTTCACATGCACTAGTACCGCATCCATAGGATATTTTGCGTACCGTTTACTAAGCAATCCTTTTTTATGACAACAGTGTCTACCAGGTTGGATCTTAAAAGTGATATTAGCTCTTTTTTAATACCAAAATTTACTATTTTTATGGGTCCAACATTTTTTTTTAAACAAAGTGCTGCTAAATCTTATTTAATGATGATCAGAAAGCAAAAGCAGGTCCCATCACACGAAGCAACTAAAAAACCCATTTTCAAATTTAAACACAACCTGCTCAGAGATACAACCACACACAAAAAATCTTCAAAGCGCAAAAAAAAAACATATTTATTTCACTTTGTTTCTTACATTCCGTATTCAAGGTTTATAAAATAAAGCTAGCTGGAAACAACATGTATATCATACCAAACAAACAATCAAATAAAGCCCGAAATTGAAGTTTGCCGATTAGAGGAGACTTCCGGAAGATAATAGGAGGATAACTTAATCCTGCACTGGCAAATAGGGAAGACGATTTAAAGCACGACCAAGCAGTTCAAGCACTAAAGCTAAATAAAGCTATCCGAGGTTGATTCCGTGGCTGGTGGATACGACCGTAAAAGTTGTTAAAAGATTTCACGGACCCTTATTAATTTTTATTTAAATTATATTATTAAATTACTATATACAAGTTATATTAACTAATTTTATATAAATTATATTATTTAATTATACATAAATTATAGTTAAATTTTATTATTTAATTATATATAAATTATACTTAAATTATGCGTAAATTATATAGTCTCTATAAACTTTAGATATCAATGACAATATTTTAAAAATTAAATTTTTAAAAAAAAACCTCCAATACTCGAAAACTTGCTGAGCCAATGTCAACCTACTTTGAAGTTCGTCAAGTTGGTGTCGCTTCTGCAGTAATGTGAATGTCTCTCACAAAACTCCGTCATATTCTCAGGCTCTTTACAATCACTAGAAAATTTATCGCAATACTTTTCTCTCATGTACCTGTAAAGAAACAAGAAGGTTTGTAACAGAGTCTGTCACCTACTCACTTAGCCCGTTCTCGCACAGCATTTGTGTTCAACAGGAAAAAAGGTGCCAAATACATTATTAATTCAATATTGAATCTTTGCACTCCAAATTTGACTAGTTTATTTATTTTCTTTCGAAAATTCAATACAAATTTCTTGGCGTTCGCTAAATCAGTTTATATATATATATATATATATAATATATATATATATATATATATATATATATATATATATATATATATATATATATATATATATATATATATATATATATATATATATATATATATATATATATATATATAAACTGATTTATGTCGCAAAAATAATTGTTCTTTTATTTTATTTTTTGAAAGAAATAAAGCTTCTCGAGCGATTGTTGTGAATGGCAATGGTGATTTAATTCTAAAAAAAATGGCTTCTTATGCTTTTTAAACGAGCATTAAATTTGTTTTTGTTTTTAAATAATTAATGTACTTCAAATTCGAATTTTTTTAATGAAATTTTCAATGTCTTCTAATGGAGGATCTGAATTTTTTGACGTTTTACTCTTTTATGTAGCATTTGTAGTTTGGGCTATGAAAGTGGGTGACGGACGGACAGACTAAACGATTACAAAACCTTCCACTTTTAGCTTCCACACTACGTTTATAAAGTAAAAAGTGGAAGGGTATTGCAATCGTTCAGTCCGTCTGTCTGTCCATCCATCACCCACTTTCATTTCCCAAACTAAAAATGCTACAGTTAAGTGTGATACGTAGAAAAAATCACGTTATCGAAGTTAGAGGACATTGAAAATCTATGAAAAAAAATCGAAATCGAAATACTTTAATTTTGTAAAAAAAGAAAAAATACTGTGTAACAGATCGTAACAGAAGGCAGTACTTGGTGGCACCACCTAGTTAAAGTCAAAGATTGAAGAGGTAGAGCCACCAATCAAAAGTCAACTTCGAAGAGTAAGGAGAAGGCTTGCCTCCTAAGCAGCGAACCCTATTGAACAATTTAATAATGGAATTCCAGGATACGTTCAATTCAGGAGGATATCCTATGCCATACCTGGAGCATCGCATAGACAACGGAAATGCGCCCCCGGTGGCCACTTCACTGTTTCACCAGCGCGCTGGGAAGTGCTCAAGAAGGAGTTGGACTGTCTTCATGTCGCTGGAATTATCGAAAAGTGGGACGGCACCAGTTGTGCTGATTCCTTAGCCAAATGGAGAATTCCGTTTATGCGTAGACTACAGGAAATTAAATTCAGTCACGAAATCTGATCCTTATCCATTCATTACCAAGGATTAATGACCTTCTGCAGAAAGCCTCATTGACTAACTCTATGTAAACAATTGATCTTAAAGCAGGTTACCACCAGGTCAAGGTGTATACACCGGACAAGGATAAAACTGCTTTTGTTTGTGTCTTTGGAGTTCGCTTCACAGGAACGCCTTTCCGATTGAAAACCGCTTCAGAACTTTCCAAGATTGATAGTTATTCTCAGAAATGGCCTAAAGGTCAATAAATTAACTCATTTGGATGAAATAATTGTCATGCTCCCAACGTTTTAAACAACATCCCGAAGAATTGCGCCCAGTATTCAAAAGGCTTCAGGTTAGGTTTGAATTATCGTCGCACTAGAGCTACACGAGGGCTATTGGCGACGGGTGTCGTATTTTAGAACCACAGTCATCAAAAGACTTCAGCAATTCAAGTTGCAAGCAAATCATGAAAAATGTCTTTTCGTTTGTCAGAAGGTCAATTACCTTGGACATTTCATCACAAGTTCCAGAATTGAAGTTGATCCTGCCAAGGTGTCAGTCATTAAATTATGGATATTCCTCCTCCAAAGAATCCAAAGCCGTTTCAATCATTTCTACAGACATGCAGCTGGTACAGACGCTTCATAGTTAACCTTGTGGGAATCTCAGAAGTCAGAACCACTGAGTAATCTTACTAGAAAATGAACTGCATGGACATGGGGTTCGGAAGAATAGAACAGCTTTGATGCATTGAAGATAATCCTGATTTCATCACCAGTTCTCAAACAACTAGACGAGATCCAACAGTTCCTTCTGAGAACTGATGCATCACAGCCTGCGCTTTGAGGGCTGTTCTTAGTCAAGGTTCAGAAGAACAACCAATAGAGTATGCCAGTCGCCTTCTTAATCCAGCTGAGAGAAATTACTCAACCACTGAAAGAGAAGCCGTCATCTGAATATTAGAAAAATTTAGAGGATACATCGAAGGTGCTGAAATCAGATACATTAAATAGTATAGATTGCGCATTGGCAAACCTAAAGGCGATCCCCTAATGGTCACGTGCTGGGGTAAGATTTTACCGCAGCTCGTGATATCGACCAATTGGCGAGTTTTTCCACAACGACTTGAACATATGAGGCCGATACTCTAGTGTTACTAAAAAAAAATTGGGAAGGAACAAAAATAAATAGCTATATTTCGGCGAATAAAGTTACTATTTTTGGCAACTTATCGCAGCTGTTTTAATAAAGCTAAACATTAGTTGAAACCTCCAAAAAAATTATGAGCTCCAAAAAAATAATTTTTTTTGGCTTTGAAATCACATAGTATTAGGAAATATATAATAAAAAAATAAAGAAAATCCAAAATGTTGAGCAATAGGTCTGGGTGATTTGTAATGGATTAACCCTACGCTGTTTAAAAAAACTGAAATTTCAAGAGATAAAATTACTGATTTTAACCCTCTAATGCATGAATTTTTATTTTCATCCCCAAAAAATATATATGTATCTTTAATACACACACATTATGGAAAAAATACTAAAAAAAATTTAACTGCATTAGAATTTAAATAATTTCAATTTTTAAAAATTTTTCCATATGGCAAAAACCAACTGCAAAATTCCAATTTTGATAATAATGACTAGAAAACTACTAAAAATATTTCAAAGTATCCCTTTTTAACTATGATTAATTTTTCGAATCAATTTATTAGCATTTAGTACTAATATTATAATTCTTTGAATACTGCCAAAAACGTAATTTCACAAAAGTTAATAACCTCACTCTTTAATTTTGAATACACTTTTACTACTGTCATCTATGAGAATTATTAATTGATAAAACTTTAAAATGAAATGTAATAGATGAAAAAACACAGATTTGTCTAGGGGGAGCTCTAATTTAATAGAACAAAGTTGATTATGTTACTTGTTACCAAACGGTAACAGTATGCATTAGAGGGTTAACGTAAGTTTCCCGTAACGATTCAAAACGGGGGGTTTTAATTCTGAAAACGGGTTTTTCCTTCTAAAAACGGAACATGTAATTAACCCTCAAGTGAACAGATCAAAACAGAATTTTCCCGTTTTTAGATTTTTTTTCCCGTTGAGCTGAAATACTTTTATTACCCTATCGTAGAACTGGAAATAATGCACTACGAATACACAATCAAAACTCGAACTTCAAGTACCTGTATACGAAATATTATTTATTTCTTTGATTTTTTTTTTTGAATAATATTCAGCTATAAACTAAAAATATACTTTTTTTTGCTAACCGAGGTTGATCCCGTGGCTGGTGAATACGACCGTAAAAGTTGAAATTTCGCAAGTTGCCCCGTTTAAAAGTTGCTGCGTAATTGGAATCAGCAATCAGGTGAATATCCATTCCGTGAAATGCAGAGTGATTGATCAAGGCCCTAACAACTTAGAAGTCAAGAGCTTCTCTTGTTGACGTCATACTAGCCGCTCTGTTCTGAGTATCGACTGTTCTAAAGCAGAAAAAACGACGGTCAACTATCCTTTTCGGGTTCCGAATAAGTTTCGAGAACAACTTTGTTCTTCGGAATAGCCTACTCTCCGAACAAGGCTGACCCAGTTTTCGTTTATTCCCCATTTTGTTCTGTAAACGCAAAACGGATTATAACAACAACGGTGGACTAAAACATTTTAATCCCATTTTTTTTTATTCTAAAAATCTAAAAAAATTTAATTAGATTCATTATGCATCTAGAATGAAATGATGAAAAGCAGAGGAGAAAAATAAAATTTTTTAACTAAAATTTAGGGAAAAACTTTTGGAATCGGAACTTTTGAATAAATTAGAACAATAATTTTTGGAAAGTTTTTGTTAAAAATATTAAAATTAAATATTTCAGCCTTTAAAAATGCAAGCACGAAGAATTTGGGGCCAAATTATTTAATAAAATCATTCCTGAATGAATACTATTTTTACAATAGTTTTCATATTTTCATTTAACTACAACAAACATTATTTAATTCTGAAAAACACATATGAATCTTCGATCGAATGATACGAAAATAAAGTACATTTTCATACAAAAATGTATGCACAATTTAATAAAATTTATTTTTTTGTAAGTGCGAGTTTAATTTAGTGAGAAGAAATATTGCAAGTTTTTTTATCATTCCAAATGCAATCATTGTGAGTGAAAGGGTATTTGCATACACTAAAAGGAAAGGAAATTTAAAATACATTGAAATACTTACTGAGAAGGATAACAAAAAGTCAATGCAGGTCTGTTAAATTTAACTATAGCTTTCACTTCAGTGTTTATTACAGTTGGATACGTAAGAAAATGACTGAAGAAGTTCACAGCTTGAACAGTGAAACCTGTGACGCAAACGATAAATACGAGAAACTTAAAAAGTTTCCATATGATCACCTTCTTACTCACAGGTAGAACATTTGAAGATTTGGTTTCTTCATTCTTCAACTTCAAACCAAGGCTCTCCATTATTACACTGCACTCCTTTTAGTATGCTGTACTAGAGTCACTAGAGAAGGAGGTCGGTGCGTTTGCCATTTTTATTCTTTAGGGTTACCGCATTATTCTTTTCTACGTGGATCGGGCCTATAGTGTGCTTGGCATGTTTGTTTTCTACCCCGTAGGTTCTAAATAAACTTAGTGAACTTAGAACTATTAAGGAGGTCCGATACCCTGGAAAACTTTTCCTTTAATTTTACAGGTAGACTTATCATATTTTTTCTACTTGTTTACCACACAAATTAACAACAGTTCGGTATTTAAAAATATAATAATTCTTACTAATTTTGTTTTTAATTTAATTGTTTTTCTTCCTTTGCATATTTTTTAACAAAATTTTGAATCAGACGGAACGGTCGTTCCGCCCGCCAATCTCAAAATGACGCCAAGGGCAAACGGCAGTTATGTATATATACAGGAAATATTTCGCTATGTTAACAGCGAAATCGATTTTATTTTTTACCAGCAAAACTAAAGTTCCTAGAACAACTTAAAAAATACAGTAGACAGGTTTTGTGGATTACTTTAAATAAAAAAAAATTTGGTTATTCTAGAATAAAAAACAGCGGAGAAAAAAATTATGGAAATTTTCGAAAATGAAATCTTTCGAGCAGTTTTAGTCAAATTTTGACCTAATTTTTGCTGAAACCTACAGCCATTACTAGACCATGAATATCGAAGCGGTTTTTACTAAACGATTAAGAATGCCCCAATTCACATTCTGCGCAAGTTTGAAGTTTCAAAAATACTTCTTTCTATTTTTAATTAATTAAAATCTATATTACCTTTGGCGGTATGGTTGCACGATAAACAAGCCATCCTAGCGGCCATGTATCTCCTAAAACGCGCAAAGGTTTGCTATATTTTCAGAGAAGAGCAGTTAGTAGCGCCGTTAACTATTGGAAGGATTATAACAGCTTGTAAAATATGATTAACCAAATATCTAAATAAACAGATTGAAAAAAATGTCTAATTAATGAACGAAATGCATCATTTAAACTTTTTGGCATTTTTATTAGAAAACTTATGATTAACGCGAGTTAATGAATGGATGGACTAATTGATTTATGAATGTAAACAATCTTATTCGCCTATTTAGTTGCCATATTCAGTTGCCAATACCATTCAAGAAATTAATCTTTTTTTTTTTAATATAAAGGTTTAAGGTTTTATAAAGGTTAAAAAATTAGGTTTTTTTAAAAAAAGAATTGTACTTGGTTATTGTTTTTCGTTGAATAGGCTTTATATTTTCTTTAGTTTTAATAAAAGAAAATTGAAATAAATATGCCTTCAAAAGTGTATGAAACAAGGCATAACAGACGGTTGCGGTAAGCAAAAAATAAAAACTGCTCGAAAATAAAAAAGCTCGAAATGCGTTGAAAACAATGATCGGGAAAAAAACACCATCTAAGCGGCTCAGTGACTGAGAAGTTAAACGCGTCCGCCTCTTGATCGCGGGTTCGAGTCCCGGCTGAGTCGTCGGATTTTCTGGATGGGAAAATTCTGGGCGCGCATGTCAAATGCTTATGTGGCATGTAAAAGATCCCTGGAGGGCCAAGTTAGCCTGGGTTCTCTCGGAAAAACTAAATCTCGGCATCCACAGAGAGTACAGATTCATTGTAATCTGGGCGTCATTGGTAGCGAGAGTCGCCTAGATTGTGCCACAAAAAATGGCTTTCAGTTCTGGGGAATATGCCGAGTCTGCAAAGGCTTGTACGCCAGCGTTTCAGCACAATTTGAGAAAAAAAAGTCGTCTAGAAATTTATTTCTAGATGTCGATGACGTTTTAATTTAATTTCATCGATGTGCAGTTCACTTTCACCATTTACAATATTGATGCTGAACCATTTTAGCTTCCCTTCGGCATTGTTCCCGGTAGTTATACAACTTTCCATAGACATTCCTCCCTACCTTAAAAAGAATCTCATAAAATAAATTTAAAAAACTACTGATATCCACAAAAAAAACTTCGTAAAAGTAAACAAACGCCGATCTCAAAAAAAAAAAAAAAAAATCCCTATTTATTTTATAAAAAAAGTCATTATGAGAATTGTGGCTAAAAAAGCCGTGATATAAAATGAATGCCAATCTCTTGTGTAAAACTTCCTGGTCATAATAAATAGTATAATTTAAGTTTTGCTGCTATAAAAAAATTGCACTGTTTGAGGTTGGTGCCCATCTTAATCCCACTAAAAAAATTGAATCACGCAAGTGAACTTGAATTACTAAATCCGAATAACGAAGGATACTTAAAAAAAAACTTTAACAAATGTATGATCTCAATACATTTATATAGAGATATAGAGGGTGGTTAAGATGGGCACCAACCTCAAACAGTGCAATTTTTTTATAGCAGCAAAACTTAAATTATACTATTTATTATGACCAGGAAGTTTTACACAAGAGATTGGCATTCATTTTATATCACGGCTTTTTTAGCCACAATTCTCATAATGACTTTTTTTATAAAATAAATAGGGATTTTTTTTTTTTTTTTTTGAGATCGGCGTTTGTTTACTTTTACGAAGTTTTTTTTGTGGATATAACATTTTTGATAATATTTAAAGCAAGATAAGCATTCAGATTTAAATTTTAGTAAACAATTTCTTTAAAAAAAATATTACAAAATTTGATGGGAAAAAAGAATGAGAAAAATGAATTTTCAACTTTGAAAGTAATTTATAAAAAAATTTATTGAAAAAAATAAAAATCAGAATGCAATCAATTTAGTAAATATTTATAATAATAAAAACAATTTTTGTTATCCTAAGTATAATATCAAAAAAGCCTTAACATTTTGAATGTTCTCAAAATACAAAAAAACGACGGACAAAGATATGAGCTTTTAAAGTGCCGCCCCGGTGGCTGAATGGTTAGTATACTAGCCTGTGGAGCTGCTGGGGTCGGGTTCGAATCCCGGTCAGGCATGGATGTTTGTGACAGTCAATAAATGTTGTTATTTGTCTATGTGTTATTCATTTCTTTGTGACTGTAAAATTCCTTCTGTGTCTGTTCCACTTGACAAAAGCTTATAAGCGGTTCTCTGAACAAGCACACAAGCTGGAATATATATGTATCATACCATACTATACCATACTTTTAAAAATTATAGATCATGGAAGATCAGGATGAAAAAATGATTAACGTGTCGATTTCAAAAATTCATAACTAAAGAAGTAGGGTTATTTTTTAATTGTTTTCTAAGAATTGTTATTTATGAATTGAATAATCTTTTTAAACATATTTTTTTAAAAAAAATTGAGGTTTTTTTTAAAGATTTTTGGGTATCGTTAAGATTTTTTTTTTGCAATGTGTGGATATACTCGGCCATTAACTCTTCCGATTCATCCTATTCGAATTCAACTTCTGTTGTTTAAAAAACATGAAAAACTGACCCCGGTCCCCCTACTTTTAAATTAAAAATAAAAGAACAATTCACTAGATCGACTAAATTTAAACTGCACTAACGTTTATTACTTTGTTTCATACTAATAACTGTCGACCCGGGCTATTATTCTAATGAGAATGGGTGTTGACAAAACTAGATATTTTAATACAGACCTTTCCCATTTTTGTGTGCTTGAATATTTATAAGTTAATAGTCGAATTAAAAAGGTACCCAATATATATTTCATAACTAGGGGGCACGCCCCCTTCTCGCTATCTCTCGCCAACCCCCAGAGTATTATATATATATAGATAATTGTTAAACGACATGACAGTTATTAAATGTAACTTATACTTATTGCATCAAAAAAGGTAACAAATATTATGTAACTTTTGTATTTTCGATTTTCAGTGACTTAAATTACTTGTTTTATAAATTATACATAATCCATAGATATAGAAAGTAGCAGATATGCCCATCGATTGCGCCTTCCTGTACAACGTAATACAAACCACGATTGTGTGATGAAGCCACATTTCGCCGTTTTCACAATGCATCACGGGATAATGGTTCGTAAAAAATTTCACTGAAAAGTTCGTAAAAAAAGTTCACTTTTCGAAAAATGTTCACTTTTTTATATCATATTCATTCATTTATCGTTGCGAAAATGACACTTTACGTGCTTACGTCACAGACAGTGCTGAAAGTGGGACTTTCGGCACTAGTGCGGTAAACACAATAAATGTATCTGATTTATAGAAAAACAAAATAATGTCATGAATATCTCCATGGAAACTAAATGGTCATGAAACTCACTTAAATCTATTGGTTCATTACTTTTACATTTTCTAATATCTATATGTAAACTACAAGTACTAGAAAAATTATTAAAGGAAATAATATACGACAAAAGCAAGAACACAAACTTCACTCTTTTGGACGTTATTTTAAAAAATATTGTAAGCAAGCACGAGCCTTTATTAGGCTCTATAAAGTTACCCACTTAATAATTATACTCTATCTTTAATACTTTATTAGGCTCTTGTCATTATTTCACGAGACCGTAGGTCTCGTTAAATAAAAGGCACTCGCTTAATAAAGTGTTATTTTCGGCACTAATTGCTTAAATAACTATTTCGAATTCAATTTTATTTATGTTTAAAATGATAACAAATGAAGCTGTAGCTTCTTTGTTTTCTTAAATAAATTATGATTGAGCATGTACATTGCTCATGAAATAATTCATACGATATAAAATTAATTGCTCATGGTCTTTTGTACTTCGAAACTCAAAAATAACATTGTATAATTAGTTTTAGATTTGCCATAACAGTGAATTTAATAATTTCTCTTATACAGTGCTAGGTAATCAGTACAATACTATTGTATATTCTTATATTATATCAAATGCATTCTTTTTTACAGATGCTGCTATTCCCGCAAGAAATACAAGACGCACAAGGCGAGTGTTTTGCATTTCATTGTTTTTATGAGATAAATTGCACAACAAAAAAGCTTTAGTATATTGTTGAAAATACCTTTATCTATATTTTGAACAATTTATGAATTTTTGAAAATAATCTAGAAAATACCGAAAATCAGCAGTTCAGTTTGGCATTCAAGTAAACTGGTGCGTATTATGGTTTTAATTATTTTATTTATTATGATAATAATAACGAAAGTTTTGCATTTTGTAAGACTAAGCTTATTCGAGACAATCAATTTATGCAAAACACTTTTACTTTCGCATAAGGTTAGAGAGATGCTTTTAAAATTTAAAATGATATAACAAAGAAATGTTTTGTTTTAATTAGCATTTCATGATTTTTTGTAGAAAAATGTAGTAATTGAATTAGTAATTGAAATCATCAATGATCATAAAAGAAATTTGAAAAATGGGACAAGAGACCAGACCCTTTTTTTACTGTCCAAAAATCATCCGATCCATTCGCAAATACATCCATGCCCTCCAAAAACATCGCCCTAAGAACAAGACTGTGCTGATATTTCTAATGTGCATAATAAATGAACATTATAAATATTGGAAAAGTGTAATATGTTAGCAAAATAGTTAAATATTTTTGTTTTTCACTGAAGCAGTCAAAAGCAATATTGCAAATGAAAGAGAAGAAGACAGCTCGCTTAAGTCCCAGCTGCTATATTTACACCAGATGTTAGAGGCTTATAGCACAGATATATATTGAAATAGCATGTGTAAAAAATTTCAGGTATATTAATGTAAAACTTTTTATTCTAGAAGTGTTGGCGCAAGCCCCCTTTTTTTAGGTGAAAAAAAACCGTTTAAAATAAATCAATTATATTTAAATAAAAAAAATCCTCGAAAAGCATTGTTCATTGTACTTGAAATCACTATGCCAAATTTGGAAAAGATATAAGTAACAATAAAAGTTTTATAATTTTGGGTATTCGCCTACCTTAAGGTTCTAATGTACAGTCTGGCAATTCTAAAAGAAATCTTCTTTTTTGTGTGTGTGTGAACCGTTCTTTTTTGTGTGTGTGTGGCATCTTTGAATTGTCCACCCTGAAATTCGTAAACGTATTTAAAATCCAAAGTTTAAAAAAAAACTACATTTTAGTTTTCTTATTTTTTTCTAGCATAAAGAAGTTTTTTAACAAGAAGGACCCATGAAATCTATTCATAATTAGTTATTGATTCCGAAGATACCATAAACTAAGAAAAATTACAATGAAACGGAATATAATTTACATGAATAACAATAAAATCAAAGTTTATTCATTTTAACTTAACTTTCAAAAGATTAGTTTTTTGATGAATTAGAGTAAGTTAATTAAAGTCTTGAGAAATTTAATTATTAATTTTGTCATTTATTTAAATGAATTTGTACATTTGTACATTTGTCCCCCCCCCCCCCACATCGAGTTTACATATTTAAATATGAAATTGGACGAGCTATCTCTTTAGATGGAAATGTACTTTCTTTGCAGATATCTCTATTTTTACATGGATTGGAAACAAATTGGGCAGCCTAAAGTGCCTGATTTTTTTCGATGGCACAAGGCGCTCCCACAAGATTCCAATACATCCTCATGGACTCAGCTAATTTATGATTAAGTTCACGATCTCCGGGTTTGTGATCACTCGTAATAGAATGTAAAATAAAAAAAGACAAATCAAGTGGCAATGCATTTTATTGTCCGGATAAGTGGACAAAAGAAAAAAAGCTTTAAATAGAACAGCTTTTAAATTTCACTAATGCCAATCGAAAAAAATTTACCTCTTTTTCAAAAAAAATAATGAAATTAATATAATATCATCCGATTCATCCCTTATTTTAGTATAATTCATTTAATGCTTAAACATAACTTTTTTTTAATTAATTGGCAACAACCGGGAGTTTTTAGTTATATAGTGGAACACACGTGTTTTTCCATTACCTAACTGAAAAATCTTCTTCGCTGAAAATTATTTTAAAAAATTTAAAAACCATTTTTCATGTTTAAATATCAAAATAAACATACACAAAGTGTAAAAAAATCACTAGATGTTGGGAAATAACTCCCAAAAATGTTAATATTCACTCTGTTACTGTAAGTGGGAGGAGATTAAAATATTATTTCACCTTTCAATATTCATTGCTCAAAAATATTTGTCCCAATAACCAATAAATACATTTAACAAATATTTTACTAATATGTTAGATATTTATTTTTCCTCACCAATAAATTATCTACCTCCTAATTTAAACTACAGTAACAGAGTGGACAAAAATTATATCATGTTTAATTAATCAATTTAAAATACATTAAAGCATTTGGGACACTTTTACACTTACTAATTCAAAACACCATTAAATTGTTTATTTTTATGTTTGAGGGGCTTTTTTTTATAAAATACTTTAGTCAAATCGAGAACGTTAATTGCATAATAGCTGTTCCCGATTCGGAAATATAACTAAAATCGATTTGAAGAAATCTGGACCCAGAATAAAAAAAATGACAAATCACAGTGATTGCCTCCTCTAGAACGGAGAGTGTAGGCTGTATAGCAAATTACCCAGCTCCCCAGAAGAGACAGTCACAAGAGACACACAAAGAAGGACGACGCAAACATATAGACAAATAACAACATTTATTGACAAACACAAACATCCATGCCTTGCCTTTACCGGGATTCGAACCCGAGCCCAGCAGCTCCAAAGGCTAACACTAACTATTGCGCCGATGGGCCAACCCCAGAATAACAAAAAATAAAATAAAGATTTGAAGTCAATAAACAAACAAAACGAATTTTAAAATATCGCTTCTTAAATAATGCCTTCAGTTTTTCAAAACTTAACATCATTTCAATCTAATGTGAGCGTGTTTTATTTGCTTTCAATTTCAATAGAAAACAAAGCATACTTTCACATTTCATTTGGCGAAGTTTGAACAGATGGAAGTTGACAATGATTTGTTTTTGTGTACTGAATTTTGTTTTACTTTAAAAAGTATAAAGGCATGTGTCAAATCAATAAGTGACAAGTTATGATTTTGACAATAAATCTCTGGCAAAAAGTATTGTTTGGAGAAAATCTGTCGTTATTTATGGATAACAATAATTTTTCTTCAAAAGATTTTAAATGCAAACATCAAAAAATATATCGGCTGAAAAATATTTTAATTCGGTATAAAATCTCCAAACTTTTTTTATTGGACTTACATCGTTTGTTTGAATGCTCAGTAGTGTTTTTATTTTATACTGGAAAATGTGCTGGGTAATTATATGGCTTAGTTGGTATTTCAAACGACTACAAATTATACGCTTTTTAAGAGTATATAGCTTTTATTTTTAAAGGTTTTATAACTTCATTTTGAGAAAATTATGATATCACTAAATACCTAACATTTTAAAGTGGGTAAATTAATTGAAATTTTAAATGTGGGGAAATAAATTGGTTATTTTTTTAAGAAATTAACTGATTAATACCATGTTTAGGCTAATATTTATGTAAGCATATAGAATATACGTTGTAGCGTATTCGACAAATTTTTTATAAGTCAATTTGTTTATTTTATTAATATACATTAAGAGACTTATGTCATATAAATATTTAAGTTGTTTTCGAAACCAAATCTACTTAAAGTTAAATGAAAAACACATCTTTTATTATCAGAATTTTACAAAATGAAAGCAATTTTTTAAATTTTAATAAATTAAAATTTCAAATAATTCAGATTATAATATTGAATTCAGCTTTCAGGGATTACAAAACCTGCTTGCAGTGTATTTGTTCTATGTTTGCTGATTAACACTTTTGGTAAGTAACGTTTCAGTTTATAAAGCTTTTTAATGATAATTATAGCATATTGAATTAAAATTTAGAACTAAATAATATGAAGTATGGTAATATTTTTCAATCAACCACGGTAACAGCAAATGGTGAATAATTTGCCATTATTCACCATTTTCTGCTAACGTGTGAAACGTTGATTGCGCCATTATCAGTTTTTAAAAAATACAAATCTGTTAGTTTTTGTTCATCAATAAGTATCGGCTGATTTAGAACATTATTTAATTGATACATTTTTCAGTATCTCGAATAGATATTTTTTTTTAGTCACTGCTACGCTTTAGGTTAGGTTTTACGCTTTTCGGTTACCTTTTTCTAGCATCCATGGCGCTTTAACACAGCCAACTACACTCGTAATTGGTCCCTGGTCAAGTGACGAGGTTGATACGTAAGCGGGCACTCATAGCAAACAAATGGCGTCATCTTGAGATGGCGATGAAAATGATCATCTTATTCGACTCCACAGACATAACGAGCACGTATGTCGCAGTGTACTCAAAACAAATTCAGACGAACACCCAACACAAATATCAATGCCCATATGCCGAGATTCGAACCCGGGAACTTCTGACTGTTTCTCCAGCTCCCTCACAGCAATTTTTCTCGTGGAATACGATGTATGTAAATCTCTATCTTTTTATTTATTTATTTATTATCCCAAGTGTATATACACAAATCCATGGACACACAAAACAGGAACACAACAATTAAACAATATCAAACAAGTTGAAAACATTAAGAAAGTCCAGAACTTGTAGCGGGTTGGCAGAGAACAGTTCCTTCTTTGACACACCCATGCAATCAAGAAGATGTTCGGGTGAAGCCTGATTTACATTGCAGATGGTGCACGTCGGGAAAACCCTTTCTCCATTAATAAATTTAATCTGTCTCGTATGGCCAGTACGAAGACGTGACAGGGAGGAAAAAGCATGCCGACTCAGGCCAGAGTCAATGTAGGTTCCAGGATTGTCGGGCCAGACCAGTGGTGAGATACTCCTTGGAGCACTTGCTGTTTTAGTGCCTTCTTTTGACAAGATTTAAAGAGGTCGAAGTCGATTGATAAGTCCGGAACAGCAGCAGCCTTAGCCAATTCGTCGGCCGTTTCGTTTCCCTTCAGGCCGATATGGGAGGGAATCCATTGGAATGTTAGTGAGGAGTCCTTGTGGAAGGAGTCAATACAGGTCGCGATTTCTTTTAGTATTGATTTGGAACTAGTGAATCACTTTTGGAGTTCCTGAAGGGCTGATAAGGAAGCCACAAAAAAGACCATCTTGTTTGGCGAGGATTTATCGAGGTAGTTAAGAGCCATCGCAATCGCTATCAGTTCAGCATTAATGACTGAACAGCCTCTGGGATTAGTATGACTTAGTTTTTGATTCTGGTTTTTGGACTCGATAAATACACCGCTTCCCGAATTTCCATCAGTGTCCTTAGACCCTCTATCTAAGATAACTAAGTTATATTTATAACCGTTCATTAACTTTTCTTACAGTTCTGACTTACGCAGAAAACTGCCACACTCCTTACAGCGATGCCATATGCTCCGGTTATTGCTACTTCCATTTGTATTTTGGAGGCAAATGTGAAATGGTTGACAAAAAGGAAAAATGTCGCTGTGATGGAAAAAAGTTAGTTTTATTTTTTATATTCGATACTTCAACTGTACATTCACATTTTACCTTACAGGAATTGATAAAAAAACGGTAGACAATCTTAATGCTTGCACATGCATTCCAGTACTGTAGTAATTTGTGCATTTTTAAATTTAACTTTATCTAACCTAATCGTAAGAGTACTTTTTCGTGTGTAGATAATCCTTCAAAAATATAACTGTCTTTTTTTTAAGGAAAAGTCAGCTTAATGAAATATTTTCAAACCAAAAAAAGTAACCCAATTCATAATTAACTGACCTAGGAATTTTCTACTTACGAGTTGAAATATTTTTTCCCATACCAAAATTAAATAATTATAACTTTACTTTATTGTTTCTATCAGAGGAGACCGCTACCATCTCTTAAACAACATATTTCCTTTTTACATATTTTGTTCTTTGATCAGACGTACGAACTGATCTTTGTCTTTATTTATGCAAAGAAAAAATAAAGGAATTAATTAAAAATTATTCCAAAACCAAACTACAATTTCAACGAACAAAATATGGTTTTAACAGTGTAAATTTTGTTTATAAATCAAATCAAATTAAAGTATAGTACATATGAATATAAAATAAAAAAAAATAGCGAAAAGAAGTGTTTTAACACATATGTGGATTTTTACCAACCTTGATAACTACTTGCTTAAAAAATAAATATTTCTGTATCGGAAATATTGTAAACAAAAATATTTCATGGCTGTGTTTCTTTAAAAAAAACTAAAAAACAGTTTATAAATTATAAGCAAATTAACTTTTTTTCATAAATTTCCAAAATGATATTTATCGTCTTAGAGAATACCTATGGTACTCAATAGAAAGGAAAATATGTTCTTTAAACTTTGCCTTAAAATCTCAGGAATTCTATAGGATGCATAAAAATTAAATATAACACCATCAGTTAATAAGATCTTTAATATTTTCAGATTTATTTAATAATTTATTTTTTCTAGAACCATTTTACTAGAAACGTTGGTGGTTGCTCGATCTGATGAGAGAATGGATGATAGTGAATTTATAGAACCAAGGATGTCGTGTCCTCATGCGAATGAAAACAGATGTGACCCAGTTACACCGAGTAGTAACGGATAGTACTTCCATTGTACTCACTAGTATTGATGTGTACTAAATGTACATTTCTTTAATAAAGTATTTAAGAGCAAATCACTGATTTATTTCAAATAAATATAGAATTATGTTAACCAGAACAGAAATAGTCAGACACAAAATTAGTAATCAAATAAATGCTAATTTTATGTTTAGAGCACCTATTACTTTCAAGTACTTAAAATGAAATATAAAGTAATTAAAGTTTTGAAGGGGTTGGAAATACGAAATGGATATTTTATGTTTTTTTACACGTTTCGGAGAGTGTTGATTCCAAAAATGTGGTTTTAAAACATTGGTCCATCTGCCTGTCTAAGACCACTCTACAGGTCGAGCTAAAAGAGATACTAACTTCAAATTGGGTACACGAGTTCCTAGTACCTTCAAACGTCATAATAAGGTTACGAGGAAATTGTACATGCGCAAGGGGCCTTACAACACTTTTGGTTTTAAAGGCATTGCCAAAACACGAAATGCGACCCATACTTCAATTTTGGTACATGTGTCCTAGTACCTGTCGAACGTTATACTAAAGGTTTTGAAGAATTGTACATGCGCAAATGGTAACCGCAATAGAACTTTTTTGGTTAAAAAGAAACTAAAATTACCTTATTCATTAAATACTTACCTTTAAATGCATGATTGATTTTTTAGTGTTAATTGAAAGTTTTGTAGTGTTACACACCTCTAATTTTTTTATTTATTTATCAGAACCTGCGAAGTATAAGTTGACTTTACTATTAAAAAAATTCACTATTTGGAGGTTAAATCCTATGCTCTAGCTATCTGGAGCACGATAGCTAGAGCATAGGATTTATCCTCCTAATAGTGAATCTTTTCCATAATAGTAAATTCAACTTATACTTCCCAGGTTCTAATAAATAAAAAAAACTCTATACTTATCTTTAAGTGTTTGATTGATTTTTAGTGTTAATTAAAATTTTTGTAGTGTTACACATCTCTAGGTTTTTTTTTTATTTATTAAAACCTGGGAAGTATAAGTATAATTTACTATTTTTGAAAAGATTCACTATTAAGAGGCTGAATCTTACGCTCTAACGTTCGCAAGAACGATGTTCAGTTGTGTGTGACAAAATCAAGCAACAAAAAAAAATACTTTTTTTTCGAAATTTTATGATTTTACTGTAAAATGGAGTACGGAATTTAATCTGAGGTTGGACCAGATACTCTAGATACTAATAGACTACTCATTGGCCTAAACCGAGAAAAAACTGAGTAGTAAATTTTTTAAAAATTAAAAATTCACAGTAAAGCCCCGTC